>CM077669.1:275265654-275865654 GCA_039707655.1 Elymus sibiricus
TACCAACCTTCTCCCCCCCCCCCCCCCCCCGACCTCTCCCGGTCGAAGAAGAAGCGCCCGCCGGTGTCTGCATACTGAGATCCAGCGCTCTCCGGAGGTGGTGGGGTGGGATGGAAGTACCCCTCCCACCACGCGCCGAGGAAGGAGCCTCGGAGCGCTCTCGACCCGCGCCCACCATCTGTCAACACCTGCAATGACAAAGAGTAAACGAAGTTAGTACAACATTAAAAAAATGAATATCTGACATGAATATAATTTAAGTGTATCATCATCATGAACATAATAAAAAATTGAATACCTAACATGAACCAATTAATAATATATATGTACATAATAATAATTATATACCTGACATGAACTATAATATTAATCTTCATCGTCATTATTAATAAATGCATCATCATCGTCTATATATGCTTCGGGGTCAATAAATGCATCATCATCATCACTATCAGTAATGACATGCTCATCATCATCATCAATAAATGCATCAACATGTGGAAGGCCTCCTGTACGTAATCGGTCAAGCATTGACAGGTCATCCGCAGCAGTAACCTCTTCTTGTTCTGGCTCTTCTTGTTCCGGTTCAGGCTCGGATTCACTGCCGCTGTCTACTTCAATGTTCTGAGGTGAAGTAGAGCGGTTCTTGAAACGATTTTTGGAAAGACGTGTTTCTTGGAAGAATTCTCCTTCATATGTGTCTGGGTTAATGTGAGGTTCATAATCCTCTTCATTGGGGGGAGGTGGTCTAACATGTGGCGGCACTTCATAAACGACATCCCAACCTTTGAGATTTGGATCACTTTGGCAGGCCCACGGTAGATAGAAAACTTGGGTTGCCTGTTGAGCCGTAATATAGACATCGGGAACATCCAAATGGGTGCTTTGTTTGATTTCGACTAGCCCTAGATGTTCATGAGTCCTTCTAGTCTCCTTTGGCTGGAACCAATAACATTTGAAGACTACGACTTTCGGTGGGTTTGCACCATAGAATAGAAGTTCATAAATTGCTTCAACTCTTCCATAATACTCGGTACCTCCTTCGCCGATAGCAGAGACACAACAATTTGTAGACTTTCGGTCGGCCATAGATAGCTCTTTGCCATAGGTACGAAAGCGATATCCGTTGATGTCGTATTTGTCAAATGAACGGACCTTATAGTCAAAACCATTAGCGACTTGTCTCAATTCGGCGTCCCTAGACTCTGAACTAGCCTACAAGTTTAATACGAAAGGATTGTTGCATTAGCCGGAAATTAGACGAAGAAATGAAATGGTCTAATGGAAATTACCGTTTGTTTGAACCAAGAGATGAAACCGGGATAGCTGCCTCCATGCATTGCCAGAAGCTCATACTCTTCGACTGAATCCTTTTGGATCATCGCTCCATACGATAATTTGGCGACGTATCGACTGTATCAAATATCCGGGAATAAGAGCAGTTCAAAGGAATTAGAGGTTGCGAAACAATGTACCGAGAACTTACTCGATGTATGGCCGCACTTCTGTTAGGTTGTTCAAGATATACAACGTAATGGTCCGCCATTCGTCGACATCCAGCGATAAGGAAGTATAAGCACCGGCTGGTGCGAGCTTCCCTTTGAATAGGCTGAGGTTGGATCCACCATTTTTAGGGTCGCCAGCATTGTACCGAGGCTTCGGATTATGCAAATGACGATTTTTGGCTTCGTAGTGTGTTGTCACAAAGTTTGCCGCCTCCTCAGTAATGAATGCCTCGGCCATCGATGCTTCAATTCGACGTTTATTTTTACATTTTTCTCGAAGCGTCTTCTGCATCCTCTCAGTTGCGTAGCACCAACGATTCTGCACGGGCCCCCCCAATCGTGCCTCGGTCGGGAGATGCAAAATCAAATGCTGCATTGGATTAAAGAAGCCCGGTGGAAAGATCTTCTCTAACTTGCAGATCAACTCCGGCGCCAACTCTTCCAGTTCTTCTAGCAAGCCAGGCGATAGTTCTTTCGCACAAAGAACACGGAAGAAATAGCTCAGCTCTGCCAGTACTAGCCATTCATCCTCAGGGATAAAGCCACGCAACATCACCGGCATTACCCGCTCAAGCCATATGTGCCAATCATGACTCTTGAGACCAAATATTTTCAATTTTTCAAGGCTCGCTCCCCTCTTTAGATTCGCTGCATACCCATCGGGGAACATCAACTCCTTTTTCACCCACAGGATAATTTCCCTCATAGCTGGCCATCCAAGATTGAACCATGCCTTTGGCTTCGTCCAGTTCTGCTTTCCTTTCAGTTGTCGCATATTTTGTAGCGGTCTATCACATAGAGCCTCCTGATCAACTCTAGCCTTAGGATTATCCTTTGTTTTCCCCTCTATGCCGAACAATGTACCAAAGAGGGCCTCGCCGACATTCTTTTCAGTGTGCATCACGTCGATGTTGTGTGGGCAAAGGAGGTCTTTGAAGTAAGGCAGATCCCACAAGCATGTCTTGTGAGTCCAGGCGTGTTCGGAATTATACCCCTTGAAATACCCTGGACGCTCCGGATCTAGCTCGAGAGAGTTGAACTGATCCAGGGTCTGTTGGCCTGTCAACGCAGGTGGTGCAGAGTTTTTGACAACTCTACCTTTGATGAAGTTCATCTTGTCTTTTCTGAACTTATGGCGAGGATCCAGGAACTGTCTATGCATGTCGAAGCAAGAAAACTTGCCACCCGCCTGCAGCCGACGAAACTCAAGAGCTGCCTTGCATGTGGGGCACGGGAACCTTCCATGCACAGACCAGCCAACGAATAGCGCATACGCCGGCAAGTCATGCATCGAGTACATGTACCACGCACGCATTAGGAAGTTTTTTTTGTAGCGGCGTCGTATGTCTTGATCCCATTATCCCAAGCTTCTTGCAGTTCATCCTTAAGCGGCTGCATGTACACATTCATATTCTTCCCCGGATAGTTGGGCCCCGGAATTATCAACGTCAGGAAAATGTTCTTTCTTTGCATAATCTGTCCGGGGGGGAGATTGAGTGGAATGACAAATACAGGCCAACAACTGTATCAACCTCAGCCATGGCGTGGTCACCCCCACCGCCTGTGTTCGGCTCCAAAGGAGCCTGGCGGGATGACACCTCCGCGGCATCCTTCGCGGCCCCTGGAGGTGTGGGGTGTGACGCAGTCCCACTCTCCGCCAGCTCGGCGGGCGGAGACTCCCCATCCTATATTTGGTCAGTGGGGAAAACGCGCGGTGGGCTGCAGATTAAAAGATGTTCTTGCATTTAAAACATCAAAAACTTTGCATAAATGACCCAGGAAGTCTTCGGATTCAAACCTTTGAGCTGGGGGCTTGACCCTTAGGTTCCTTTGGGGAACCTTCTGAAAGTTCTCGGACTCTGCATCAGAGTCCGAGCTGTCGTCGGCCAGGATCAACCTCGGCCGACACGCCCTCTTCAGGGCAGGAGAAGGTACATCCTCCGCGGCGTTTGATGACGCCGCCCTCTTTCTTGTGAGGAGGGAAACGCCTTCCCCCCCGTCTTCATGCTCTTCCTCATGGCTCAAGGAGGCATGGGTTTCCTCGGACATGGCATCCGGCTGGTCCCTTATGCGGAGACCTTCTCTGGCCTTCTTCGTCTTCTTCTCCTTCTTCTCGGGCGCCGAGTACGGCGCCACAACGAGCATCGCCGTCAACAACTCTGACCTGGGGTCTTCGGGTTGTGGTGCCAGGCAGTTAACTCTCGCGGTTTTGCTCAACCATTTCTGCGAAAATGAGGGAGAAGGCGTTCAGTCCTTTTGTCAAAGAAACAGAGTCAGTGGATTAAAATTATACCGTACCTTGGTAGGTGGGTTATCGGTGCTTAGGCCCGAATCCTCTTCCTTGGCCGGCCAACTTTTCCGAGGCTTGAATAATGCCTTCCACAACTTCTCAGAAGTAGTGCGGAAGAGTTGGCGCACTGTAGGCTCGTCCTCAGGCTGATAAGCCCACATTGGGGAGGCTCGGCGCTAGCAGGGAAGAATATGGCGGTGGAACATGACCTGGACCACATTGACCAGCTCAACCTTGGCCTCGTTCACCGAGGTAATGCGCTTCTGTAGCAACTTCACCTCTGCATCCGACCCCCAGTCAAGGTCCTTCCTGAGCCATGAGGTCAATCTCGTAGGGGGTCCGGATCTGAACTCGGCAGGCGCTGCCCAGCTCTCATCCCTTGGTTCGGTGATGTAGAACCATTCTTTCTACCAGATCTTGATTGTATTGATGAAGGTGCCAGTTGGGCACTCGACGCTGGGGAGCTTGCTGATTACTGCCCCTCCGCAGTCTGCGTGCTCACCCGCGATGGTCTTCGGCTTGACGTTGAAGACCTTGAGCCACAGGCCGAAGTGCGGCTCGACCCGCAGGAAGGCTTCGCAAAGAATGATGAAAGCCGAAATATGCATAAAGGAGTTCGGGGGAAGATCATGGAAGTCCAACCCGTAGAAGAACATGAGGCCCCTGACGAAGGGGTGGAGTGGGAAGCTCAGTCCCCGGATGAAATGTGGGACAAATACCACCCTTTCGCCTGGCTTAGGGGTGGGGACGACCTGTTTTGCTTCGGGAGCGCGGTGGAAGACGTTGGCGGGGAGGTAGCCGGCGAGCTTTAGCTCCCGGATATCCTTGTTGGTGACCGTGGAGGCCTCCCACTTGCCATGGAGCCCGAAACCACCATGGCTAAGCTCAGAGGGGAAATTGAGGAAGAACTAGATCTGGGCTCTCGGAGCTTGGGAAGATTGGGAAAGCAGAGGATGCGAATGGGAAGCGTGAGTAAGCCTTGGGGTTTCTTTTTTCCCTTTTTATGAGGCGCCACGCCGATTAGCCTCCCTTTACTGCGCCGCAAGTCTCTCCGCTTCCCAAGACGTGCGTGCCGTTATACACGCGCAAAAGGAACTCGAGATGCTAATCACATCCCTTGTGAAACGGAGCATGATCTACACATTGTTGGGTCGTGCTAATGTAAAAATTGCCTCGAACCGCGAATCGAGTTTTCATAACTGGTTCAGCGATCTTGGTAGGCCACGACCCTTTGTCAGAAAGGTTGTCAGGAAAAAACACTATTTACAATTTGGCGTTTGGACTTCGGGACTGAACAACTCAAGGTGTTCGGGCTATCGTGTGATCGAAAACCGGACAGGTATCAGCCGATCTTTAATGGGAAGAAGAACTCACCCCGCAAGCCGAAGACTCTGATCAAGCGGAGCTGCCAGAGCTAAGCCCCTTGGCATTGGGGGCTAGTTCGGGGGCTACTGAGGGAGTCCTGGACTAAGGCGTCCTTGGGCCGCTGGCCTGTCTCTCAATAGGCCGGCTTGGTGGGCCGCACTCTGATTGTCGCAGGAGGGGCCGGATACATCGAGACCCTGAGTTCTAGAAGGAAGTCCCGAAGGCGCATCGTGCACTCCAAGTCAAGATGAGGGAATCGACGTCGCCATTCTCGGCAGGAGTCCTGTCATGTGTAAACCCTAGGTACCCCCGGTGTCTATATAAACCGGGAGGATTTTAGATTGTAGGACAGAGAAACTCATCTAGGGTTTTAGCTAGTCGATCTTGAGGTAGATCAACTCTGTAACCTTCATACCATCAATATAATCGAGCAAGGCATAGGGTTTTACCTCCATAGGAGGGCCCGAACCTGGGTAAACATCGTCTCCTTCGTCCCCTTGTTACCATCGATCCTAGACTCATAGCTCGGGACCCCCTACCCGGGATCCGCCGGTTCTGACACCGACAGAGGGGAGGGGAGGCATCGCTCCCGGTCGCTCCCGCGAAAGAAACGGGGAGGGGAGTGGGAGCGGCGCTGGCTAGCCGCCGCCGTGATAGAGGGTGGGGAGGGGAGGGGGAGGCGGTGCTGGGTCAGGCATGTTGTCAAATTAAGGCCTGGTGTTGTTAGAATATGGTCTTAAGGGGTGTTGTTAGAATAGACCCATCCCCCGCCCCCCGACACACAAACACACACACACACACACACATATATATATATATATATATATATATATATATATATATATATATATATATATATATATATATAGGGTGGGTCTATTCTAATAACACCCCTTAAGACCTTATTCTAACATCACTAGGCTTATTCTGGCAACAACCCTTAAGACCTTATTCTAGCATCACTAGTCTCGAAAAAACCAAAGCGAACTGCTCGCGCATAGAACATGGGAGGTCGTCGAGGCAGCGGTTGGATGGGTGGGGATCGAGAGGGATCGGGTAGATCCCGAGGAAGGGGAAACCAGGTGGAGAGTGGCGGCGGAGGGTGGATGGGACAGGGGAGTTTGTCCCTAAATTTTAGGGTTTGGTCTCAGATTTGATAAGGGGGGTTTTAAATAGGAAGAGGGCAGACTTTAGACCATCAGATCACGATTTGGTGCCTTCGATCAGAGGACGTTAGGGTTATGGGTTAGTGGGCTGGAAGGAGGGGTTGGGCTACGGAGAGAGGGAGCTTTTGCTACCCGGCACATGATTTAAAAATATAAAAACATCCGATAATTAAACCGATGACTGTGCCGCTACGGTCGACCGTTGGGGTATGAAACGACCTCCGATTGCGACAAAATTTGGCAGGTGGTCCATCTACAATATAACGAGACCACACGCCAACTTTTGGCCCAATCCAAGAATATTTTATTCGAATTTTTAAAAACAATATTTTATCGATGCCGCGGGCGCTTGCGTGTGTGGTTGGTCTCGAAACGGTCGATGACACGAACGGAGAGAACCAACGACTAAGAATGGATGCAAGTTTTGAAAACGAGTGACGATGCTATGCAGATCATGCGAATTATGCGATGATGAATGCGACAAACAAAAGAATCGCACGATCACAATGGAATAAAACGGGAATCTTCTGGAGCGTCGGTCTCGGGCTGTTACAAATCTCCTCCACTAACAAGAGATCTCGCCCGAGATCTTAGAACGAAAAGGGGAATAGGACGAGGAAAGGAAGAGGTAAAACTTAGTTGCTTCATTGACAAACGAGTGAAACCAAGAGAAGAAGGATGATATGAGAAACAAGCAAGAATTCAAAAAAAATTGGGCAGCACTCCGGTAGAAAAGAGAGTTAAAACTTGATGAGATGGAAAGAACTTAAAACAAGGACACAACACTTCGGTTAAATGGATAAGCATGAAAAGAACATGATCTTGACAAAACAAGATGATAGATTGAAGAGAGCAACATCACAACGCCTCCGTAACCAGATAATAGAAACTAGATCGTTGGAGAGAAAAGAACGGAGAAGAAAATGCCAACTTCTACAACAATTTAATTGAAAATCATCCTTACAAAGGAGAGATTGAACGGAGTTGGTGGAACATCAACAATGAAAAGAAGAAGCTTGTTGTGGACTTATAGAAACATCTCAAAATTATGAGGAGAGAACCGGCCACTAGCAGAAACAATTGATTGGTTGGGAGCAATAGAGAGATGAAAACTTCTTTCACCAAGAGAATACATTGAGAACTTGGATCATTGATAAGCACCATCATAGCAACAACCCTTAGGAAATGCCTTAGGAGAAATCCATGCCACGGTAACTCCGAGAAATGAATGATGGGTTTAACTGTCTCATTCTTGATAAATTATCTTCGAGACTCCCCATGAATCAAGAATGCTATAACACCATCTCAAAAGATAAGAAAGAATGAATTGCACTTCAGAATACAAGACGAATGATACTTGAGCCTCTCCAACAAGAATCTTGAAGAACACTTTGAGAAGGAATTAAATCCTTGAAGAGCGACCATGAAGAACCTCTGTATGCAAAAGAATGATCAAAAAAATGAAGGCTGGAAAGCATAAGATTATGACCTTGCAAAGATTTATATGGGGCTTTGCGAAGAGATACTTGAGAACACTTGAAATCCAAAATTTGATATCATGCACAACTCCAGAAGAAAGATTGAAATCACTTGATGAAACAAGAATAAGAATTATGTTATGCTTATCCTTCATCTAGTTAAATTGATAACAAACAATGGACTAGGCATACGACTTATTCCTCTTGAAAATATTGAAGAGACGCATAATCTTGAAGAAGTCTTGAACGAATCACCGGTAAGAATTGCAAACGAATGGGGATACATGAGAATGAAGAGATCAAGATTTGCCTAATAGAAACTTGAACAAGGCACCAGAATAATAAGAGACGAACGAAGAGACAACAATTGGGAAGAATTTGAGAACGAAAGCTGAAAGGTGAGAACGAAGAAATCTTCTGAAATGATGGCCTTAGGAGGATCGAGAAATGGAACAACTCAGAAATGCTCCGGATAGATATGGAAATAATTAATCATGATCAAAAACAATTAGAGAGGATAGCAACAAGCTAAAACCATGAATCTTTGGAAGAACGAACGAATATTTAAGAGAAACTCTTCTTCAGTCTTCTATGCTGAGAATGATGACGAAAAACGACATCATGAATTACTGAAACACTCCGGAATGATGAATAAAGAACGGTGGAGCCAACGATGAAAATTAATACGAAAACGATCTTGGAAGAGGAATATGACTGATGAAATTCATTCTTATGTCATATTTGAAAATAAATTGAGAACACCTCTGGAAAGATTAAAACAGCCAGGTAAGATACTAGGGAAAACGTATGGGTTATGGGCCCACTGAAGGAAACATCGTTGAAATGATTGCTTAGAAATATATTGCACCGGTACAAATGAAAACTTGATGAGGTGAGAACCTCAAAATAATTTGAAAGGATTTTGAATGAAAACACAAGACTTCTGAGATATCTTCAGCACTACGGATAGAATAGCGAGGTGAATAAAGATGAGATGCTTGAATAAGAATTCCAACACAGAAAAGCATTTAAAGTATGAAAGGAAATGATGAACACCGAGATGTTGAATCGAATCCACCGAGGAAGAAACAAGAACGAGGAATGATGACATTGAAACTCCTGAGAATCTTCACAATGAATCACCGGATTTCAAACGGAAGAAAAGATAGCGAAAGCATCAATGAAAAGAAAGACACTTGGATGACAATTTAATCATTGAATAAAAAGGGCAGGAGGGTGGGGAAAACAAAGACAACTTGGGACCGATGAAACGAACTCCGGGAAAACGAAAGATGAGGATAGATCTTGCAAATATTGGAAAGGATTGAATTATCTTGAAGAGAAACACACCGGTTGAAAAGAATTGGCATGCCAATTTGATTGAGCAAAAGGATTAGCACTCCCATAGAAATATGGGAACACCTTTTAGGAAAGATATGAAATCAATATTTGACATCGAGGCAACTCGAATTACCATACTCCAACAAAACAAAGGATGAGCTTACGAAAAAAGCCGGAAACAAATTCATGACAGAGATTCCATTCGATATTTTCGTGGTAAGGTCCGCACGGGCTCGATCTTACAGTAGCCATCATGTACAAGGCAGTGCACACGACATACAAAGTGTCCCCGAATTGTAGCAAGCTACAAGGATTCTTTAAGACACAACGAGAACCACTGTAAGAAAGACCGTGAAAAAACAAACCACTAGATGTCGAACCCCAACCTCACATCATGCATCTATTGGAAGATAATCCTAGGTAACTACTTGAATTCCCACCTGAGAACTTCCGAAATCTTTGATTATGCAATCGGGTCACGGATACACAGAGTAAAATCCATCACTCAACTCCTAGCAGTAATACTACTCTCCAGTGTATCACATCCGTCAACACACAACCAGAGGCCTCAGAAATTCATCTACATCAGACCCTCGTAATCACAACGATACTAAACATGGCATTACATGTGATCCCGCTCCCCAGTACTGGGTGTCGCCACACTCTTCGCACCACGAAAAGTATTGAAGCAATTTCGAAGATCCGCGTCCTGAGATACTAAGGAATTGAATGATAACGATGTGTCAAGAACCCCTTGGAGCTCTACTCCCCGGAAATAGGAGGCACCAAGTACAGACTTCTGTCACATCGGCATCATAGAGGTTCCAAAGTAACCGCGTGATCCTAAAAAAAAATCGAGTGAGAAGAGGGGTAGAATTAAAATTCATATGTCACGATTCCTCACAAGAGCATAGAAGAGGAGTAAAAAGAATCCTACTCTCCGATATAACTAGACTCAAAATAGTTTTTCACTAGACTCGTGTCGGTGCACGGATGCTCACTATCACCTATGGGACCAGAGGCCCCTTTGTGCTTCGGCAAGGGGGTCACGTTGCACAAAGAGCAGAGAGCATGAGACAGCGCGACGATCACGACACGGGCATTTTACCCAGGTTCGGGCCGCTGCTAAGCATAAAACCATACTCCTACTTTTGGTGGATTGATCAGATGAACACGAAGAACGCGTAGTGTCTGACCCCGGCAAGAGCTGCTGTCGGGGTGAGCTACTACGCCAGTACAAGTGTCCAAAGGTCCGAATCTTGAGCTAGGTAGCCTTGGGCCTCCTTTTATAGTGCAAGGGGTTACCACAATGGCAAAACAGTCATTATCTATTGATTAGATAGCTTAGCAGAGCTATCATACCTAACTCTGGCATTTAGGCCAAAATACCATGATTACTAGCCTAGGTGGCGCTTGGGGTGCATTCCCGGCAAGCTTTTACCACCGCTTGGCCGGTCGTTGCTTACGGTCTTGACACGCTGCAGGGCGGGTTTCAACTGAGTATAACTTGCCTCCCGGTGTGTCTCCACGTGTTTAGCGAGAGCTGATTAGCCGTTTGAGGGCTCGACACCTCATCGACAAGTGACTGGCGTAGCGATGTGGTGGAGCGGTGGCTGGTTAGCTTGCGCCTGCCGGGGGATGGCTTCCCGGGTCTTCAGAAGGTGCGCATGTCTTGTTGGGGACGTGCTTGGCGCGTCGCAGTCAAGGCTGGGCCTGCCGCGTTGGGCTTGTTGGAGTCCGGTCTTGATCATTGGTCGGGCTTGTACGAATGTTGAGGGGTTCAGCTACTACCGCCTGTGCATAAGTCAGGGGCACTGGGTACCCCTGTAAATAGTGCACTGACATGAGCCCCCGGGTCTGGCCCACACGCGCTCGTCAAGTGTCGTTGGGTCAGGCCCAAAATCTATGCACAGGTGCGCAATGGGAGGGAGTAACTGCCAATTTATTGGTCAGCACTAACCCACCACCTTAGGCCGTTTCCACCACGCGCGCCGCATGCATAGCGGGGAGTTAGCGACGGGCGTTCGTGACTTAAAGCCCTGGTCGTGGTAGAAACCGCAGCGCCATGGATTGGAGCAATGGGGCGGTTACCTGTTCACCCATGATCGTGGGCGATGGAATTGCTGGAGATGGGCAGCGACCCTTGGAGCGGAGGAGAGCCAGCCCCCGCGCTCTTCCCTATAAATTGGGGGTCGCGAGGGGCGATGCTCATCCATCCTTTCGTTCTCCTTGAGTCTGAATCCACAGAACTCACCCTTCTACTTCCTTAGTCTTGAGTTGCGTTCCCCCTCCCGATGCTCAGGGGAAGGGGCCTAGCGAGCATGTTTGCAAAGCCTTCCCCTTGGACCAATGCTCAGTCCTCATCATGGATAGACGACTCTGAGATGAAGGCTGGTAGGAGAAGTCTTGGATGGGGGAGCGGGCAGCGTGGTAGCCGTGTTGGGGACAGCTGTGGCGGCACGCCTGCCGCCGTGCTGCCCGCTTCTTTAGCCTTGACGGAGTGCCATGCGGTTGACATCACGCCGGGATCTATGTTGGAGGTGCAGCGTCACGGCGTTCCGCGGTTCTCGCATTTCTTCCCGGTGAAGCTCTCTTCCCGTAGCGTTTTGGATGAGCGTACGGGAGGGAGCTCTTCATCTACGTGTGCTCTTCTAAGACGGGGGATGGAATTCCCCGTCTTTGGCCACCTGGGACGACCATGCTCTCTATGGGGTCCCCGGGTTGCCATGCCTTGAGCTTGGGCGATGGCAGGGGCGTCTCCTCGAGTGGTGACGATGAGGAAGACGATGGTGGTCGGGAACCTACGACGCATCAGGAGCATGGATGAGGTCTCCTACGCATCGCGTTCCCCAGCAGCACCATCATCACCAGCTGGGCTCTGGCAGCGCCACCATCTGGACCTGCCCTCCGCCTTCTTTCCCCTTGTCGGTCTTGTCCGCTCCGTCGGCTTTCTCCGCCCTGCCTGGGGGTAGGGCCCTTCTGCTCGCCGGTCGCGTCCCTCTGGTCCTAGCTGGGAAGCGTCGAATCTCGGACAGGTGCTCCTTTTGCCCTCTGTTCCTTCTTCACCTAATCCCTGAGAGGAGAGGGACAAGAAAGGCATTACGGGGCATTTATCTTTTTGTAAGCCAAAAATGTAGGAGTTTAGCAAATTTTAGCTGATCAGAATGTAATTTCTTATCCACTTTGTCTCGGAAATGAATGAGAAAAAGGGCTGTCTTTCTTTCGCAAGTACTATCCCTTTCCCTTCCTTATTTATACTGCATCGGTATGTTTTGTCTTTGCTACACGGAGCTGCTTGCCGGGTCATCATTCAAACCACGAGTGCCAAAAAGGGGAAACGAGCCCCCGGCAGCAGGTTGGCGTTGTTCCCCGGCAGAGCTCCTTGTCGGTGTCGGCGCCATCACCCCTCCCCACAGTCGTTAAACAAGGACAGGGGGACGGCTCGTCCCGACAAGGGTTTTCACCACGTGGATGACTCCACCACCCGCAGTAAGGAAGATACTAAGGATTTCCTTGAGGAATCGAAAGGTACTAAACTTGGGATATGTGATATACTTATCTTTTCCAAGCAGTATCCCCCCTTTAGGGTGTGATGGGCCGCCATCCTTGTTTCTTTGTTTCCCTTCCCTGTTTTCCCGACGGTCAAAACATGTAGGGTGAGAATAGTAACAAAGATTATGGGTCCATCAAGTATTCTAGCAAATCTATAACTCAAAAGCGATAACATTGCAGTCATAAAAATGCGTAATGAGCATGTAAAGATGATGATATGATGCAATGTCTAGCTTTATTATTGTCTGCGCCTGGCTTTGTACAAAGGGTTACATGCAACAACAGCAAGGCTTGTACAAAAGGTGGCTGCCGGGGACTAAGCACGGCAGCCGCACCTTACGGGTAGAACTTACGAAGATGCTCAATGTTCCATGAGTTAAGCACCTTGGTGCCATCTTCGGTCTCCAGACGGACTGCGCCAGGTCTGGTGACCCGTGCTACCCGGTAAGGGCCTTCCCACTTCGGCGTCAAGTTGTTAGCACCCTTGGCAGACTGAACACGCCTAAGGACAAGGTCGCCTTCCTCAAGGCTCCGGGCGTGAACCCTGTGGCTATGGTAGCGGCGCAGGGCTTTCTGGTTACGTGCAGCCCGCACCGCAGCCCGGAGACGGCCTTCCTCGAGGAGCATGGCATCGTCATGCCGTAACTGATGTTGCTCTACTTCATCGTAGGCAAGCACTCGAGGTGACCTGTATATGAGTTCCGTGGGGAGTACTGCTTCCGCCCCGTACACTAGGGATAAGGGCGTTTGGCCAGTAGCTCGATTTGGTGTCGTCCTGAGGGACCAAAGAACCACCGGCAGCTCATCTATCCAGCGCCTGCCGCTCTTCCGCAGCTTATCAAAAGTTCTTGTCTTGAGCCCTCGCAGCACTTCAGCATTCATCCTCTCGACTTGCCCGTTGCTTCTCGAGTGAGCAATAGAGGCGAAGGAGACCTTGCTTCCAAGGCTTTGGATATATTGCATGAAGGCGCGGCTCGTGAACTGGGTGTCGTTGCCAGTGATCACTCTGTTAGGCACTCCAAAGCGGCACACCAGTCCTTTCATGAACTTGATAGCTGACTGCGCGGTCACCTTCCTCACTGGTTCCACCTCAAGCCACTTTGTAAACTTCTGGATGCCACGAACAAGAACTCAAAGCCCCCGACAGTGCAGGGGAAGGGGCCCAGAATGTCGAGCCCTCATACCCAGAATGGCAAGGATAGAGGGATTGTTTACAGGGCTTGTGCTGGTTGATGGATGTTCTTGGAATGGAACTGGCAGGCTACACACTTGGTGACCAACTCAGTAGAGTCTTGGAGGGCAATGGGCCAATCAAAACTCTGTCGGAAAGCTTTCCCGGCAAGCGCCCTTGATCTAATGTGGGAACCACATACTCCTCCGTGAATCTCTGTCAACAGCTTTAGTCCATCCTCCCGCCAGATACACCTTAATTTCACACCGTTCGGTCGTCTTCTGTACAGGGTGTCATCGACAAATTGGTACATACTTGACCGACGGGCTACTCTTTTGGCTTCCTCTTGCTCTTCGGGGAGTTCTCCTGTTTGAAGGAAATGGACTATATGTTGCGCCCAGGTTGGAGCCTGCGGCTCGACTACAAGGACTAAAGGCGTCTCCTCGTCTCCGGGAGCGCTTGTCTCAACCGCGAGAACCTGAGGTCCTACGGGAGGGAGCTGCTCGTTAACCGGAACGGGATTTTCCCCAGCGGCTTCTCTACCAGCGGCTTCGGGAAGCTCTGCCAGGAAATGCTTGCCGGAGTTCAGCTTCCTTCTCTTCTTGGACATCGCTGATGGGGATACTGATGGTTGAGCGAGGTGGAGAACAAAAGTCCCTGGTTCCACAGGAAGATTCTGCGCAGCGCACTTCAATAAATTGTCAGCAATGCAGTTTTCTGCTCGTGGCACGTGCTCTGTTTGCAGCCCATCAAAATGCTCCTCCAATTTCCTCACTTCTTCCACGTATGCCTCCATCAGCGGGCTCTTGTAATCCTTGTTGACTTGCTTCACCACAAGCTGAGAATCTCCTCGGATGATCAGCCTCTTTATTCCCAACTCCACCGCGATTCTAAGTCCGGCAAGGAGCCCCTCGTACTCAGCGGTATTGTTGGTGGCTTCCTCCTGAGGAAACTGCATTTGGACGACGTACTTGAGGTGCTCTCTGGTAGGTGCAATGAGGACCATGCCAGCTCCAGCGCCCTGGAGTGAGAAAGCGCCGTCAAAGTACATGATCCAATCCTTGGGTGCTTCTTTGCCGGGGAGGATTGTCTCCGAAGCTTCATCATTTGGTGTGGGTGTCCATTCTGCAATAAACTCCACCAACGCCCTGCTTTGAATGGTGGAAGTGCTCTCATAGTTCAATCCGAAACTTGACAATTCTAATGCCCCCCCAACTATCCTGCCAGTGGCTTCGGGGTTCCTCAGTATGCGTTGCAATGGGAAACGGGTAACAACTGTTATCTCATGGGCTTGGAAGTAGTGGTGCAGCTTCCTCGAGGCCATGATGAGGCCGAAGATCAGCTTTTGTACTCCAGAGTACCTTGATCTAGCTCCATGTAGCAGGGAACTAACAAAGTACATGGGCCGCTGCACCATTTTCTTCTTTACCACCTCCTTGGATCCGTTGTCGATCATTTGCTGAGGCCCCCCTTGATCTGTATCGAGTCCTGCCGTGGATGTTTCTTTCTCTTCCCCGGTAGCATCAGCAGTAGCTGCTGAATCTCTATCCACTTCCCGCTGCGCCACCAGCGCTGCACTAACCACTTGATTCGTCACTGCTAAATATAGCAGTAACGGCTCTTGTGGTTTAGGAGCGACCAAGGTGGGAGCAGAGGATAGGTAATTCTTCAGGTCTTACAGCGCTGCAACTGCCTCCGGGGTCCACTTCATCGGGCCGGCCTTCTTCAAGATCTTGAAGAACGGCAAGGCGCGCTCAACAGACTTGGAGATGAACCTACTCAACATGGCAACACATCCGGTCAAGCGCCCGATATCCTTGATAGTCTTGGGTGCATGTATCTGTTCAATCGCCTTGATCTTGTCGGGATTGGCTTCTATTCCTCACCTAGATACAAAGAACCCAAGCACCTTGCCGGATGGGACATCGAACACACACTTTTTAGGGTTGAGCTTCAGGTTGATTTTGCGCAAGTTTGCAAAATTTTCTTCCAGATCTTGTGAGTGGATTCATCCTTGGTCTTGACCACGATGTCATACATGTAGGCTTCCACATTTCTGTGCAGCTGAGGTCCAAAACCAATCTGAACAGCTCTGGCGAAGGTTGAACCAGCACTCTTTAACCCGAAGGGCATACGCACGAAACAGTACGTGCCACAGGGAGTTATGAATGCGGTCTTCTCCTCATCTTCTTTAGTCATAAATATCTAGTGGTATCTGGAGTAGGCATCCAAAAAGGAGAGCAAGTCACATCCGGAGGTGGAATCAACAATCTGATCTATGCGCGGCAAGGGGAGAGGGTCCTTCGAGCAAGCTTTGTTCAAGTAAGTGAAGTCTATGCAAAGCCTCCATTTCCCATTTGCCTTACGTACCACCACCGGGTTTGCCAGTCAAGTTGGATGCAGCACCCCTCTAACCAAACTAGCTGCTTCAAACTTCTTGGTTTCTTCGGCAATGAACTGCTGCCGCACCAGGGCTTGCTTCCTAACCTTTTGCTTGATGGGCCGGGCATGAGGATAGACAGCAAGGTGGTTCTCAATTACCTCCCTGGGAACACCGGGGATGTCAGATGGTTGCCAGGCAAACACATCGACATTCTCCCGCGGGAATGTAATGAGCGCGCTTTCCTATTTGTCAGTAAGGTTAGCACTAATGGTGAACGTGCCACCAGTGTCGTCCAGCCTTTCCGCGATTTTCTTCGTCTCAGGATAGGTGGCCTTGGTCTTCTTGCTAGCGGAACTCCCCGGTAGGTCATCGTCGGGTGTGGCGCACTCTGAAGAGGCGCGCTTCCCGGAGTCCTTGCCGGTGTTCCTGCTAGCCTTCTTCAATTTCTCGGTGTCCTTGGCGGGAGCTGGGATTTCTGCGGCTTCAGCTGCTACCGCGTCACGATACATCTGGTCCACGCAGACAACTGCGTTCTTCTTGTCGGATGGGAGGGAAATGACCCCAATGGGCCCTGGCATCTTCAAGGTGTTGTAGACATAGTGAGATGCCGCCATGAACTTTGCCAGAGCTGGGCGACCGAGGATTCCGTTGCAAGGCAGCGGGATCTCGGCGATGCCAAACACTATCTTCTCTGTCTGGAAGTTCAGTTCACCGCCAAATGTCACAGGCAGAGTGATCTTTCCCTTGGGTCGGCTTCTGCCGGGGTTGATTCCTTGGAATGTACCCATAGCCTCAAGCTCTTCATCAAGGATCTGCAGTTTCGCAGCCGCTTTAGGGGAGATTAAGTTCAATCCCGCCCCGCCGTCAACTAACATCTTGGACACCTTGAGGTTGCGGATTGTCGGAGAAACCAACAATGGAAAACACCCGACCATAGTGGTACGGTCGGTATGATCCTCTTCGTCAAAGATGATAGGCGTGCGGGACCATTTGAGTGGCTTCCTAGATTCTGCAGTTGTTTCCACAGCATTGACCTCGCGTGCCCACTGCTTGAGTTGGCAGTGAGAGGAATGCGAGGACGCACCCCCATCAACGCACATGGCTTTGGTTGCTTTCTGAAACTCCATGTCGCTGGAATCTCCATCATCATCCTCATCCTCACTCATATCGTTTGTTTCCTTCTTCTCTCAGCCTCTGGCGGGTATTTCCTTTTGCTGTGGGGTTTTACCGCGGCGACCTCCTCTACTGCCACGGCCTTTCCTGGCAGCACCGTCCTGGCCTTTTTCTTTGTCACGCTTTTCGTACTCGGCCCTCAGCTTCTCAACAAGTTGCTCGACCTGTCGGCATTCTTGGAGATCATGGCCTTTGGTGCGGTGAATTTTGCAGTATGGCCCGTCGGACTTCCCGGTCTTCTCAACGGCAGCAGCCTCCCGGCAATCAGCGCACGCGGCAGCTCCCTTGCCGGGGGTTTTGGCTTTCGCCTTCTCGCTTGCATCGAGGTCTCCGGAGCTCTCGACAGCCAATACTGCTTTTCCCTTTCGCTTCTTGTTGCACTTCTTGCTTCTTCCCTTCGGGTCGGGGCGTCGTTGTCATCATCGGAGTCCATTTCGATGTTTGCCTCCTCCCCGGGAAGTCGCCTTCCTTCTTCAGCTCGACCACATTTATCCGCCAAGGTGTAAAGCTCATTAACAGTCTTGGGGAGCTTGACATTCATCTTGGCTCGCATCCTCCTGTTGCGCACATTCGAATGGAACGCGGCAATCACCGCTGCGGGATGGATCTTTGGGATGTTGCGGTGCACTCGGCTGAATCTCTGGATATACTTCCTCAAGGTTTCTCGCTCCTTTTGCGGGAGGACTTGGAGATCGCTGGGCTGGCCTCATTCTTGATGAGCACCGGTAAAGGCGCCAACGAACTTGTTGCATAGATAAGCCCATGACGAAATTGAGTTTTCCGGCAGATGCATCCGCCACGATCTCACGTTCGGCTTAAGTGCCAAAGGGAAATAGTTGGCGAGCACCATTTCAACTCTTCCCCTCGCAGCTTGAACAGCTATGGTGTATATGCCCAAGAACTCTGCCGGGTTCAGCTTCCCATCGTAGTTCTCAGGCAGCTCAGGTTTGAAAGCTCGGGTCGACGGCCAGCGGATCCGTCACAGCTCGCTGGTGAAGGCAGGGCATCCAACCTCGTAAGGAAGGTACCCGCCAGCTATGGGCGCGGGGTCGCCGACGTCTGGACCATTGCGCTTGTCAGATTGATGGTGCGCTTACCGGCGTCGCTTGATGGTGATGCGTGCGTCTTCTTTCTGCCGGTCTTCAAGGACACGCCATTGATCCCGAAGGTCGCGCGGGCCAGACGAGACTATGGACGCCTCGTCGTGCTTATCAGCATGTGAAGCTTGCTGCGGCTGCCTCTGGGCCTGTTGTCGCAGAGGGGATTGCACCATTGCGGTGGCCCCTTCGACGCGCCCGCCGGCCTGGGCTACTTCTGCTGTTCCCGTACGCCGCGACGGCTCTGCATGCTGGGACTTGTTGGCTTCAACGAAAGAAACCAAACTCTGAATGGTGGCTCTCCATTCGTCTATCTTATCAGCTGCTGGCATGAAGTTGAGAAGCATCTGGACTCGCGCCATGGCTTCCTCTACGGTGCTCGGTATGGCGAAAGAGGTGGACCGTGACGTCGCTCGACACCTGGTAGGACCAAGAGAAGCGTCGCCACGTTCTTGATGTCGTGCGCCACTCGCCGGGGCTGTCCGGCGTGTAGGGGGCAAGCTTGCGGGGCTGCGGCTCCGCTTGGCGCCCTGTCTTATTCCGCATGAGGTGCATGCCCAGCAGTTTCGCCAGCGACGGGTGCGGCCAGAGGGTCACGGCTCGCACCGGACCGGGCACCGCCGAGGCGGCCACGGCCATCCGCGTGGCGGGGAGGTGACGGATGGTTGTTTCCCTCGCCCGTGGCGCCGGGGCCAAGCTCGCCAAGTTGTTGTTGTAGTCGCTCCCCTCCGGCGTCTCCTGCTCCATCTCCGGCCGTGAAGGACTGGACGGGGGCGCCGCCTGCGCCGACCGCGTTGTCCACGATGCCCGCCTCACCCGCATCCGCTGTGGCATCGACGGCGTCGGCGGCCGCGTGTGAGGGAACCTTCGAAGTGGAGGGATGCGTGGCCGCACCGGATTTCTTCTTGGGAGCCATTTTTGAAGAAGATGATGATGAAGATCGATTCGCCGTTCACGAACTCGGGTTCGGGCAAATGATGCACGCCCCCTACCTGGCGCGCCAAAGATGTCAGTGCACGGATGCTCACGATCACCTATGGGACCAGAGGCCCCTTTGTGGTTCGGCAAGGTGGGTCACATTGCACAAAGAGCGGAGAGCATGAGACAACACGACGATCACGACACAGGCATTTTACCCAGGTTCGGGCCGCTGCTAAACATAAAACCCACCTCTTGCTTTTGGTGGATTGATCAGAGGAACACGAAGAATGCGCAGTGCCCGACCCCGGCAAGAGCAACTGTCGGGGTGAGCTACTACGCGAGTACAAGTGTCCAAAGGTCCGAACCTTGAGCTAGGTAGCCTTGGGCCTCCTTTTATAGTGCAAGGGGTTACCACAATAGCAAAATAGTGATTATCTATTGATTAGATAGCTTAGTAGTGCTATCATACATAACACTGGCATTTAGGACAAAATACCATGATTACTAGCCTAGGTGGCGCTCGGGGTGCATTCCCGGCAAGCTTTTACCACCGCTTCTCCGGTCGTTGCTTACGGTCTTGACACGCTGTAGGGCGGGTGTCAACTGAGTATAACTTGCCTCCTGATGTGTCGCCACGTGTTTAGCGAGAGCTGATTAGCCGCTTGAGGGCTCGACACCGCATCGACAAGTGATTGGCGTAGCGATGCGGTGGAGCGGTGGCTGGTTAGCTTGCGCCTGTCGGGGGATGGCTTGCCGGGTCTTCAGGAAGGTGCGCATGTCTTGGTCCCCGACAAGCGCCGGGGACGTGCTTGGCGCGTTGCAGTCCGGGCTGGGGCTGCCACGTTAGGCTTGTTGGAGTCCGGTCTTGATCATTCGTCGGGCTTGTACAAACGTTGAGGGGTTCAGCTACTACCGCGTGTGCATAAGTCAGGGGCACTGGGTACCCGTGTACTAGTGCACCGACAACTCGACTCGGCCAAGTTCGATCAATCAAGGGGGCTCCTAGGTCGGTACAGGCTCTGATACCAACTGGTAACGCCCAAGATGCGGTCCTATCCTTATTTTGGCTCGAGGGCCTCCATAGGGATAGAAGTGCATCCCGTCGTTTCGCAAGAATGGATATCATTACAAGTACATGTAAAGAGGGGATGAGTATATGGAATTGGCTTACACTCGCCACAAGCTAAATCATGATCACATCAATACATCAATACATTCAATCACCATACAGAAGAGCTGGGTCCAACTATGGACGAAATGAAACGATAAAAAAATGACATCAATCCTTGCTATCCTAGGATGCCGGCCTGGAACCCATCCTATGATCGATGAAAAAGAAGAAGAACTCCGAATCAAACAAGCATCGCTCTCACGTCAAGCATCGCATTACCTGTACCTGCAGCTGTTGTTGTAGTAATCTGTGAGCCACAGGGACTCAGCAATGTCATTTCCAAGGGTATCAAGACTATTAAATCTTAATGGGTGAGGTATGGTTAAGTGGTGAGGCTGTAACAAGCACTAAGCATTTATTTGAGTGGCTAACTTACGAGTACAAGAATAAGGGGGGTGATCATCGTATAAACGGATGTGAACTGGTAATGATCACTAAGTGATCCTGAACACCTACCTGTGAGTCAAACATAACCCCACTATGTTCTCTCTCGGTTCAGAAATTCCGAGAAGAGACAGTCACGGTTACGCACACAGTTGGTGTATTTTATTTGTGTTTACTTTAAGTTGTTTATGACCGGATCTTAAACAAATTTCCAAGTTGCCACATAACCGCGGGCACTGCTTCTCGAAAAGATTTAACCCTGCA
Organism: Elymus sibiricus; assembly: GCA_039707655.1. Lineage (NCBI taxonomy): Eukaryota > Viridiplantae > Streptophyta > Magnoliopsida > Poales > Poaceae > Elymus > Elymus sibiricus. The sequence continues at coordinate 275,286,916 of CM077669.1, forward strand.
GGGGTGCTCCAACTCATCCATCACAAACTAAACACAAGCTGCGCTGGAACTCCTCAACCGCGGGATGACCCGTAGTATTCGCGGAATTCCGATGGAAAATCTCAACCTCGAGATAGCCCGAAGTGTGCTTGAAATCCCGTGCACAAGACGTCCGAGAAAGGTAAACAAAATCCAGCAAGACTGCCCGACGTGTCGACGAACCCGATAGGAGCCGCGTATCTCGTTCTCAGGACACGACGGATGAGCGATGGTTACCATGCCAATCACCAAGTTGCCCCGGGCGGCGTTAATAAGCTGCTCTGGGTTGGACCAACACTCATGAGGAGCACTGGCCCGGGTTGTTGATTAAAGATGCTCGGGTTAATTAGTCCCTATGCAGGTTTATTAGTTATTAGCCAAATGTAGTACCAATGTTGGGCCTTGCCAGAAGAGTTTTATCCCGAAACGAAAATCAAGGGGGTCCCCATAACAAAACCAAGCATGTTAGGAGCACTCAATATGGAACATAACACCGGTACACAAGTAACTAGGGCTGCAAAAGTGGAACAAAACACCGAGCAAAAGGCCAAGCCTTCCACCTTTTACCAAGTATATATGTGCATTAAATTAAATAGCAATAATATTGTGATATCTCAAAAGACCCATGTTGGCACATGGAAACGATTTGCACCTACAACTAGCAGTGCTATAAGAAGGGCTGACCAAGCGGTAACATAGCCAAACAATGGTTTGCTGAGATGTGGAGGTTTAGAGGCTTATCATGGCATTTGGGAGGCTTGACAAACAAGTGGTAGGTAGCGAGACATAGTGATACAAACGAGACAACTAGCATGGCAATGATAGTAGTGGTATCCAGGGAAATGTTAATCTTGCCTGAGATCCCGCTTGGAAGAAGATCGATTCCATGAAGTAGATGAACGGGGCGTAGTCGAACGAATCCTCACAATCCGAACGCTTTCGGAACTCTATCGAGAAGAAGCAATCCGGAAACAAACAAACAAACAAACAAACAGCTCACGATAAACAACCATGACATATATGACATGATGCGCAAACAAATATGATGCATGTCAACTTTAAGTATGCAAGACATGGCAAAGCACAACAATCAACTACTACACATTAAGTGAAGTTCAATATGCAACGAGTTGCATATTCATGAAACTCCACATTCGAATTATTTAGTTCACTCTCGTTTAGGTACTCATCAATATTAAATGTTATTTAACATGTGTGGTCATGGCATAAGGTGAAGATGGAACTAAAGCAATTTTAAATGGACAAGGAGAACATACATATAACAAAATAATAACTCTTCATATCAAGAGTAATGTGGTTAATCTTGTTTAAGTAAACGATCATTTTAAATGTTGTTCAACATGGCAAGAGGTGAAGCATGAACATCTACATCATCTAGGCATTTTAAATGAGGCCGGAAGCAACATATAGCATTTCCAAAATGACCTCATATGCATATTTTAAGTTTGGTACAGATCTGAACTACACATATTTTATATTTATTAAACAGGAAAATAAAATCTACCATGTGATTCTACATGTTTTTCTAGTCAAGTTTCATATGTAGATCATTTTTTTCCGGAGCTATGGTCATTTAGATATGAAATAAATCATTTTCCCATGGCATTTACGCAAAATAAATGAAAACAGCAAGTTAAACATTTTTAAACATGGATGAAAGTTGGATTTTGTTAATCTACACAAATTCTGAACATTTTACATATAGGACATGTTTTGTCTCGATGCGCGGTTATTTACTTGGAAGCAATGCAAAATAAAGGCATTTTTTGAAATTATGAAATGCACTGGATTTACAGAGACAAAATTGCAGTACCCTAAAGTGACCTAGGAGGATTTGGCCCAAGTGGTTGTGTGTGGGTGCACGAAAATAAAATAAAAGGGGGCAGTGCAAAATATTGGGAAAACTTGGACTCGAACCCAGGATCCCAGGCGTGGAAGTGAGTTGCGCTAACCAACTCGGCTACAAGACTGCTTGTGGACGATATCAGTGGTGACAATATATACATCAACATGGCAGAACGGATCTAGGAAAGAACTGAATTTCAGTTACGCAAGAACTTTCTCACATCGGGGAAGCAGAGAGGCCGGCGGCCTAGCAAGAAGACATGGAGAGGGACCAGGGTTTTGACGGATCCGGGCATGGGGAATCCATTCCCGGTAACGTGGGGCCTTGGGGTGATGCGGACGGGCGAGCTCCATGGGCGGCGGCGGCGGGCTTCCGTTCTGTTCCTGACAGAGAGAAATGAAGCAGAGAGGAGAGAGATTAGAGGAGGAAGGAGAAGGGAAGGAAGAGAAAGAATATAACGGGGAAGAGGAGATGGAGACATGCGGGCTTCACCGATGGCTCCGCTTGCCGAAGATGGGCAACCAGAGGTAGGGGAGGCGACCTGAAGCTTCAGGCTATCATGGTTGGAGCTCCTGGTCGAGGGCGTTGTTCCCTGGGTTCCTTCAGATACACGAGAGAGATAGAGAGAGAGCGACGTGAGAAAGAGCCAGAGAAAAGAGAAGAAAGAAGCAATGGCACACAGTGACCTGCGGGGCTTCGGATGGCGGAGACCTGCTGGTGGCGCCCATGGCGTTTTCTGTCCAGGAGAAAAGAGAGAGAAAACGAGGTGAGGAAGACAGAAAAGCAGAGAGGGCAAGGGAAGGAGAGGGTCTGACGCGCCGGCCTGGTGGTGCTCCGGCGAGGCGGGCTGGAGGAGTTCCGGCGAGACTTCATCGGGCGGTTGCGGCTGCGCGTGGGAGGCTGCGATTGGAGCGACGCTGAGAAAATGGGAGGTGGTCGAGGCAGCGGTTGGATGGGTGGGGATCGAGAGGGATCGGGCAGATCCCGAGGAAGGGTAGACCAGGTGGAGAGTGGCGGCGAAGGGTGGATGGGACACGGGAATTTGTCCCTAAGTTTTAGGGTTTGGTCTTAGATTTGACAAGGGGGTTTTTAAATAGGAAGAGGGACGACTTTAGACCATCATATCATGATTAGGTGGCTTCGATCAGAGGAGGTAAGGGTTATGGGTTAGTGGGCTGGAAGGAGGGGTTGGTCTAGGAAGAGAGGGAGCTTTTTCGGCCCGGCACATGTTTTAAAAATATCAAAAACGTCCGATAATTAAACCGATGACGATGCCGCTATGGTCGACCGTTGGGGTATCAAACGACCTCTGATTGCAACGAAATTTGGCAGGCGGTCCACATACAATAACTAGACCGCACGCCAACTTTCGGCCCAATCCGAGAATATTTTATTCGCACTTTTAAAAACAATATTTTATCGATGCCGCGGGCACGTGCGTGTGTGGTTGGTCTCGAAACGGTCGATGACATGAATGGAGAGAACCGGCAACTACGAACGGATGCAAATTTTCAAAACGAATGACGATGCTATGCAGATCATGTGAATTATGCGATGATGAATGCGACAAACAAAAGAATCGCGCGATGACAAAGGAATAAAACGGGAATCTTCTGGAGCATCGGTCTCGGGCTGTTACACATGTGCCTCGTCGCTGCCGTTGTTGCAAACGCCACCGCCACCGCCACCACCGCTGCGTCGCCCTTGGATGTCACTGTAGTAGGGTCGCGGCTCTTGGCACTCCGGGCAGTTGGTGTTGTGGCTTGGCTCACCGGAGCACAGGGAGCGTTGGTTGCCTCCGCCTCCATCGGTCGTAGCCGCCAGCGTAGGCAGTCTGTATGAGGATGGTACGGGTGACGACATTCCCTTGGCCTTCTTAGGCTCCATGGGTGTCGGTGAAGATTATGAAGAAGACATGCAGAAGCTGGTGCAGATTCACACGCGCGGTATCCCTACCCGGCGCGCCAAAGATGTCGAGGTACGACAATCTATGGGACCAGAGAGGCCCCTTTGAGGTTCATTGCGGGGATCGCTGTGCACAAGGAGCAGCACTAGCTGGCAACACGCAGGGGGGTTAGACAGGTTCAGGCCACCCGGAGGTGTAATACCCTACGTCCTGTGTGTGTATGGATTATGAGGATGCCCCAGTTACAAGGAGCGCAACATCCCGATAAGATGCTCGAGAGTGCTACTACACGTGCAAATGGGCAGGGTTTCGACCCTTGTGCATGTTGCCATGGGCCTCCTTTTATAGATCAAGGGGCTACCACAATGGCTCAAATGGTAAATACACAGGGTAAAAAGTAGCTACAACAGTGGTCAAACTACTTATATATGCTTCAGTGATAAATACCTAACCCTGACGGATTAGAACAGGCGCATTAAACGCGTCGTGAGGTGTCGTGCTGGCGCCGTTCCCCGGCAAGGATGCCCTTTCCTTCTATGATGTCAGCCCAGCTACCTCTTATTCTTCCGACACGCCATTAGGACGGGTGTCATTAAAGTTGACATAATTCTCCGAAGCTGCCACGTGCCCCGACAAGCCCTACCTAATACCCTACCCGCTCGACACCTCACTAATGGGAGCCAATCAGCCCGGTGAGGTGGAGTGATGGCTCGCTAGTGGGATCTTGCCGGGCACGAAGCTGCCATGTCTTCTCTTGCCAGCAAGATGGCTTGTCGGTGCTTTGATTCTTCTCTTGAAGCTTTCTTGAGTGTAGCATCTCCCCCGGAAGGCTTGCGGGCGGGGAACCGCTGTCATCTGTGTGCAAGTTAGGGTACTAAAGGGCCCATTCTTTAGTACACCGAGGTACTGAAGGGCCCATTCTATAGTACACCGACAGTCGCCATCTTCCACTACCTCTTCCTCCTGGAAAAAATCTTCTTCTGGAGAGTACTGCACCCTGCTTGTTGTTGCGTAGAATCATCGAGGTATCTCAAGAGTTACCCATCTAATATTTCTAGAAGCTTGAGTCAACATGCAGTTCAGGGGCTTTGTGTTGTAAACTATCCGCGGCATTTTCTATCTGCTGAACGTCATGTCCTACACAAAATGACCGAGCTGCATTGTCAACTGAAATGAACTTGACCATACGAACTGCTCTCTATGTAAAACGATACTACGAACTTATTCACACGGACTGCGTCATAGCTCTTGACGAACTGAAGCAACCACATTGCATCATAAGAAAGGATGAACCTATACAACTGTACTGGATAATCGAGTGACTGCACTACAAATTTACTCACGACGAACTGAAGTAAACGTACTGCATCGGCTTCGAAGATGTACTGAAATTCATGCACTGCATTGACTGGAATAACTAAACTCGGAGCAAAGAAGGACTGAACTTCTTACCTCATGTTGGAGTGCGTTCTTGCGTTTCCTGGAAGTTCCATTTACTCCCTTCTGCAGCTCTCTTGGATTCACCGATGCAGTCCACTTGCCCTTGCCCTTCTTCAGTAGTTCATGGACGACATGAACTTGGCAGAAGGTTAGCAGAGATGGAAGTTTTGAATAGAACCTCGTCGAATCTTGCATTTAAGTAATAGATGCGGAGGAAGAGCCTTGCAAGCACTTCTTCTCTGTTGAACTGGAGCCCTATGGAGGAAGCACCACATCGTGTCTGGCGGAGGATGTAATGCAGTAGATGGCCCTAGTTCATGAAGCACCGCCGATCCCTGAAGCCGCGGCCATCGTAGAAGGCTAGGAGTAGTAGGGCGGTGGTGCTCCCAGGCCACTGCCGCGGGAGAAAGCGGGGAGGGGAGGGGAGGCATCGCTCCCGGTCGCTCCCACGAAAGAAATGGGGAGGGGAGGGAAGGGGGAGCGGCGCTAGCTAGCCGCCGCCGTGATAGAGGGTGGGGAGGGGAGCGGGAGGCAGCGCTGGGACAGGCATGTTGTCAAATTAAGGCCTGGTGTTGTTAGAATATGGTCTTAAGAGGTGTTGTTAGAATAGACCCATCCCCCCCCCCGACACACACACACACACACACACACACACACACACACACACACACACATATATATATATATATATATATATATATATATATATATACATATATATATATAGGGTGGGTCTATTCTAATAACACCCCTTAAGACCTTATTCTAACATCACTAGCCTTATTTTGGCAACAACCTTTAAGACCTTATTCTAGCATCACAAGTCTCGAAAAAACCAAAGCGAACTGCTCGCGCATAGAACATGGGAGGTCGTCGAGGCAGTGGTTGGATGGGGATCGAGAGGGATCGGGCAGATCCCGAGGAAGGGAAACCAGGTGGAGAGTGGCGGCGGAGGGTGGATGAGATAGGGGAGTTTGTCCCTAAATTTTAGGGTTTGGTCTCAGATTTGACAAGGGGGGTTTAAATAGGAAGAGGGCATACTTTAGACCATCAGATCATGATTAGGTGGCTTCGATCAGAGGAGGTTAGGGGTTTGGGTTAGTGGGCTGGAAGGAGTGGTTGGGCTAGGAAGAGAGGGAGCTTTTGCTACCCGGCACATGTTTTAAAAATATAAAAACGTTCGATAATTAAACCGATGACTGTGCCGCTACGGTCGACCGTTGGGGTATCAAACGACCTCTGATTGCGACAAAATTTGGCAGGTGGTCCATCTACAATATAAGGAGACCACACACCAACTTTTGTCCCAATCCGAGAAAATTTTATTCGCACTTTTAAAAACAATATTTATCGATGCCGCGGGCGCGTGCGTGTGTGGTTGGTCTCAAAACGGTCGATGACACAAACGGAGAGAACCTGCGACTATGAACAGATGCAAGTTTTCAAAACGAGAGACAATGCTATGCAGATCATGCAAATTATGCGATGATGAATGCGACAAACAAAAGAATCACACGATGACAATGGAATAAAATGGGAATCTTGTGGAGCGTCGGTCTCGGGCTGTTACAAATCTCCTCCACTAACAAGAGATCTCGCCTCGAGATCTTACAACGAAAAGGGGAATAGGACGAGGAAAGGAAGAGGTAAAACTTAGTTGCTTCATTGACAAACGAGTGAAACCAAGAGAAGAAGGATGATATGAGAAACAAGCAAGAATTCAAAAGAAATTTGGGCAGCACTCCGGTAGAAAAGAGAGTCAAAACTTGATGAGATGGAAAGAACTTAAAACAAGGACACAACACTTCGGTTAAATGGATAAGCATGGGAAGAACATGATCTTGACAAAACAAGATGATAGATTGAAGAGAGCAACATCACAACGCCTCCGTAACCAGAGAATAGAAACTAGATCGTTGGAGAGAAAAGAACGGAGAAGAAAATGACAACTTCTGCAACAATTGAATTGAAAATCATCCTTACAAAGGAGAGATTGAACGGAGTTGTTGGAACATCAACAACGAAAAGAAGAAGCTTGTTGTGGGCTTATAGAAACATCTCAAAATTATGAGGAGAGAACCGGCCACTAGCATAAACAATTGATTGGTTGGGAGCAACAGAGAGATGAAAACTTCTTTCACCAAGAGAATACATTGAGAACTTGGACCATTGATAAGCACCATCATAGCAACAACCCTTAGGAAATGCCTTAGGTGAAATCCATGCCACGGTAACTCCGGGAATGGAATGATGGGTTTAACTGTCTCATTCTTGATAAATTATCTTCGAGACTCCCCATGAATCAAGAATGCTATGACACCATCTCAAAAGGTAAGAGAGAATGAATTGCACTTCAGAATACAAGACGAATGATACTTGATCCTCTCCAACAAGAATCTTGAAGAACACTTTGAGAAGGAATTAAATCCTTGAAGAGCGACCATGAAGAACCTCCGTATGCAAAAGAATGATCAAAAAATGAAGGCTGGAAAGCATAAGATTATGACCTTGCAAAGATTTATATGGGGCTTTGCGAAGAGATACTTGGGAACACTTGAAATCCAAAATTTGATATCATGCACAACTCCGGAAGAAGTATTGAAATCACTTGATGAAACAAGAATAAGAATTATGTTATGCTTATCCTTCATCTAGTTAAATTGATAACAAATAACGGACTGGGCATACGACTTATTCCTCTTGAAAATATTGAAGAGACACATAATCTTGAAGAAGTCTTGAACGAACCACCGGTAAGAATTGCAAACGAATGAGGATACATGAGAATGAAGAGATCAAGATTTGCCTAATAGAAACTTGAATAAGGCACCAGAATAATAAGAGATGAACGAAGAGACAACAATTGGGAAGAATTTGAGAACGAAAGCTGAAAGGTGAGAACGAAGAAATCTTCTGAAATGATGGCCTTCGGAGGATCGAGGAATGGAACAACTCAGAAATGCTCCGGATAGATATGGAAATAATTACTCATGATCGAAAACAATTAGAGAGGATAGCAACAAGCTAAAACCATGAATCTTTGGAGGAACGAACGAATATTTAAGAGAAACTCTTCTTCGGTCTTCTATGCTGAGAATGATGACGAAAAACAACATCATGAATTACTGAAACACTCCGGAATGATGAATAAAGAACGGTTGAGCCAACGATGAAAATTAATACGAAAACGATCTTGGAAGAGGAATATGACTGATGAAATTCATTCTTACGTCATATTTCAAAATAAATTGAGAACACCTCTGGAAAGATTAAAGAGCCAGGTAAGATCCTGGGGAAAACGTTTGGGTTATGGGCGCACTGAAGGAAACACCATTGAAATGATTGCTTAGAAATATATTACACCAGTACAAATGAAAACTTGATGAGGTGAGAACCTCGAAATAATTTGAAAGGATTTTGAATGAAAACACAAGACTTCTAAGATATCTTCAGCACTACAGATAGAGTAGAGAGGTGAATAAAGAAGAGATGCTTGAATAAGAATTCCAACACAAAAAAGCATTTAAAGTATGAAAAGGAAATGATGAACATCGAGATGTTGAATCGAATCTACCGGGGAAGAAACAAGAACGAGGAATGATGACATTGAAACTCCTGAGAATCTTCACAATGAATCACCAGATTTCAAACGGAAGAAAAGATAGTGAAAGCATCAATGAAAAGAAAGACACTTGGATGACAATTTAATCATTGAAGAAAAAGGGCCGGAGGGTGGGGAAAACAAAGACAACTTGGGACCGATGAAATGAACTCCGGGAAAAGGAAAGATGAGGATAGATCTTGCAAATATTGGAAAGGATTGAATTATCTTGAAGAGAAACACACCGATTGAAAAGAATTGGCATGCCAATTTGATTGAGCAAAAGTATTAGCACTCCCATAGAAATATGAGAACACCTTTTAGGAAAGATATGAAATGAATATTTGACATCGAGGCAACTCGAATTACCATACTCCAACAAAACAAAGGATGAGCTTATGAAACAAGCCGGAAACAAATTCATGACAGAGATTCCATTCGATAATTTCGTGGTAAGGTCCGCACGGGCTCGATCTTACAGTAGCCATCATGTACAAGGCAGTGCACACGACATACAAAGTGTCCCCGAATTGTAGCAACCTACAAGGATTCTTTAAGACACAATGAGAACCACTGTAAGAAAGACCGTGAAAAAACAAACCACTAGATGTCGAACCCAAACCTCACATCATGCATCTATTGGAAGATAATCCTAGGTAACTACTTGAATTCCCACCTGAGAACTTCCGAAATCTTTGATTATGCAATCGGGTCACGGATACACGGAGTAAAATCCATCACTCAACTCCTAGCAGGAATACTACTCTCCAATGTATCACATCCGTTAACACACAACCAGAGGCCTCGGAAATTCATCTACATCAGACCCTCGTAATCACAACGATACTAAAAATGGCATTACATGTGATCCCGCTCCCCAGTACTGGGTGCCGCCACACTCTTCGTACCACGAATAGTATTGTAGCAATTTCGAAGATTCGCGTCCTGAGATACTAAGGAACTAAATGATAACGATGTGTCAAGAACCCCTTGGAGCTCTACTCCCCGGAAATAGGAGGCACCAAGTACATACTTCCGTCACATAGAGGTTCCAAAGTAACCGCGTGATCCTAAAAAAAATTGAGTGAGATGAGGGGTAGAATTAAAATTCCTATGTCACGATTCCTCACAAGAGCATAGAAGAGGAATAAAAAAGAATCCAACTCTCCGATATAACTAGACTCAAAATAGTTTTTCACTAGACTCGTGTTAGTGCATGGATGCTCACTATCACCTATGGGACCAGAGGCCCCTTTGTGGCTCAGCAAGGGGGTCACGTTGCACAAAGAGCGGAGAGCATGAGACAGCACGACGATCACGACACAGGCATTTTACCCAGGTTCGGGCCGGTACTAAGCATAAAACCTTACTCCTACTTTTGGTGGATTGATCAGAGGAACACGAAGAACGCATAGTGCCTGACCCCGGCAAGAGCTGCTGTCGGGGTGAGCTACTACGCGAGTACAAGTGTCCAAAGGTCTGAATCTTGAGCTAGGTAGCCTTGGGCCTCCTTTAATACTGCAAGGGATTACCACAATGGAAAAACTGTCATTATCTATTGAATAGATAGCTTAGCAGAGCTATCATACCTAACTCTGGCATTTAGGACAAAATACCATGATTACTAGCCTAGGTGGCGCTTGGGGGTGCATTCCCGGCAAGCTTTTACCACCGCTTGGCCGGTCGTTGCTTACGGTCTTGACACGCTGCAGGGCGGGTGTCAACTGAGTATAACTTGCCTCCCGGTGTGTCGCCACGTGTTTAGCGAGAGCTGAGTAGCCACTTGAGGGCTCGACACCTCATCGACAAGTGATTGGCGTAGCGATGCGGTGGAGCGGTGGCTCGTTAGCTTGCGGCTTCTGGGGGATGGCTTGCCGGGTCTTCAGGAAGGTGCGCATGTCTTGGTCCCCGACAAGCGCCGGGGATGTGCTTGGCGCGTTGCAGTCCAGGCTGGGGCTGCCGCGTTGGGCTTGTTGGAGTCCAGTCTTGATCGTTTGTCGGGCTTGTACGAACGTTGAGGGGTTCAGCTACTACCGCATGTGCATAAGTCAGGGGCACTGGGTACCCCTGTACTAGTGCACTGACAGGAGCCCCCAAGTCTGGCCCACACGCGCTCGTCAAGTGCCATTGGGTCAGGCATAAAATCTATGCATAGGCGTGCAATGGGAGGGAGTAACTGCCAATTTATTGGTCAGCACTGACCCACCACCTCAGGACGTTTCCGCCACGCGCGTCGCATGCATAGCGGGGAGTTAGCGACGTGCGCACGTGACTTAAAGCCCTGGTCGTGGCAGAAACCGCAGCGCCATGGATTGGAGCAATGGGGCGGTTACATGTTCACCAGTGATCGTGGGCGATGAAATTGATGGAGATGGGCAGCGACCCTTGGAGCGGAGGAGAGCCAGCCCCCACGCCCTCCCCTATAAATTGGGGTTCGCGAGGGCCGATGCTCATCCATCCTTTCTTTCTCCTTGAGTCCGAATCCACATAACTCGCTCTTCTACTTCCTTAGTCTTGAGTTGCGTTCCCCCTCCCAATGCTCGGGGGGAGGGGCCTAGCGAGCGTGTTTGTAGAGCCTTCCCCTTGGACCAATGCTCAGTCCTCATCATGGATAGACGACTCGGAGCTGAAGGTTGGTCGGAGAAGTCTTGGATGGGGGAGCGGGCAGCATGGTGGTCGTGTTGGGGACAGCTGTGGTGGCACGCCTGCCGCCGTGCTGCCCGCTTCTTTAGCCTTGACGGAGTTCCATGCGGTTGACATCGCGCCGGGAGCTATGTTGGAGGTGCAGCGTCACGGCGTTCCGCGGTTCTCGCATTCCTTCTTCAAGGTGATGGAGAAAAAAGCCCACACGGCCACCACGGGCGTGCATATGGTTGCAGCCGTGCGTCGTCGTTTATCGCGGTGAAGCTCTCTTCCCGTAGCGTTTTGGATGAGCGTACGGGAGGGTGCTCTTCATCTACGTGTGCTCTTCTAAGGCGGGGGATGGAATTCCCCATCTTTGGCCACCGGGGATGACCATGCTCTCTATGGGGTCCCCAGGTTGCCGCGCCTTGAGGTGGCGATGGCAGGGGCGTCTCCTCGAGCGGTGGCGATGAGGAAGACGATGGCGGTCGGGAACCTACGACGCATCAGGAGCATGGATGAGGTCTCCAATGCATCGCGTTCCCCGACAGCACCATCATCACCAGCTGGGCTCCGGCAGCGCCACCATCTGCACCGGCCCTCCGCCTTCTTTCCCCTTGTCGGTCTTGTCCGCTCCGTCGGCTTTGTCCGCCCTGCTTGGAGGCAGGGCCCTTCTGCTCGTCGGCCGCGTCCCTCTGGTCCTAGGTGGGAAGCGTCGAATCCCGGCCAGGCGCTCCTTTTGCCCTCTGTTCCTTCTTCACCTAATCCCTAAGAGGAGAGGGACAAGAAAGGCCTTATGGGGCATTTATCTTTTTGTAAGCCAAAAATGTAGGCGTTTGCCAAATTTTAGCTGATCAGAATGTAATTTCTTATCCACTTTGTCTCGGAAATGAATGAGAAAAAGGGATGTCTTTCTTTCGCAAGTACTATCCCTTTCCCTTCTTTATTTATACTGCATCGGTATGTTTTGTCTTTGCTACATGGAGCTGCTTGCCGGGTCATCATTCAAACCACGAGTGCCAAAAAGGGGAAACGAGCCCCCGGCAGCAGGTTGGCGTTGTTCCCCGGCAAAGCTCCTTGTCGGTGCCGGCACCGCCACCCCTCCCCACAGTCGTTACACAAGGACAGGGGGCGGCTCGTCCCGACAAGGGATTTCACCACGTGGATGACTCCACCACCCGCAGTAAGGAAGATACTAAGGATTTCCTTGAGGAATCCAAAGGTACTGAACTTGGGATTTGCGATATACTTATCTTTTCCAAGCAGTATCCCCCCTTTAGGGTGTGATGGGCCGCCATCCTTGTTTCTTTGTTTCCCTTCCCTGTTTTCCCGACGGTCAAAACATGTAGGGTGAGAATAGTAACAAAGATTATGGGTTCATCATGTATTCTAGCAAATCTTTATAACCCAAAAGTGATAACATTGCAGTCATAAAAAATGCGTAATGAGCATGTAAAGATGATGATATGATGCAATGTCTAGCTTTATTATTGTTGCACAGGGTCTGCGCCTGGCTTTGTACAAAGGGTTACATGCAACATCGGCAAGGCTTGTACAAAAGGTGGCTGCCGGGGACTAAGCGCGGCAGCCGCGCCTTACGGGTAGAACTTACGAAGATGCTCAATGTTCCATGAGTTAAGCACCTTGGTGCCATCTTCGGTCTCCAGACGGACTGCGCCAAGTCTGGTGACTCGTGCTACCCGGTAAGGGCCTTCCCACTTCGGCGTCAACTTGTTAGCACCCTTGGCGGACTGAACACGCCTAAGGACAAGGTCGCCTTCCTCAAGGCTCCGGGCATGGACCCTGCGGCTATGGTAGTGGCGCAGGGCTTGCTGGTAAAGTGCATGGCATTGTCATGCCCGGAGACGGTCTTCCTCGAGCAGCATGGCATTGTCATGCCATAACTGCTGTTGCTCTACTTCATCGTAGGCAAGCACTCGAGGTGACCCGTATATGAGTTCCGTGGGGACTAATGCTTCAGCCCCGTACACTAGGGAGAAGGGCGTCTGACCAGTACCTCAATTTGGTGTCGTCCTGAGGGACCAAAGAACCACCGGCAGCTCATCTGTCCAGCGCCTGCCGCTCTTTCACAGCTTATCAAAAGTTCTTGTCTTGAGCCCTCGCAGCACTTCAGCATTCATCGTCTCGACTTGCCCGTTGCTTCTCGGGTGAGCAATAGAGGCGAAGGAGACCTTGCTTCCAAGGCTTTGGATATATTGCATGAAGGCGTGGCTCGTGAACTGGGTGTCGTTGTCAGTGATCACTCTGTTAGGCACTCCAAAGCGGCACACCAGTCCTTTCATGAACTTGATAGCTGACTGCACGGTCACCTTTCTCACTGGTTCCACCTCAGGCCACTTTGTGAACTTGTCGGTTGCACGAACAAGAACTCAAAGCCCCCGACAGCGCGGGGGAAGGAATGTCGAGCCCCCAGACCAAGAATGGCAAGGATAGAGGGATTGTTTGCAGGGCTTGTGCTGGTTGATGGATGTTCTTGGAATGGAACTGGCAGGCTTCACACTTGGTGACCAACTCATTAGGGTCTTGGAGGGCAGTGGGCCAATAGAAACTCTGTCGGAAAGCTTTCCCGGCAAGGGCCCTTGATCCAATGTGGGAACCACATACTCCTTCGTGAATCTCTGCCAACAGCTTCAGTCCATCCTCCCGGCAGATACACCTTAATTTCATACCGTTCGGTCGTCTTCTGTACAGGGTGTCATCGACAAACTGGTACATACTTGACCGACGGGCTACTCTTTCGGCTTCCTCTTTCTCTTCGGGGAGTTCTCCTGTTTGTAGGAAATGACCTATATGCTGCGCCCAGGTTGGAGCCTGCGGCTCGACAACAAGGACTAAAGGCATCTCCTCATCTCCGGGAGCGCTTGTCTCAACCGTGAGAACCTGAGGTCCTGCGGGAGGGAGTTGCTAGTTAACCGGAACGAGATTTTCCCCGGCAGCTTCTCTACCAGCGGCTTCGGGAAGCTCTGCCGGGAAATGCTTGTCGGAGTTCAGCTTCCTTCTCTTCTTGGACATCGCTGATGGGTATACTGATGGTTGAGCGAGGCAGAGAACAATAGTCCTTGGTTCCACAGGAAGATTCTGCACAGCGCACTTCGATAAATGGTCAGCAATGCAGTTTTCTGCTCATGGCACGTGCTCTGTTTGCAGCCCATCAAAATGCTCCTCCAATTTCCTCACTTCTTCCACGTATGCCTCCATCAGCGAGCTCTGGTAATCCTTGTTGACTTGCTTCACCACAAGCTGCGAATCTCCTCGGACGATCAGCCTCTTTATTCCCAACTCCACCACGATTCTAAGTCCGGCAAGGAGCCCCTCGTACTCAGCGGTATTATTGGTGGCTTCCTCCCGGGGAAAGTGCATTTGGACGACGTACTTAAGGTGCTCTCCAGTAGGGGCAATGAGGAGCACGCCTACTGCAGCGCCCTGGAGTGAGAAAGCGCCGTCAAAGTACATGGTCCAATCCTTGGGTGCTTCTTTGCTGGGCAGGATTGTCTCCGGAGCTTCATCATCTGGCGTGGGTGTCCATTCTGCAATAAACTCCGCCAACACCCTGCTTCGAACGGTGGAAGTGCTCTCATACTTCAATCCGAAACTTGACAATTCTAATGCCCACTCGACTATCCTGCCAGTGGCTTCGGGGTTCCTCAGTATGCATTGCAATGGGAAAAGGGTAACAACTGTTATCTCATGGGCTTGGAAGTAGTGGCGCAGCTTCCTCGAGGCCATGATGAGGCCAAAGATCAGCTTTTGTACTCCAGAGTACCTTGATCTAGCTCCCTGTAGCAGGGAACTGACAAAGTACATGGGCCGTTGCACCATTTTCTTCTTTGCCACCTCCTTAGATCCGCTGTCGATCATTTGCTGAGGTCCCCCTTGATCTGTATTGAGTCCTGCCGCGGATGTTTCTTTCTCGTCCCCGATAGCATCAGCAGTAGCTGCTGAATCTCTATCCACTTCCCGCTGCGCCACCAGCGCTGCACTAACCACTTGATTCGTCGCTGCTAAATATAGCAGTAACGGCTCTTGTGGTTTAGGAGCGACCAAGGTGGGAGCAGAGGATAGGTAATTCTTCAGGTCTTGCAGCGCTGCAACTGCCTCCGGGGTCCACTTCATCGGGCCGGCCTTCTTCAAGATCTTGAAGAACGGCAAGGCACGCTCAGCAGACTTGGAGATGAACCTACTCAACACGGCAACACATCCGGTCAAGCACCTGATATCCTTGATAGTCTTGGGAGCCTGTATCTGTTCAATCGCCTTGATCTTGTCGGGATTGGCTTCTATTCCTCACTGAGATACAATGAACCCAAGCAGCTTGCCGGATGGGACACCGAACACACACTTTTAAGGGTTGAGCTTCAGGTTGATTTTGCGCAAGTTTGCAAAAGTTTCTTCCGGATCTTGTATGAGAGTGGCTTCATCCTTGGTCTTGACCACGATTTCATACATGTAGGCTTCCACATTTCTGTGCAGCTGAGGTCCAAAACTAATCTGAACAGCTCTGGCGAAGGTTGAACCAGCACTCTTTAACCCGAAGGGCATACGCACGAAATAGTACGTGCCACAGGGAGTTATGAATGCGGTCTTCTCCTCATCTTCTTTAGTCATAAATATCTGGTGGTATCCAGAGTAGGCATCCAAAAAGGAGAGCAAGTCACATCCGGAGGTGGAATCAACAATCTGATCTATGCGCGGCAAGGGGAAAGGGTCCTTCGGGCAAGCTTTGTTCAAGTCAGTGAAGTCTATGCAAAGCCTCCATTTCCCATTTGCCTTACGTACCACCACCGGGTTTGCCAGCCAAGTTGGATGCAGCACCCCTCTGACCAAACTAGTTGTTCAAGATTCTTGGTTTCTTCGGCGATGAACTACTGCCGCTCCAGGGCTTGCTTCCTAACCTTTTGCTTGACGGGACCGGGCATGAGGATAGACAGCAAGGTGGTGCTCAGTTATCTCCCTGGGAACACCGGGGATGTCAGATGGTTGCCAGGCAAACACATCGACATTCTCCCGCAGGAAGGTAACGAGCGCGCTTCCCTATTTGTCAGTAAGGGTAGCACTGATGGTGAACGTGCCACGAGTGCCGTCCAGCCTTGCCGGGATTTTCTTCGTCTTAGGATAGGTGGCCTTGGTCCTCTTGCTAGCGGAACTCCCCGGTAGGTCATCGTCGGGTGCGGCGCACTCCGAAGAGGTGCACTTCCCGGAGTCCTTGCTGGTGTTCCTGCTAGCCTTCTTCAATTTCTCGGTGTCCTTGGCGGGAGCTGGGATTTCTGTGGCTTCAGCTGCTACCGCGTCACGATACATCTGGTCCACGCAGACAACTGCGTTCTTCTTGTCGGATGGGATGGAAATGACCCCAATGGGCCCTGGCATCTTCAAGGTATTGTAGACATAGTGAGATGCCGCCATGAACTTTGCCAGAGCTGGGCGACCGAGGATTCCATTGTAAGTCAGCAGAATCTCGGCGACATCGAACACTATCTTCTCTGTCCGGAAGTTCAGTTCACCGCCAAATGTCACAGGCAGAGTGATCTTTCCCTTGGGTCGGCTTCTGCCGGGGTTGATTCCTTGGAATGTACCCGTCGCCTCGAGCTCTTCATCAAGGATCTGCAGTTTCTCAGCCACTTTAGGGGAGATTAAGTTCAATCCCGCCTCGCGTCAACTAACATCTTGGACAGCTTGAGGTTGCGGATTGTCGGAGAAACCAACAATGAAAAACACCCGACCGTAGTGGTACGGTCGGGATGATCCTCTTCATCAAAGATGATAGGCGTGCAGGACCATTTGAGTGGCTTCCTAGATTCTGCAGTTGTTTCCACAGCATTGACCTTGCGTGCCCACTGCTTGAGCTGGCGGTAAGAGGAATGCGAGGACACACCCCCGTCAACGCACATGGCTTCGGTTGCTTTCTGAAACTCCCTATCACTGGAATCTCCATCATCATCCTCATTCTCACTCATAGCGTCTGCTTACTTCTTCTCTCGGCCTCTGGCCGATATTTCCTTTTGCTGCGGGGTTTTACCGTGGCGACCTCCTCTACTGCCACGGCCTTTCCCGGCAGCACCGTCCTGGCCTTTTTCTTTGTCGCGCTTTTCGTACTCGGCCCACAGCTTCTCAACAAGTTGCTCGACCTGTCGGCATTCTTGGAGATCATGGCCCTTGGTGCGGTGAATTTTGCAGTATGGCCCGTCGGACTTCCCGGTCTTCTCAGCGGCAGCAGCCTCCTAGCAATCAGCGCACGCGGCAGCTCCCTTGCCGGGGGTTTTGGCTTTTGCCTTCTTGCTTGCACCGAGGTCTCCGGAGCTCTTGACAGCCAATACTGCTTTTCCCTTTCGCTTCTTTTTGCGCTTCCTTCTTCTTCCCTTCGGGTCGGGGGCGTCGTCGTCATCATCGGAGTCCATTTCGACGTTCGCCTCCTCCCAGGGAAGTCGCCTTCCTTCTTCAGCTCGAGCACATTTATCCGCCAAGGTGTAAAGCTCATTAACAGTCTTGGGGAGCTTGACATTTATCTTGGCTCGCATCCTCCTGTTGCACACGTTCGAATGGAACGCGGCACTCACCGTTGCGGGATGGATCTCTGGGATGTTGCGGTGCACTCGGCTGAATCTCTGGATATACTTCCTCAAGGTTTGTCCCTCCTTTTGAGGGACGACTTGGAGATCGCTAGGCTGGCCTGGTTCTTGATGAGCATCGGTAAAGGTGCCAACGAACTCGTTGCATAGATAAGCCCATGACGAAATTGAGTTTTTCGGCAGATGCATCTGCCATGATCTCACGTTCGGCTTAAGTGCCAAAGGGCGAACTGCTCGCGCAAAAAAACACCCCCAGCTTATCTTCTACTCACTCCCCATCCTCTCCCCCATGACCTCCCACTCCCAGCCTCAACTACCCCTGCGCCCCCCCACATGCATCCGCCGCGTGGCCGCCCCCACCTGTCTCCACCTGCCTCCCCCGCGACGCCTGCCTCCACCAGCCTCCTCGCCGCCGTCGCCCAACCTGCCTCCTCCAACCTTCTCACACTGCTGGCCCGATGATGGTGGCGGTTGCCGGCCCGGATCCGTCGCCGGGAGTCCACCACCCGATGACCCACTTACTCCGGCGAGCCAGTGACGGGATCCGACCGTCCCCAACCCACATCGCCACCTACCTTCTTCCCAGCCCATGCAGTCCGCCGCGCGTCAGCGCCCTGACCCGCACACCTTCGCGCCACCCTAAAGCGAAGGATCCATCGCCGGGTCCCTGCGTCGTTCTACTACTTCCGAGGCGACTGCCCCCACAGCGAGGAGAGCCGCGTGCTGTCGGAGTTTGTCGGCGGGCAGTGAGGCATCGGCGACCACCGCTTCCCCCTCCAGACCTATCAGCACCTATTCCAGGGAGGTTGCTACCCTCGTTGGCTCGATCTCCTGCTGGTGCAGCTCCTCCACGCCCTGGGGAAAGATCCGGCCACCACCGACTGTGGCGCTTCTCCGACGACCACAGGGCTCTCCGTCGTTGATGAGGATCCCCTCAAGCTCCATGGACAACCCCAGAATACTTGTTGCAGCTCTATTCTGCCCATTGTGCAGTTCTATTCTTCTCTATGTGCGGTTTTTGAGGGGCTAGTGTGTCGGGGAGCCAGCGAGGCCGCCATAAGGGGATCCAATCGCCGCGGGCACTGGGAGGGGCCAGAGGCCGAATCCGGTGGTGGGCTCCTACTCGTCAAGTTGGTGGCCATGGACGGGAGACTCTGGCGACCACATACCTCGCCACCACCTCGGCTCCATCATCCCTACCTCCGACGTTGTCCTCCTCTCCACCCGATGCCTCGCATGCAGTCCGCTCCTGCTAGACAACCCACACCACCGAACGCTGAAGCAGCAACAACAGTGGGAATGAGTTTCAAGAGGTGGGGAGGTAGTCTCCTCCATGGCTCATCCACCCCTCAAACGGCGGCGACGACGACCCATGGAAGAGAAGTAGCGGGCGTGCAATATAATTTTTTTTTCCTTTTTCTTCAAATTTTGGCTGTGTGCAGTTCGCACGTTTTTTCCGAGTTTTCAGATTTTGCTAGCCGGGTCGGAGTCGATCAAATTTGCGTGCAGTCCTCCATGATCAAACTTGCAGTTTGGTGTGCAGGAGTGTGATGCAGGGTGCACGAAATTGCGGTAACTGGAGTCCTTGTTGGCTTGTGTATGCAGAAGATCACTCTTTCACCATGTATGAATCATTTAAGTCTTGGATAGGTTTGCTCCTCTATTCTGTTGTGGTTCACATTGTTCGTTATGATGCAAACATAAGACACACAATAAAATGTCCCCTAGTAATATGGGAGTGAGCGGTTCACGTCGGTGGTCCTAGAGGTTAACTCCATAAAAGATGTATCTTGCTTTGTAATATTTTTTCTAGGAACAGTGGTGCATGATGATGCTATCTGGCTGGTATCGGCATGCAGTCTAATGTGATGTTTTAAAAATTCAGTTCCATTGTTTTGCTGGAGTTTTATTGTTGTTAAAGAAGTTCATTGTAGTTAGCTTGTGTCATTCTGTCCCTGCAGTCTACTCACCTCGTCCGTGCAGTACATACTCGATGATAAATAATAGTGTTAGAAAAAGACCTCGCCTTGCAGCAAAAAGGCAATAACAAAAAAATTGTAGTCCCCTCTAACGACAATGCAGTGTGGTTCCCTCGTGTGTGTGGTCTGCTTTCATTTTATAAAAAGTCAAAGAACTAACAAAATAAAATTATGCAGTTTGTTTGCCCGTGGTATGTAGTGCGGTTTTTTGTCTAAAGAGTGTGTTCTTCTGTTTGATGTGGTTCACGCATCGATTTTGGTGTCGCGAAAAACAGAGAGTCCGCATTTCGGTAATTTCAAAACTACTCTTAAACCATAAGGAATTAGAGAGAGTGTTCTACATGAAAAAGATGTGTCTCGTCGATATCTTTCCAACACCGTATCATTTTCATATTTTCGACAAGCGATTTGGAAAAAAATACGAAAATACGATCGCTGCCACTCATAGACAGCCGCACCATTTTCAAAATTCATATAAAACCGTGAGGAATTTCAAAAAATGCCCAACATATGAAAGTTGCGCCTATGCATAGCATTCCAACACCGTATCACACGCCTCATTCTGACAAACAGTTAAAAAACTGCAGCGAAAACCGTACCAAAAAATTGAAATTTTTGAAAAAAGAATTCCTCGTTTCGATAAATATGAAACTGTTCTCAAACAGTGAAGAATTGGAGAGTGTAATCTACATGAAAAAGTTGTGCATAGACGATATGTTTCCAACACCATATCATTTGATTTATTCCGGCGAGCGGTTTAGAAAAAAACGCGAAAATACGCTCGCTGCCACTCGTCGGGCGCCCACCATTTTCGAAACTGCGTATTTTCCGTAGCTATCCAACGGTATATTATACGCCTCGTTTCGACAAACAGTTTAGATACTAGAGCCAAAACGGTGCAGAAAAAACGCGTGCAGTTTTTTATGATGACATCGCAGTGTACTTTGGTTAGCAGTGCAATTCTTTTAGCTTCCGGAGGAGGTTTGGAAGTGATGTCAGAATAGTTATTCGGCATCCAATGTCAGAATAGACACATGGGAGCTATTCTGTTTCACGTAACAGAATATTATTCTGTTACTATTGTTGAACTGACGAATTCGAGCGGTTGGACTGATGCTTTCATGATGTCGAACTGGTCATCCTGCTTAGTTCAATACAAAAATAACAAACATTACAAGAAAAAATCATCAAAACGGGTCGTCTAATATATCATTGGAAAGCTCTTGACATCTAGATTACAGTCATATAAAAAATTCGCAGAATCATCATGGTTTAAGAGCAGTTTTAAAAAAACTGATTTTTTCAAAACGGAAAATGCAAATCATATTTTCGAGTTAATTTTCAAATGGTTTATCGAAATTGAGAAAATGAGATGGCGTTAGAAAGCTGGTTAAAATCCGCATCTTTCATATGTAGAATGTTTTTTCAAATTCTGTATGATTTAAAAATAATTTGAAAAACGGTGAAATTCTGGGCGAAACGTATTTTCGTGATTTTTGCAAACGGTTTGTCAGTTGAAACAAATGATATGGCATTGGAAAGCTATGGAAAATGCGCAACTTTTTCGTATTGAAAGTTTTTTCTAATTCTTTACGGTTTAAATTTGAATTTGAATTCGGTGAAATTTGGTTTCAAATGTGATTTTTCAAAAAAGTTTGTCGACATGTGGCAAATAATATATACCGTTGGAAAGCTATCGAAAATGCGAAACTTAGACATAGTAAAAAAATTCTCAAATTCGCAATCGTTTAAGAGTAATTTTGAATACGGTAAGACCCCTCGTGTTGTTTTCCCGTCCAAAAAACAGAGTACTCGTACTGATCTTTTGTGTGTGTTTGTATAGACGTATTTTTGGTATACGAATTTTGAATGGTTTTGAAAAGAAAGTACTTGAACTGATGTCCGTATGGGTTTGTACTGAGCGTATTTTCACAGACTAGACTTTTCTTTGTTTTTTCGGTATGGTTTTCCTCGTAACTTTTCGTTTTACGGTATGATAGCCCCCGTACTTGCATGGTTTATATGAATGATATTTTTTCAAAAATAAAATGTTGTGTTTTTTTAACTCTTAACATTTTGTGCAATGATGTTGTGGACTTCTCTCATTTTACGACTTGAACTTTTACCATTTGAATTTCATTAGGGGTTTTCTGAGCATTTTTCCAAACTTATCTCACACGTCGTGTTGAACTTACAACTTTATCCAAAAGAAAATCAATATTTTTTTTGTTTTCCGAAATCCCAACTCAATATTGGACTGATCTGACTGAACATTTTGTACTGATCCAGGATGAACTCGTAGACTTTTTTGAATAACGGAATGAACACGTAAACTTACATCAGTGATTTTTTAAACCTTTTTCCTGCACCCAAACTTACAATGTCATCATCTCCAGAAATATAAGTACATAATTACAAAACAGAGAGGTTTAACATGTACGATAGACACTTCACCATTGTCAGGTGCACTAAACCCTAAAAAATTGACTTGAATCAAATAAAAGAGCCAATTTCAAATGTCATTCTCCACCACAATTTATTTATCCTCTTAGAACCGCATATGTTTCTCTCACGCTGATTGCTTTTTGATTGCTTTGCTTTTTCTCATAGAATGGCAAAATGCAGCGTAGCGTTCTTAGCTAGGAACTAATATAGTAGCTTAATTCATACTATGTAATGTACTTAGCAGTGGTGGTGCTAATAGCAACGATGGTGATGTTCCTTCTTCTCCAGGAGCCCATTCGAACAGAACTCACAAGTTAAGCGTGCTTGGCTTTAATTAGTTATAGGATGGGTGACCGACCGGAAAGTTGGTACCGGGTGCGCACGAGTGAGGACAAAGTGCGCAGAAAAGACTAGTATTGATCTGTGGGGCCAATCTAGATCCCGCCAGGAGTAACGACCACCGGCGGGTGTGTCCGCAGCGTTACAAGTTGGTATCAGAGCCGACCCTCGCGGTTACATGGATGTTTGCGGACAGATGCGCGATCCTGTTGTTCATGATGTTTGTGACCCGTCGTGGCACCCGACATGGCACATGTATTGGTGTATGTGATAGCCTGGCATATTAGGGATGATAGACTACTCATATCAATAAGGAATTCCTTCTTTTCCGGAAGCCCATTCGAATAGAACTCCCAAGTTAAGCATGCTTGGCTTGAAGTAGTTCTAGGATGGGTGACCTACCGGGAAGTTGGTCCCGGGTACGCACGAGTGAGGACAAAGTGCGCAGAAAAAAATAGTATTGATCTGTGGGGCCAGTCTAGATCCCGCCAGGAGTAACGACCATCGACGGGTGTGTCCGGGGCGTTACATCTCAGGACCTCCTTTTCGTGTTCTTATTGTCCTCGGACTTGTCCCCTGCGTTCTTGAGCTGCAATGTAACACAACACCGTCAGCCATAACAATGGATCACACCATATAAAAACAAATCAAATTTTAGCAACCATAGTGGGTGGAAGATGAGTAGGCGGCCATGGTGGCTAGGGTGCTTACCATGATGATGAGGACTCAAAGGAGGACGACAACAAAGTCGATGAAGAGGGTGAGCGCGTGCTTGATGTAGTCCATGATGCCTTGGTGCGCCCTCTCGATGATCTCCAGCATGTAGTACACCATGTTGAACTTGTAGAGTTCTAATCTTTGAATCTTCCTAGTAGTAATACATGTACTAAGCGATACAAGATTGTTGACCAGTTGACCGACAAAAACAAAAACACTCCTGGAGTGCACACGCAAAATCAACTCGGATGGAATTTTTCAAGAAGGCTGGTTCCCACAATTTTTCTCCTCTATCTGCTCTCTCTTCACTCGTCCCTTTTATTCTCCATCTTCTTTGTCCAAATCGAAACGCATTAGCAACAACAACTTGGCTCCAAGAAAAAAATGCAGAGCATGGGGCAGCAGCGTGCAACATGGGGGGATGCTCATCATTTTTTTTGTAGGGATGCATGTACATGATGCAGTCGAAGAAACACCATGGAGATTTTCTGAAAGCAAACTTAAACTTTTCTGGAGCTTTTTGTTGAACTGAAGTATTGAAGCAAATACCTGAGGGCATCAAGAAAACAAGTGAATAAAACAGTTAGCAATAAAAGTGATGGTACATAAAAATTGAACTGATGTTTTTCTACCATTGTACTGTTGCTTTAGGCTTTTTGGATGAGGTGAAAGCCTCTAGTCTATTTGAACTTTTACTGAACATTCAAAAATGTTTGAAATGATGTGAATCCTTTCGCCGAACTACTACTGCAAATTTTGAACGGATGAGCTGTAGTAGTTTAAATTATGAAATTACAAAACACAGTTGCCAGACACTGGGCACTAGGAGCTGTAGCATTAGGAGCTGTAGTAGTAGGAATTGGCTAATGAGATCAAAGCGGACGGGGAGCAATTGCCAAGGAACTGGCGCTGAGCCGGATGCAGGGGCGGAGCACGAGTTAGCCTGCACACGACTTTTTTAAGCGACCGGTGATAGAGCAATCAGTTGACTCCAGAACTGCAAAAGCGTCCACGACGATACCGACGTGCATTCCGACGAAGAAAAATAAGACATGAACTGAACTGAACTAAAAATAAGACACACTATGAACTTTTCGCACATTAGCGGAATATATAGCAGCAGCCAAGAACATACCTCAACTTGGCATAGACTGGGACGTGAACTTGCCGCACATCAACACTAGCACCACTGATACAATCCATGGTGGCTACCAGGGGAGCCGGCCTGGATTCGGTAGGAGATGGGGGTGTCCTGGATCCGACATAAACAAATGTTTGTACTGAGCATGTCCAAAAAACTGCTTTTTATTGGACAACACAAAAATGTTAAAACGATTGTTTCAGTTTCATAAATTAACACAAGAGGCAGTACCTCTAGCAATGGAAGATTCCTGAGCCAAAAGCCCATTCCGTTGCTACAGCAAAAACTAATTATTTTATTTTTCTTAGTGGTGCCACTACCATCGGGAAGTACATGAACATGGAAACACAAAGGAAATCAGACTCACCATCGGGAAGTAGATGAACTGAGAAGCATACAAAAGATGAACTTGTGCATCTTGTTTTAACTGCAACCTACAAAAATATGAACAAATATGAGAGATGAGTTTTTGTCAAGGAGAACTTATCAGAGTTTGGCAAACTTTTAACTGTTTGTGCTACCGAAAATAGAGAATAGGAGCATGCCTCGACCAGATCAGCGACTTCCTCACGGGCGGCCTCTCATACACCATGAGGGCAACACATACACAAACGAACTGACCAGAATACACAGCATGGCCGGCTAGATACACAAACTGATAAGAATACATGTCTTCTCGACTAAGAACTCATAAGAATGCACAACACTGACGGCTATCCACGAACTTCTTGAACTCCCCTAAAATAAATTTTGGGTTTTTAATGGTTTTTTGCTGTTCACGTTCTTTCCGAACTCCCTGACTTCTCGATTATGAACTTACTAAATAGAAGGATGCTCACATACATGTATTACTTGACAAGAGCTAATAGAAAATATTGCAGCAACATGGCATTTTTGTTCAGCATAATAATACAACCATATCTTGTAATACATCCATCATGATGGAAACAAATACACAGTAAAATGGCAGCATTACACATACTTGAGAACTAACAGATTATTCTTCAGTTACTCTGATCCACTTCAGTTTTCTTCAAAAATTGGATGATATAGGAAAACCATAGCACTACTTGAACATGGCTACCTGACAGGATAAACAACATGCGAACTGTCACAAAAATTCAACAAGTACTCACATAAATCTAGTCTTTTTAGTTTGTAGCAAAATACAGATAACAAACATATGAATTACCATGACATTTCGGGGAGGAGAAGAGGCCACCGGAGCCCAGCACGACGGCGGGGAGATCAACCACTTGGATGAGGTGCCCAGCGACCACCTCCACCGCCCGATCCCTGTCAGGTACAACCCAAAGGCGAGCATGAACTCTCCAGAACTGTCATCGACGGTAGAGGCGGAGGAGCTGGGCACCTCGCCGCCAGCTACCAGAGCTGGGGAGGATGGTGGTTGGGGCGGATCCGGGGAGGATGGGGAGAAGGCGGCGCCCGAATCTGGCGGGGAAGAAGTCAGGTGCGGGGAGGAGGCCGCCGGCTGGGCAACAAGCCGGGGTGCAGGGAGGAGGCCGGCGACGGGGCAAAAAGCTGGGGCGCGGGGAGGAGGCCGGCGGCAAGCAAAGAAGCCAAGGCGCGGGGAGGAGGCTAGCGGCGGGGAAATGGGAGCTGTCCGGCAGCGGGGCAAGAAGCCGGAGCGCCGGGAGGTGGCCGGCGTCGGGGTGTCCTATAAGGCGCGACAAGCCCAAAAGGTATGAGGCGCGACACGGCTGCGACCCGCCCCACCCCAACCTGCCTCCTACCGCCGGCGGGCAGCCATCGCGCGCGAGCGAGTGACGGCGGCAACCGGAGCAAGGTTGCCTCCAGTGTCGTGACGTGTCACCGCCGGATCAACAGTTTGATCCGGACACTTAGGGCACTTCGAGTCACAAAACGAGACAAATACAACACATAGTTGGAAAAAATGTGTTAAAAAAACCACGCAACATTTTTTTTGAAAAAAGTTATCATTCAGTTCAACGATATAAACCATGCAAGTTCGGGGAAGATGATACCGTAAAACATTGAAAAGTTACGAGGAAAATCATATAAAAATAGAGTAAAGTCTAGTCTGGGAAAACACGCTAAGTACAAACCCATATGACCATCGGTTCAAGTACTTTATTTTCGGAGCCCTTCAAAATTACTATATGGAAAATACCTCAGTACAACCGCTCCAAGACGCATGTTCGGGAATAGTAACAAAATAATATCATTTGTTCAATTCCGACAAATGTTTGAAAAGTTCTGACAAAAACAGTACCAAAATCAGAGTAAAGTACAGTCAGTGAAACACGCTCAGTACAAACACACACATAGATCAATACGAGTACTCTATTTTCGGACAGGAAAACAACAAGATGGGTCTCACCGTATTAAAAATTACTCTTAAACGGTTGCGAATTTGAGAAAACGTTCAACAGGACTAAGTTTCGCATTTTCGATAGCTTTCCAACTGTATATTATTTGACTCATTTAAAAAAAATCATGTTCATAACCAAATTTCACGGAATTCGAATTTAAAACGTAAAGAATTAGAAAAAACTTCCAATACGCAAAAGTTGTGCATTTTCCGTAGCCTTCCAACGCAATATCATTTGCCGCAATCCGACAAACCGTTTGCAAAAAATCGAGAAAATATGTTTCGCCCAGAATTTCACTGTTATTCAAATTACTATTAAATCATACAGAATTTGAAAAATCAACATATGGAAGATGCGGATTTTCACCAGCTTTCCAACGCCATATCATTTGCTGAATTCCGACAAACCGTTTGAAAATTAACTACAAAATACGATTCACGTTTTCAGTTTTGAAAAAAATGGTTTTTTCAAAACTTCTCTTAAACCATGATGATTTTGCAAAAAAAAATCTATATGACTGTAATCTACATGTCAAGAGCTTTCCAACGATATATTACACGCCCCATTCTGACGATTTTTCTTGCAATTTTTATTGTTTTTTTTTTGAACTAAACAGGACGATTAGTTCGACGTAATGAAAGCATCAATCCACCCGCTCGAATTCGTCAGTTCAACAATAGTAACAGAATAATATTCTGTTACGCGAAACAGAATAGCTCCCATGTGTGTTTGTGTGTGTGTGTCTATATATATATATATATATATATATATATATATATACATAAACACTATTCTGATCACGGGATGAGAATAATATTCTGATCACAACCTGAACTTCCCTCTGTAGGAACCTGACCTTCGGGCTATCTTTGCAACCGTGTCTCCCCGCGTGAATTCTTCTAGCCAGTCATGTTCTTAGTGATGTAAGTGTAACCAGGAAACAGTTTTTAGCAACTAAATGCCAGTTTAAAATAGGAATATCGCTCGTTGGCGGATTTGCTCTCGGGTTGTGATGAACGTGTGTCTGTTACAAGTTTAATGCATGCTCTGGATGTTCTCGAACCTCTAACACGATGGGAATTGGGTTTTGGTATGAGTTTCGTGGACAATTTGTTGTTATTTTTAACGGATTTGATTTCGGGTGTGTTCTTCGTTCGCTTCTGTCGATTTCTCATTTTCGTGTGAAGATTGCCGGCAGATTTTCTTACTTTAGTGAAATTAAAGGCTTCCTACGTCGTCAATTTCAATCGGGAGGGTCTATACGGTTTGAATTCCGGTGATTCAATGTTGGCACTCCCGCGGCTGTTGCACGGGGTGTTTTTACGTTTTTGACATTTGCCCTCTGTTCATTTTTGTTGTAGAAAGGGAGTTGCCAGATCATTTCCATGGAGGTGCGGACGTGTTTAAATCTGGCGCAGGGGATTTTATGCTTCGGACGAATTCGTTCGTTCAAATTTATTAGATTATCTAATGGTTGTTGTACAAGTTGGACTTCTGCGTTGTTCCTACCTGAACTTCTGCTTTTCCTTCTTTCCAAGGTAATGCACCAGTCCTCTGTATTTATTTCTTTTCTTCTGTCATTTTTCATTCTTGCATTGGTTTTAATTTTTTGACTCAGTCCCGTGAGCAACCATGGAATTGGCCGATGGATATGCGTGTAGTTTTTATTTTTTCTAGGATGTTTTCGCACTTCTAATAGTTGTTGGACTTCACAGAATAACTATCCTGAACTTCTGTATGCTAATTGTTTTTAACATGTTAATTTGAGGTTTTACAAAACCCCGAACTTCTATATCTTCACTATTTGAACTTCTTATTTTAATTTTGTTTGTTATTTTTGGATTTAAATATTTGTAGACATCGAAATCAGCATTGCGCCTATCGACCAACGCGGTAGCGCGAGGCTGAGCCGGGGGGGAGGGGGGCCCCCTCCCCTCCCCCTGCGAGGCCGAGCCAGGAACGAGCCGGAGCAGGCAACGACGCGGCGTGTCGCGTCGTCGCAAGCAGAGGCGAGTTCGTCACATCCGTGACCCCACTATCTATCTTAGGGGTGTGGCTCTGGGGTGCGTGCGGGTGGGGGTGGAAACAGAATAACCGCATTGCGCCTGTCAACCTAGCGCGCGCTACCGCGGTAGCGCGAGGCCGAGCCGGGGGGAGGGGGCGTCGGGACCCCCCTCCCCTCCCCCCGCGAGGCCGAGCCAGGAACAAGCCGGAGCAGGCGACGACGCGGCGTGCCGCGACGTCGCATGCGGAGGCGAGTCCGTCACATCCGTGACCCCACTATCTATCTTAGGGGTGTGGCTCTGGGGTGCGTGCGGGTGGGGGTGGAAACAGAATAACCGCATTGCGCCTGTCAACCTAGCGCGCACTACCGCGGTAGCGCGAGGCCGAGCCGGGGGGGTCGGGACCCCCCCTCCCCTCCCCTACGAGGCCGAGCAAGGAACGAGCCGGAGAAGGCGACGACGCGGCGTGCCGCGTCGTCGCATGCGGAGGTGAGTCCGTCACATCCGTGACCACACTATCTATCTTAGGGGTGTGGCTCTGGGTTCATGCGGGTGGGGGTGGAAACAGAATAACCGCATTGCGCCTGTCAACCTAGCGTGCACTACCGCGGTAGCGCGAGGCTGAGCCCGGGGGGAGGGGGGTCGGGACCCCCCATCCCCTCCCCCTGCGAGGCCGAGCCAGGAACGAGCCGGAGCAGGCGACGACACGGTGTGCCGCGTCGTCGCATGCGGAGGCGAGTCCGTCACATCCGTGACCCCACTATCTATCTTAGGGGTGTGGCTCTGGGGTGCGTGCGGGTGGGGGTGGAAACAGAATAATTGCATTGCGCCTGTCAACCTAGCGTGCACTGCCGCGGTAGCGCGAGGCCGAGCCGGGGGGAGGGGGGTCGGGACCCCCCCTCCCCTCCCCCTGCGAGGCCTAGCCAGGAACGAGCTAGAGCAGGCGACGACGCGGCGTGCCCCGTCATCGCATGCGGAGGCGAGTCCGTCACATCCGTGACCCCACTATCTATCTTAGGGGTGTGGCTCTAGGGTGCGTGCTGGTGGGGTGGAAACAGAATAAACGCATTGCGCCTGTCAACCTAGCACGCACTGCCGCTGTAGCGCGAGGCCAAGCCGGGGGGAGGGGGGTCGAGACCCCCCCTCCCCTCCCCCTGCGAGGCCGAGCCAGGAACGAGCCGGAGCAGGCGACGACGTGGCGTGCCATGTCATCGCATGCGGAGGCGAGTCCGTCACATCCGTGACCCCACTATCTATCTTAGGGGTGTGGCTCTGGGGTGCGTGCGGGTGGGGGTGGAAACAGAATAACCGCATTGCGCCTGTCAACCTAGCACGCACTGCCGCGGTAGCGCGAGGCCGAGCCGGGGGGAGGGGGGTCGGGACGACGCGGCGTGCCGCGTCGTCGCATGCGGAGGCGAGTCCGTCATATCCGTGACCCCACTATCTATATTAGGGGTGTGGCTCTGGGGTGCGTGCGGGTGGGGGTGGAAACAGAATAACCGCATTGCGCCTGTCAACCTAGCGCGCACTGCCGCGGTAGCGCGAGGCCGAGCCGGGGGGGGGCCGCGACGAGCGGATGCGAGTCCGCGGGGACCCCCAGTGAGGCCGAGCCAGGAACGAGCAGGAGTAGGCGACGACGCGGCGTGCCGTGTCGTCGCATGCGGAGGTGAGTCCATTGAGTTAGTTATGGACTTCATGTGTTTTTGTATTTGAACTTCTTTGTTTCTTATTGTTTATTTATTCATATGCCTTACTTCGCTTGATAGTGTACTTGAACTTTTGTTCTTTATTTTTTGAACTTCTTCTCTGTTTGTAAGTGCTTATTTGTGTATATATTTTACTTCCATTGGTAGTGTACTTGAACTTCTGTTGGCCATCAATTTTTGGTTTTAAGGGATACCAACAGATTTTTATTTGATCTTATCTTTTTAAACAGATGCATTCAAATGGTGCATTCATTTTTCAACACATGCATTTGCTTTTTAGTGGTTAGGGGTAAAACTGTAATTAACCCCGGCGCTCCAACACCCGCTAGAGAGCCCCATTTACTGCTTCGTTGCCTGCCCAACACCTGTCATAAAACCCTCTCCCCCTCTCGCTCGCTCTCTTCTCCCTCTGTCGCTCCGCGCTCTTCCCCCAACTTCCCCAACCTCCCCCGAGTTCTCCGCCGCTGTCTCCTGCGCTCGCGAGTGGAGTAACCGGCGCATGCCCCGCTCCTTTTTCTGCCCCACGCCCCGCTCTCCCTCCCTCAGACCGCTCTCTTCTCCTTCCAGGCGAAGCCGGCAACTGTCTGCGCGCGCGTGGCGTCGTGGGGGTGGAAGAACCGCCACGGATTCGTGCATCGGGGGTCCTTTGGAGAGGTACAAATGCTGCCTCCTCCTAATGCTTGCTCTTAGTTTTCGCCAAATCTGTCGAGCTCTCACTATTTCTTCTGTGTGCTCTCGCATCCGCCTCCTCCTTTTTCTTCTGATGGTTGGATTGGAGATTAGGTAGGGTTCTTGTGCGTGTGGTGGGTGGATTCCATTTCCCCGTGGTTAATTTTATCTGTGAGATGCTTGTGTGTGCTAGTTTAGCCTTCAGACTTGTGTGGATTTCATTTTCCCGTGGGTAATTTCACCAGTGAGATGCATGTAAGCAGGGTGTGGTGTGTTGGTTGCTGTTGGATCTGATGTAGTTTGATCCCTTTGCTGTTATTGATTTGGTAGTCTAGATTGCGTCTGTCACATACTAGTTAGTATCTAAGAACTGTTTTT
This sequence comes from Elymus sibiricus, assembly GCA_039707655.1. NCBI lineage: Eukaryota > Viridiplantae > Streptophyta > Magnoliopsida > Poales > Poaceae > Elymus > Elymus sibiricus. The sequence goes on from CM077669.1 coordinate 275,318,688, forward strand.
AATTTGCTGTGCTTGCCTTGATGTGGTACTGTTCATCTTCACAGTTATTGTTGTGATTTAGTTGTTTTATTCTAGGGTTTGATTTAGTTGTTTTTATATTGTTGTTTGATTTTCTACTTTCTAATTATGTAATTTCTTCCCTATTTTTTGTAGGTGGATCTAGGGTTTGTACTACCATTCATAAAGGAGTGGTGTTGTCATGGCTTCAAAACCTTCTTCAGGTATTTAATGTATATGCATCTTGTATTTTAAATAGGAGTTTTCTTATATATTTCTGCCTATATCTTCACTTGGTTATATTGTTGGACTGCCCATGTTTAAAAGTGTGAACTTCTTCCATAGGTTATGTGTATGCATTTTACTGTTAGTTGAAGTTAGTAGAGTGTTGCTTAGATTTTTGATGAATTGCCAGTGAACTATGTCACCAAGTGTGTTTGGACTTCCTAATGTTTCATATTTAGTGTATATCTTTGCATTTTGTGTTATCATTTTCATGGTATTGAGAAGTAGTTTGGCTGTGAAAAAGTATTTCTGCTCATGCTTCATCTTTTTTATGTAGTACTGCATTGGGTCACATAGTTGAACTTCTGGTTTTATTTATTTCTTTATAATGAAATTTGGTTGAACTTCTATTTGTGCATTGTTTTACTGCTTTGTTAGGTATTGTTGAACTTCTGGACATTTATCTATATGTAGTACTTCCTTTGGTGTAGATTGTTTTATCTTTAGTATGTAGATTGTAGATTGTGCGTTGTTATACTGCTTTGTTAGGTATTGTTGAACTTCTGGACATTGGACAATCATGTATATGTAGTACTTCCTTTGGTGTAGATTGTGGATTAAAACTCAGCTGCCTTTTTACTGCCATTTTGTAGTTGGTTATGAATTGAATAGTTCTGAAAAAAATGCCTGTGATCAAGATGGAGCTTCAGAAGTTAATACCCTAAACCCTAAAAACCCTAAACCCTAAACCCTAAACCCTAAACCTACCGATGCTCCAAGATCTGATGCGGCTAAATCACCTATTACTCCTTTGACTGTAATTGCTAAGGTTGCTTCAAGCCTTGAGGAAAATTTAAGCCTCATGGATCTTGCTACTGCAACTCTTGCTTCACCTAGTATGTGCAAATCCTTTCCATTATGTTTTTAAATTCTAGAGCCATGTTTTTGAACTTGTTCTTGTCGTGTGTTTTGTATTTTGTTCCTGACTCTTTTCCTTTTGTTGTGTTTTTGTGTTCTTGCAGTTGTATCCATAGAGGAGGAAGCTGTGAACACCATCAACGATGTACTATCTGACTTGGGTGTGCCAGATAACACTGCTGCGGCCGAGCAGGGGGCTCCATCAGTTGAAGGTTGTGATTCTGTTCTGGAGCCTTTGTGCTCTCTTCAGTTGTCAGAGACGCAGTCCTAGTCTGTTGATGGCACTGAACCTGTCACGCAAGCTGAGGATGTGCCCCTACAGCTTCTTCTAGAGGATCAATGCAAGAGGAAGAAGCAAGAAGATTATGAGAAGAAGAAGGCGGCACGCCTTGAGGAAGCTGAGCTCACAGTTGGGCATGCCTCTGTTGCTGAAGAAGACGTGCCGCGTGCCACTGATGGCATGGCTGCCCCTGTGAATAAGAAATTCAAGAAGACCGTGGCTAGGAAGCATTTAGTTGGTGAAGTTACTCCTCGGAGGAGCCCACGTGTTTCAAAGGCTGCAGGACCAAGTGTGGGTGAACTTCTTGAAGTGGAAGGCCAAGCCCGCGGTGGTACGCCACGTTGTAGTCCTCGTGTGCTTGCCACTGCGGCGCCTACACCTTCTCCGCTTGGTGCTGGTGCATCTGGTAAGGGCAAGAAATGTGGCGTTAAGCGCAAGGTTGCACCGGCAAAGGTTAACAAGGGTTGCAAGAAGCGTTCTCGTGTTGATCCAGACGACCAGGGTGATGCTGATTTCAACGCTGATGACGAGGATGACGACGATGATGCTGCTGTTGCTGATCAGGTTTGAATCTCTCATGTTTACTGTTTTGAGAACATTGTAGAATTGTTGTTATATTTTGTGTATGTAGTACTGCCTTGGTGTACATAGCTGACCTTTTGCTTATATACATTTAGAGATTAGCTGAACTGCTTGGTTTATATGGTATTACTGCCTTTGTGTACATAGCTGAACTTCTGCTTATATACATGAAGATATTAGCTGAACTTCTTGGTCTACATGGTTTTAATGCCTTGGTGTACATAGTTGAACTTCTGCTTTGTAAAGTTCTAACATTTAGAAAGCATCTTAACTTGTGGTCATACATGGTTGTACTGCCTATGTAGTCATAGTTGAACTTCTGAAATGTACATTGCTAACATGGAGAAAGCAGTTGTACTTCTGGTCATACATGGTTGTACTGCCTATGTAGACATAGTTGAACTTCTGAAATGTACACTGCTAACATGGAGAAAGCAGCTGTAATTCTTGTTTTTAATGGTTGAACTTCTGCTATATACAATTTTTTTGTCCATGCTCTATTTGCTTATGTAGTTTTTCCAATTCAGCATTAGTGAACTTTTGGTTTAGTTTGTTTGACTCATTGTTCTGCCTTTTTTTCCTGTCATTGCATTTTTTGCAGTATCAGCTTGTGAAGCGGCCTGTTCTGAGGAAGAGAGGAGGCAAATCAGTGGAAGAAGCTGATGAAGGAGGAGATGATGCGAAACGTTTTAACAAGATGGTTCGCTGCTCACTGAAAGAGGTCAAGTTGTGCGCAAAATTGCTACAACTTAGGCACAAGGAGAGGGTTATCAAGGTTGGTTTTGGTTCTGTGTTTAATTTGGCGATTGATTCCAACATCTCTCGTCCTTTGATGGGCCACATCTACACCAAGATTGACCCTTTAACTATGATTCTGGACATGGGTGAGGCGAACAAGGTTTTGCGTATTACAAGTGGTGCTATTCACCATCTTTTTGGATTCCCTCAAGGTGATCGTACCCCTCCTAGGCCCTCGGATGATGGGTTTGATGATGTTGTTATGAGGCTGAAGGCCAAACTTGGCTACAAGAGGAGTGATGATATCAAGACAAAGGATCTGCGGAAAATCCTCGAGGAACTTGTGAAGGATGAGAAGAATGATGACCTGGCTCTGCAGGTCTTTTACTTGATTCATTTCATGAAGGTTATTATTCCTGGTACGTCTACACAAGTGTCCAGGGAGGCAGCAATGGCTGAGAATCTTGTTTCTGAAGATATGGCAAATATGGACTATTGTCAGTTGGTTGTTGATGATCTTCGAAGGGCTGTTACTAGGTATTAGCAAGGGACTAGCAGAGGAAAAGCTATTACAGGCTGCGACATTGCGCCGCTACTTATGTATCTTGGCTGCCTTATCATTGGCAAGAAGCCTGTTGTTGATTTGAGGACCCCTCGCATCAACTACATGGACCAGGCCAAGATGTCTGAGCTTGCTACTGCTGACTTGGTTAAGAAGGGTGATGAGGACCCAGCCAACTGGGTGTTTGGGAAACTGCCTGTGAGTGTTTCTATGCATCATTCTTTCCTGTACAGTTTAACTTGAACTTCTGGTACTGTCTTCAATATTTGTTCCATGTTCCTTCATTGTTTTTTGACGCGTTGACTTTTGTTTTGTATGTAGTGGAAGACACAGGCTGAGGTTGTGTTCTTTAGGGTTATCGAACGTCCTGTTCTTACTATGCCTCGTGCCAGCGGCCTAGGGAGTGGAGGTGCCCCAAGATTTGAATTCTCTCGGGAAGTCAATACTGGTGCTCCCCCTGTAGATCCTGGAGGTTCTTTTGCCCGTGTGAGTGCTGCAGGTGGCATTTCTTCTGAGGGTTTCTTTGATGCTGCCAATGTTTCCCTTCTTAGGATTGATGGTCTTCTGGAAACTGTTTGTGGGGAGATGGCCCTTGTTCTGACAACTCTTGAGCGTCTTAGTTGCGTCGACGGGATTCTTCCTCCCGGCCATGGTTTTGACGCTGAGTCTTCAAAGGAGGTTTTGTCAATTGAAGCTAGAATTCTTGCTGAGCTTCGTCAGAGCACTTCCCACCTCCGGACTAGCTTTGCGTTGTTCAAGGAAATGCAGGATGCTCGTTGCAAGCCTTTTAAAGATGAGGCTAGTGTTGTTGTCAGTCAGATTCAGAGGCAAGATGATTCTGTTCGTTTGGGTCGTGAAGGAGGCAACGAGGAGCGTACTGAAGAGGTTTGTTTATGTTGGCTTTGTTAGTTCTTTGAATTAATGTTCATTGTTAGCTTTTCAGTTATTACTGTTTTTTGTCATAGGTGACCCTTCTTGATTTCATGTGTTCTGAACTTCTTTTTTCAGTATTTGTGTTTCATATTTGACCTTCTCTGTTTACAGTATCTGGACTTCCAGCCCTACAGTATCTGAACTTCTTTGCTTTCCATATCTGGCCCTTTTTTCCTTTGTATGATAGTAGTTTGATGTCTGACCTTCTATGTTTACTGTCTTTGGACTTCCTCCATGTGTCAGTGGTCATAGCTGTCCTTCTTTAGTTATATAATGTGGACTTCACCTGATTAGACATTGTGTTCTATATGATTTTTGTAGGCTGTTGATGATGGTGCTAGGGTTGATGAGGATGTTTTACCTGAAAGTGCAACTGTCCCTGTGCATGAATCTGCTCCCGCGAGTGATTTATTTGTTGATGAGGTTCATGGCAGTGATCCTAAAGTATATTTTTTCTTGTCCATTTGTTTCCTTTTTATTTAACTTCTTGTACATTTTTTTACTATGTGCCCATTTTTATTGACTTTTTGTTCTTTGCTGCAGAATGACGATGCTAGTGTTCCTTCAGAGAAGGTTGCAGACAAGGCTGTATCAGGCACTGGCTGCTCCGATGGGCTGGATCGAACTGAACCTCAGTCGTCCATCGGTGCTGGGGTTTCTGATGCTGAGCAGGGCAAGACAGCTGAAGATATTATTTCAAAGAAAGATCCCATCGAGGCTGCTGTTGATACTGGTAGTGCTCGTGCAGGCACGGAGAAGTCTCCTGCAGCAGAGCCATCAGTTGCTGTTGATGCTGGTTCTCCAGCTCTTCCTGCTGCAGCACAACCAACAGTTTTTGTTGTTTCAGATTCTCTAGCTGCTCCAGCTGCTACTGGTGTGCTTGCCGACGACACTGCAATGTCTACTGGAGATGATGATGAAGAGACTAAAAGTGATAGCTTGGGAAAGGAGGATGATCTTTCCAGTGCTGCAACTTGTCTAGGCAAGAATCCATAAAGAGAGGAGCATGCTTCTCTCTTCTTTCCCCATCCCCATCCCTTTTGTTGTTGGTTTGAGTCTTTGATATCCCTATGTACTGTCTGTGTGGTGCAAGTTGAACTTCTGGTTTGTGGTTTGTCATGTGGTTTATAAATAAAGTGAATTGAAGTTGTTTTTATGTGGGGGAAGGTTTGTAATGCATGGGTTGTGATGCTTTTAATCATGTGGTTTATCTTTCGGTGTAGCAGCTCAGATGTGCTTGTGTTGTTTGTTGCTCCTGTCGTGATCTATGTGTTTGTATGTTGCTCTTAATTTCTATTCTTTTGCTGAGCAGATAGTGAACTTGCTGTCGTCCGAAAGAAGGTTGATGACTTTTATTTCAGTGTAACTAGGCTTAAGAGTGATCGTTCTAAGAGGTGAGTGCAGCTGGTCAGAATTTATATGCATCTAACTTATGTACTGCCTGTGGTTTTATACCTGAACTTCTTTACTTTCTGTTGCTGAACTTCTTTACTTTCTGATGTTGAACATCTAACTTTACTTTCTAATGCCTGTTGTTATGTAGCTGAACTTCTTTGCTTTCTGTGTGATGAACTTCTTGAGTTTCTGATGCTGAACTTCTTTACTTTCTTTTGTTTGTTTTAGATCAAAGATTATGTTCCAAAACAATGAGTGTGAAGCTACTGTTGAGGATGTCGCAGCGTCTTTTTCTCCTCGTGGAATGCTTCGATCTAATGTAGCTGAGGTTGCACTGTTTTGTCTACGTGCCAAATACCAGGACTCAGAAAAACTCATCCTGCCGTATTGGGTTTGTGTAAGTCAACCCTATAGTAATTTCTTTTCTGTTGTTCTTTACCATAGTAGTTAAAACTTGTTGGTCTCATTGTATTTCATATGTTGCTGTTATCTGCATTATATTAGGACAAGATTTACAGAGGGCATTTTGATTCCCGTGTGAGGAAGTACTTCTTAGCGACTGGTCCAGATAGCATGGATGCGCATGATTCTGTAAGCAATATTTGTTTCTTTGTCTCTGTATTTGTTTCCACTGTGATCCTCTCTGTTTTTATTTGTTTATTTTTCTGTGCTCTTGATATTAATTTTCAGTTTTAATGATTGTGTGTTTATCTTGCGTCAGGTTATTTTCCCCACTTTTGACCCACCTGAACTTCCTGCTCACTTGGGTGGTGTTGCTCATTGGGTTTCCATATTTCTTGACATGAAGAATTCAAGGTTCCAGCTTCTCGACTCCTACTATGGACCAAATGATGACTGTGCGGTACGCCTGTATCGGCGGATGACTGATAACATCAAGAAGCTTTGGAGCGATGCCAGCAATGACAGGGAGACACCCTTCAGTCCAGTTTCTATTGACCAATTCCCTTTGGATTGGATTGATGTCCCCCAACAGACTAACAAGTATGAGTTCCACTTTTCTCTCTATCACTTTCTGTTTAATTGTAGTTGTACGTAAGCTGCAACGTCTTGTTATGCTTTTGGCTTTCTTTGTTTTAACAATGTTCTCTTTGTTTGATGGCAGTATCGACTGGGGATTCTTCATGCTTACGAATGTTAATTCGTATCATGATGGGGTTCTTGCAAACTATTCCCATGAGAATATCTTGGATATCAGGAAGACATGGTTGTACTCAATTGCTTCTTCTAACTTGTTTGAAACGGACTTCCATGGTCTGTTTGGCTACTATTCATGTAAGTCTTGAAACTTGGGCTGCTTACTTGGACTGCAGCTTTTGTTCTACATGAACTTCATTGTCTTTTACTTGCTTGTGTTTTTTGTTTCAGTATTTTTTCCTGTCATTGCTTACTTGGACTGCAGCTTTTATTCTACATGAACTTCAGAGATGATACCTTTTTATGCTTTTGTTAGTTGTAGTTGAATGTTTTCCATTTCATCAGTTTATCTTGAACTGTGCCTGAACTTCATTAGTTTTTAAATGCAACATAATTTTTAGGTCAACTTGAGTAGTAATCATGACATCTATATTTGTTGGACTATACATTGTGTTGTATCTGAACTTCAGTTATATTTAATGGTCTTTTTTTTGACAGTGGAGCTGTTGGACTTGACCGATTACCACTACTCATTCCTCGGGTCACAGGAATACCAGCCTAGGGAGGAATCGATGAGTACAACTCCGAGAGAAGATGAGAGCTCTCGAACCCTTATTCCTTCCAAGTTGGGGAAGCAGCCTGTCGGTATTGGTGCTGCTCCAAGTACCCCTTGCTCCGGGAAGGTTGGTGCAGTCCAAGCAGAGGTGATTTCGTCGGATGATGATTTTGAGAAGATTGCTTACCTGAAGAAGGGTAAATCTGCTGCTGCTACTGTTGTTGGGGGAGGTGGGAAGAATGCTCTCATCACCAGGAGGAATCCGGCAGTTGAGTCTGGCAACATAACTTCCTCGAAGAGAGCAGCAAGATTGCCTATGAAGTGGCATTCTCATGTCGCTCCCCTAAAGAAATACAGTTACCCTCATCTATCTGAGGCCCAGAGGTTGAAACAGATTGTGCTTAGTGAAGATGGTCTGAAGAAGTATTCTGAGTGAGTATTCTTCTTATGTTTTTGCTACCAGAAATGCTATTTTTTGTGAACTTCTGATGTTATAGTATCTGAACTTCTATTCATTCTCCTTGTCTTGGAGTTGCGCTTCTAATATTTTTCCCATCCTTTAAATCTGCAGGACAACCTACTGCATGTTTACCGTCCCTCCTGAGAATGTGATTGACCTCACAGGACGTGTCCTTCATACTATTTTCGGTGAAGGGCAGTAGATGGAAGGAGACGTAATGGACTTTCTCATAAACTTGTGAAGGATAAGCCGGAGACCTCTGAGATCTTCTCTTGTGCTGACAGGGTTGTTCGGAGTCCCTATGTCATACAGGTTTTTGTTCTTGTAACCCTATCTCCCTATTTAGCGCTAGTTTTCGTGAAGTGGCATTGGGAGGTGTTTTTATTTTGTCATGATTATTTCGTGTTCTTAATCTTTGTTGATGGTCTGTTTGTGAATGCAATACTGCCTGGAGTATGATTTTTTCGGTGCATCAGTTCCAAAATTCGATGTAAAAAATAGGCTTCACTCGTCCCAATGTTTGTTCGTAAGCTGGTTAGGTTTTCATAACTCTTCCTTTTTTTATTATGTACATCCATTTGCTGAGTTTGTCCAGAAGTTTTTGTTCATCTCGGCTATTCAATACTTATTGTTTATAGTTTGTGTTAACCATTTTTTCAATCTTGGCAGTTTTTTTGATACTTTTCAAGCCAATTAACAAATTAGCGCACTACAGTGTGTATGTGCTGAATAGATATCGTGGGAGCATTGACATCCTTAATTCACTCCCTTACTCTAATAAGGGACTTTCACGAACAAGTTTCCACGGAGACTGCCAAAATATCGTGAGTGTTTCTTAGTCTGAACCTCCCGTCATATTCTCTTTTTGACATGAATTTTATTCTGCCTTCCGTTGACAAAACATTTTTATCTCTATTTGGTAATACTGCTTCAAAGTTGTGTGCTTGAACTGAATATCATTTGACAGTTGAACTTCAGATATCATTAAGTTGGATTTTATGCAAGTGTCGCTTTTATGTACCTGAACTTAGCTTTTTGTTTAAGATGTTCTTGATTTTATCGTATTTGTCATGTCTGGCAGATCAAGAGATTCGTTGGGTTGCTGGAGGAGATGTATGGCAAGGCTGAGTACAAAGCGAGCAAACAGCCAAACTGGGTGGCTATTGCAAAGAGGCCGACTTATGTTGATGTTCCAAAGTAACTGAATAACGAGTGTGGTTTCTTCGCTGTGAAGCTATGCTCTACATATGATGGCGATGAGCTTGTTGAAGATTTTGGTGATGTGGAAGTATGTTTTGTCCTTGTTCCTTTCTCTCATCATCCTTTCATGTTTTTTTTTGTTTTTGCCGACACGCTCCTGCTGTGCTTTTAGTTATCCTTTACTGTTTTTTTTATTCTTCATTCTTTTTGTTTGCAGGCTGTTGTAGATGACTGGAAGGCCGAGTTCATGCACACTCTAGTCTTCAGCGAGAAGAATGAAATTGTGCGTGGAGAGCTTCCTGTTGAGATCCAGTCCTTGGGCCCGTGAATTCTGCATGCAGAAACATTGGTTTTAGTGTAGATTTGATTTCGTAAAGACTTGGTTTGATAATGACTGGAACGATTTCGTAAAGATTTGGTTGTAAGAATGGTTTAGTAATTTGTATATCTATAGCTGCAGCACTGTTTTTTATGTTATTGAGGACAAATGTATCTGTAATGAAGAATGATCGTCTTGTGAATTTAAATGTATTGCACTGTTTCAGTATTCCAGTGTTGTTTGTTTTTCCCCAACTTATGATCTTGAACTTCTGCCTGGGTTCTGGTTGAACTGCTGGTTTTTTGTGGACAGTGTTTTTTGTCCACAAATCTAGTGTTGTTAATTTTGGCCCCAACATGTGAACTTGAACTTCTGCTTGAGATCTGGCTGGGCTGCTGGTTTGAGATGGAGAGAATTTTTGTGTTGTAGAATGTATTATTATTTTTCAACTCAATCAAGATGTAGCCTTTTGTAATTTTTGTGTTGTCCTATTTTTGTAATTTTTTAACTGCAAATAGTTTTCAACTAGAACTTCGTGTAAAAATATTCTCATACACTCCTTTACGTTTCTTGATCTTGTCGGGATTCTACGTGAACTTCTCCAGGTATCCAAACAGAACTTCATATGTCCACGCGTCGTCTTAGGATTACTAGCTTAGTTTATACGGCAATACTTATTTGTCAAGCATATTTTTCCTACATTAATTATTATACCAGAACTTCTTCTGTAAGCTTACTTGAACTTCATAGTTTATTCTTTATTCCTGCTTGCTCTTTTATGGAATACATCACCAGCGACCCCTCTCATAATATACCAGAACTTCTAAAGTAAGAGTACTTGTACTTCTCAGTGTATATTCATTTATTCCTGCTTGCTCTTTTATGGAATACAACACCTGCACCTCCTCTCATAATATACCAGAACTTCTAAAGTAAGAGCACTTGAACTTCATAGTTTATTCTTTATTCCTGCTTGGTCTTTTATGTAATACAGCACCTGCACCTCCTCTCATAATATACCAGAACTTCTATAGTAAGAGTACTTGAACTTCTACTGTATAATTTCTTTGAAACTTGTACAGTAGAACTTCTACAGTAAGCTTCTCCAAAAATACTGTTCAATAGTGGAATAACATAATATACACTGACATGACATAAGTTTGCTTTGTTCAATCGACCTAGTCTAATTGTTCATCAGCCTTGCGCTCCTCCTAGGCTTTGCTGGTAGTGGTTTTTGTTTGACATGTACCTCTTCCTCTTCCTCTTCATCTTCCTCTTCATCTTCCTCTTCGTCTTCCTCTTCTTCGATGATGTCTTCATCTTCGTCTTCCTCATCCTCCTCTTCATCTTCCACCACTTTCTTGATGCTGGCTCTAGGTTTTGCTTTCTTTTTCTTTTCTGACTTTTGACTTGTCTTTTCAGCCTCTGCGCGCTTCGGACAAGTTCGTGCATTGTGTGGAGCATATTCCTTGCATATGCTACAAAGCATGCTGCTAGCTTTCTCTGGGTGTGGTCCCTTGTTTTGTTTTTGAACTTTGGGCTGCTGTTTTTGAGCTTTTGGTTGCTTGACCTCCTCGGCATCGTTTCTTTCTAAGAGTGTTGGACAAGTGAGTTTGTTGTGTCCTGCAACCTTTTTGCACACACTACATTGCCTGTGTCCAAGTGGCACTCCATTGTCATCCAGCACAATGACTCTATCTGCAGATGGTGCCTTTATTTGAGCTCTCTGGTCACTTTTCTTTGCTGCAGAAAGTTTCTTCCTACCCTTTGTTTCAGAGTACAGCGGCAGTTTCATCATTTCTTGCTGCTGCTGCTGCATCAATTGGCCAACATCCTCCTTGCATCGGTCGGCTTGAGCAGCGGTCTGGAGCATTTCAGCTTCATAATAATGAAGGTCATCTTCAATTTCAGCATCCTCTTCAGCCATCGTTTCGTCAGCATCTGCTTGATTTGCTGAATGTATTGCATCAAGTTCTTCCACGAGCCTCTTGAGAACATAGAAGGCTCTGTCATATTGCTGTTCACATCTCATTGCTTTCTTGTTAACCGTCAAATTTAGCTGCAGCAGGATGTCTTGCTTTGAGAGTTTTGAGCTGCCATCCGATGCAATTGTGTTGTAGTCCCTTGTATCAAATGTTGGTTGTGATTTTGCAGTCTTTGTGTACCGTTTCAGGATATACTTGTCTGGAAATTTGTCAGCCCTCAGGTAGTCCAGTATGTTCATTATGTGAAGGCAGAACAGACCTAAATTTGTGATGAATGCAGAATACATTGTTTGTGAGCCAGCAATGAGTTTCATATATTGATATGATAGTACTATTTTAGCTATTTAATGAGTTTGTTTTTCAGCTCACCTGTGTGTGTCCAAAGCTTGCATTCGCACTCATATATTTCATTCTCTGGGTCAGCTACAACCTGGAATTCATGCTTTGACAAGGCAAACCTTTCTTCATCATCATGGCCACCCTTGTTGTGGTAGTACACAAGGTACTTAGTGGCCTCTGCTGTCTTTTTTGCGCGAAATAGCGTGCTCTTTCTCATCCTATCCCTCATCTCGCTGTACACGGCTCTCGTGTACTTGATAGCCATGTCTTCCTCGTAGCCGTAATTTGTTTTTGTGATAGGATTGCTCTGCACATGTCAAAAAATAAGATATTAGTCGAGCAGAGTCATGGGTTTCATTTAAATACCAAGTGCACATGTTCAAGGAAGTCACAGTACCATGCTGGCCATTGTTTGCTCATTCTCCTTCTGCAGCCGAGTTTGTATGCAAGCATTTACCCGCCTAGCAAACTTGTGTAGGTTCTGTGTCCCCTTGACAAACCCTCTCTTGAGCACGTGATTCATGCTCTCGCTTCGTTGTGTAGAAGTCATTCTAGCACAAAAAATGTTCTTGTAATATGCTGATATCCACATTTTCCTATCACTCCACAGATGTATCATCATCTGGTCGTTCTGCAGGTTGTACTTCTGCACGAGTGCAGCCAAGGCAGCTTCAAACTCTGTTGGCATTAGCGGCCAGTTTAAGATTGCTGTGAACTCCTCTTTGAATGTTTTATTATACTTTTTGTACAGCAACGCGAGGTATTCCTTGAACTTCTTCAGGATGTGCCAACGGCATAGCTTGTGGACGGTATTTGGGAATGATTGTGGTATAGCTTTCGCCATTGACGGGCACTGGTCTGCATGAATTAAAAAAATGAAACTTGCTTCTTGCACTGATGGTGAACTTATGTGATACAAGTACTTGAACTTCATAGGCATCAGTAGGACTATGTAGTAATGTCACAAAGTTTTTTCTTATAGCAGTGTTGTTGAACTTCTGTGGTACCAGTGATTGAACTTCACATGCAGCAGTAGGACTATCTAATAATGTCACATATATTTTCCTTATAGCAGTGTTGTTGAACCTATGTGATACAAGTAGTTGAACTTCACAGGCAGCAGTAGGACTATCTAATAATGTCACACAATTTTTTTTCTTATAGCAGTGTTGTTGAACTTCTGTGGTACCAGTGATTGAACTTCACAGACATAACCATATTTTTCTGAACATGATACATATTTTTTTCTTACAGCAGTGTTCTTGAACTTCTATGATTCCTGTATTTGAACTTCACAGACATAACCATATTTTGCTTCTTGTACTGTTTGTTAGACTTCTGTGCTACCAGTGTTTGAACTGCTTGGTTTATAATATTTTTCAGTTAAAACCAATATACCCAATATACACCCAGAGCTGAAAAGATGATGAAACTTGTAGAGTTTTTTTGAACTTACCTGTTAGAATGCAAGTTGGGTGTTTGTTGTTCATGCACCGTACAAATGTATCGAACAGCCACTTGAATAACTTTGCATCTTCGTCTCTGATCAGGGCAACAGCAAATATCGTTGACTGCAAATGGTGGTTTGTTCCAACAAACACTCCCAGAGGCATATGAAATCTGTTTGTCTTATAAGTTGTGTCGAATGTTACGCAATCGCCAAAATCTTGATATGCTCCCCGGCAGCTTGCATTGGACCAGAAAATGTTTTTAATTACATTGTCGCTGTCTACTTGTATGTCATAGAAAAACTCATCATTGATTGCCTTCATGTCTTTAAAGAAAGATACAAGTTTCAATACATCATCCAAATCAACTTTCCTCGCATTCATAGCTTTCCTGCAAATTATATGCAAACATGCATTCGTTATTTTGCTAGCGAGGGTGGTGACTTAGGATGCTATGTACATTGCAGTATGTGCATTTTTCAATACTTATTGGTTTAGTAGGTCTCGTCCGGTCATGCTTAGGAAGTAGCTTACATCTTCATTTTCGGATAGCATGGACATAATTGTAGTATGTTTGACATCATGGTATTGCAAGAGCTTTACGTACTCCAAAATAGTGGGGTCATACTTCTTGTGTGAGTGCAAGAATACCAGCATGTCAGCAGTTTGGATGAGTTGGTGATTATGATTGTACTCAATGTCCACTACCACACATGTGTTATCCTCTTGCACCTTCACCCTCATTCTTGCATTGCAGCCTGTCCTCTGCGATGTTTTGTTTCTCTTCCTTTCAGCTTCTGAAACAGAAGTTCTGTGTTTCCCTTGGAACGCGCAAACAAAATACTTGTGATTCTCATTCCCTCCCGTCTTCCTGATGCCAAAACCAGCGTGTCTGGCGTATCTGTTGTAAAATTCCCTGGCTTTCTCTACATTCTTGAATGGCATCTTTAGTCTTGGTATTAGATAATCTGGGAGATCCGGCATCTGCAGAAAAAGAAAAAAAATCCAAACGGTACATTAAAATGCAGTTTATAAATTTGTTATCCTGGAGGGAGCAGAAAAATTGCAGATCATACAAGATGCATATATAAATACTTAAATTTTGTTTACTTACGTGCGTGTATGATCGCAACTCCACCTGAGTCTGCTGCTGGCCCTCTGGGATGGGGCACGGCGGAGTTATCATAGCAGGGTGCAGGAGTGGATCACGAGGAGGAAGGAGGGCTGAAGATGGCCTCTCTCTTGTTTGCGTCCTTTTTTCTTGTGGTGGTTGTGGAGGCATGGCGATCCTGGTTTTAGTTTGCTCTTTTGTTCTGTGAAACAATCCATCTACCTCATGTCCCGTACGATCCTGAGTTGTAGCAGCAGCAGCATCATCCAACGGCGGTAGTGTGCAGAGCACTCTCCTACGTGTGTGTGTTCCTGTTGGATTTGTCCTGGCATTCGGTTTACTTGCTGCCCTTTCACATTGACGAGCCACACCAGGATAACCTCCAGAGTTATACACAGGACCTGAGCTAACACCCTCCTCCATCGATGTGCTTGGAAGTCTGCTGGTGGATACAAAGAGTCCGCGGGGGATTTCCGGCGTCACCCAATTAGGTGGAGGCACAAAATGGTGCGGATCGGGCTGTGACCCAGCATCTTGGAAGTCTGCATGTGTTTCCGGTGTCACCCAATTCTGGTGTGGAGCAGATTGGGAATGTTGTTGGTGCATTTGAGGTGTGACCCATTGAGGGGGCGGCACAACGCGTACAGGCTTAGGGTTGTGTACTTGCTGCTGGGAAGTTCTAACCTTCTTTCTGCGTCTCTCATCCTGCTGGCATAAAAAAAGAATGTGTTAGCACACAAGTCACATCTGCATATACTGGTGTTGCTGAACTGAGCATTATTCACAGCCTGAACTTCTCATAAAAGTGTTGTTCATGTACATATTTTTCCTAGGACAGGTATCACACTCTGAACTGAGCTGAGCATTTGCCTATACTTGTGTACCTGAACTGAGCACTCTTCACAGAGTGAACCTCACATTCTGAATTCTACACTATTTGTTTTTTCTGTACCTGAACTGAGCACTCTCCACATACTGAACTTCTGGTTTGCAAAGGAGAAATACTGTCTACAGTTAAACCTGACCTTCATGTGTTTTCTTGTTTGAACTTACTAGTGCATACCAACCTGACCTTCATGTGTTTCCACGGTTGAACTTACTAGTACACACCATCCTGAACTTCATGTGTTTTGCATGGTTTGCAAAGGGGAACTACTGTATACAGTCAAAAACTTGACCTTCATGACTTTGAATGGTTGAACTCCCTAGTACATTCCAACCTGAACTTCAATTGATCACATGTTTGTTTTACTTTCCTTTTTTTGCACACAACCAGATACATACCAACCTGAACTCTAGCCCACTGACTTGTTGAACTTCACATGGTTTTTTTACATATGAATGCAGGCAGATTTTTAAATTTTTGCAGCCTGGACTGAGGCTCACACACTACCAAAACTTCACATGGCTGAAAGAAAATAGCAGACAGCAGGAAGTTTAACCATACCTTGGATAGAAGTTCGGCCAACCTTTTTCCAGCAGTAGATAGGCCACCTTGAGAGAAATTCATCGAAGAGTTGGGAGAGATATCCCATGGCATTCCATGTCTTGCAGAGGGCATGAAGTTCATCTGCATGAAGCCAGAAGTTCAGGTGAGGCAAGATTGAAGGAGGAGCCAAGAAGGAGAAAGTTCAGGTACCTAAGAGGGAGGAAGTTCAGGTACCTGTCGTGTCGCGTTCATTGCTAGATTTGAAGGCGCCGCCGATGCGCCCTCCGCCGCTGAGCTGCTCCCTTAGCCGCGCCGTTCGCCGTACCTTGCGCCTTGGCCATCATTAGCTCTGCTAAGCCGTCGGGAGGAGGTGAGGATGGAAGGAGGAGGCCTCCGAAAGTCCATGGCGGCTTCGTTGCAGAAATTCCGACGGCTTCGCCGCCTACAGTCGACGCGGGCTCCCTCGCGCCGGCGTCCGCCGTCGCTCGCTCGCCCGCGCCGATGGTCGGACGGGAGGTGGAGACGGAGGGGAGGCGCTGGATCCGGTCGGCCGGGAGCTGGAGACGGAGGGGAGGCGTTGTATCCGGCGGAGGTCGGCTGCGAACCGCGGCGGAGGCCGGCGGCGAATCGCGGCGGAGGCCGGTGATCGAGGGGAGGAGCGGCGAGGAGGGGGCTGGGGCGAGGAGCGGCGAGGGAGGGGGGCTGGGGCGGCCTCGATCGGGATCGGACCAGGTGGATCCTGTCGGGGTGGGCCGGCAGTTCGGGAAGTTCAGGAGGGAGCTGTCGGGCCCTTATAGGGCTTGCTGTGATCCAAATAGTTATTCTAATATTGGGATTAGAATTGTGCCACTCTCTCTCTCTCTCTCTATATATATATATATATATATATATGTATGTATGTATGTATGTTGATGTGAACTTTACATACTGAAGACATGCATCGTTTGACCACATTGCATCCATGCACGCCACTTTTTGAATTTTTGATAATGTGTGGCTTTTGCAACTCACATCGAAATACTTGAAGTTGTTGGGGGGAGGGCGACCATACATTGTGTGATAAACATATTATACATATGGAACATGGTTTAGATTCTAAAGATCTTGCTAGAGCTTATTATTTGAAATCAGCAGAAAAGTGGATTCCAAAATTTAATTTTGAGTTCCCAAGGTACAACTAGTTCATATCTAACTTGGCAGTATTCATGTGGTGTGTTGTGAAGATAATATACAAAATGATGGTTTAACTTGACAACAACCATGATTGTAGATTCTTATTCAAATAGAGAAATGAATTCATATTTATTTCATATTGCAGTAGGTAGTATATACATTTGGAATGCACTAAAATGTGCATTTGAGTAGGTTAGAAAAATTATACACCTAGTGGAATGTTTTAATTGAGCATAACATGGATCAAAAGCTTTGAATGGCATTTGTAGTAATTCATATTGTAAAACAGAACAAGGCTCTCTCTTGTGTGGTGGTTTTGATTATTTTTTTTGTTGACAGAAGTGAGAATTGATTTATTACCATGCACGTTAGGCTTGTTCTCCCAAAATTTGAAGCCATGCCTTGTTATCCCGAAATTTCAAGTATCTCAAATCCCACCTGTTCAACTCGTGCCTTATTATCCCGAAATTTTGACGCGCAAGAAAACTCTCTGCTCTGCCTAAATTGGTGGTGGCGCCCAACAAACCAAATTCCCCTTCTATCCCTCAAACGAAAGTGTTGCCTCGACGTCCCATGGTCAAAACGGGTGGGGGTACTTTCATAACTAACCCCACATTTTGGACAAGCTTGTCCTTAAGCAATTGTTTCCCTCCCCTACGTTTCCCCCATCATACACCGATGCGGCCAAAACCCACAAAACCCACCTTCCTCCATCTCCCACCCTACCGCTGCCTAGCTGAGGCCTCTTCCCTGGCGACATCATCCACCGCAACAACTCGATGTCCCTCGTCTACTGCCCCGGATGAGGTTCCATCATCGATCTCGTTATCCCCCCGGTTCAACCGCCCCGTCCTCCACATCCATGGAGCTACCTCAACAATCACCTCGTCTAGCGTGCCACCTCCATTCCCACAGTGTTGTCTTTGCGTGCCCCACCGGAACCGCAACACCCTCATAGACTCCTTGGATGAAGTTGAGCCCTACTCAGCGCCACCAAAGAGGTTCTACACTCATCGCCACATTTTCTCCTTGATTGGACCTCACGGGGCTGTCGGTGCTCGATATCGAGCCACCATGGCGCGGTTCCATCGATGGTGGCCTCACCGGCCACTTCATTAACAGCATCTCTCCCCCATGGCGTGGCTCCCTCGACGGCGGCGTCCACACTAGCAGGAGTTCCTGCTCCTCTAGATCTTGCTCGTGCTGATGCTACTGTTCTTGCTCTCGCTCTCGCTGTTGCTCTGCTCTTGCTCTGGCTCACTCTGCTGCTCTGCTCTTGCACTCTCTCGCGTTGCTCCTCTGCTCTTCCTCTCGCTTGCCCTACTGATACTGCTGCTACACGAGCTACTGCAGCAACATGAGTGGCTGCTCTTGCACGCGCTGCTACTCCGTGCGCTGCTGCCGCTGCACAAGTTGTTGCTCCGACTGCTCTCTGCTAGTGTGTTCCCTGCTGGAGCGACTGCTCATTTAGATCACTACTACTCTGCTACTATTGCTGTAGTGGCATAAACTCCAGGGCAGTGCATCCCTGCTATACTAGTGCGATCTGTAAAATTCAGTTTCGACAGTAATTTTGTTTCAATAGATAAGTTCAATTTTGACAGTTAAGTTCAGTTTTGACAGTTAAGTTTAGAGTCAACAGTTTTAACATCAAGTGTTGGAGTGGTCCCCACGCGGCTGGTGCATTTTACATCTCGCACCTTTCGGTGATGTATTTTACATCATCTATTGGAGATGCTATTAGAATCCCACTTCATATTACCGTTGTATGTCTTGTCTTGCTTCCGCCTCGCCGTCGTACACCTCAGCGGAGCTGCTCCAATGACTAAACCGTCCCTCACGGCGTAGCAGTACCCTAGACGCCATCTTCAGACGCCTAAGATGTCCTTCCCCGTCCCCGATAGCCACATCAGCCGCAACATCCTCAGTGACCCACCCAATGATTCTGAGATCGGCATGTCTTCACCTAAGAGGTTGCACACTTGTCACATCACTTTTTTACTCTACATTCATGTCGATCACTTAATGCTATTTTGGTTCAAAGGCAACGGTGAAGGAAAAACATAGCAATAGGAAAATTTTCCTATGGTAGTACTACTATACAATTATTCATGCATTTGGTTCAAAGGAATGGAGCAAAACAAAACTGGAGGATTTTGTCCTTTTGTGTCTGTTACAAAGGAGAAACAAAGGAATTTTAACATCCACCTAGACCTCGTTTGCAAAATCCTATGCATGAAAACAAGACTAAGTGCATTAGTGGCCTAATAACAATCTAACTATACACGTTTTCATGCGTGTTGACTTTAATTTGACCGTGTTTCTTTGCATTCATGTGTTCTTCCAATTCATGTGAATGAAACGACCAAGTTAACAGAAATCATGTGTTTACAAATTCTTTGTTTTCCACATGCATTGCTATCATATTACTGTGTTTTCCCTATCTCTGTGTTTTTAGAAACCTACAAGCCAAAGGAGCCATTACAGAATTACTTACCTAAGAGGGAGGAAGTTCAGGTACCTGTGGTGTCGCGTTCATTGCTAGATTTGAAGGCGTCGCCGATGCGCCCTCCGCCGCTGAGATGCTCCCTTAGCCGCGCCGTTCGCCGTACCTTGCGCCTTGGTCATCATTAGCTCTGCTAAGCCGTCGGGAGGAGGTGAGGATGGAAGGAGGAGGCCTCCGAAAGTCCATGGCGGCTTCGTTGCAGAAATTCCGGTGGCTTCGCCGCCTCCAGTCGACGCGGGCTCCCTCACGCCGGCGTCCGCCGTCGCTCGCTCGCCCGCGCCGACGGTCGGACGGGAGGTGGAGACGGAGGGGACGCGCTGGATCCGGTCGGCCGGGAGCTGGAGACGGAGGGGAGGCGTTGTATCCGGCGGAGGTCGGCGGCGAATCGCGGCGGAGGCCGGTGATCGAGGGGAGGAGCGGCGAGGAGGGGGCTGGGGCAAGGAGCGGCGAGGGAGGGGGGCTGGGGCGGCCTCGATCGGGATCAGACCAGATGGATCCTGTCGAGGTGGGCCCGCAGTTCGGGAAGTTCAGGAGGGAGCTGTCGGGCCCTTATAGGGCTGGCTGTGATCCAAATAGTTATTCTAATCCTGGGATTAGAATTGTGCCACTCTCTCTCTCTCTCTCTCTCTATATATATATATATATATGTATGTATGTATGTATGTATGTTGATGTGAATTTTACATACTGATGACATGCATCGTTTGACCACATTACATCCATGCACGCCACTTTTTGAATTTTTGATAATGTGTGGCTTTTGCAACTCACATCTAAATACTTGAAGTTGTTGGGGGGGGGGGAGGGCGACCATACATTGTGTGATAAACATATTATACATATGGAACATGGTTTAGATTCTAAAGATCTTGCTAGAGCTTATTATTTGAAATCAGCAGAAAAGTGGATTCCAAAATTTAATTTTGAGTTCCCAAGGTACAACTAGTTCATATCTAACTTGGCAGTAATCATGTGGTGTGTTGTGAAGATAATATACAAAATGATGGTTTAACTTGACAACAACCATGATTGCAGATTCTTATTCAAATAGAGAAATGAATTCATATTTATTTCATATTGCAGTAGGTAGTATATACATTTGGAATGCACTAAAATGTTCATTTGAGTAGGTTACAAGAATTATACACCTAGTGGAATGTTTTAATTGAGCATAGCATGGATCAAAAGTTTTGAATGGCATTTGTAGTAATTCATATTGTAAAACAGAACAAGGCACTCTCTTGTGTGGTGGTTTTGATTATTATTTTTGTTTACGGAAGTGAGAATTGATTTATTACCATGCACGTTAGGCTTGTTCTCCCAAAATTTGAAGCCATGCCTTGTTATCCCGAAATTTCAAGTATCTCAAATCCCACCTGTTCAACTCGTGCCTTATTATCCCGAAATTTTGACGCGCAAGAAAACTCTCTGCTCTGCCTAAATTGGTGGGGGCGCCCAACAAACCAAATTCCCCTTCTATCCCTCAAACGGAAGTGTTGCCTCGACGTCCCATGGTCAAAACGGGTGGGGGTACTTTCATAACTAACCCCACATTTTGGACAAGCCTGTCCTTAAGCAAGTGTTTCCCTCCCCTACGTTTCCCCCATCATACACCGATGCGGCCAAAACCCACGAAACCCACCTTCCTCCATCTCCCACCCTACCGCTGCCTAGCTGAGGCCTCTTCCCTGGCGACATCATCCACCGCAACAACTCGATGTCCCTCGTCTACTGCCCCGGATGAGGTTCCATCGTCGATCTCGTTATCCCCCCGGTTCAACCGCCCCGTCCTCCACATCCATGGAGCTACCTCAACAATCACCTCGTCTAGCGTGCCACCTCCATTCCCACAGTGTTGTCTTTGCGTGCCCCACCGGAACCGCAACACCCTCATAGACTCCTTGGATGAAGTTGAGCCCTACTCAGCGCCACCAAAGAGGTTCTACACTCATCGCCACATTTTCTCCTTGATTGGACCTCACGGGGCTGTCGGTGCTCGATATCGAGCCACCATGGCACGGTTCCATCGATGGTGGCCTCACCGGCCACTTCATTAACAGCATCTCTCCCCCATGGCGTGGCTCCCTCGACGGCGGCGTCCACACTAGCAGGAGTTCCTGCTCCTCTAGATCTTGCTCGTGCTGATGCTACTGTTCTTGCTCTCGCTCTCGCTGTTGCTCTGCTCTTGCTCTGGCTCACTCTGCTGCTCTGCTCTTGCACTCTCTCGCGTTGCTCCTCTGCTCTTCCTCTCGCTTGCCCTACTGATACTGCTGCTACACGAGCTACTGCAGCAACATGAGTGGCTGCTCTTGCACGCGCTGCTACTCCGTGCGCTGCTGCCGCTGCACAAGTTGTTGCTCCGACTGCTCTCTGCTAGTGTGTTCCCTGCTGGAGCGACTGCTCATTTAGATCACTACTACTCTGCTACTATTGCTGTAGTGGCATAAACTCCAGGGCAGTGCATCCCTGCTATACTAGTGCGATCTGTAAAATTCAGTTTCGACAGTAATTTTGTTTCAATAGATAAGTTCAATTTTGACAGTTAAGTTCAGTTTTGACAGTTAAGTTTAGAGTCAACAGTTTTAACATCAAGTGTTGGAGTGGTCCCCACGCGGCTGGTGCATTTTACATCTCGCACCTTTCGGTGATGTATTTTACATCATCTATTGGAGATGCTATTAGAATCCCACTTCATATTACCGTTGTATGTCTTGTCTTGCTTCCGCCTCGCCGTCGTACACCTCACCGGAGCTGCTCCAATGACTAAACCGTCCCTCACGGCGTAGCAGTACCCTAGACGCCTAAGATGTCCTTCCCCGTCCCCGATAGCCACATCAGCCGCAACATCCTTAGTGACCCACCCAATGATTCTGAGATCGGCATGTCTTCACCTAAGAGGTTGCACACTTGTCACATCACTTTTTTACTCTACATTCATGTCGATCACTTAATGCTATTTTGGTTCAAAGGCAACGGTGAAGGAAAAACATAGCAATAGGAAATTTTTCCTATGGTAGTACTACTATACAATTATTCATGCATTTGGTTCAAAGGAATGGAGCAAAACAAAACTGGAGTATTTTGTCTTTTTGTGTCTGTTACAAAGGAGAAACATAGGAATTTTAACATCCACCTAGACCTCGTTTGCAAAATCCTATGCATGAAAACAAGACTAAGTGCATTAGTGGCCTAATAACATTCTAACTATACATGTTTTCATGCGTGTTGACTTTAATTTGACCATGTTTCTTTGCATTCATGTGTTCTTCCAATTCATGTGAATGAAACGACCAAGTTAACAGAAATCATGTGTTTACAAATTCTTTGTTTTCCACGTGCATTGCTATCATATTACTGTGTTTTCCCTATCTCTGTGTTTTTAGAAACCTACAAGCCAAAGGAGCCCTTACAGAATTACTTCTATTATAGATAGGTGTCGAAGAAAACTTTGTGTGGTTTGTCCTACTCCTGCCGTGCTGTCGTCCACCTCACCAGAGCTGCTCCCTCGACAGAAGCGTCCATCGCACCAGACATCACGACTCTTGACAGTCTTTCGCCGCATGAGATCTCCTTCCCTGCCACCGGATGTCAGGCGTACGACGATCTATGGGACCAGCGAGGTCCCTTTGCGGTTCAACTGCGGGGATTCTCGGGCACAAAGAGCATCACCGATCCATGGATGCTCAGGGGTTTAGAAAGGTTCACGCTGCTCGGGCGCGTAAAACCCTATGTCCTATGTTTGGTGGATTATATGAGTTCATAGTACAGGAGCGCTACAGCCCGGCAAGGAATGCTTGAGGAGTGCGGCTTCGTGTGCCAATGAATGAACCGTAGACCTTTCTAAAGGTATCAGTGGGCCTCCTTTTATAGGTTAAGGGGTTACCACAGTTGCTAACATGATAATTACATGGGTAAACAGTGCACACTATAGCTGCCAAAACTACTAGCAACAGCTATAGTGGGAAATACCTAACTCTGACGAACTAGGATAGGCGCATTGAATGCGTTGTGAGGTGTCACGCTGGCGACGTCTCCCGGCAAGGATCGTCTCTCCTTCTGTGTCGTTCGCCCAGCTACCTCTTATTCCTTTGCCACGCCGTAGGACAGGTGTCATTAAAGCTGCAATAAATCCATCGAGCTGCCACGTGCCCCGACCAGCTCGACCTAATTGCCTGCCCGCTCGACACCTAGCTGATGTAGATAGTCAGCCTGGCAACATGGAGCAACGGCTTGGCCGGCGGAGATCTTGGCGGGAGCGCTCGTAGTCGGGTCTTCTCTACCAGCAAGAGGCTTGTCGGTTGCTTCGGTCTTGGCTTGATGTTACTTGGAGGTTGGCATTCGCCAGACAAGTTCTTGTTAGTCTGGAGGCCGCGGCCGTCTGTGTACAAGTCCGGGTACTAAAGGGGCCCCGTTTCTTAGTACACTGATAGGAGCCCCCGGGCCTGGGCCACACTTGAGTCCGTGACGCTGTTGGGCTAGGCCCAAATACAATGCACACACGCACGCAGCCGCATTTACCTGTGGTTATGGTGATTTTTACTGCCCTTTCCCACGATACGCATTGAACGTGGGTCGTGGGAGTGGTGGAGCGAGACGGCGTCCGAGGGGACGCGCCTAAAAAGCCGCGCCATGCTGGACTGGAGAGGTGCCTCTGTGTATCCCCCTCTCCATTATTGCGTCCCTCACGACGCGTGTTCTCACACGAGGCGCGGTATTGGTGGATAGGGGCGGTCGCCCAAGCAGCACGCTTGGCAGCGAACGGTCGCCTCGGACAGGAAATAGCCAGCCCCCTCGCCTTCCCTACGGAGATAGAAAAATACGGCGGACGCTGCTCATCAGCCTCTTGTCATTCCATGTCATTAAGCACCGTTGCTCCTCCTCCGCGCCTTCCTGTGCACCCATACGCCATGTGTCACATGCAAGGTCTGGCATTGGCCAAAAGGGGTGGTCCTCGGTGCAACGCTTCCACCAGCTTGTAATTGCCTTGGGTCGCGAAGAGCCAGCCCCCTTCCATTTCATCCCTATAAATACGAGGGTCGAGGAAGGCGTTGCTCATTCACATCTCCCTGCTTCCGTCCGCCAGTCAGCACCATCTCCTTCTCCCCTCTGCCACGTTCTCTAGCGAGTAGTTTCCAGGATGGCGAGGGGCCGTGGACATGGCCGAGGGTCCGCTGCTACTGCGACGGTCATCCCCCAGATCCCGATGCGCATCCTGGTGACGGCGGTGGGGTTCGCCTCCAGCTCTCGTGGAAGGGCGGCGTCCACGGGCCGCGGGAGGATGGGCCCATCAAACTGCGGCGGTCGTGGTGCTGCTCCACTCCCCCCCCCCCCCCCGCCCCGCGTAGGGACCCATACGGAAGAAGCGGCGCATGAGTTCATCGTGGTGCTGCCCCGTCGACTCCGAAGCTGGCTGCGTCGTCCTGACACTTTTGCGAGGGCCATGGAAGGCAACAGACCCTCAGGCCTATGGCTTCGGGTGAACGGCTGCTGCAACGGGCCCGTCTGGGAAGTGCCATGTTCCTGACGTGAGGGTGGAAGTCATTCGCCCGCTCCCGTGGCCTAGGGCCAGGGCATCACCTCTAGTTCAAGTTTGATGGGGTCACCACACTCTCCGCGAAGTTCTTCGGGGCTTCTGGAGTCCGTCTGGAGTGCTACGCAGAGAGTTCAAGCGGCAGCGACTACGACTCCTCCAGCGACAGCGACGACAACAGCACCTTCGGCATCAAGTAGGAGGACTCCGACTAGGCGCGCATGGCGCTTTAGCTAGGTTTTGGAGATGGGCTGATTGATGCGGGCGTGAGGCTCCATCCACGAGACCTCGTTTCCAGATCAATCACCTCATCGTAGTGGCAGATCTCCTTTTGTGTTTAGATTGTACCCGATGTAACCCTGCGAGGATGCAAAGAAAAATCGTTGGTTACTCTCCGCCATATATCCAAGAACTTATTATGTTTTAATGAATGGCTATTTCTCCTTAAATGCAGTTTCGCACTTCTATGTTTTTGGTCTCTGCGCTTGCCGAAAACACCTATCGGTGTGCACATCCTTACCGTAAGCGCTTTTAGGAGTGAATCCTTAGCAGCCTGCCGGTGATGCCGCTACTGGCAAGGCCACCTTGCCGTCCTTGCCACGGCTACTTAGGATGTCGAGCGGGTTCAAAACAACCAAAAGCGCAGACAATTTCGACAAGGGACCTTCGCATGCAGGTTTTCTCACACAAGCGTCAACTTTGTTCAAGGAAAAGGCTCGAATTTTCAAGATGTTTTTGCAACTTATCTTTCTGTTTGTTGTATCTCTTGCCGCAAGGTGATTGCTCTTGAACATGTCTGTATGTGTCCATACCGTCACTCCCGCCCAGGAAGATCTGCACGTGGGGGCCCCTTCCTCCCTTTGAGAAAAGAAAAGAAGAGAAAATAGCGGAGGCTAGGAACCTTAGCGGTTCAATAGTTACCTTACGCAAGTTGAAAGTGATCACAACATTTCATGTAAGATACATAATATAAATATGTACTTTGACAAGAGGTTGCAGAACACTTAGCTTTATTGACTACGCATAGGGCCATCGCTTTGCTTTGTACAAAGGATTACACGCCTTGCCGGCTGACTTGTACAAAAGGAGTTGTTGGGCGGCCCGGCAACCGCGCCTCACGGGTAGAACTTGCAAAGATGCTCGATATTCCACGAGTTTTGCACCTTGGTGTCGTCTTCGGTCTCCAGGCGGACTGCGCCAGGCCTCGTGACTTGTACTACCCGGTAAGGGCCTTCCCACTTTGGCGTCAACTTGTTTGATCCATTCGCGGGTTGGATCCATCGAAGAACAAGGTCGTCTTCCTCAACGATCCTGGCATGCACCATGCGGCTATGATAGCGGCGCAAGGCTTGCTGGTACCGGGCGGCATGCAGTGCGGCCTAGAGACGATCTTCCTCGAGGAGCGTGGCATCATCTTGTCGCAGTTGCTCTTGCCGGTCCTCATCGAAGGCATGCACTCTTGTCGATCCATAGATGAGTTCCGTGGGGAGCAACGCTTCTGCACCATAGACTGGGGGAAAGGGCGTCTCGCCGGTGGCTCGATTTGGTGTTGTTCTGATCGACCAAAGAACCGCCGGTAGTTCATCAATGTAGCGTCTTTTGTGCTTGTGCAGCTAGTCGACAGTTCTCGTCTTGAGGCCCCGCACCACTTTAGTGTTTGCCCTTACTACTTGGTCGTTGCTCCTAGGGTGAGCGACCGACGCAAAGCAGACCTTGGCGCCGATGACTCGGCGGTATTGCATGAAGTTGCTGCCTGTGAATTGCGTGTTGTTGTCGGTGATGATTCTGTTGGGGACACCGAAACGGCAGACTATCCATTTGAGAAACTCGATTGTTGCTTGTGCCGTCACCTTTCTCAGTGGCTCTACCTTAGTCCACTTCATGAATTTGTCGATTGCGACGAACAAGAACTCGAAACCCCCGGTAGCACGGGGGAAGGGCCCGACAATGTCGAGCCCCCAGACCGAGAACGGCCAGGAGAGCGGTATGATCTGAAGGGCTTGTGTTGGTTGATGTATCTGTTTGGCGTGGTATTGGCATGCTTCACACATTGTCACCACCGCCAAGGCATCTTGAAGGGCTGTAGGCCAACAGAAACCTAGTCATAGTCGGAACGCCTTTCTGACAAGGGCTCGTGATCCGATGTGGGAGCCACAGATCCCTTCATGTATCTCTGTCAATAGCTATCGTCCTTCCTCCCGAGGAATGCACTTCAATTTCAGCTTGTTTGGTCTTCTCCTGTAAAGAGTGTTGTCCACGAACGGGTACATGCTTGATTGTCGGGATACTTTTTAATCTTCTTCTTGTTCCTCAGGGAGGTCTCCTGTCTCGAGGTATTGGACGATCTCCTATGCCCATGCCGGAGCTTGGGGATCAACGACAAGGACCAAAGGCGTCTCTTCTGCTACGGGAGTTCTAGCTTCCACGGCATGGACCACTGGGTCTGCCATGGCTTGCTTCTCACCGGCAGGCATCTTGTCGCCCCTGGCAACCTTCTTGGCGGCCACTGATGGCTCTGTCGGGAAATAGTCACCGGAGTTGACCTTCCTTTTCTTGGCTTGCCGATCTGATGTTGTGACGGATGGTTGAGTGACTCGGAGTAGAAAAGTGCCTGGTTCCACAGGCGACTTTTGAGCAGCTCGTTTTGACAGGTCATCAACAATGTTATTTTTGGCACGGGGGACGTGCTCTATCTACAGGCCGTCGAAATGCTCCTCCAATTTCCTCACTTCATCTATGTATGCTTCCATCAGGGGACTTTGATAATTCTTTTTCACTTGGCGTATAACAAGTTGTGAGTCTCCTTGGACTATCAATTTCCTGATACCAAGGTCAGTCGCTATCCGCAGTCTGGCAAGCAACCCTTTGTACTTAGTTGTGTTGTTGGTTGATGCCTCCCGGGAGAAATGCATCTGGATCAAGTACTTGAGGTGATCTCCGTTGGGTGCGATAAACAGCACTCCAGCACCGGCGCCTTGCAGCGAAAAAGCTCCATCAAAGTACATGACCCATTCCTGAGGTGTTTCCTTGTCGTGCAGGACTGTTTCTGGGATTTCTTCGTCTTGTGTTGGCGTCCATTCTACAATGAAGTCTGCCAAGGCTCTAGTCTGTATGGTTGCCGTGCTTTCAAAGCTCAGGTCAAAGCTAGCCAGCTCCAACGCCCACTCGACAATCATGCCGATTGCCTCTGGATTCCTCAGGATGCATTGCAACCGAAAGAGAGTGTCGGCAGTGATGTGATGTGCTTGGAAGTATTGGCGCAGCTTCCGGGAGGCCATGAACTAGCCGAAAAGTAGTTTCTGCACCCAGAGTACCTTGACCTAGCCCCCTGGTGGAGAGAGCTGACAAAGTACATTGGTCACTGCACCATCTTCTTCTTTTGCACAATCTGTTGCTTTGTCTCTTGCGCCGCGCTTGTGTTGTCAGCTCCTTGGCTTGCCGGGGCTGACTCTGGTTTGCCAGTTACTGTCTTAGGGGTTGCCGCCTCATCCTCCTCAGCTTCCCTCTCCGCCACCAGCGCAGCACTAACCACTTGTTTCGTTGCCGCCAAATATAGCAACAACGGTTCTTCTGGTTTAGGTGCGACTAGGACTGGCGTTGAGGACAGGTATTTCTTCAAATCTTGCAGCGCTGCCTCCACTTCTGGAGTCCATATCATTGGGCGTGCCTTCTTCATGATTTTGAAAAACGATAGGGCGTGCTCTGCGGATTTGGAAATGAACCTGCTAAGGGTGGCAATGCAGCACGCCAAGCGGCATACGTCCTTGACGCACTTCGCTGCCTCCAACTGCTCGATTGCCTAATTCTTGGCGGGGTTGGCTTGTATCCTGTTCTGAGACACAAAGAACCCGAGGAGCTTGCCAGATGGGACTCCAAACACGCACTGCTCGGGGTCTTCAAGTTGACCTTGCGCAAGTTTGCAAAGGTTTCTTCTATGTATTTAATCAGCGTGGCCTTGTCCTTGGTCTTGACTACAATGTCATCCATGTATGCCTCCATGTTTCTGTGCAAGTGCGGCCCAAATCCAATCTGGACGACCCTCGCAAATGTTGAGCCAGCACTCTTCAGCCTAAATGGCATGCGCTTAAAGTAGTATGTGCCACATGGGGTAATGAACGTTGTTTTCTCTTCGTCTTCCTTGGCCATGAAGATGTGATGGTAACAAGAGTAGGCATCATGGAAAGATAATAGGTCACAGCCGGCAGTTGAATCCACTATCTGATCGATGCGCGTCAAGGGGAAAGGGTCCTTTGGGCAAGCTTTATTGACACCAGTGAAGTCAATGCAAACTCTCCACTTCCCGTTCGCCTTGCGCACTACATTCGCCAACCAGGTTGGGTGGATCACACCTCTGATTAGGCCTGACGCTTCTAGTTTCTTGATCTCTTCGGCAATAAACTCTTGCTGTTCTAGGCCTTGTTTCTGGACCTTCTGCTTGACGGGGCGTGTGTGAGGACAAACAACAAAGTTGTGCTCAATCACCTCCCTGGGAACACTGGGGACGTGAGATGATTGCCAGGAAAACAACTTGACATTCGCCCGTAGGAAGGAGACGAGGGCGCTTTCCTATTTGCCGTCGATGGTGTCACTTATGGTGAAAGTGTCGCCCTTGCCGTCTTCCCGCGCAGCCACTTGCTTTGTCTTGGGAATGGTCAGCTTGTTTTTCTTGCTCCTAGTGGCAGAGGTCTCTGGAGACTTCGACGGGCGTGCTGCACTCCGCGGCGCAGTTCCCGGAGTCCTTACGAGATTTTCCGGAGCTTTTGCTCTTATCCTTCCCCCGGTAGCTTTGTTGGCAGGAGCAAGTGTCTTGTCCATAGATGTTGCCACTGCCTCCCAGAAGAACTTGTCGATGCAAAGGATTGCGTCTTTGTTGTTGGCATGGATGGTGATGACGCTCATCGGCCCCGGAATCTTGAGTGCATTGTAGGCGTGGTGGGACGCTGCCATGAACTTTGCCAGTGCCGGTCGGCCTAGAATTCCATTGTATGGCAGTGACATATTCGCGACATCGAAGATAATCCTCTTTGTCCTGAAATTGAACTCGCTACCAAATATGGCCGGCAGAGTTCTCTTCCCCTTAGGTTGAGATCTTCCCGGGTTGACCCCTTAGAAAGACCCTGTTGGTTTGAGATCCGAGTCGAGAATGTGAAGGCGTTTGATCACGTCGGGTGATATTAGATTCAGACCGGCCCCACTATGGACCAACATCATCATGACCTTGAGGTTGCAGATTGTTGGTGATACCAACAACGGCACATACCCGACGGCAGTGACGCGGTCAGGGTGATCCTCAGCATCGAAAATGATGGGAGTGTTGGACCACTTGAGGGGTTTCCTTGCCTCTCCCGTTGGCTTAGCCGTGTTGATTTCACGGGCCCACCGCTTGAGCTGCCGGTGGGAGGAGTGCAAAGATGCGCCTCCGTCAACACACATGGCATCCACCGCCGTCTGGAATTCTTGGCCATCAGCTCCCTCTTCATCTCAATCATCATCGTCATTCTTTGTCATCAGACTTCTTGTCTCGCCCCCTAGCAGGCTTCTCTTTCTACTGCTTGGCCTTGCCACAGCGGCCACCACGGCCACCACGGTTCTTCTTGCCGGAGCCACCTGCACCATCTTGGCCCTTCTCCTTGTCACGCCTTTTGTACTCTTGCTTCTGCTTCTCCGCAAGCTGCTCTACTTGGCGGCATTCGGTGATGTCATGGCTTTTGCTGAGGTGGATCTTGCAGTATGGCCTGCCGAACTTTCTCCTGCCGCCGCCTCATCATCTCCAAAGCAGGCGGCAACCTCCTTGCTGAATCCTTCAGACTTGGCTGTCTTGCCGGTGTTGGAGTTGCCGGTCCCTTCGACGGCCGTGACTGCTTTGCCCTTGCGCTTTTGGTTGCGCTTCCGACCCTTTTTCCTGGAGGCGGACACATCATCATCATCGTCAGAGTCAACTTCTGCATCAGCATCCTGAAAGCACATTTGCTCCCTTGGTGGTTTTGGTAATTAATAACAACATATATGTCATTGAACTAATGTTTCCACTAAGCATGTTTCAGGAAAAGTTCAATGATAGGGATGGCAAAAGGATTGTGGAGATACCCCAAGATGCAAGGAAATGGATTGGCAAAGCTTCAAGCAAGAGGACTCTACATTTTACTTTGTGAGAAATCACTTTGAGTCCATAGGAAAGCCAATACTATTAAAAGGGGGTAAGGTACTGTTGGTGAACAAGATGCTCCACGTGCACAAGAGATAGTCACCAAAAACACCCACAAGCTCTTCCACAAAAGTCTGTCCAAAGCCAAATATCCAAAATCGGTGCAACCAACAATTCCCACTCGGTCCCACCGATTCCCAAACTCAGACAGACCCATGCCAGTCGGTGCAAACCGATTCTGCATCGGTGCAACCGAGTTCATTTGCCAACTTTCTGTTTAGCTATTTTTCAGTCTTCGGTACCACCGAGTTTTGCCAGTCAGTCTCACCAAGTTTCTGGACCAACTCTCTTGATAGCCATTCACAAGCATCGGTACCACCGAGAATTGTGAATCGGCGCCACCGAGTTTCTGGACCAACTCTCTGGTAAGCCATGGTCAAGAATCGGTACCACCGAGATGTGAAAATCGGCGTCACCGAGTTGTGCAATCTGACCGTTGGTCACCTAATCGGTACCACTGAGTATTATGTATCGGTCTCACCGAGATTCAAAAGTTTCCACCTTTTGGTCACTTCGGTACCACCGAGATTCACACATCGGTGTCACCGAGTTGGTCACTTTAGGTGTAACGGTTGGATTTTTGGGGATGCCTATATATACCCCTTCACCACCACCCACTCGAAAGAGAAGCACTCAGAACTATTCCATACTTGCCCCATCCAATTTTCTGAGAGAGAGCCACCTACCCTTGTGTTGAGATCAAGCTATTCCACTCCATCCATATGAATCTTGATCTCTAGCCTCCCCAAGTTGCTTTCCACCAAATCAATCTCTTCCACCATAGCCAAATCTATGAGAGAGTGATTGTGTGTTGAGGAGTCTATCATCTTGAAGCATAAGAGCAAGGAGTTCATCGACATTGCTGAGCCTATTACCTTTTGGAGGGTGGTGCCTCCTAGATTGGTTAGGTGTCGCTTGGGAGCCTCCTACTTCTTGTTGTGGAGTTGAACCAAGAAGTTTGTACGGGTAAGGAGATCGCCTACTTCGTGAAGATCTACCCATAGTGAGGCTAGTCCTTCGTGGACGGAAGCCGTTATGGAATAGTCAAGGTTGCTACTTGATGGACCCTTATGGGTGGAGCCCTCCGTGGACTCTCGCGACCGTTACCCTCCGTGGGTTGAAGACTCCATAAACGTGGACGTACGATAGCACCACCTATCGGAACCACGGGAAAAATCTTCGTGTCTACAAATTGCGTTTGATCTTCCTTCCTACCCTCTACTATACATGCTTGTTGTTACTTTCTGCTGCTATACTCTTAGACATGCATGTGTAGGGTGTACTTGACTTGCTATCATTGCTAAAATCTGCCAACACTTAAAATTGGGAAAAGGTAGAATTTTTATTTGGTCAAGTAGTCTAATCACACCCCCTCTAGACATACTTTCGATCCTACACATCCTCTCCGGGGAGTCTTCTCCCCTCTTCAGCACGCGCACACTTATCAGCTAGGGCGTAATGCTCGGTGACATCCTGCACCTTGTTGATGCTAATCTCTTCACGCATCCGCCGGTTGCGCACGTTCGTATGGAACATGGCAATCATCATGGCAGGATGGATGTCGGGGATGTTGTGCTGAACAAGGATGAACCTTTGAATGTACTTGCGAAGGGATTCGCAATCTCTATGGTGAAGCACATGCAGAACGCTAGGCTGCCCTGGGAGTTTGTGGCCCACATGGTATCTCATACGTCTCCAACGTATCTATAATTTTTGATTGTTCCATGCTGACATATTATCATTCTAGAATACTTTTTGGGTATTTATTTACTAATTTATAATATTTTTGAGCACTAACCTATTGACCCAGTGCCCAGTGCCAGTTCCTGTTTTCTGTGTGTTTTTGCCTTTTCAGAGTTACAATACTAAACGGAGTCCAACTGCCACGAAACTTTTTGGTGATTTTTTCTGGACCAATAAAAGACCTAGAAGCTTCGGAGAAGGGCCAGGAGATGCACTAGGGGACCACCACATATCCAGCCGCGCACCGCTCCCGACGTCGTTCTCTGGCCTATAAATTCACATCTACCCTAGAAACACCAAAAGCGCTCCCGAAACACGTTTTCCGCTGCCGCAAGTCTCTGTTCCGATGGGAGGCCATCTACACCTCCATTCCGGCACCCTGTCAGAGGGGAGATCGATCATGGAGGGCCTCTCCATCAACCTTGCTGCCCTCACCATGATGTGTGAGTAGTTCACCACAGACCTATGGGTCCGTAGGTAGTACCTAGATGGCCATCTCTCTCTATCTTGATCTTCAATACAATGTTCATCGCATCTTTGCCTTGATCTATCCGATGTAGTCCCTTTGTATGGTGTGTTTGTTGGGATTCGATGAATTGTGAGTTTATGTTCAGATTATTCATGAAAAGTATTTGAGTCAAGCCTGATTACTATGATTCTTATTTGCATGATCATCATAGCTTCGTAATGCTCTCCGATCTATTGAGATAGTTTAGCCAACTAGATTGATATTTCTTCAGTGGGAGTGGTGCGTTGTAGTAGGTTCAACCTGACGAGTTTCTATATCCCAGTGACAGAAGGGGACAAGTTGCGTCTTTGTGTTGTTGCTACTAAGGATAAAACGATGGGGTTTATTCATATTAGTTGAGTTTACTTTGTATACATCATGTCATCATTCTCCAAGCATTACTTCGTTTGTCATGAACTTAATACGTAGAGAGGCAAGCATAGAAGCGCTCTTGAAGTGGAGTAATAGTAGTAGGTGTAGGCAGGAGTCGGCCTATTTGCTTATGGACGTGATGCCTATATACACATGATCATTGCCATGAACATCGCATAATTATTCGCTTTTCTATCAATTGCCCAACAGTAATTTGTTTACCCACCGTATGCTTTGCTTATGAGAGATGCCACTAGAGAACTCTATGCCCCTCGGGTCTATTCACTTATATATTCACAAACGCTATCATTACCTTGCTGTTATTTATTACCTTTTATTTTATTTTGCACTTTACTATTATCTACAATTAATTTACACAACTCATTTGCTTGCAAATAACGAGACCAAGGGGATTGACAACCCTCTTGCCGGCGTTGGGTGCAAGTTGTTTGTTCTTTTGTGTGCAGTCGCTGAAGATGGTTGAGGATTGGTATTCCTATTGGTTCGATAAACCTTGGATTCATAACTGAGGGAAATACTGACCCACTTTGTGTTGTGATTACCCGTTCCTCCTCACGGAAAACCCAACGCAGATCATGAGTATCAGTATGCGCAACGAACTGGTTGCACATATCCGCCCAAGAGGAAATGGACCCCTCTAGCAAGTTCATCAGCCAACTCCTCACATTGGGCTTGAGAGCCAATGGGAAGTTGTTGGCGAACACTTTCTCATCGCGTCCCCCGGCGGCCTCTACGGCGATGGTGTAGATGCCGAGGAACTCAGATGGGCTGATCTTGCTGTTGTATTTAATAGGCAGTTCAGGCTTGAAGGCTCTGCTGGAGGGCCAGCGGACATGCCGCAGCTCGTGGGTGAATGCCGGGCAACCTACCTCATAAGGTAAGCTGCCGGGCACCCCTGGCGCAGGCTCGTCAATGATTGGGTTCGCACGGTCGTTCGATCAGCGACGTGTCTCCCACCGCCTCTCGATGGTGGTGCGGGTATCCTCCTTGCGCCTGTCATTCAAGACTTGGCAATGATCTCGTTGTTGTCGCAGATCCGTCGATGCGTAGGACACTTTGTCCTGCACGTCGCTCCGGCGAGACGGTTGTTGCTGTTGTGGGGGCGACTGCACCATGTGTGCCCCGCCAACGTCGCGCCCGACGGTGGGCCGAGGGGGAGCCGCGTGATGCGTGCGCGAGGGATCCGCCATGTCTGGCTCATCGCGGTTTGCGAAGCTTAGTAGGCTTTGTATGGTCGCCCTCCAGTCCTCCATCTCCTCTGGCGCAGGCGGGAAGTTCAGCAGCAGTTGGGCCTGTGCCAGGGCGTCCTCCGTGGTCTTAGGCATGGAAGGGTGCGAGGCGTGGGTGACGCTCTTGCTCCTAACAGAGTCAGGGAGAGCGCTCCCCCATCCCGTCGCGCATCGTCCATCTTCTCCAGGAGGCTGACGATGAGCTTGGTGAGGGAGTCCTGGTTTAAGGGGTCCTCGGGTGGCCGACCTATTTCTTATGGGCCGGACTATATGGGCCATTTGCCAAGCATTGGATTAATCGAATTCCCTATCTCTAGGAAGGAAGCTTCGGGAATCGTGGTGTATCCTCCACGTTTGGAGTAGTGAATAGGCATGTTTATCCCTTCGACGTGTAACCGACCATGTGTAAACCCTAGGTACCCTCGGCGTCTATATAAGCCGGAGGGTTTTAGGTTGTAGACCAAGAGAACTCATCTAGGGTTTTAGCTATTCGATCTCGAGGTAGATCAACTCTGTAACCCTTATACCATCAATATAATCAAGCAGGACGTAGGGTATTACCTCCATAGGAGGGCCCGAACCTGGGTAAACATCGTCTCCCTCGTCTCCTGTTACCATCGATTCTAGTCTCACAGCTCGGGACCCCCTACCCGAGATCCGCCGGTTTTGACACCGACATTGGTGCTTTCATTGAGAGTTCCACTATGATCGCCAAAGGAATCGATGGCTCGCCTCGTCATCAACGAAGAGGTCCGCAATACGGACACTTTCATCCCCGAACAGATCTTCGCTTTCGGCAGCATTGTGCTGCACGTCGACCCGACCGGCCATCTAGGCCGTGTCGGAAGTTTCGCCCCTAATCAAGAGGTCAGATTCGGGAACCTAGAGTTCTCCGTAGACTCTCGGGGCGACATGTCACTAACCGGGCTCGCGGTCTCACCTGCCACGCCCGAAGACTTTGAGGCTTTAACCTCAGATCCATCTTTCGGTCCCGCCCACGGGATCTACCCCGGCGAGGACCCTACTTTCGGTCCGGACCCGGTCATAGTGCCAGACGTCCGGACACCTGTTCTTGCCAGACACTCCCCCCGCGCGGACGCATCGGAGGTTAACTCCGAAAGCTCTAAGCAGGCCGACCCGATCGAGCTCTCGTCGATGAAGATTACCGACGACCCAACCCCGATCTGTGCTCAGATCGGGCTCAAGGCGGGTCAGGATGAATTTTTCGTACCACCCACCACCCACTTGGTAGCCACTGTCGAGGATTTAACCGACATGTTGGACTATGCCTCTGAGGAGGCAGAATACATGGATGAGGAGGATCGCGCCCTCACACCCGTTAACACCGGGCGGTGGACTGCCACCTCCACATACGACGTCTACATGGTGGACACTCCGAAAAACGATGGTGACAAATCGGGTGAAGCGCCGTCAAGACGCCGAAAGCCGCATAAAAGGTCAAAAGGAAAAAAGGGAAGAAAAGCTATCGACAGCACCGGGGACAGAGACACCCCGGAAGACCTCGGCGATCCCGAAATCCCCGAACACCCGTTAGAGGGTCAGGAGAGGCCGGAAGACCGGCGCAACCCCGACGATCTAAATGATTCCGAGGACGACAATTACCTCCCCCTGTCGAGGAGGAGGACATCCTGGAAGCCGATGACTTCGCCATCCCCGATAATCTTGAAGATCAGGAACTGTTCAGGCAACAGCTTATAGCCACGGCCCGTAGCCTGAAAGCAAAAGAATGGCAGCTTAAAGCCGAACAAGACAACCTCAACGATCGAAGGACGAGAGTCCTCTCAGCTAAGGAAGGATATGGTACCGGTCTATCGGACCAACCTAAGAGCTATCCACGCAGAAGGCTGCTGCCGCAATTCGATGATGAGCTCACTGATACGCCGTCTCCCAAACATACCCCATACGACAAGCCAGACCACCCTCCTCGAGGACGAGACAAGACGGCTGATGACACCGGCTATAGGCCGACGATACCCCGTAGACGGGGAAAAGAGCCACTAGAGCCTGATGACAGGTTCGACTTGTGGCACGACCTGGACTACAGAGCAGGTCGTACGCAATCCATCTACGGATCCAGACGATACTCACCCGATAGACGGGAAGGGTACCGGCCTTGGTTCGACCGCAACAATAAAGGTCGGGAACTAAACCGGGCTAGGACAGACGCCGATCACCGGCGCGACATAGCTCGGGTGAGAGGCGCTGCCCACCCACTGTGCTTCACGGACGAGGTGATGCAGCATCAGTTCCCGGAAGGGTTTAAACCCGTAAACATAGAACAATACGATGGGACAACTGACCCAACCGTATGGATCGAGGATTTCCTCCTCCACATCCACATGGCGCGATGAGATGACCTCCACGCCACCAAGTACCTACCCCTGAAGCTTAAGGGGCCAGCTCGGCACTTGTTAAATAGCCTCCCGAAAACTCCATTGGGTGCTGGGAGGATCTAGAAGATGCATTCCGATCTAACTTCCAGGGCACTTATGTTCGGCCGCCGGACTCTTCCGACCTAAGCAACGTCGTCCAGAAGCCAGGAGAATCCGCACGGCTATTCTGGAATCGGTTCTTGACCAAGAAAAACCAGATCGTTGACTGCCCGGACGCCAAAGCAATAGCCTCTTTCAGGCACAATATTCGGGATGAGTGGCTGGCTCGTCAGCTCGGCCAGGATAAACCAAGGACAATGTCCGCCCTTACATCACTCATGACTCGCTTTTGCGCGGGCGAGGATAACTGGCTAGCAAGACGTAGCCACAACCCCGAAGACCCCGGAACCTCCGAAGTTCGGGATGGAAACGGGAAACCAAAGCGCAACAAGAATAAGCGCCGGCACAACAATAGTGATGCCGATGACACGGCCGTTAACGCCGGCTTCCGCAACTCCCGGTCTGGGCAGTGGAAGAAGCCTCCTAAAGGCAATTGCGACGGACCCACCCCGCTGGACAAGATCATGGAGAGGCCTTGCCAGATCCATGGCACTCAAGAGAAGCCCGCCAACCACACCAACCGTAACTGTTGGGTATTCAAACAGGCCGGCAAGCTCGCATCCGAGGACCAAGGCAGGAGCCGACGCAGCGAGGACGAGGATGAGCCCCGCAGACCGATCGGTGGCGGACAAAAGAAATTCCCTCCAGAGGTGAAAACAGTAAATATGATATATGCCACTCATATACCCAAAAAGGAGAGGAAGCGCGCCCTTCGAGAGGTCTACGCCGTAGAGCCTGTAGCCCCGAAGTATAACCCATGGTCGGCATACCCGATCACCTTCGATCGACGTGACCACCCGACCAGTATCCGTCATGGGGGTTCGGCCGCCCACGTCCTAGACCCCATCATAGACGGGTATCACCTCACTAAAGTCCTAATGGATGGAGGGAGTAGCCTCAATTTGATTTACTCGGACACGGTGAAAAAGATGGGCATAGATCCGTCAAGGATCAAACCCAGCAACACTACCTTTAAAGGAGTGATCCCAGGCGTCGAAGCCCGGTGCACGGGCTCTGTAAGCCTGGAAGTAGTGTTCGGTTCGCCCGATAACTTTCGAAGCGAGGACTTAATCTTCGACATCGTACCTTTCCGCAGCGGCTATCACGCCTTGCTCGGCCGTACAGCGTTCGCCTGCTTTAATGCCGTCCCACACTACGCATACCTCAAGCTCAAAATGCCCGGCCCCAAGGGGGTCATTACTGTCAATGGCAACACAGAGCGCTCCCTCCGAACTGAGGAACATGCGTTGGCCCTAGCGGCCGAATTCCATTACACTGATGATCGGCAAACGCCAACATCTTCCGTAAAAGCATGTAAGGTTGGGAAGCGAGCTCGGTTTCAACCTGAAGTACCAGAACCTTCTTCTCCCCATAAATAGGGACTCGCCCCCCATCGCACAGCCCTAGAACTAGCAAAGTACGTGCCGAGGAGGCACAACTTCGCGCTCAAAATTCCATGGGCAGCGGTGGGGAAAAACTATGAAAGGGTAAGTGTTCGGCTGGACCGAACTATCACCATCAAAACGTCTTCGGACACACTACAGGTAACATAAAGTACCTGCTAAGGCGTCAAGCTCATCCACACTTTGTCGACTTCTCAAGATTTTTCTCCAAAGTCCGCTCGCCGAACAGCAAAACCGATAGCGGTATACAACTCCTTAGGAGACGCAGGAGCAGACAAGCGACAGGGCACATCGAGGACGTCAGGTCACCCATCGAAGACCCCTGATACAACCCCTCCTGTAAGGTTTATATTTCATTTTTAAATACCTATAAACAGTTGCATTGGCAATTTGAATAATAAGAGTTGTTGAGTAAAAGACAGATATATCATACATGATCGCTTCGCTGTCTTTTTTGGCACACTCTCTATTTTCCCCATCTTCTTGCGAACCTGTTTGGTATACTTTACGATGCAACCGGCTAATAGACCGGGGGCTCGAACTTAAAAAATCGCCCTAAGCACAACTGATTTTGCGTTCGGCGTCTTGGAATTCCGCTTTATATGCATTGGTTCCGAACTATGTCTTGGGTCAATAGTTGGGTTGCCCAGCTCATGTACTTGCCCCTTTATGTTCCGCTCGTTCGGCTAAAGGGGCAAAGGGAGAACCACTGCGATTGTGCTTCCGGCTAGCCTGGTCAAGCACCTCAGTGGAGAAAGCCGAAAACTGACTGTCACAGTATGCGAGAACCGGTCTGCGAATCCGAGCTTAAATAAACCTCGTTAGAGGTTATTCCGTGTCATGCGATGGGTTTGGTATTCGTACAAACCATGTGATATCGGCTTT
This sequence comes from Elymus sibiricus, assembly GCA_039707655.1. Taxonomy (NCBI): domain Eukaryota; kingdom Viridiplantae; phylum Streptophyta; class Magnoliopsida; order Poales; family Poaceae; genus Elymus; species Elymus sibiricus. Next base: position 275,358,408 of record CM077669.1, read on the forward strand.
GGCCGCGGGTCATCCGAACAATCACAAACCCCTGGGGGCTAGTCATCAGCCCCCCGCACTCCTTTCTCGTGCCCCTACGGCTAAGTGAAAGCAATAAAGCATTATGGTCTGATTGCCTTGTCCGCCCCACACTACCGCCTTCGGGTACCGATAGCTCGGCTAAGGGTCACAGTGCATTAGCAGAGACACCCCGCGTAGTATCTACATGGGGGATGAAGCCGACGACTCGCAACTTTCAGTTTCAATGGCCACACAGGAGTTATAAAGGATGCAAAACACGAAAGACATGATAAACCATGCATCTTAAATATAAACGCGTTAAAAGGTCTTCGGACATATTACAACGCATTTACTCATAAATGTTTTCTCTCGAACATTGAGCCTCTATTGCCCGAGCACCTTCCATAACTACGGAGAAGTATCGCTCAGGGCACCTATGCTCCTTTCCAGGGGGCGGCGGAGCAGTGGCTATCTTCGTCGGATCAAGACCCGGCCAGTGCACCTTGGCCCTTGCGAAGGCCATCCGAGCTCCCTCGATACAGGAGGACCTCCTTAGTGCGTCGATCCGAGGCGAGGCATTGCTCAGCTTCTGCACCAGGCCGAAGTAGCTACTCGGCAACGGCTCGTCGGGCCATAGCCGGATGCAGAGATCCTTCATGGCCGGCTCCGCCATCCGGTGTAGCTCCATCAGCTGCTTCAGCTGCTCAACGAGGTGAGGAGAACGCTCGGAGGCTTCAAATTGCGCCCAAAACAGACGAGCTTCATCTCCCTCTCCCCGCGAAGCATAGAACTGGTTCGCGTCCGCTGTGCTCTTCTGGAGGTCCGAGCAGGCACCTGAGGAACGCCACACTTGGGTAAGCAATGCGAACTTGCTATCCCCGAAGACACGCTACAGTAAATACGGCCTGCCATCCGTCATAGCCTTGACCTGGCGGACTTGCTCTTCAAAGAACCGCCTATCCACCCGCTCCTTCTGGAGATCAGATTTCAGAGTGGATAGTTCGGCTGCCTGCTCCTTGCCTTTCTGCTCGAGGTCCTCGCACTTTTGACCGGCGTCTTTGAGCTCCTGCTGGATTTCCTCCACCCGAGCCTCATGTTTGGCACCGGTGGCTTTTAAATCGGAGAGCGCGGCAGCCACTCGTTCGGCCGCCGCCTTCTCGCTCGCGGCCTCCTGTTTCGCCTTCTGAAGCTCGGCCTTGAGCTTCTTAATTTCCTTCGCCGAGGCTGTGTAAGCATCAAACATATAAAAATACTGCGTCGACAGTACGGTGATGAAGAATTCGGATATTATAATCCGGCTTACCTTGCACCTCGTTGAATCTCTTATTCAGAGCGTCGAGCTCATCTTCGGAGCTCTTGAGCTTCCGATTTAGCTCGTCTAGCTCGGCGGCATTAACAGCCGCCGCCGATGACGAAGCCTACCCATAACAAACCACTATCAGGTTACATGGATTCAAACCTCCGAACTATCATAAACATGATCACATGTTCGGTCCTCTTAAGGGCTATTGGAACATTCCGAACAAATATTGTCTCATGCATTGTCCGGTTAATGGTCTATGATTGACCCCCAGGTGAGTTTTTCCAAACTCACCTAGGGCTCGGGGGCTGCTATATATATAACGATAGCACAAAAGTAGTAAATTAACAAAACATTACGTGGCTTACCTGGAAGCCCGTCAGGAGACCCTTGAAGGCCTCCTTCAGTCCGCTATCAACGGACTGAATGCTTTGTAAAACCGCACCCATAAGGGTGCGGTGCTCCTCGGAGATGGAGGCGCTTGACAGAGCCTCCCCCATAGCCGGCCACCCATTGGTCGGTGGCGCCGGTGGAGATCGGTTAACCCGATCTCCAACCCGGGATTGAACTGGTGCCTCCGGAGGCATGGTGCGCTTCGGAGATGACCTCGGAAGGGAATGGGCATCCCCTCGTCTGGTCTCCTGAGTATCCGGGAGGGGCTTTTCCCCCCGGTCTTCGGCGGCCGAGGCGTTAGCCTCGACCATGAAGTCGTCGCCCCCACTGCTGGTGTCCGGCTCCAAAGGAGCCTGTTGGGATGAGACCTCCGCGGCATCCTTCGCGGCGCCCGGAGGAGAGGGGTGCGACGCGGTCCCGCTCTCCGCTAGCTCGGTGGGCGGGGTCTCCCCGTCCGAGACTTGATCGGTGGGGAGAACACGTGGTGGGCTGCAAGTCAATAGGTGCTCACATGTCAATAACATTCAAAACTTAGCAGTAATAGCTCAGGAAGTCTTTGGATCTTTACCTTCAAGCTGGGGGCTTGACCCTGAGGTTCCTTCGTGGGACCTTCTCGAAGTCCTCGGACTCGGTATCCGAGTCCGAACTGTCGTCGGACAGAATTAACTGTGTCCGACGCGCTTTCTTCGGGGCGGGAGGAGGCACATCCTCTGTGGCGTCTGATGACGCCGCCCTCTTTCTTGCGAGGGGGGAATCGCCTTCCCCCTCGCCCTCATGCTCCTCCTCTTGATTCGAGGAGGCATGGGTTTCCTCGGACACAGCCTCCGGCAGGTCCCTAATGCGCAGGCCTTTTCGGCCTGGTTTCTTCTTCTCCTTCTTCTCTGGCGCCTTGTAAGGCGCCACGACAAGCATCTCCGACAGCAGCTGGGGCCTAGGGTCTTCAGGCTGTGGAGCCGGGCATTTGATGCCCGTGGCCTTGCTTAACCATTCCTGCAGAAGTGATCGGAAAGCGCTTAGATTTTCTTCACGAAAACGAAGCCAATCAAGTGAAACTATGTCATACCTGGGAAGGGGGTTTATCGGTGCGCAGGCCCCGGTCCTTCTTCTCGGCTGGCCAGTTCTCCTGCGCCTTGAACAGCGCCTTCCACAGCTTCTCCCGAGTGGTGTGGAAGAGCCGACGAATCGTAGGCTCATCGTCAAGCCGATAAGTCCACATAGGAGAGTCCCGGCGCTGGCAGGGGAGGATGCGCCGCCAGAGCATAATCTAGACCACGTTGGCCAGCTCGATTTTGTCCTTAATCATGGAGGCGATGCGCCTCTGCAGGTCGTCCACCTCTATATCCGACCCCCAGTTAAGGCCCTTTCGGACCCATGTGGTCAATCTGGTCGGGGGACCGGATCTGAATTCGGCAGGAACAGTTCCGCCCTCCTCCCTTGGCTCGGTGATGTAAAACCACTCTTTTTGCCAAGTCTTGATGGTGTCGATGAAGGTGCCGGATGGCCATCCTGCGCAGGGAAGCTTGTTGATGACCGCCCCGCCGCGGTCTGCGTGTTCGCCTGCGACACACTTCGGTTTGATATTGAATATCTTGAGCCATAGTCCGAAGTGTGGTTCGACCCGCAAGAAGGCCTCGCACACGATGATAAAGGCCGATATGTGCATGAAGGAGTTCGGCGGGAGGTCGTGGACGTCGAGTCCGTAGAAGAACATGAGGCCCCTAACGAAGGGGTGGAGCGGAAAGCTCAGTCCTCGGATGAAGTGAGGAATGAAAACCACCCTCTCGCCTGATTTGGGGGTGGGGATCACCTGGCCCTCCTCCGGGGCATGGTTGAAGATGTTGGCGGGGAGGTAGCCGGCGTCCTTGAGGTCCCAGATGTCCTGGTCTGTGACCGTGGAGGCCTCCCACTTGCCGTTGGAGCCTGAGCCGGCCATGGCTGAGCTCAGAGGAGGAAGGGTGGAAAACCTAGATCTGAGCTCTGGAGGCTCAGGAGATTGGGGAAGCGGGGATGCGAATGGGAAGCGCGGTTAGGCCTTGGGGTTTTCTTTCCCTTTTATTGGGCTTGTCACCGGTTAGCCTCCCTTCACTGCGCCGTGAATCCCTCCGCTTCCCAAGACGTGCGTGCCGTTATACGCGCATGATTAAACATATCCCATGTGAAACGGAGCACGATCTGTGCATTGATGGATCGTGCTGATGAAAACGGTCTTGAACCGCGAATCGAGTTTTTGCGACTGGTTCAGCGGTCGTGGTGGGCCGTGGCCTTTCATCTGAAAGGTTGTCAGGGAGCACTATTTACTCCTTGACATTTGGCCTTCAGGGCCGAGTTGTTCATGGTGTTCGGACGATCCATGATCGGGAAAACTACACGTCGTTGGAGGCCGATCTAAACTCGGCCGATCACTGTTTGGAGAAAGGAACTCGCCTCGCAAGCCGAAGACTCTGATCATATGAAGCAGCTGGAGCTAGGACCCTTGGCGTTGGAGGCTAGTTCAGGGGCTACTGAGGAAGTCCTGGTTTAAGGGGTCCTCGGGTGGCCGACCTATTTCTTATGGGCCGGACTATATGGGCCGTTTGCCGAGCATTGGATTAATCGAACACCCTGTCTCCAGGAAGGAAGCTTCGGGAATCGTGGCGTATCCTCCACGTTTGGAGTAGTGAATAGGCAAGTTTATCCCTTCGACGTGTAACCGACCATGTGTAAACCCTAGGTACCCTCGGCGTCTATATAAGCCGGAGGGTTTTAGGTTGTAGACCAAGAGAACTCATCTAGGGTTTAAGCTATTCGATCTCGAGGTAGATCAACACTGTAACCCTTATACCATCAATATAATCAAGCAGGACGTAGGGTATTACCTCCATAGGAGGGCCCGAACCTGGTTAAACATCGTCTCCCTCGTCTCCTGTTACCATCGATTCTAGTCTCACAGCTCGGGACCCCCTACCCGAGATCCGCTGGTTTTGACACCGACACTTGGCCCTGCGTGTCGTGGGAGTGATGCACAGGGGACTTGCCCGCATGCCTTCCGGGGTCATCACCCTGGGGGCGTTGGTCGCGGTTGTCTTGCGAAGGGCGCGGCGGAGGTCCCGTCGCCGCCGCTTCTACTGTCGCGATTGCTACTGTCGTGGGAACGAGCCTGACAGTAGAGGTTAGGGGTACATAAGGAGAGGGCAGCGTCCTAGCTACGGCGAGATTGTACACACGGATGTATGAGTTCAGGCCCCTCTCGTGGAGGTAACAGCCCTACGTCTCAGGTGCTCAGGAGCTTTTCTGTCGTGTGGAATCTAGGAGTTACAGGGTGCGAACCCTTGTGCCAGAGGGGAGGGGCGGCTTATATAGAGTGCGCTGCCCCTCATAATGTCCGGCATCTAAGGGTCAGATCGTGGCTATAAAGATGAACGTTACTGGTAATGTATGTAATAAATGCTACTTATGATCTAGACAAACGCATGCCCGTTGGCCTCCCTGGGGTGGCTTCTAATCTTCTGTGGTCGACTGTTTTCTAGTTCTTGCCGAGTGAAATGTAGCCGTCGAGTGGATGAAGAAACCTCCGAGTGGATGTTGTCGAGTGACTTGTACGTCTTGGTGATTTCAGTCGGAGACTTCCTTGTAGTCCTTAAGTTTGATAGGGCAGTGTCCTTAGGTAAGGTATGTAGGTCAGGCCTATGACCCAACCCTAGGTACATAACCCCATCATTAGCCCCAAATGGATCGGGGTTCGAGTGAAAAAGGGATCGACGCAGGTTCTGATAAGACACAAAAATTCCGAGTGCATTTTAGGGCTTCACTGAAATCCGCGTCATTTGGAATCTTTGTCAGTCATCCTGATCGATTCTGTCTTGAAATGTATCTGAGTGAATTTCAGCGCGAAATCCGGTCCGAGTGGCCAGCAGGGTCCTCTGATGCGACGGGTCGCTTTGTCAGGCCCGGATTTCACGGGATTCGAAAATTGGGTAAGCGCGCGCCGCGCGACGATGACGCAACGACTGAGGCAAGTGGGAGCACAACGCCTCGATTTTCACGCCGCCATTTCTGCCACGTACCGCTCTTCCTCTGAAATCGGGATACCCAGAGATCTGGCAGGTCCACAGGTCAGTGACCCACTCGGGCGAATATAAGAGGCGACGACACCGGGGCCGGTACAGTGTTTCTCCCCCAAATCTTCACTTCTCCTCCGCCTCCCCTGCTCCACGCGCGCCGCTCGACTCCGCCTCGACGACCGCCGCCGCGATGACGAAGAGCAAGACGGAGAAGCTCGAGCGCACCAAGAAGGGAGGGGCCAAGGCGAAGAAGCCGTCGGGCGCCCGATTTATGTCGCCGCCGGGGTGGATCCAAGGAGATTTTCTCCCATCGACCGTCAAGGTGGAGGACGTCCAGAACCTTGTCGACGACGGGCTGGTTGCTGCAGGGTCGTGCAGGCTGTCGGAGGGGGAGCCTGAGCCGGAGCCGCGCGACGGCGAGCGAGTCCTCCTCCTCACCCACGTCGAGCGAGGTTTTTCTATGCCTCCCCATCCATTCATCCGCGGTTTCTTGAACTTTTTCGGAGCGCAACTCCATCACTTTCCTCCGAATGCCATCTTGTACCTAGCTGCGTTCATCACCATGTGCAAATGTTTCCTGGGTTGTCCTTCTCACTGGGGCTTATTCAAGCACATATTCACCATTCGGTCCCAATGTGTCAAAAAAGCCAATCCTAGTGATAGTAAGACCAATGTCATCCAGTTATGCGGTGGTCTGGGGCTTCAGAAGAGGGGTAGGAGTTTGTTTCCGTCAATGACTTTTCCTGATTCTGTTCGGGGCTGGCAGTCGACATGGTTTTACTGCAAAGATGTTGCATCCCCCAATATGTCGACTGGTCTTCCCCCTTTCACTTTGGATTGACCTACTACTCCCAGAACACTGAGTGTGGCTAAGGGAGAGAAAGTCCAGGTTGGGATTCTAGTGAATGCAGTAGTAGATCTGGTCCGTGGCGGAGTGACTGGTATGGATCTCTTAGAGACGTTTCTCAGTCGACGAATCCAGCCTCTTAAAGCCAGGGATCACACTATGTGGCATTATTCGGGCCCCGAGGATTCCACTCGGTCCCATCCAGAGGAAGTTTCCGACGAGACCGTTGCTCAGTGGCTCAGGAGCATCACCGGAGCCTGTGATAATCCTCTGGGAGCCAAGCGAATCTTGCCCTTCTCTGCTTTGAACCCACCGACGAACCTGGTGAGTTATATCTTTGTCGAGTGCTTTCATATTTTGTCGAGTGACTACGTCCTCAGTCGACTGACTTCACAGTTTGTATCTTGCAGGAGTTTACGAACATGTACTCGCCCGTGCCAAATGGGGAGCAGCCTGAGGACGGAGAAGAGAGCGCAGGCGACAGTGCAGACGTCGACTACGCCGACGACAGTGAGGGCAGCGATGACGACCTGGAAGAGATTGAGGAAGGCGAAGTAGAGGCCTAGGCTCCTTCGCGTGTCGAGCGTCGAAGCAAGCTGCGTGAAGACCCGGAGGCCGCCCCAAGCAAGACTTTGGTGTCGAGCACCCGAAACCCGAAGCGCGACCGCGCCGCGACATCAGGGTCGACTGAAAAAGCTGCGAAACAGCCCTAGACGGACGCGCCAAAGCCTCGGAAGGCCCTGCCTCGTATCAAGATCGTTGTGCCTGTCGCCTCAACGTGAGTGTTTATTTTCTTTTCCTGCTGTTGTGAACCTTCATGTCTTTGCTGACCGAGTGAAATTTATTCGCCAGAGCTGCTACCTCAGTGACGTCGCCTCTGCGGGATGAGGGGGATCACATGGAAGTGGACACTCCTGACGCGGCCACTTCTCAAAGAGGTATAATAAATCTTCACTGTAGACTGATTTTCTGAAGGTAATTGTCGAATGAACCATCTGACGTTGTCGATTGATAGTTGAAGACATCATCCATTTGGAAGACGACGAGGAACCGCAACAGGGTACTGAGGGTGAAGTTGTGGCCTCAGACACTCCACGCGTACGCACTCGGAGAACATCATCAGCCCAAGCACCACGTGGGTCGACTGTTGCGTCCTCTCAAGAGCTTGGTGATTCTTCCCGAGCCAGAACTGATCTTGTGGTTCCGCTGTCGAGTGCCCCACCAACGACTTCGACTCTTGTGACCTCAGTGCCGATTGGGCAGCCTCAAGCACTTCTCGTGACTTCAACTATAGTACCGACTCATCTGGCGCCTGCATACCCTCTGTACCACGTTCCAGAAGACCAGACTGGAGCTGCCAAAGAGGCCATGATCCAGGCTGGGCAAATGATGTTGCGAACAAAGGAGGCGTACGAGGCCAGCAAGTTAGCCTATGATGCCAGTTCAGCACTTCAAGCCAATGTCCGAGTAAGTTCGATTGTAAGTTCATTTCCGATTGAATTCCTGTCCATCTTGCTTTTACACCCACTGGGTGTTTTCTTCAGATGCATACTTGCTTGCTTTTTCCTCGAGTAGATCAGGTCTTATTCGAGTGGTTTTTTGGTCCAGTGGGGGCACGCTGAGTGCACCCACTGGGTGTAGTCCCCGAGACCGCTGTCGAATGACGGAGACGTCGGCTGGGGTCTTAAATTTGTGTTGATAGTTTCTTCTCACTCGACAGGACGGACCTGGTCGAGTGGTAATAGGTCCAGTGGGGGCATGCTGAGTGCACCCACTGGGTGTAGTCCCCGAGACCGTCGTCGAGTGCTTGCATCGGCGGGGGTCTGATAGAGACAATGTTCGCTTGATTGTTTTTTTTGTACTCGGACAGGGCGGACCTGGTCGAGTGGTTTCTTGTCCAGTGGGGGCACGCTGAGTGCACCCACTGGGTGTAGTCCCCGAGACTACTGTCGATCGTTTACGATGGGCAGTAGTCTTAAGAACTATTCTGCAGGTTTCATGGACATCATTTCCATCAACCATGATATGACACTTTGCAGGGGTGTGGGGTGGGGCGGCGGGCCGCCGTCCAGTCGACTGGACACGTTCTTTTCCACTCGGGAGTGAAAAAACATTATCGTCGACTGAACTACATCTTTGCTGATTTCAGAAAGCCTGTGGGCTCGGGACCAAGTATGTCGAGCTGGAGAAGGAAAAGAATCGACTTCTGCTGGATCTGGAGCTGACGAATAACAACCTGGACCGTGCACAGACTGAACTGAAGACCTTGGGAGGTAAGCTTTGTCGATCAATTGCATTATTACTTTCATCTTCCATCCTTTGAACCGAGTGAATCCACTCGAACAGACGTACGTGATGAGAACCGCCGACTCCAAGCGCGACTCAACAATGCTATTTCTTTAGATACCATGAAGAAGGCGCTTGAAGACAAGGACAGGGCACTCGCCGACGCTTGGAAGGTGGCGAGGGAGAAAACTGAAGCTGCCGAGAAGAAACTTGCCGCGGCCAGCAAATTGGAAGAAGAGAATACCAAACTCAAGCAGGAACGGGCCGATTGGATCAAAAAGCACGAACTGCAGACCAAGAGAAGGAGCGCTCTGGAGCAACACCTAGGAGACTTTGCAAAGAAGATGCTCGGCATGCTTGAAGGTAACTTTCTTCTGTCGTGTGAATTTCTTTGATTTCTTCAGAATGGCAATGTGATCATCTTTTCGCTTTCTCTTCGTGCAGAATTCTGTCAAGATTTTGAGAAGGAAACTGAATAGATCGAGCCAAATCTGGATCCCACCAAGTCACCTGTCGGGGACGCCGTGGCCATGGACATGTTTCGACTTGAAGCTCGTCTCAGGAATGTCCAAGGTTATGTCACTCAACTGAGGACTGCGTTGGAGAAGGTCGACAAGGAATTGTTGCCTGAAGACTGCCTGCAGACTGACCTCGAGTCAATGATGACCCGCCTCAATGAGATCCCTGGTCGAGTGCAGGCATGGAAGAAATCCGCCGCTCGCTGCGATGCTGATGTGGCACTTTCACTCGTCCGGGTTCATTGCAAGGAGGCCAGGGAGGACAAACTGAAGGCTCTTCGAGTGATCAACACAAAGAAACTCCAATTTGAAGACTTCATGGAAACCTTCATCGAAACAGCCACACGGATCGCCGATGGAATTGACTTGGACACCTTCGTCGAGCCCTCAAGCCCCACTGGTGCTTGAAAAAATACTTTGCTTGCAGCTAAAAACTTTATTTGCCTCGGTATGCCGAGTGATGGTGTAACCGATTTAAACTTCATTCGGGCCTTGGGCCTGAGTACTTTCCTTTGCGCGAATAACTTTTAACGGTGCTAGAGATTCTGGATTTATCCGCATTTTGCTTTATGATCTCTTGCTTGGTTAAATTGACTCGTTACTCGGAAGGATTTTGGACTTAGGCGAAAACTGGTTCGCGGCTAAGTCTCCGAGTGAGAGAGTTGCTCGGCACTCGGAAAAGTTTTTAACTTAAGCGAAAGCTGGTTCGCAGCTAAGTCTCCGAGTGGATGGAATACTATCCATTTGGAAGAGTTTTTAACTTAGGCGAAAACTGGTTCGCAGCTAAGCCTCCGAGTGTGAGGATCGCTCTTCACTCGGAGAAGTTTTGAACTTAGACGAAGACTGGTTCGCAGCTAAGTTTCCGAGTGAATGGAATGCGATCCACTCGGAAGGGTTTTTAACTTAGGCGAAAGCTGGTTCGCAGCTATGCCCCCGAGTGAGAGGATCGCTCGTCACTCGGAGAAGTTTTGAACTTAGACGAAGACTGGTTCGCAGCTAAGTTTCCGAGTGAATGGAATGCGATCCACTCGGAAGGGTTTTTAACTTAGGCGAAAGCTGGTTCGCAGCTAAGCCCCCGAGTGAGAGGATCGCTCGTCACTCGGAGAAGTTTCGAACTTAGACGAAGACTGGTTCGCAGCTAAGTTTCCGAGTGAATGGAATGTGATCCACTCGGAAGGGTTTTTAACTTAGGCGAAAGCTGGTTCGCAGCTAAGCCCCCGAGTGAGAGGATCGCTCGTCACTCGGAGAAGTTTCGAACTTTAGACGAAGACTGGTTCGTAGCTAAGTTTCCGAGTGAATGGAATACTATCCACTCGGAAGGGTTTTTAACTTAGGCAAAAACTGGTTCGCAGCTAAGCCCCCGAGTGTGAAGATCGCTCTTCACTCGGAGAAGTTTTGAACTTAGGCGAAGACTGGTTCGCAGCTAAGTTTCCGAGTGTACGGGATTCCATCCACTCGGAAGGGTTTTTTAACTTAGGCGAAAACTGGTTCGCAACTAAGCCCCCGAGTGAGAGGATTGCTCGTCACTCGGAGTAATTTTTGAACTTAGGCGAAGACTGGTTCGCAGCTAAGTTTCCGAGTGAATAGAATACTATACACTCGGAAGGGTTTTTAACTTAGGTGAAAACTGGTTCGCGGCTAAGCCCCCGAGTGTGAAGATCGCTCTTCACTCGGAGAAGTTTTGAACTTAGGCGAAGACTGGTTCGCAGCTAAGTTTCCGAGTGTACGGGATGCCATCCACTCGGAAGGGTTTTTTAACTTAGGCGAAAACTGGTTCGCAACTAAACCCCCGAGTGAGAGGATTGCTCATCACTCGGAGTAATTTTTGAATTTAGGCGAAGACTGGTTCCCAGCTAAGTTTCTGAATGAATAGAATACTATACACTCGGAAGGGTTTTTTAACTTAGGCGAAAACTGGTTCGCAACTAAGCCCCCGAGTGAGAGGATTTCTCGTCACTCGGAGTAATTTTTTTGAATGCGTAATTGTACGATCGGAATCGACAATAGACTGCGGAAGTCATAGCTTAACAAACGACATTGTCTGGAGTACTCTTATTACATCAAAACAACTCAGTCATCAAGTATAAAAGCGTCGAAGCAAATCCGCGTTCCAGGCACGCGGCTCGTCGATATTCTTCTTGAGGTTTAAGAGGTGGTAGGCTCCATTGTTCAGCATCTTGGTGACGACGAATGGGCCTTCCCACGCTGGGGCCAACTTGTGAGGTCGCTGCTGATCCACTCGGAGCACCAGATCACCTTCGTGGAACGACCGACTCTTGACATGCCTCGCATGGAAGTGGCGAAGATCTTGTTGATATACAGTCGACCGAATCAGAGCCATCTCGCGTTCTTCCTCTAGGAGATCCACCCCGTCTTGTCGTGCTTGTTCAGCTTCATCCTCAGAGTAAAGGTCCACTCGGGGAGAATTGTGAAGGACGTCGCTTGGCAAAACGGCTTCGGCTCCATACACCAAAAAGAAAGGAGTGCGCCCGGTCGTTCGGTTAGGAGTCGTCCTCAAGCCCCACAGAACAGACGGCAATTCAGTGACCCAAGCTCCAGCTGCATGATCTAGATCTCGCATGAGTCGAGGCTTCAGCCCTTGAAGGATAAGGCCATTCGCTAGCTCAGCTTGACCATTGGTCTGGGGGTGCGCAACGGATGCGTAATCCACCCGAGTGCCTTGAGAGGAGCAAAACTGTCTGAACTCTTCCGAGTCGAAGTTGGAGCCATTGTCTGTAATGATACTATGGGGGACTCCATACCGGAATGTTATCTCTTTTATGAATTTGATAGCAGTACGGGCGTTCAGCTTCTTTATGGGTTTAGCTTCAATCCATTTAGTGAACTTGTCGACTGCTACAAGCAAGTGAGTAAACCCACTCTGGCCTGTTCGAAGGGGACCAACCATATCCAAACCCCATACTGCAAATGGCCAGACGAGTGGAATAGTCTTCAAGGTAGACGCAGGCTTGTGCGACAGGTTCGAATAGAACTGGCATCCTTCACAGTGATCAACAATCTCTTTAGCCATCTCATTGGCGCGCGGCCAGAAGAAACCAGCTCGGTATGCTTTGGCAACAATTGTCCTAGAGGACGCATGATGACCACAAGTTCCCGAGTGAATCACCTCCAAAATTAGTTGACCTTCTTCAGGAGAAATACACCGCTGAATCACGCCAGTTACGCTTTCTCTGTAGAGTTGTCCATCCATAACAGTAAAGGCCTTGGATCTGCGGACTATCTGTCCAGCTTCATCTTCATCATCTAGGAGTTCTCGCCTCAGAATGTATGCAATATAAGGTACTGTCCAATCGGGCGTGATCACCAGAATCTCCATGACCAGATCTATGACCGCTGGTATATCGACTTCAGTCGGATCAGAGGCGCTCTTTGCTTGCGGGGGCTCTTCAGTGAAGGGGTCTTCCTATACCAAAGGAGAATGTAGGTGCTCGAGAAACACGTTGCTGGGGACAGGCTTCCGAGTGGATCCAATCTTTGCTAGCTCATCAGCTGCCTGATTTTTCACTCGGGGAACATGATGGAGTTCCAAACCTTCAAACTTCTTATCAAGCTTCCTTACTGCGTTGCAGTATCCAGACATAGCAGGGTTCCTGACATCCCACTCTTTCATCACTTGATTGACCACCAAATCAGAGTCACCGTAAACCATCAGGCACCGGACGCCGAGTGAGATGGCCATACGCAACCCGTACAGGAGTGCTTCATATTCAGCTTCATTATTGGAAGAATCAAAGTGAATCTGCAGGACATAACTGAGTTTGTCGCCTTTTGGGGACACCAATACTACACCAGCACCAGACCCATTCAGCATCTTAGAGCCGTCAAAAAACATGGTCCAGTGTGCCGAGTGAATTTGGATCGGCTGCTGCTATTCAATCCACTCGGCCAAGAAATCAGCGAGAGCTTGAGACTTGATTGCCTTTTTCGCTTCAAACTTGATGTCAAAATAAAGGAGCTCAATAGCCCATTTAGCCACTCGACCAGTAGTGTCTCGATTGTTGAGAATCTTAGACAACGGAGCATCACTGACAACTGAAATTGAGTGATCCTGGAAGTAGTGTGCCACCTTCTTCGCTGACAGATATATACCATATACGAGCTTTTGGTAATGTGGATACCTTTGCTTTGAAGGAGTCAACACTTCAGAAATGTAATAAACAGGACGCTGGACCTTGTAAGCTTTGCCTTCCTCTTCCCGCTCGACAGTGAGAACTGTACTGACGACCTGATTAGTGGCCGCAATGTACAGGAGCAAGGGCTCTTTGCTGTGCGGAGCAGCAAGCACCGGCTGGGTGGAAAGCAGGGCTTTGAGCTCAACAAACGCTGCTTCAGCTTCTGGAGTCCACTCGAATGTATCAGATTTCTTCATCAGTCGGTATAAAGGCAATGCCTTCTCACCGAGACGAGAAATAAACCGACTCAACGCTGCTAGGCAACCTGTGAGCTTCTGGACATCGTGCACACGCTCAGGGCTTTTCATTCGGGTGATGGCACTGATCTTTTCAGGATTGACGTCGATTCCTCGTTTAGAAATGAGAAAACCGAGTAACTTGCCACCAGGAACACCGAAAGTGCACTTAGTTGGATTTAACTTGATATCGTACCTCCTCAAGTTGGCGAATGTTTTGGCCAGGTCAGACAACAGGTCGGAACCTTTGCGAGACTTGACGACAATATCATCCATGTACGCTTCGACGTTCCGAGGGATCTGATCAAGCAAACATTTTTGGATCATGCGCATGAAAGTAGCGCCAGCATTTTTCAAACCAAAAGGCATGGTGATGTAACAAAAACACCCGAAAGGGGTGATGAAGGCTGTCTTTATTTCATCTGGACCAAACAGACGGATCTGATGGTAGCCAGAGTAAGCATCAAGAAAAGATAGACGCTCGCACCCCGCAGTTGAGTCGACAATCTGATCAATGCGGGGGAGCGGAAAATGGTCTTTCGGGCAGACCCGATTGATATGCTTGAAGTCAATACACATGCGGAGTGACTTGTCCTTCTTAGGGACCATGACGACGTTCGATAACCACTTGGAGTGGTAAATCTCACGTATAAACTTAGCCGCCAAGAGACGAGCCACTTCCTCGCCGATTGCTTTCCGCTTCTCTGCTGCCGACCGACGCAAGTGCTCCTTCACAGGCTTGGCCTTCGGGTCGACTCTCAGTCTGTGCTCAGCCAGTTCCCTGGGTACACCCGGCATGTCAGCAGGCTTCCATGCGAAGATGTCCCAACTCTCACGGAGGAACTGGATGAGCTCGGCTTCCTATTTGCTGTCGAGTGTCGTTGAGATGTTGGTCGGGGCAGCACTAGGATCTGTCGGGTGAATGTGCACTTGTTTCGCTTCGCCTGCCGACTGGAAAGCTGACTCGGAGGCAGGCTTCTTGGCACGCAGCAGGTCGGCAGGATCAGCACTCTTCTTGTACTCTTCCAATTCGACCACAGCCATCTGATGATCGGCGATTTTGGAGCCCTGCTGAAGGCACTCCTCAGCCCTCTGTCGATTGCCAGTGACTGTGATCACACCCTTGGGCCCGGGCATCTTCAGCTTGAGATACACGTAACATGGACGGGCCATGAAACGAGCATAAGCCGGACGACCAAGGATGGCATGATACGCGCTCTGAAAGTCTACAACTTCAAAAGTCAATTTCTCTTTTCTAAAATTCTTGTCCGTGCCGAATACCACATCCAATGCTATCTGGCCGAGTGACTTGGCCTTCTTCCCAGGGATGACTCCGTGGAACTGCATGTTGCTTCCGCTGAGTCGGGACATCGGAATGCCCATCCCCTTTAGGGTATCCGCATACAAAATGTTCAGACCACTCCCTCCATCCATCAAAACTTTGCGGAGTCGAGTGCCTCCCACAACCGGGTCCACCACCAGTGCTTGCCGACCAGGGGTGGCGATATGAGCTGGGTGATCTGACTGGTCGAATGTGATGGCAGTCTGAGACCACTTGAGGTACGTGGGGGTAGCAGGAACAGCCATGTTGACTTCACTGTTGATGACTTTCAGTCGACTCTTGCTTTCCACATCAGCAAAAATCAACAGAGTGGCATTGACTTCAGGGAACTCTTCTTTGTCTTCCTCATCCTCCTTTTCAGGATCTTTCTCACTCGACTGACTTTCCTTGAACTGCTAGATCAGCAAACGGCACTGTCGAGTGGTATGCTTCGGCAATATCAAATTGCCCTCTTCATCTTTCTTCATGTGGATTGCACACGGTAAATCCATAACATCTGTACCCGACTGATTCTTTGACTTCTTGGGGGTAAACTTAGCTTTAGATTTTCCTTTGCTTTTTCCTTGTGCCGCTAAAGCAGCCGCTTATGCCTGAGCAGGAGCATCAGCTTTGCGCTTCTGCTTCCGACTGGAATTGCCACCACCGGTGTCGTTGTCGACTACTTTTCCTTTGCCGCTACGGAGGTGGTCTTCTTCTTCGCCATTAGCGTATCGAGTGGCAATATCCATCATTTTACTTAGGGAAATGTCACCTGTCCGCCCAAACTTCAGGTAAAGCTCTCTGTACTTCACACCGGCCTTGAAAGCACAAACAGCCTGATGCTCGGAAACATTTTCCACTGTGTGATGCAAAGTGGACCAACGCTGTATGTAATCTCTCAAAGACTCATTGGGCTTCTGAACACAATGCTACAAATCAATCAAACCCGCAGGACGCTTGCAAGTACCCTCGAAGGTACTGATGAACACTCGGGCAAGATCCTCCCAGCAATAGATGCTAGAAGGAGCCAAGCGATTCAACCACGCCTGGGCCGAACCATCCAACATCAAGGACAAATGCTTCATGGCTACGTTGTCATTTCCTCCACCAATCTGCACAGCCACTCGGTAATCATCCAACCACATTTCAGGCTTCGACTCGCCGGAGAACTTGCTTATTCCAGCCGCCAACCTGAAGTTGGGGGGAATCTCCGCAGAGCGAATGGCTCTGCTGAAACACTCGGGACCAGAAACAATGGTACCACTTCCACTCGGATAGTCTCTGTCATTTCCATCTCTGTGGGCTCTGCCTCTGTCGATCCGCCTTTGGGCAAGGACATTCCTTGCATCGAACCCAGGATTCCGCTCATCGCCAAATGGGCGCCTATCGTCATAGTGCCGGGGCACATGTGATCCACTCCACGGAGGAGTAAGCACTCGACGGTGGTCATCACGGTGATAACGAGGAGCAAAATTGTCTCGCCCCTGATCTTGGTACTGATCTTCACGGTAACCTCCTCCTCTGTGACGCAGAGGTGACCCCGGGCTGTGCGCCGACTGAACTGTGTCTGCCCTGGGGGAGTTACTATGCAACCTGTTGCGCGACTGAGAAACAGCCGAATTCTGCTGCTGCGCTGCATCTAGCAACGCTCGGATCTGCTGCAAACCCCTCCCAGCCTCCGAACGGGACAGCTGAATGGAATCTGCTATCTTCGCAGCCACTGCAACGTTCAGAATTGGAGTACGGAACACCTTGACATTGTTATGAGAACCAGTCGGAAACAGCTGTCGCTGACGTCGACTGGAAACGGGTGGACGCTGGCGGGCACGCTCGTCGAGTGCCTCCTGCATCTCTTTGAGTCGAAGACGAGTGGCCTCCATGGCATGAGCCTCAGCAGTCGCATCGATGATAGGAGTATGGAGGATATCCTCATCTCGGCGATGCTGTTCATTCGACGGTCCTCCAGCTTCGCGTCTGTCGCGATTGAAGCTGAGCGGCGGACTCTGATGAGAGCCAGCCATGAGAACCTCCGCCGCAGGATCGCAACTCTCGCACTCGGAGGGAACGTCAGATGGATCCGACGCCGAGTCGAACACGCCGTGAAGTGATTCGGCGGGCTCGATAGCCGCAATCTGCAGAGACGAAACTTGGCGAGCCGCCGCATGCCTAACCCAGCGCTGGAGCCACGAACGACCAGATCGCTTGCGGCGACGACTAGCGGGGAGGACTGACAGGTACGGAGTCGACGGCTGTAGAAGAAGAACACCGCAGGAGCTCGCAGAGAAGTGCGTCGCCCCGCGGATCGGGAGCGCCTCAACATCTAGAGGCGCTTCCTGGAGCCATGCCGAGTCATCGGCGATGAAGGTGAGCGCTCCGAGACGGATCTCGTGGCCCAGGAACAAATCACTGCCGGAAGACATGACGAAGGAGAAAAAATGCAACCTCGCCGGAAGTCGCTTAGACGCCTGCCCCACGGTGGGCGCCAACTGTCATGGGAACGAGCCTGACAGTAGAGGTTAGGGGTACGTAAGGAGAGGGCAGAGTCCTAGCTACGGCGAGATTGTACACACGGATGTATGAGTTCAGGCCCCTCTCGTGGAGGTAACAGCCCTACGTCTCAGGTGCTCAGGAGCTTTTCTGTCATGTGGAATCTAGGAGTTACAGGGTGCGAACCCTTGTGCCAGAGGGGAGGGGCGGCTTATATAGAGTGCGCTGCCCCTCATAATGTCCGGCATCTAAGGGTCAGATCGTGGCTATAAAGATGAACGTTACTGATAACGTATGTAATAAATGCTACTTATGATCTAGACAAACGCCTGCCCGTTGGCCTCCCTGGGGTGGCTTCTGATCTTCTGTGGTCGACTGTCTTCTAGTTCTTGCCGAGTGAAATGTAGCCGTCGAGTGGATGAAGAAACCTCCGAGTGGATGTTGTCGAGTGACTTCTACGTCTTGGTGATTTCAGTCGGAGACTTCCTTGTAGTCCTTAAGTTTGATAGGGCAGTGTCCTTAGGTAAGGTATGTAGGTCAGGCCTATGACCCTACCCAAGGTACATAACCCCATCAGCTACCGCCTTTGTGGCTGCTGTCGCCGCAGTGTTGTCCCTAGTCGCCGCCGGCGCCTCTCGCGCTGTCACGATGGCAGTGTCCGGGTCGCAGCTCCTGCAAGTCCGCGCGGTGTTGTGGCTGCGCTCGCCAGTGTGGTGAGCGCGGGGGTCTCCTCCGTCTTCGCCGCCGGTGACCTCCTGTGAGGGAAGCTTGGACGAAGTCGGGGCGGGCGTCGACACACCCTTTGTCTTCTTTGGAGGCATGGGTGTCGATGAAGTTCTTGGTGATGACACGCAAAAATCGGCAAAGGTTTACGCACCGGAACCCCCCTACCTGATGCACCAAAGATGTCAGCGTGCGATGATCTATTGGACCAGTGGGGTCCCTTTGCGGTTCAACCGCGGGGATTCTCGGGCACAAAGAGCATCACCGGTCCATGCGTGCTCAGGGGTTTAGAGAGGTTCGCGCCGCCCGGGAGCGTAAAACCCTACGTCCTATGTTTGGTGGATTATATGAGTTCACAGTACAGGAGCGCTACAGCCCGGCAAGGAATGCTCGAGGAGTTTGGCTTTGCGTGCCAATGAACGAAGTGTCGACCTTTATAAAGGTAGCCGTGGGCCTCCTTTTAAAGGATAAGGGGTTACCACAGTGGCTCAAATGGTAATTACATGGGTAAACAGTGCACACTATAACTGCCAAAACTACTGGCAAGAGCTATAGTGGGAAATACCTAACTCTGACGGACTGGGACAGGCGCATAGAATGTGTCGTGAGGTGTCACGCTGGCAACATCTCCCGACAAGGATCATCTCTCCTTCTATGCCGATCGGCCAGCTACCTCTTATTCCTTTGCCACGCCATAGGACGGGTGTCATTAAAGCTGTTCAAAATCCACCGAGCTGCCACGCGCCCCGAC
This sequence comes from Elymus sibiricus, assembly GCA_039707655.1. Lineage (NCBI taxonomy): Eukaryota > Viridiplantae > Streptophyta > Magnoliopsida > Poales > Poaceae > Elymus > Elymus sibiricus. Next base: position 275,377,503 of record CM077669.1, read on the forward strand.
CAGCTCTACCTAATTGACTGCCCGCTCAACACCTAGCTGAGGTAGATAGTCAGCCTGGCGACATGGAGCGACGGCTTGGCGGGCGGAGATCTTGGCGGGAGCGCTCGCAGTCGGGTCTTCTCTACCAGCAAGAGGATTGTCGGTTGCTTCGGTCTTGACTTGATGTTGCTTGGAGGTTGGCATTCGCCCGGCAAGTTCTTGCCGTTCTAGAGGTTGCGGTCGTCTCTGTACAAGTCCGGGTACTAAGGGGCCATGTTTCATAGTACACCGACACCGGCAACCACCGCAACTATATCACCACCATCAACTCAGCAGATGAACCTGAGGACTACACGGGTCCGGAAGAGAGGTCGCATGCTTTTGTGTGTGCTTACGTTATGCATTGCTTAAGTTTAGTTGCTACTTTATCATCATCTTCACCTCTTAGACTCCAAGTCAGGCCAGAAATAATTTTCAAACCTGAGTATTGATATGCTTATAGGTCACATACCAAGGTAACAATGAATACTATCTATGTCTACTATCTGGTTCGTCTAGGGTATCGACTTTGTGGTTCATCTTCAATGGGGAACAATAGCAAGGCAGTCATCATTTGTCTTTTTCTTAAACTAAAGCTATCATATGCGTGCTATCATTATTTTTTGATCCATTCACTAGTTGTTACCATCACTCTGGATTTCTGCATCCACTCCTTACATAATCTCACTATTCGATGGATGTCAGTTATTGTACACAGTCATGTTGAAAAAGAGAAGAATTGTGAGGCAAAACAATGTCATGCAGACGTCGTTCCATGGTGGGTGCAATGGCAGACCCCCCCCCCCTCCAGATTGTAATCCAGAGGAAGATAGTTGTTCATATGTGGATTCAGAGGGAGCTGATCACTCCTATTTACCCCCGGAGGTGTTTGCTCTAACTTGGCATGACGATGTTGGTCATCTCACGCATATGGCGCCTTGCATTGCTTACTATCGACATCATACATGTCATCTGCGTAGTTTAGACATGTTCTGTAATGCGACCTGTTTAGTTTCTATATCATATATGTGAATTTATGCAATGCCATCTCATTTAGCAAGGCATAATATATGTGAAATATGCAATGCCATCTTGTTTAGCCAGGCATCATATATGTGAACTATATCATGTCATTCCTTTTTTTCATTACATTTGTATTTGTCGACAATGTTTGAACATTCAACTACTCTTTCTGTCAATCAGCCATTTTAGTGGGTGATGGAAAATCTAGAACGAAAATAAGGTCTTCAAAGCAAACAATGCTACCCGTCGAAGTAGATATCATGCTGCTTACAGATAGCTCCTTAGAGGAGGATTCAAAGACAAATGACAAGTCCTATCCCCCCCCCCCCCGAGGTTTATGCTCTAACTTGGCAGGGTTATATTGCTCGTACCATGCATATGGTGTCTTGCATTGGATAGTTTAAACATCATATACACAATATTCAATGCCATCTTCTTAGTTTAGATAGTATATATGCGAATGCCATATGCTTAGTATATAAATCATATATGTGAATTATATCATGCCATCCTATTTACTTAGATAACATGTATGTGAATTATGTCATGCCAACCTGTTTACTAAAGACATCATATAATTATCTCATGCAATCATGTTTTGTTAGTCATTATATCTTTAGATTATATCATGCTATCCTGTTTAGATAAACATCATATATCTGAAATTATTGCGAGTTATCATGTTTAGTTAAAGAACATATATGTGAACTACTACATGCCCTCTTTTTTCCTCACTGTCTATTGCATATGTCTATCACACAATGTATGTAAATTCAATTACTTTTCTTATTTATCAGCCATTTGAATTGGAGGAGGTGATGGCAGTATTTTGCGGAGTAAAAACACGGTCTTCTAAAAAAAGTGGTACCTGTCGATGGAGATAGCACCCTGGTTGTACTTGCACAAGAACAATCCCTAGCACACATAACCCAGACTCTCGCAAATAGTACCCCTACTCCGGTTGATAGAGAACGATCTACACCAATTCTAACTGAAAGCACAACTTCTCCCTAGGTGGTTTTGGTAATTAATAACAACATATATTTCATTGGACTAATGTTTCCACCAAGTGTATTTCAGGAAAGTTTAATGAATGGATTGCGAGGAGATCCCCTAGATGCAAGGAACATCTATTGGCAACAAGCTTGAAGACTCTACATTTTAGATTTTGTGAGAAATGACACTTTGAGTCCATAGGAAAGCCAATACTATTAAAAGGATATGAGGTGTCTATGATGATCTGGTTGCTCATGTCAGCAAAATAAGTGCCGACTCATTATTTGCATAATGACCCGGCCCTTGGGGGCGACACGCTGATGAAGTAAAGTCTATATGTTATGGAAGACCCGGCTTCTTCAAGAAAATAAGCCGGTTCTTGGGGGCTATGTAAGGATATAAGGGATGCAGATAAGTTGAGTATACCTCATATTTCTTCTTCATCATACCAACCAAGTTGGCTTCCATGTCCCGGCTTGCGGAGAGGCGGCTCAAATATCCGGAGTGCAACTCGTCAACAGTAAGCTTCTCAAGATTGGGGAGATCAAGTTTAACCTTCTCCTTCTCAGGTGAAGGCGCCTCATCCTTGCTAATATGCTTGGTCAGCACATTGGAAGGGGTTGGAGTTGAATAACCCATCCCAGTAATGATAACCCCTTCTTCATGGGAGGCCACATCTTCAGCTGTTGGCGGAGGGCTGGGCGGCTTAGGATCAGCTTCCAGATTAGCCTCAGGAATCACAATATCAACACCCGCCGGCTCAGTAGGCTGGGGAGTTTCATCATGGGCGCCTTGTTAAGCTTCACAGGGCTCAACACGGGTGTCAGGAGTGTCAAGCTTCGGATTCTCCAGCTCAGGGGCATCAGGATTGGCGGATGACCCGCTTATTTTCCTCTTCTTGGCTTGTGCCCTGTGAACAAAAGATTTCAGGATAAGTTGTATGCAAGGATAAAAAGTTAGTAAATAATATTGGATGCAAAGAAGAAAGTTACCTTGGGTTGATGACAAGAGGTGACAGCTTTGAAGCGGTTGAGTCGCCAGAGGAAGGAGGTGTTTCCTGAAAACATTAAAGTTTTGTAGTATGAGCAGTTTACTGCATAATGCTAGCATGCAGAAGAAATGAAAACAAAGTTATAAATTACCTCATTATGGCGTTTCCGAGGAGCCGAAGCGTCGGGTAAGCCGGCCACTAGATCTTCAGAGCCGCCGCTCCGGGTCTGACGCCTAGAGTCATGTTGCTGCTTCTTCAAAAGAAAGTTGGGATCCAAGTGAGCAAGGGGGTGTGAAAACTTTACTTTCTGGATGACCCGCCGTATTTTCTCTCTTGGCAAAGGTTCCGAGTCGGAGGAGATGGTAGTTACCTCTGTTGCGCCGGATTGGCTTGTCTCCGCGTCACCCTGAGAGGAGTCAGCGTCAATAAGTTGCATGAAAAGAAGGCCAAGAGAGTCAAGTTCTACCTCCGAGTCATCCAGCTCAAGCAGGTCCTGAGCTGTCGGCTTCTTCTTATGAGCCGAAGCCCGGGTCTTAGTTGCTTTTGTCTTCTTCTTTGAAGTGGAGGTTGTGGTTATTCTCCTCTTCCAGAAGGAACAGTCGGCCTACATACATAAATACATTTACAGAAAAGTTAAATGAGGTGTGTGAAGTGCAAAATCTAAAGGGAAAGAGTGAAAGGTTAAAGTAAAAAGTCTTACTGCGGGATCTGGGTAAAGAGCATGGAAGGGGCTTAACCCCGTCTTGTTGCAGATCTCCTGAGGTTCTCCCAGCAATGATTTGACAATCAAATTCTGATCCTTGTCTGTCAGAGGTGTCTGGTTGAAGCGCTGAGGGTCGTTCACTTCACCAGTATATTCACACATTAAGCCGCCACGCCGGCTCAATGGTAAGATTCTCCAGGAAACCCAGCAGCGGGTTAAATCAACACCAGTCAACCCGTTGGCTAATAAGGCCCTGATCTTTGAAAATGTCTGAGCGTATTGGGCGCGCTCTATGGCGGACAACCAGTCTAGAAGCTCAATGGTGGTGCAGAGCCGGTAGGGACGGTAACCCGGCAATGGATTTTCCTCTTCCGGGGCAGTATCTCTGCAGTAAAACCAGGTGCGGTTCCAGTCCTTGGGATGACTGGGCAGAGTGGCTGAGGGAAAAGACACATCTCTCCGCCTTTGGATTGAAACGCCTCCGAGCTCAAGACTTGGCCCGTCTGCTATTTCGGTCTGGCGGTTGATATAGAAGAAGTCTCTGAAGAGATCAATTGTGGGTTCCTCTTGCAGATACGCCTCGCAGAACACTTGGAATTGGCACAAGTTGGTGACAGAATTGGGGCCAATGTCTTGAGGGTGGAGTTTATAGAAGCGCAAGGCGTCCCGGAAAAACTTTGATCCGGGCGGTGAGAAGCCATGGAGAAGATGATTCGTAAAGATAACCACCTCCCCTTCCTTGGGTTCGGGAGTGATCTCATCACGAGGAACCCGCCAATGAATGACGTCTTGAGCCGGTAAAACCCCCATGACTACGAAATCATTGAGTATATCCTCGGTAAACCCGGAGCCTACCCAATCGCAAGAAGCGGGGGCTTTAGCCATGACGGCGGGTTAAACGATGTGGAAAGGCACGGAGATATGGCGGGTTAAGAACGCTACATGACCAAAACAGCTATGACTCTAAGACGACGACGCTACTTGGCGGGTCATTATTAAGTTATGAGCCACCGCGAGCTGCAGATATGAAGCGAATTGTATTTTGCCAGGGTAAGCCGGCAGCAGGACGGCGGGTCAATTGGACAGTAAATACTAAAAATGATGCTAAGTGTGGACAAACAAGTTCCACCAACTACAGCTGCCATTACAAGATCTACGGACGAAGATAAAAGGGAAATATTTGCTAAACCTAAAAACAGCGGTGGAAGAACAAGCGGTTGATACATGGATTCCAATGAAGGAGTGATCTACACCGAATATGAAATACATATTAAGCAGAGCACCGCGTTTCGGAGCCTAAAGATGTTTCCTCTCCGATCAATGGTGAGCGCTCCGATGAACGGCGGCGGAGTCGGAAGAACTCCGATGAACTAATGCGGATCTAAGAGGGAAGAAGAATGGAACCTGGAAGATGCAGGGAGTGCGGGCGTGCGCCGGCGAGCTCTGGACGCAAACAGGGTGATGCAGCGGCCTTTGTTGAGGAGGACGGCGCGGTCCGGACGGCGCGGCAGAGCTTTGGTTGCGCGGGCGTCTGGAGGAAGAAGAAGAGAGAAGCGGCAGCGGGGGAAAGTGAAAAGGATGGGACCCCCCCCCCCCCCGCGCCTATTTATAAGGGGGAGATGGAACAACAACAGTCCAACGCGGGAATCGAGGAGACGGGATGATGATTGACCAAGAAAACGCCTCGATTTTCGGGTTGACCAGTTAATGCAAAGATCCGTTGTGATGTCATTAAGATTTCTTGGATTTACCAGAGATGACGTCATTCATTTTACATGGCGGGTCATGAAGATTTATTTCAGGTTAGATAATTATACGAGACTCGCCAACCAGAAGACTTGAAGATTGACATGAACAGGTTCAAATCAATCTGGGGCCTATGTTGGGGATATAACCCCATGGTATGACCCGCCCAGGAGGGGTCGGGTTAGGAGGTTGGCGGCTTAGCAATGAGGCCTTAAGCAGGCCGGAAGACTAAGACAAGCCTGGAGGTAACTTACCACACGGGTCGGGCGGAGGCCCAGAGCCGGAAGGCAGTGTGTGACCCGGAGGTGTAAGCCGCCGGGAGATGACTTGCCAGATAAGGCAAAGCGATTTAGAGATAAGGTCGGTTACTAGATGTAACCCGGCCCGGACTCTTGTAAGCCCATGGCCTCGACCTGTGTATATAAAGGCGGGTTCCCTGAGCGGCTTAGGGTACGAAACCTTTGATCGATAGCTAGGTCAAGCGAATCCGCTCCCTTGTAATCGATACCCCAATCAATACAACTCAAAGCAGGACGTAGGCTTTTACCTCCTTCAAGAGGGGCCGAACCTGGGTAAACCCGTGTCTTTCGTCCCGACCAACCCCTTCAAGTTAACCGCCGTAGCGATGACTTCACCCCTAAGTCCTTTCACTAGGACATCTGCCATGACAAAACCACAACACAATCTTCTCCTGGGGCAGTAAGTCGTCCTTCTCAAGATCTTCAAGCTGGAGTGTGGACATAGTAGATTTGGCCCACTTGACTACCTTGTGCTTCCTAGAGAACAGCTCGACGACCGGCTCACTACTTTTCTTCCCTTTGGAAGCCATGATTTTGGAATGCATGAGTCGGAAAGATTGCTACAAAGTAATGATAAAAACATAAGCCGGGAGGAATTATTAAAGACAACGGAGAAGACGGCTTACAAAGAATTCTAGACAGATATAAGCCGGCGACATGAAGACAAGGGTCGGTTCTCAAAATGACAAACAACTTTCAGTGGCAGTATCACAGTCTTACAGATCTAATTAATCATCAGAAATATGATGAAAATGGCAATAAGACCTAGATGTGAGGGGAAATAAATACTGTCTTTACAGTATGGAGTGGCATCTATAGCAGAAACAACTTAACAGATCTAAACATGTGGTCAAGAGATCTAAGCATGCACAAAAAACCAATTTTATTGCGTCTATATTCGGATTTCGAAGAACTCGAGGAACGACTAAAGAACTAACGAAGAACGCGTCGGGCTACGGTGGCTGGAGAAGTATCAAAGGGGACTTATAGATCCAAAGATGCGGCGATGGACGAGCTCGGGGCTGCGATCGAACTCCGGTGCCGGCTGGAGAGCATCAACAACGAGAACGGCTGTAGTCGAGGTCCGAAAGCGGCTAGGGCTTCGGAGCTCACGAGGCGTTGGGGGGAGGAGAAGAAGAGCACGAGCGAAGGAAATTAGCCTCGGGCCCCCGCCAGGCTATTTATAGGCGAGGGCGCGAAACCCGAGGCGATGCCGCGGCAATTTAGGGATATCCCTGGATTATTAGGATATGGTGATCTTTGACTCGGGTCAAACCCTAGATTCGCTACCACCCATGACACGTGTCATCAGACGAAAAATTGCGCGGGATACGCGAGACAGGTACCAAATTATAAAAAGACGAGCTTATCGTGGATAAATCCAAGATAACTTAGGGGCTAATGTTGGGGATATTACCCACGACATAAGCCGGCCAGCCCATGCCAGGTCACAGAAGGCGCCGGCTTGAGGCATAAGCCGGCCCATAAAGGACACAAAGCCCACGTCCTAGCGCAGAGGCTAGGAGGATGGGCTAGAGAAGACCGAAGGTCCATCATGATGATCAAGGAGAAAGGAACCTTGGGTCAGCTCGTGTTGGCCTTGCTCACGGGGTTGTATCTAAGCCGGCAAGGCTTTGCCGGCTTAGAGGAATCAGACTCCGAGCATGAGTCCATAGACGAGTAGAACCCGGACTTGTTGTAAGCACCAGGTACTTGGCCAGTATATAAAGGCAAGCCCCGGGTCGTCCAATCGGACATATCAAGTAGAAGCTTTCGAGCCATAGGTAACGAAACAGCACCCTTGTAATCAAGAGTAGGCTTTAACTCACCAGAGGGACCGAACCTGGGTAAACTCGCCTCTCGTTCCGATCAACCACATCCAAGGCTTCACCTAGCCGCCATAATCTCGCAACTACGTTCTCTTATGAGGACACTTGCCAGATTATCCAACGAGACATTGATAGCGGTAACTCCATCCGCAACGCGAAAAAGGGGAGTAATGCAATTCTTCATTTAACTTCAGACTGGGGTCCAACACACCATAAGAATCACCTTCCAGTTTCTGGAGTTGCTCTTATTTTTCTTTCTTGTGCTAGACACCATGAGGAGGAAATTTCCTAGGCTTTAGTGTCATGGAGGATCTAATTGGGGGAAACTAGAGTTGGTAAATGACGATGCTATTATCACTGAAGAAATTATGTGAAACTACTCCATATACTAGAACCATTAGGCAATAAAGCATACTCTGTGCGTCGTCCACTTCAGAGAACACAACACAACACAAACAATGACAATATAATCCAAGCATATTTGGTTCCGCTAAGTTTTCCATAAATTGACTGGGATAACAAAACCATTCAGAAAACGCAACACAAATAATAACAATCTAATCCAGGCATGATTTGAAGAAAGACAGTCATCATGATTTAACTCCAACACGATCCTCAAAACTGAAAGAAAAGGTTAATTCAGAGCAACCAACTTTAACAAGGGGTGAACGACACAGAGCAGGTTCCGCTCAAAGCATAAAGATGGTACTACTTCAGAGACTACACTCATCATTCATCATCCTCTTCGTCGACATCAGCACCAGCAGAGGAGTTGAGGGCGTTCAGCCTTTGTACCAGACTGGCCTTCCTCTCAAGGTAGGTCAGCTTCTTGAGGTTGTACCTGCAACAAAGAGTTGTTTGAGAGTTAATTTCCAATCACATCAGGGCATCAAAACTAGTCAAACATCAGGGCACCAAAACTAGTCAACATTGGTGAACAGACAGCTAATGTACCTCTTGTGAGTCTTTGGAGCTTCCTCGGTCGATTTGGCTATGCTAGGATCAGCACGAATGGCAGCATGAACCTTCTTGTACAGCGCTTCCATGTCATCTGCCGCAATACCCTTCTTGATGTACTCGCTGAAGTGGCTCTGGAACTTCTCGGGTTCCTCATCAGCAAGCGACTGCAATAAGATTTGGCAAAAGTCAAAACAAGAACAAGCTAATGTTCTTCAAAAACAAAATGAATAATTGCTCAAGGCTTTTCTATATATTCACCAGTTATCTTCCTCAAAGAAACAGTGCACGTAGGACACCATGAACATGTACGTTCAACGAATATTATAGTATCATGCACATGGTTTTTAACTCACTTTCATGTAGTCTGCAACATGGCCTCCATAGATGTACTTGCGGTGGATCTCAGCATCAAGCTGCTTCTCGTCTTTCTTGAAACCAGCAAACCTCTTGTCACTGTGGGGAATGTCTAGACCACCATCCAAAGCTCCCTGCAGAAGCAACCAAATCACAAGATTACAGACATCCAAGGGGATACAAATATATTTCAAAAGACAAATACAGTTCAGTTATGAACTAAATAGCAAAGATACGGCTTCATGTAAATCCAAGATGGACACAAAAAAAAACATTGTTTCTTGTCAAGCAGTGTTTATTTTTCACAAGCACACAGGCAATGTTCATAAAAAATAAACTATATTGTTGTACCAAAATGCGACATGACAAACCTTCAACAGGCAAATAGTGCAAAATTAACGAGTATTAAATCTAAGATAGTTCAGGTCTACCAAGACAAATGGCAATCTACATGAGTTCCATGCGAGTATCTTGCATGTATCCAAGTACATAAAAGGATTTCAAAAGAATTAAGAACAATTATGAATGTTTGCTTAACAGCAATGCAGAACTACTGCATAACATGAACGAATCACATACTTTAAGGGCACCGAAGACACGGTTTCCAGTGGTGGTCCTAATAAGGCCAACATCCAACAGAGCACGGAATGGCCTCCTCTCATCAGATGGCTCGACAGAGAAGTCCTCACCAGTGGCCTGAACACAAAATTAGAATTCACTTGTTGCGTTCGACAAACAAAAACATCAAAGACTGGCAGCCCCAATTAAATGTTTCAGGTGGATTATACCTCAACATTGCCTTCATATTCCTGATCCAATTCACGGTACTTGAGTACACGGCGAGCTAAAAGAAGCCCAGTGCAGTATGCTACATGAATTTAGACAGAAGAATTAAAGACCGCACATTGAACAAGCTAACAGGTATGAAGCCCGCTAGTCAGAGTTGAGAGATTCTACCTGCAGCATAGTTGGTGAGGCCAACTGTCAGGCCATACCGAGGCAGCTCATGGGAATAGGCTGCAGCCATCACAATATCACCGGCAATTGTCGCATACACAATTTGGGCTGTGACATCCTTGTTGGTCTAAAGTACTATTGTCAAGAGAAACAATGTGTATCTGCTAATAATACACATAATACAGCAAATCAACCAGTAACTCTACTAATCTAAGTAAGGTAGTTATAAGCATAACACGACTAATTAACAAGTGCATCACATGATAAATGACAAAAGGATACAAATCGCACAACAAAGCGGTACTTTGGTGTGTTATACTTGTTCTTGTCTTGGTTGGTCAGCCTGAGCCTGGCCCTGTAATCAGTCTTTCCTTCTGCAAAAGAAGTGGGGGGAAAAGGCCCATCAAAAACAATGTCATCCTTCGGCTGTACTGCCAAAGCCACCAAGTTAGGATTAATAAAACATACGTCTCCTTCTCTTAAACTTGACTTGGAAACGCTTGGAGTACGCCCTTGTCTTCTGGTTCTTGACGAACACCTGAAACATATATCCAAATGACGCATGAACACGGTGGAGGTTTGAATACTCAAACAGCAGAGATAAAATCAGGCATATACAAGGATTCGTAGATTCTAAGTCTACAGGAGAACAAGGATAAACGTGACAGGATCGAACTTGTTGTCAGCAAACTGAACTTGATATCGCCAAAGAGAGCCGGCAGAAAAAATCGAAGAGGGATAGGATTCCTCATCCAACTCGTAATAATCGTAAGCACTAAACAAAACCACGTATAAGAACAAGAAATCGAAGAGTCTATGGGATATAGCAAACCCGAACAAGAACAGACAAGATTTACTAATCACTAGAAGAACATGGAACCATGAGAATCAAGAGCCAAAAACTGATGTAACCGAGCGCCGGGGGGGGGGGGGGATCAGACCATTCTCGCTCGCGGCTGCGGCGGCGGCGGTGTGGAGTGATGGCAGCGGGGCGGCTGCTCTTGGCGTGAGAGAGGGAAGGGGAGGTTGCGTTTTATTCGGAAGGTAGAAACCCTAGAGAGCTTCAGATGAACGGATGAGATGGGGAGTTGGGCATGGACGATTCAGATGGGTACAGGGTTTTGCTTTACGGGCGAAAGGGCCTGAGCTGGGGAATGGGAACGTGGGATTTTGGATCAGTTTGGATTGTGTCCTGGGCTTCATGTCTCGGGAAAAAGGGTGCCTGTTTGAGCCCTGGTTTAGGATCAGTTCTTTTGACCTCACGATTTTTCAAAATCTGATTTTGAAAAACTGCCCATAGAATCGTCTGGTCACAGAATTAGCTGTCCAGTTTTTTTCTGTGATTTTTGCTTGTGATTGTTGTATGAGTTGTATGGTGAAATGTCAGTAACGCCCCTAGATTGAACTGATAGCTGAATTGCTAACACTTGTTATTTCCGATAGTTTCATGTCTAATATGAACAAGAAAGCGACTTGCAAATCTCATAAAATATTTAATATTACAATATAAAACGAGTTGCAAATATCATAAAGTGTTTAATATTAAAATTTAAAACCGAGTTGGAAATATAATAAAGTGCTTAATATTACAAGTTAAAAGCGAGTTGCAAACTACAAATAGAAGGACAATCTCAAGATACAAGACTGGCGGCAATAGCCTCACATGTAGCGGTCATGGTACCATCATCTTCAGGTGGTAAAGTGTTGGCACCTGTAAACGGCTGTGGAGGTTGCACATACGCATCATTGTCAAACTTGTCAAAATGCTCATCACGTAACTTGTTATCACGAATGTAGTTGTGAAGACACATGCATGCAGTGATGATCATCTTTTGGGTCTCCGGTTTGTATCGTGGTATGCCTTGGAGAATACGCCATTTCATCTTGAGAACACCAAACGATCTTTCGACAACATTTCACAAAGAAGAATGACGATGGTTGAATGTCTCATACCTCCCCATGGGAGGGTGTTGTTGGAAATCAGGTACATGATACCGTTGCCCTTTGTATAGTGCTAGATATCCAACCCTGTTTGGATGTCGGGAGTTGACAAGGTAGTATTTATCTACAATAAGACATCATGTATATAAGAATATGCATGCATACATGTATATAAAAATATGTATACATACAAGAGATTACCCGTGGGTGGTTGTGGAAAATGCTCATAATGAACTATAGCATCGCTCCATACACGTGTGTCATGAACAGATCGGGGCATCCAGGAACAACAAAAGTGAACCTAATATCGAAATCACACACTGCTATGACATTTTCGCTTGTGTATCATTTCCTATTCATGTGTTGGGGCTCCAATTCTTTGGGCACAATCACTCTAATGTGTGTTCCATCTATGGCCCCAATTGCATTTTTGAAAATGAAACCAGAACCTTGTTTTTGTAAGTATGGGATGAGGTTCAGAGAAAGATGGATCCATTGGTCTAATGTAGTCACCAGCCATGCGGTCCACACACTCCAGATCCTCATGGAATTTTTTGTTATTGACAGAACGACTATGTGCAAACCGATCTGCGACATTGTTAGTGGTTTGCGTTGTCCCCTAAGTCCATAGAAAAAATGTATGCTTCTTTGGATGATATGTTGCAAGTTGACTTAAGCCCATACTTCTCAACCAACAGATCATGTAGCGGGTAAAACACTGACCTCCTCATTATGAACATAGCATAGAAAGCTTTTCGATCCTACTCCTTCTCTTCCACCCATTGGAGGTCTGTAACAAGGGGTACTTTTCTTGACGCATACGACAATGATTTGCTTGATGACGCCATTTCCAAAGCACCATTCCTTCCTCAAATTCCTCATCTTCTTGTTTTTTCTATCCATTTGCCACAACCACATACACATGGGTAAAAATGCAAGCACAAGTTCAGTACTAAAAAAGTGCATAGTTCAGTACATTATAATATCCAAATAGATGGGTTTCAACCAAATACCATAAAGTACAGTACAAGTTCAAAGCAAACAGTATTGGTTCCAACCAAATAACATAGTTCACTATGATACAAGTAAAAGGAACGGAAACATAGTTATTGTTGAACTCCCATGTTTTCATTATCCAATTAAGCCTCGCACTAGGCTCGTGACCCTTCAAGGCAGAGAAAACATCACGATTTGTTTCATCCCAGAAAAGATGTGAAGCATAGAAATGAACATCACTCCCAGGTGCACCACCATCTGCTTCTACCATGGCAACCATTTCGTGAATCTCCTATCTTGCTGAAACATGCGTTGCATATCTCTTGTTCCTTGAATCAAAGAGGCCCACCATCCGAACAAAAGCCTCGTTTTTAGCATTCTCACTTGTCCTCTTTTCATTCACCTTAGGACTTGGCGAATAAGGACATGCCATCTTCTTCCCACCTTTTCCACGGTTCAGACTCGGTGTACCTTGGCTTTCATCACCTTCACAGCCAGACTCATCATCCAAAATGATTCGAGCTGTAGAACCTTGATATGTGGAATTGGCACCCTCGCATGCTCATTTGTGACACAACAAGCATCAAACACCTCCTCCAGTTTATCCTCCTCCTCAAGTGGAGCATGCCGAAACTTGATAGCCTGCGGACGTGCCTGCAATCAAATATCACATAACCATGTTAGATGGAATGAAAATGGAACATGACTCGCTATTTAATAAAATGACAAGGTAGTAAATGTACCTTCAACTCCAATGCCCACCACTCATCCGTAGCAACAATGGTCTTTGTATAAGGATCCCCTCCGATGCCAGAAGATTTTTGAAGCAATGTCTTCCATATGGCATAATTAGTTGTACATGCATCCCATCTGTATTTTAATTGCTGGTGCGAATAGTTTCTCCCGGAGCGCTCATTGAACTTAGCAAGCAAATTAGTGTGTCCAACATCGGACAAAGTGGTGTTTCCAGGGGCGCGGTGATTTGCTCGCACCTCCTCTACGCGCACATCCATATAAATGGAATGCGTCGCACTATCCCAAATTGCTTTAGGATGCTTCACTTTCTCCATCTACAACATCCATATTTCAATATTTTAATGTATACAACATCCATATATAAATGGGACAGCAGCAGCCATCAGATCCGTCATCTACAAAATTCAGCCTCAATAGCAGCCTGCTACTGGCCACACATAGCGAAGCAGCAGTGCTGGCGTGCTGCATCCCACATCGCAGCGGTGGCGTGGCTGCTAGCCACACGCAACGGCAGCAGTAGCAGTCAAGCATCAGCGGTCCATGAAGTAGCAGCAGCAGTCAAGCAGCAGCAGAAGCGAAACAGAGCAGCAGCGGCTCGGGGCGCCAGGGGAAGAGAGGAGCTCACCATCGCGCGGAGGAATGGGGCGGTCGGGCTTGGAGGAACGGGACAGCTCGCTGGCGGATCTGACGGCGTCAGGGCGGGAAATCCTGCTAGCGGCACCCCCTCCTCCTCCTGCGGGTAGGCGGCTGGGGATCGAGGGAACCCTATCGGGGTGGTGGTTGGGGGAGTCGAGCGACAGAGGGCCAGCCCGATTTGTTTTTGCTCGTGAGTTGTTGTTCGGCCCGAGTGGCATTTTGCATGTAATTCGGTGCTTCAATAGGGGTAGCGTCCTAAATCGAACCGTTACCTTTTGCGGGAACGACAAAATCGTGAGAATCCTGCAAAACTGGCAATTTTCGTTTGCACTAACGATTCTGGTGATTCTCAAATGATTTTGGAGAAGCAAATTGAGTTCTTTTGCGATTCTCGATTCTCTAGGCGTGATTGTTGAGAATCACCTCAAAAGAACTGACCCTTTGTTTTTGTGCCTGGTGAGGCTGGCCTGGTGTACATGTGTTTTGTTGGTGGCCTGGCCTGGTGTAGCATTAAAATAATATACTACCATCATTTGAACGCCCTAACAACAAAAATGTTGGGGAATGTTGCATGGGAAACAAAAAAATTCCTATGAACACCCAAGATCTATCTATGGAGATGCATAGCTACGAGAGGGGGAGTGTATCTACATACCCTTGTAGATCGCTAAGCGGAAGCATATATAACGCGGTTGATGTAGTCGTACTCTTCACGATCCAATCGCAATCCGATCCGATCTAGCGCCCAACGAACGGCCTCGTTCAGCACACGCGCGGCTCGATGACGTCTCCTCCTTCTTGATCCAGCAAGCGAGGGAGGAGAAGTAGATGGGATCTCAACCAGCACGACGGCATGGTGGAGATGGTGGTGGAGCAATCCCGGCAGGGCTTCGTCAAGCGCTACCGTAGATGCGATCTGAGGAGAAAACGGAGTAACGGGAAAGGGAGGGCTGCCATCGGGGCATAGGAATTGGTGTGTGAAGCCCTCCCCTCCCCTCCACTATATATAGGAGGCAAAGGGGACAGGTGAGGCGCAGCCTTGACCCCTCCTCCAAGGGAGGGGACGGCGGCCAAGGGAGAGTCCTCCCTTTACAAGGAAGGGAGGAGTCCCCCTCCTCCAAGGCACCTCCGGGGTGCCTTGTCCCTTTGGGACTCTTGCCCCCAAGCCTAATTCGCCTCTAGGGGCTGATGCACCTGGCCCATGATGGCTAGGGCGCACCCCCTATGGCCCATGTGGGCCCACGGGGCAGGCGGACCCCCGGAACCCTTTTCAGCACCCCGGTACACTACCGGTAATGCCCGAAAAATTTCCGGTGACCAAAATAGGACTTCCCATATATAAATCTTTACCTCCGGGTCATTCCGGAACTCCTTGTGACGTCCGGGATCTCATTTGGGACTCCGAACAACATTCGGTCACCAACGTACATATCCCAATACTACTCTAACGTCACCGAACGTTAAGCGTGCGGACCCTGCGGGTTCGAGAATCATGTAGACATGACCGAGACACCTCTCTGACCAATAACCAATAGCGGGACCTGGATACCCATAGTGGTTCCTACATATTCCACAAAGATCTTCATCGGTCGAACCACGATGTTAAGGATTCAGTCAATCCCGTATACAGTTCCCTTTGTCCAGCGGTATGTTACTTGCCCAAGATTCGACCGCCGGTATCTCCATACCTAGTTCAATCTCGTTACCGGCAAGTCTCTTTACTCGTTCTTTAATACAAGATCTTGTGACTAACTCCTTAGTCACATTGCTTGCAAGCTTCTTGTGATGTTGTATTACAGAGAGGGCCCAGAGATATCTCTCCGTCATACGGAATGACAAATCCCAGTCTCGATCCATGCCAACCGAACAGTCACCCTTGGAGATACCTGTAGAGTGCCTTTATGATCACTCAGTTACGAAGTGACGTTTGATACACACAATGTAGTCCTCCGGTGCCAGGGAGTTGCATGATCTCATGGTCTTAGGAACAGATACTTGACATGAAGAAAGAAGTATCAATAAACTAATACGATCAAATGTTATGCTTACGGTTGGGTCTTTTCCATCACATCATTCTCCCAATGATGTGACCTCGTTATCAAATGATCACTCATGTCTATGGTTAGGAAACTTTAACCATATTTGATCAACGAGCTAGTCTAGTAGAGGCTCACTAGGGACACAGTGTTGTCTATGTATCCACACATGTATCTGAGTCTCCAATCAATACAATTCTAGCATGGATAATAGACATTTATCATGAATAGGGAAATATGATAATAACCAATTTATTATTGCCTCTAGGGCATATTTCCAATAGTCTCCCACTTGCACTAGAGTCAATAATCTAGTTCACATCGCCATGTGATTCACACCCAATGAGTTATGGGGTTTGATCATGTTTTGCTTGTGAGAGAGGTTTTAGTCAACGGGTCTACAACATTCAGATCCATGTGTACTTTGCAAATCCTTATGTCATACTGTAGATGCTGCTATCACGCTCCACTTGGAGCTATTCCAAATGACTGCTCCACTATACGTATCCGGTTTGCTACTCAGAGTCATCCGGATTGGTGTCAAAGCTTGCACTGATGTAACCCTTTACGATGAACTATTTATCACCTCCATAATCGAGAAACATTTCCTTAGTCCTCTTGTTACTACGGATAATTTTGACCGTTGTCCAATGATCCACTCCTGGATCACTCTTGTACCCCCTTGCCAAACACGTGGCAAGACACACATCAAGTGCGGTACACAGCATGGCATACCGTATAGAGCCTATGGCTAAGGCATATGGGACGACCTTCGTCCTTTCTCTTTCTTCTGCCGTGATCGAGCTTTGAGTCTTACTCAACTTCACACCTTACAATACATGCAAGAACTCCTTGTTTGACTGATCCATTTTGAACTCCTTCAAAATATTTTCAAGGTATGTACTCATTGAAAGTCTTATCACGCGTCATGATCTATCTCTATAGATCTTGATGCCCAATATTTAAGCAGCTTTTTCCAGGTCTTCCTTTGAAAACCTTTCAAACAACCCTTTATGCTGTCTAGAAATTCTACATCATTTCCGATCAACAATATGTCATCCACATATACTTATTAGAAATGCTATAGTGCTCCCACTCACTTTCTTATAAATACAAGTTTCTTATAAACTTTGTATAAACCCAAAAGAGCTTTGATCACCTCATCAAAGCGCATATTCCAACTCCGAGATTCTTGCACCAGTCCATAGAAGGATCGCTGGAGCTCGCATGCCTTTTAGCATCCTTAGGATCGACAAAACCTTCTGGTTGTATCCCATATAACATTTCCTCAAGGAAACCGTTAAGGAAACGATGTTTTGACATCCATCTACCAGATTTGATAATCGAAAAATGCAGCAATTGCTAACATAATCCCAACAGACTTTAGCATCGCTACGGGTGAGAAAGTCTCATCGTAGTCAACTCCTTGAACTTGTCGGAAACCTCTTTGCGACAAGTCGATCATTATAGATAGTGACATTACTACCAGCGTCTGTCTTCTTAAAGATCCATTTATCCTTAATGGCCTGTCGGTCATCGGAAAAGCCTACCAAAGTCCACACTTGGTTATCATACATGGATCCTATCTCGATTACATGGCCTCTAGCCATTTGTTGGAATCTGGGCCCATCATCGCTTCCTCATAGTTCGTAGGCTCATCGTTGTCTAACAACATGACTTCCAAGATAGGATTACCATACCACTCAGGGGCAGTACGTGTCCTTGTCGACCTACGATGTTCGGTAGCAACTTGATCTGAAGTTTAGTGGTCATCATCATTAGCTTCCTCTTCAATTGGTGTACGCATTACAGGAACACCTTTCTGTCCTGCGCTACTTTCCAATTCAAGTGAAGGTTCGATAACCTTATCAAGTTCTACCTTCCTCTCACTCACTTCTTTCGAGAGAACCTCCTTCTCTGGAAAGGATCCATTCTTGGCAACAAAGACCTTGACTTCGGATCTATGATAGAAGGTATACCCAATTGTTGCTCTAGGGTATATTATGAAGATGCACTTTTCCGCTTTGGGTTCGAGCTTATCACACATAAGTGTCGCATCCCCAAACTCTAAGAAACGGGAGCTTAGGTTTCTCGCAAAACCATAATTCATACTGCGTCGTCTCAACAGATTTATATGGTGCCCTATTTAAAGTGAATGTAGTTGCCTCTATTGCACAACCCCAAAACAATAGTCGTAAATCAGCAAGAGACATCATAGATCGCACCATATCCAGTAGAGTACGATTACGACGTTCAGACACACCATTACACTATGGTGTTCCAGGTGGCGTGGGTTGTGAAACAATTTCCACATTGTCTTGGATACCAAACTCGTAACTCAGATATTCACCTCCACGATCATATCATAGACATTTTATCTTCTTGTCACGATGATCTTCAACTTCACTCTGATATTGCTTGAACTTTTCAAAAATTTCAGACTTGTGTTTCATCAAGTAAATATATCTGTATCTACTCAAATCATCTCTGAAGGTAAGATAATAACGATATCCACCGCGTGCTTGAACACTCATTGAACTGCATACATCAATATGTATTATTTCCAATAAGTCACTTGCCCGCTCCATCGTACCGGAAAATGAGGTCTTATTCATCTTGCCCATGAGGCATGGTTCACATGTCTCAAGCGATTCAGCATCGAGTGAGTCCAAAGATCCATCAACATGGAGCTTCTTCATGCGCTTTACACCAATATGCCCTAAGCAACAGTGTCACAAGTATGTGGTACTATCATTATTAACTTTGCATCTTTTGGCATCAATATGATGAACATCTGTATCACTACGATCGAGATTCAATAAACCATTCACATTGGGTGCATGACCATAGAAGGTATTATTCATGTAAACTACATGTAAACAGAACAACCATTATTCTCTGACTTAAATGAATAATCGTATTGCAGTAAACATGATCTAATCATGTCCATGCTCAACGCAGACACCAAATAACATTTATTTAGGTTCAACACTAATCCCAAAGGTAGAGGGAGCGTGCGATGGTGATCACATCAACCTTGGAAACACTTCCAACACACATCGTCACCTCGCCCTTAGCTAGTCTCCGTTTATTCCGCAACTTTTGTTTCTAGTTACCAATATTAGCAACTGAACCGGTATCTAATACCCAGGTGCCACTAGGAGTACTAGTAAGGTAGACATCAATAACACGTATATCGAATATACTTTTGTTGATGTTGCCAGCCTTCTTATATACCAAGCATTTGGGGTAGTTTTGCTACCAGTGGCCGTTCCCCTTATAATAGAATCACTTAGTCTCGGTTTTGGATTCAACCTTGGGTTTCTTCACTGGAGCGGCAACTGGCTTGCCATTCATGAAGTTTCCCTTCTTGCCCTTGCCCTTCTTGAAACTAGTGGTCTTACCATCAACACTTGATGCTCCTTCTTGACTTCTACCTCCGCGGCCTTAAGTACCGCGAATAGCTCCGGGATCATCATATCCATCCCTTGCATGTTATAGTTCATCACAAAGCTCTAGTAGCTTGGTGATAGTGATTGGAGAACTCTGTCAATCACTATCTTATCTGGAAGATTAACTCCCACTTGATTCAAGCGATTGTAGCACCCAGACATTCTGAGCACATGCTCACTAACTGAGCTATTCTCCTCCATCTTGTAGGCAAAGAACTTGTCAGAGGTCTCATACCTCTCAACACGGGCATGAGCCTGAAATACCAATTTCAGCTCTTGGAACATCTCATATGCTCCATGGCGTTCAAAACGTCTTTGAAGCCCCGATTCTAAGCCCTAAAGCATGGCGCACTAAACTATCAAGTAGTCATCAGAATGTGTCTGCTAGACGTTCACAACATCCACAGGCGACGCTTGAGGGGGTGGCGCACCGAGCGGTGCATCAAGGACATAAGCCTTCTGTGCAGCAATGAGGACAATCCTCAGATCACGGACCCAGTCCGCATTATTGCTACCATCATCTTTCAACTCTATCTTCTCTAGGAACGCATCAAAATACAGGGGAGCTACAACGCGAGCTATTGATCTACAACATAATTTGCAAAGACATTTTTACTATTCATGATAATTAGTTAAATTAATCAAATTACTAATGAACTCCCACTCAAATCAACATCCCTCAGGTTGACTAAGTGTGACATGATCCAAATCCACCAACCCAAGTCCGATCATCACGTGAGATGAGGTGGTTTTAATGGTGAACATCTCCATGTTGATCATATCTACTATATGACTCATGTTCGACCTTTCGGTCTCGTGTGTTCCGAGGCCATGTCTGTACATGCTAGGCTCGTCAAGTTTAACTCAAGTATTCCGCGTGTGTAAAGCTTGCTTACACCCGTTGTATGCGAACGTAGAGTCTATCACACCCGATCATCACGAGGTGCTTCGAAACGACGATCCTTCGCAACGGTGCATACTCGGGGAGAACACAATTTTATCTTGAAATTTTAGTGAGGAATCATCTTATAATGCTACTATCGTCCTAAGCAAAATAAGATGCATAAAAAGGATAAAAATCACATGCAAATCATATAAGTGACATGATATGGCCATCATCATCTTGTGCTTTTGATCTCCATGTACAAAGCACCGGCATGATCTCCATTGTCACCGGCATGACACCATGATCTCCATCATCATGATCTCCATCATCGTGTCATCACGTGGTTGTCGCACCAACTATTGCTTCTACAACTATTGCTAACTCATAGCGATAAAGTAAAGCAAATGGTACAAATAAATTAAAGACAACCATATGGCTCCTGCCGGTTTCCATACTCATCGACATGCAAGTCGTGACAACTATACAAAACATGATCATCTCATACATCACATATATCAAATCACGTCTTGGCCATATCATATCACAACATGCCCTGCAAAAACAAGTTAGACGTCCTCTACTTTGTTGTTGCAAGTTTTACGTGGCTGCTATGGGCAACTATCAAGAACCGTTCTTACCTATGCAAAGCCACAACGGTAATAATCAAGTTGCCTTTTAACCTTCTACAAGGACCGCCTCTTTCGAATCCGATTCAACTAAAGTGGGAGAGACAGACACCCGCCAGCCACCTTTATGCAATAAGTTATATGTTAGTCGGTGGAACCGGTCTCTTGTACGTGGACAAGTAAGATTGGTACGGGCCGCTTCATCACACAATACCATCGAATCAAAATATTACTAAGGAGGTAAGCAATCTGAACATCAACGCCCACAAACTCTTTGTGTTCCACTCGTGCATATCATCTACGCATAGACCTAACTCATGATGCCACTGTTGGGGAACGTTGCATGGGAAACAAAAAATTTCCTACGAACACCCAAGATCTATCTATGGAGATGCATAGCTACAAGAGGGGGAGTGTATCTACATACCCTTGTAGATCGCTAAGCGGAAGCATATATAACGCGGTTGATGTAGTCGTACTCTTCACGATCTAATCGTGATCCGATCCGATCTAACGCCCAACGGACGGCACCTCCGTGTTCAACACACATGCGACTTGATGACGTCTCCTTCTTGATCCAACAAGCGAGGGAGGAGAAGTAGATGGGATCTCAACCAGCATGATGGCGTGGTGGAGATGGTGGTGGAGCAATCCCGGCAGGGCTTCACCAAGCGCTACCGTAGATGCGATCTGAGGAGAAAACGGAGTAACGGGAGAGGGAGGGCTGCCACCGGGGCGTAGGAATTGGTTGTACCTCCCAAGATGCGATCCTATCCTTATTTTGGCATGAGGGCCTCGACAGGGATAGAAGCGCATCTCGTCGTTTCGCAAGAAAGGATATCATTACAAGTACATGTAAAGAAGAGATGAGTATATGGAATTGGCTTACACTCGCCACAAGCTACATCAATATCACATCAATACAACAACATATCCAAACATCATACAGAAGAGCAGGGTCCGACTACGGACAAAAACAAATGATAAAATGACATCCATCCTTGCTATCTCAGGCTGCCGCCTGGAACCCATCCTAGATCGATGATGAAGAAGAAGAACTCCAAATCAAACAAGCATCGCTCTCGCGTCAAAGCATCGCATTACCTGTACCTGCAACTGTTGTTTTAGTAATTTGTGAGCCATGGGCACTCAGCAATGTCATTTCCAAGGGTATCAAGACTATTAAAGCTTAGTGGGTGAGGTATGGTTAAGTGGTGAGTCTGCAGCAAGCAACTAAGCATTACTTGAGCGGCTAACTTACGAGTACAAGAATAAGGGGGGATGATTGTCGAATAAACGGACGTGAACTAGTAATGATCACTAAGTGATCCTGAACACCTACTTACGTCAATCATAACCCCACCGTGTTCTCTCTCGGAAAAGGTCTCACGAGAAGAGACAGTCACGGTTACGCACACAGTTGGTGTATTTTATTTGAGTTTACTTCAAGTTTGCTATGACCGGGTGTTAAACAAAGTTTCCAAGTTGCCACGTAACCGCGGGCATGACTTTCCGAAAGATTTAACCCTGCAGGGGTGCTCCAACTCATCCATCACAAACTAACCACACGCCGCAGGAATAATCTCGACCACAAATCCCGTGATTTCCAAGGCAATTCCATTGGAAAACCGCAACCTCGAGATAGCCCAAAGTATTCTCGGAATTCCTAACACAAGACGTTCGAGAAAGGTAAAACAAATCCAGCAAGGCCGCCCGACGTGTCGACGAACCCGATAGGAGCCGCGTATCTCGTTCTCAGGACACGACGGATGAGCTATGGTTACCACGCCAATCACCGAGTTGCCCCGGGTAGCGTTAATAAGCTGCTCTGGGTTGGACCAACACTCAAGAGGAGCACTGACCCGGGTTGTTGATTAAAGATCCTCGGGTTAATTACTCCCTATGCAGGTTTATTAGTTATTAGGCGAATGTAGTACCAATGTTGGGCCTTGCCAGACAAGTTTTATCCTAAAACGAAAATCAAGGGGGTCCCCATAACAACCCCGAGCATGTTAGGAGCACTCAATTATGGAACATAACACCGGTACACAAGTAACTAGGGCGGCAAGAGTGGAACAAAACACCGAGCAAAAGGCCAAGCCTTCCACCCTTTACCAAGTATATATGTGCATTAAATTAAATAGCAATAATATTGTGATATATCAAAAGGATATCCATGTTGGCACATGGAAACAATTGCACCCGCAACTAGCAACGCTATAAGAAGGGCTGAGCAAGCGGTAACATAGCCAAACAATGTTTTGCTGGGATGTGGAGGGGTTAGAGGCTTATCATGGCAGTTTAGGAGGCTTGACGTGGTAGGTAACGAGACAACGATAGAACAAGACAACTAGCATGGCAACGATAGTAGTGGTATCCAAGGAAATGATCATCTTGCCTGAGATCCCGCTTGGAAGAAGAACGAATCCGTGAAGAAGACGAACCAACGAAGTCGAACGAATCCTCAGACTCCGAACGCTTTCGGAACTCTATCGAGAAGAAGCAATCCAGAAACAACAATCAACACATGATAAACACCACAACATATGCATGGCATGATGCACTTCAAATATGATGCATGTTATGCATGACATGGCAAGCACAACAATCAACTTCTACACATTAAGTGAAGCTCAATATGCAACGAGTTGCATATTGACGAAACTCCACATTTGAATATTTAGGTCACTCTCGTTTAGGTACACGATAATATTAAATGTTTTTGGACATGGCAAGAGGTGAAGCATAAGTAAACTACACATCTAGGTAAGTTTAAATGAGGCCGGAAACAACATATAGCATTTCCGAAACGACCCCATATGTTAATTTCGAAATTGGTCCAGATCTGAACTAATCATGTTTTATATTTATTAAACAGGGAAATAAGATTCACAATGAGATTCTTCTCGTCATTCTAGTCCATTTACATATATAGAACATTTGAAACGGAGCTACGGTCGAAAAGATATGACCATCACAAGATAATATGCCATGAATGCAAAATGCATGCAAACATCAACCATAAACATGTCAAATCATGGATGCAACAAGATATTGTGATACTACATGAAAATCTAAGCAAGTTTCATATGCAACATGTTCAAAACGGAGCTACGGTTCAACAAATACAACCAACACAAGTTTTAGTTGAAATCTGCCTAAAACAGCAAGATAGCATATTGCACACATGAAAACAATAAGCTCCAAGATCCTAATATGTACAAACTAAGCATGGGGCTGTATCATATAACACACACTTAATTTCATCTTCACATATCATACTCAAAATAGTTATGGAACACATGGTAGGAAGCTCACAACATGGCAATAAAATATAGCAGATTAGGACTTAGTGAAAATAACAGTTTTCCACAAACAGTGTTAACCTGATGGCATATTGACAACACTAAAACTATATGTTACAGGTCATAGAATGGCATGAAAATTAACAGCATGGTAGTAGACATGATGCACTACAAATCATTACATGGTGGCACGGTCTAATTATGCCTAGAAACATGGCTAGCATCAACACAACATGACATTATGAAGAAAACAAATTCTCAGAGTTAGTGAAAATTAGAGTAGACATGTGCAGCAGTTTTTAACAGATTGACATATTAAACAACAGAATTAATTATGATGCTAAACCTATTCATGCAAACTATTGGCACAACATGATAGGCAACAACATGCTTAACAAAAGACTCCTTGGTGGAAACCACAAAAGACTTCTAGATCAATAGCAAATCACATGACAACATGGCAACAAAATAACAGTTTCAGACTTAGTGAAATTTAACTATCACCCAAAACAACAGTTTTGACTAGGCATGTTGACATGGCAATAACAGTAGCATAACAACCCTCTATGAGCATGGCAATGACACTAACAACAAGAAGACATTACACACTACAAAACATACCATTGGCACATGTTCATACGGGTCATGGATTGCTTAATATGATGCTCACAAAACGGAACTATTCGTTAACATATTTCAGTTTTAACACGATAGCAACTTGAGAGCAACAATTGAACATGATGATGATGTTCTACCTAGCAACCAGAGGCATGGCATCAAAGTAGACATATTATAGGCCAATACTCATGAAGACTCCATATGCAAAAGACCTACGGTTGAGATGCAATCATCCACACCAAATCGAACAAAATAACAGATTTGCACCTACCGACAAGATGCACTTTTGCAACAGGGATATGGACATGCAAATATATCCTAATGCACAAGCAAATGGCACCATCATGTAGAGCACGAAAAGTAGAACAACTTTCATGTATAACACTTTTTCATATGATGCACGGTTTAAAAGTTACTATTGCTCGAAAACGCATATATGACAGGTTTTTTCACAAAACGAAAATGACTTAGAGAAATCTATACTGAGCGTCGGGTAACTATGTCACACACGGGCGAGGGATTGGTGGGTTGCTCACCCTGGGCCGAGGCCCGGCTGGAGGAGAGGAAGGTCGACTGGGTCGGCTGGGGACCGAAGTGGGCGCTGGAGGCGGCCTAACCGCTCGTCCTCTTCCTCCCAATCGGATCGGGGAGGCAAGGGCGGTGGCGCCATGGCCACGACGACCGGGGCGCCGGCGGGCGAGGGGGTGGCCGGATTCGGCACGGGGAAGGCCGGAGAAGCCCGGGGACGGGGCGGGGACGACGTGCCTCGCCGGATCTGAGGGGTTCTCGGGGCCGGCGGCGGCCAGATCAGGGCTTGGCGAGGACGGGGTTGGGCTGGCAGATCTGGCGACTCGAGCGGCGGCGGCGGGGAGCTCCAAGGCGACGCGAGGATGGCAGGGCAGCAGGGAGCACGGCGGCGCGGGCGGTCACCTCCGACGAGGCGGCGAGGGCCTCCGGTGGCCGGCGGCGGGGGCGAGCGGAGGTGCGGGAGCCGAGCGGGAGGAGCTGCGGCTTGCGGGCGGCTGCGGGCTCGCCGTGGCCCGGTTCGGCCCGGGGCGGGCCCGATCGGGGTTGCGGCGGGCCGCGGTGGTGGGAGGCGTTGGAGGGCGACGTGGCAGGCGCGGGTTGGCCACAGGGGCGCTACGACGGCGTCTAGCGGCGGCGCTGGCTCGCTAAGTGGCGGCGGTAGGGTGGTGGGGTACGGATTTCGAGGAGGAGGGAGGCTAGGAGGCCAAATCTGGCACGGGAGGCCTTCTATTTATAGCAGCGGCGCTAGGGTTAGGGGTTTGAGGCCGTTTTTGGACCGTTCGATCCCTATCGGACGGTCCGGAAGCGAAGGGGGGGCTAGGCTGGGCTAGTGGGCCGTGGAGAGGTGGTTGGGCCAAGAAGAGAGGGAGGAATGAGTAGCCCAGCAACAATTTGAAACTGCTACTTCTTGAGCTTGCGTTGGTTTTCCCTTGAAGAGGAAAGGGTGATGCAGCAAAGTAGATATGTATTTCCCTCAGTATTGAGAACCAAGGTATCAATCCAGTAGGAGGTACAAGCAAGGCCCCAATCTATGCACCTGCACAAACAATCAAATACTTGCACCCAACGCTATAAAGGGGTTGTCAATCCCTTCACGGTCACTTGCAAGGATGAAATCCGATAGAGATAGATATAAAAGATTACTAAAATGATAATTAAAATAAAAGTAAATAAATTGCAGCAAAGTATTTTTGTGTTTTTTAGTTTATAGATCTGAAAATATAATATGGAAAATAGACCCGGGGGCCATAGGTTTCACTAGAGGCTTCTCTCTTGAAGGAAAATAATACGGTGGGTGAACAAATTACTGTCGAGCAATTGATAGAAAAGCGCATAGTTATGACGATATCCAAGGCAATGATTATGCATATAGGCATCACGTCCGTATCAAGTAGACCGAAACGATTCTGCATCTACTACTATTACTCCACACATCGACCGACTCCTGCCTGCATCTAGAGTATTAAGTTCATGAAGAACAGAGTAACGCATTAAGTAAGATGACATGATGTAGAGGGATAAACTCAAGCAATATGATGAAAACTCCATCTTTTTATCCTTGATGGCAACAATACAAATATGTGCCTCGCTACCCCTACTTTGTCACTAGGTGAGGACACCGCAAGATTGAACCCAAAACTAAGCACTTCTCCCATTGCAAGAATTACCAATCTAGTTGGCCAAACCAAACCAATAACTCGAAGAGACTTACAAAGATATGAAATCATGCATATAAGAATTGAGAGAAGATTCAAATAATATTCATAGATAATCTGATCATAAACCAACAATTCATCGGATCTCGACAAACACACCGCAAAAGAGTATTACATCGGATAGATCTCCATGAAGATCATGGAGAACATGGTATTGAAGAATATAGAGAGAGAAGAAGCCATCTAGCTACTAGCTATGGACCCGAAGGTCTGAGGTAAACTACTCACGCATCATCGGAAGGGCAATGGTGTTGATGTAGAGGCCCTCCGTGATTGAATCCCCCTCCGGCAGATCGCCGGAAAAGGCCCCAAGATGGGATCTCACGGGAACAGAGGCTTGCGGCGGCGGAAAAGTATTTTTGTGGCTCTCTTTGGTATTGGGGGAATATTTCTGCATTTATAGGCGAAGAGTTAGGGTTGGAGGAGCTACGGGGGGCCCACAAGCCAGGGGGCGCCCCCCCAGGGGCGCGCCCTGGTGGCTTGTGGCCCACCCGTAGGTCTTCTGGCCTCTTCTCCAAGCCTCCTGGGTTCCTTCTGGTCCAAGAAAAATCAGCGTAGAATTTTATTCCGTTTGGACTCCGTTTGATATTCCTTTTCTGCAATACTCAAAAACAAGGAAAGAACAGAAACTGGCACCGGGCACTAGGTTAATAGGTTAGTCCCAAAAATAATATAAAATAGCATATTAATGCATATAAAACATCCAAAACAGATAATATAATAGCATGGAACAATCAAAAATTATAGATATGTTGGAGACGTATCAGAAACACCGAAAACGTCCGACAAATACCTGATGACGGCGCTACTGCGGTCGACCGTTCGGGTATCAAACGACCTCCGATTGCGACAAAATTTGGCACGCGACCTACCTACAATATAATAAGACCGTTCGCCAAGTTTCGACCCAATCCGAGAATATTTTATATGCACTTTTAAAAACATTTTTTAAACGATGCCGCGGGCGCGCGTGTGTGTGGTTGGTCTCAAAACGGTCACTGACGAGAACGGAGAGAACCGGCAACTACGAACGGATGCAAATTTTCAAAAACGAGTGACGATGCTGTGCAGATGATGCGAATGATGCGATGACGAATGCGACAAACAAACGAATCACACGACGAGAATGGAAATAAAAGGGGATCTTCTGGAGCGTCAGTCTCGGGCTGTTACAACTCTCCTCCACTTACAAGAGATCTCGCCCCGAGATCTTAGAACGAGAAGGGGAAGAGAAAGAGCAAGAGGAAGAGGTGAAACTTAGTTGCTTCTTTGACAAACGAGTGAAACCACATGAACTTGAAGGATTGCAAGAGGTGAAGAATGATCTGAGAAACAAGCAAGAATTCAAAAGAAATTTGGGCAGCACTTCGGTAGAAAAGAGAAGCAAAACTTGATAAGATGGAAAGAATTTGAAAAGAGGACACAACACCCCGGTTAGCTGAAAGCAAAGAAAGAACATGATCTTAACGAAACGAGATGATGGATCGAAGAGAGCAACCTCACAACACCTCCGGAACAAAAGAATAGAAGCTAGATCACTAGAAAGAAAGAACGGATAAGAAAATGACTACTTTGATCACAATTGAATTGAAGAGCATCCTTACGAGAAGAATTGAACGGAGTTGTTGGAAAATCAACAATGAAAAGAAAAACTTGTTGTGGGCTTATGGAAACAACTCAAAATTATGAGGTGACAACCGGCCACAACGAAAACAATTGGTTGCTAGAGAGCAACAAGATATGCAAAACTTCTTTCCCCAAGAAGATACCTTGAAAACTTGGATTATTGATAAGCACCATGATAGCAACAATCCTTAGGACAGGCTTTAGGTGAAATATAATCCAAGATAACTCCAAGGAATAACATGATGGGTTTAAATATCTCATTCTTGACAAATTCTCCTCGAGACTCCTCATAATCAAGAATGTTATAACACCATCTCAAAAGATAAGGGAGAAAGAATTGCACTTTGAAATGCAAGATAATAATACTTGAGGACCTCCAACAAAATCTTGAAGAACACTTGAGAATGAGAGAAATCTTGATGAACCACCATGAAGAGCCTCCAGAAATGAAGGATGAAAGAAAGAATTGAAGGTTGTAAAATGAACAAGATTGAGGTCTTGCAAAGATTTAGATGAAGCTTCACGAAGAGAGTCTTGAGAAACTTGGAACTCCAGAAAAGAAAAGATAAGCAACTAGAATAGAGAATTCGATATCATGAACAACTCTTGGAGAAGGATTGGAATCACCTTGATGAAATAAGAATAAGAATTATGTTATGTCAACCCTTCATCAAGTTAAATTGATGACAAGCAACGGATTTGGCATACTACTTATTCTTCTTGAAAAGATTGAAGAGATACATAAGCTTGAAAAAGTCTTCACGAAACACCGCTACGAATTCACAAACGAATGAGGATACCATGAACGAATGGAGATACAAGAGAACGAAGAGATCATGATCCGCCTAGGAGAAAACTTGAACAACGCGCCGAAATAATTGAGAGACGAACGAAGAGACAGCAATTGAGAAGAATTTGAGAATGAAAGCTGAAAGCTGAGAACGAAGAAATTTTCTGAAATGATGGCCTTTGGAGGATCGAGAAATGAAAACAACTCTGAAATGCTCCGGATATATAGGGATGGAATTACTCATGATCGAGAAGAATTTGAGAGGATAGCAACAAGCTGAAACCATGAATCTCCGAGAATGGAACAAGATTTAAGAGGAACTCTCCTTCGGTCTTCAACGCTGAGAATGATGACGAGAAACTACATCATGAATTACTGAGACACTCCAGCATAATGAACAAAGATAGGTTGAGCCAATGATGAAAATGATAATTCTAAGCTATCTTGGATAAGGAATATGACTGATGAAAATCATTCTTACGTCATATTTGAAAAGAATTAGAGATCTTCGCAAAGAATAGAAGAGCCAGGTAAGATCCTGGGAAAAAAAACCTGTGGGTTATGAGCCCACTCAAAGAGATCACCGTTGAAACGGTTGCTTAGAAAGAGAGATTGCACTGGTACAAATGAAAACTTAATGAGGTGAGAACCTCGAAATAATTCGGAAGGATTTGAGCAGAAACACAAGTCTTCTAAGATATCTTCAACACTCTGGATAGGATAGAGAGGCACTACTGGAATCAGGAGATTTGCCGTCTGCCAGTCCTTTGCCATCTGTTTCACCCAGCTGACGGCAAAGACCTTCTTTGCCATCTGCCAGCAGACGGCAAAGACATGGCAGACGACAAATCTCCTGATTCCAGTAGTGAGGGACGAATGAACAAGAGAGGCTTGGATAAAAATTTCCAACATGGGAGAGCAATTAGAGAATGAAAAGGATATGATGAGCACCGAACGCTTGAATTGAATCCATCGGGAAAGACAACGAGAATGAAGAACGATGAACTTAGCACTTGAGCATCTTCACAATGAATCACCAGATACAATATGGAAGAAAAGATAGCGGAAGCATCACATGAATAGAAAAGGCACTTGGATGAGAATTTAATCATTGAAGAAAATGGGCGGGAGGGCGGGGAAAAACAAAGACAACTTGATACCGATGAGATGAACTCCGGAAAGAAATACGAGGATTGATCTTGCAAATATTGGAGAGGGTTGAATTAACTTGATGAGAAACACACCGGTTAGGAAATATATGAATTCACCACTTGACATCGAAGCAACTCGAATTATCATACTACAACAAAACAAAAGATGGGGTTTGAGGATTAAGCCGGGAACAAATACATGACCCATTTACATTTGTTGGAAGGATAAACCTAGATAACTACTTGAATTCCCACCTAAGAATTTCCGAAGTCTTTCTTGTTTATGCGATTAGGGTTGCGGACCCGGGAACGTACCCAAGGTAATCAGCTACAACTGCACCCGCAACCTTCCACACCATAATCCAAGAAACTCCGCAAACTCGTCTACCTCAGACACTCGTAATCACAATGAGACTAAGTATGGCAGTACATCCGAACTCTCTCCACCAGTACTGGGGATGCCGGACTCCTCTCGCCACTACTAGTATTGAAGCAATTTCGAACATCCTCCGTCCTGAGATACTAAGGAAACTGAATGATAACGATTTGCAAAAATCTCTCGGAGCTCTACTCCTCGATAACAGGAGGCACCAAGACAGAATTCCTTCACATCGGCATCATATAGTTTCCAAAATACCCGCATGATCCTAAAAAAAAAATTGAGGGAGAAGAGGAGTATAATCAAAATTCCCAAGTCAAATACCTCACCAGAGCATAGAAGAGAAGTAAAAGAATCCTACTCTCCAATATATAACTAGACTCAAAATAGATTTTCACAAGACTCGACTCGGCCAAAGTTTGATCAATCAAGGGGGCTCCTAGGTTGGTACTGGCTCTGATACCAACTTGTAATGCCCAAGATGCGATCCTATCCTTATTTTGGCACGAGGGCCTCGACAGGGATAGAAGCGCATCTCGTCGTTTCGCAAGAATGGATATCATTACAAGTACATGTAAAGAAGAGATGAGTATATGGAATTGGCTTACACTCGCCACAAGCTACATCAATATCACATCAATACAACAACATATCCAAACATCATACAGAAGAGAAGGGTCCGACTACGAACGAAAACAAACGATAAAATGACATCCATCCTTGCTATCTCAGGCTGCCGCCTGGAACCCATCCTAGATCGATGATGAAGAAGAAGAAGAACTCCAAATCAAAGAAGCATCGTTCTCGCGTCAAAGCATCGCATTACCTGTACCTGCAACTGTTGTTGTAGTAATCTGTGAGCCATGGGGACTCAGCAATCTCATTTCCAAGCGTATCAAGACTATTAAAGCTTAGTGGGTGAGGTATGGTTAAGTGGTGAGGCTGTAGCAAGCAACTAAGCATTATTTGAGTGGCTAACTTACGAGTACAAGAATAAGGGGGGATGATTGTCGAATAAACGGACGTGAACTAGTAATGATCACTAAGTGATCCTGAACACCTACTTACGTCAATCATAACCCCACCGTGTTCTCTCTCGGAAAAGGTCTCACGAGAAGAGACAGTCACGGTTACGCACATAGTTGGTGTATTTTATTTGAGTTTACTTCAAGTTTGCTATGACCGGGTGTTAAACAAAGTTTCCAAGTTGCAAGGTAACCGCGGGCACGGCTTTCCGAAAGATTTAACCCTGCAGGGGTGCTCCAACTCATCCATCACAAACTAACCACACGCCGCGGGAATAACCTCCACCACGAATCCCGTGATTTCCTAGGCAATTCCATTGGAAAACTGCAACCTCGAGATAGCCCGAAGTATTCTCGGAATTCCTCGCACAAGACGTTCGAGAAAGGTAAAACAAATCCAGCAAGGCCGCCCGACGTGTCGACGAACCCGATAGGAGTCGCGTATCTCGTTCTCAGGACACGACGGGTGAGCTATGGTTACCACACCAATCACCGAGTTGCCCCGGGTAGCGTTAATAAGCTGCTCTGGGTTGGACCAACACTCATGAGGAGCACTGGCCCGGGTTGTTGATTAAAGATCCTCGGGTTAATTACTCCCTATGCAGGTTTATTAGTTATTAGGCGAATGTAGTACCAATGTTGGGCCTTGCCAGACAAGTTTTATCCTAAAACGAAAATTAAGGGGGTCCCCATAACAACCCCGAGCATTTTAGGAGCGCTCAATTATGGAACATAACACCGGTACACAAGTAACTAGGGCGGCAAGAGTGGAGCAAAACACCGAGCAAAAGGCCAAGCTTTCCACCCTTTACCAAGTATATATGTGCATTAAATTAAATATTAATAATATTGTGATATATCAAAAGGATATCCATGTTGGCACATGGAAACAATTGCACCTGCAACTAGGAACGCAATAAGAAGGGCTGAGCAGGCGGTAACATAGCCAAACAATGTTTTGCTGGGATGTGGAGGGGTTAGAGGCTTATCATGGCAGTTTAGGAGGCTTGAAGTGGTAGGTAACGAGACAGCGATAGAACGAGACAACTAGCATGGCAATGATAGTAGTGGTATCCAAGGAAATGATCATCTTGCCTGAGATCCCGCTTGGAAGAAGAACGAATCCGTGAAGAAGACGAACCAACGAAGTCGAACGAATCCTCAGACTCCGAACGCTTTCGGAACTCTATCGAGAAGAAGCAATCCAGAAACAACAATCAACACATGATAAACACCACAACATATGCATGACATGATGCACTTCAAATATGATGCATGTTATGCATGACATGGCAAGCACAACAATCAACTTCTACACATTAAGTGAAGCTCAATATGCAACGAGTTGCATATTGACAAAACTCCACATTCGAATATTTAGTTCACTCTCGTTTAGGTACACGACAATATTAAATGTTTTTGAACATGGCAAGAGGTGAAGCATAAGTAAACTACACATCTAGGCAAGTTTAAATGAGGCCGGAAACAACATATAGCATTTCCGAAACGACCCCATATGTTAATTTCGAAATTGGTCCAGATATGAACTAATCATGTTTTATATTTATTAAACAGGGAAATAAGATTCACAATGAGATTCTACTCGTCATTCTAGTCGATTTACATATATAGAACATTTGAAACGGAGCTACGGTCGAAAAGATATGACCATCACAAGATAATATGCCATGAATGCAAAATGCATGCAAACATCAACCATAAACATGTCAAATCATGGATGCAACAAGATATTGCATGAAAATCTAAGCAAGTTTCATATGCAACATGTTCAAAACGGAGCTACGGTTCAACAAATACAACCAACACAAGTTTAAGTTGAAATCTGCCCAAAACAGCAAGATAGCATATTGCACACATGAAAACAACAAGCTCCAAGATCCTAATATGCACAAACTAAGCATGGGTCTGTATCATATAACACACACTTCATTTCATCTTCACATATCATACTCAAAATAGTTATGGAACACATGGTAGGAAGCTCACAACATGGCAATAAAATATAGCAGATTAGGACTTAGTAAAAATAACAGTTTTCCACAAACAGTGTTAACCTGATGGCATATTGACAACACTAAAACTATATGCTACAGGTCATAGAATGGCATGAAAATTAACCGCATGGTAGTAGACATGATGCACTACAAATGATTACATGGTGGCACGGTCTAATTATTCCTAGAAACATGGCTAGCATCAACACAACATGGCATTATGAAGAAAACAAATTCTCAGACTTAGTGAAAATTAGAGTAGACATGTGCAGCAGTTTTTAACAGATTGACATATTAAACAACAAAATTAATTATGATGCTAAACCTATTCATGCAAACTATTGGCACACCATGATAGGCAACAACATGCTTAACAAAAGACTCCTTGGTGGCAACCACAAAAGACTCCTAGATCAATAGCAAATCACATGACAACATGGCAACAAAATAACAGTTTCAGACTTAGTGAAATTTAACTATCACCCAAAACAGCAGTTTTGATTAGGCATGTTGACATGGCAATAACAGTAGCATAACAAGCCTCTATGAGCATGGCAAGGACACTAACAACAAGAAGACATTACACACTATAAAACATACCATTAGCACATGTTCATACGGGTCATGGATTGCTTAATATGATGCTCACAAAACGGAACTCTTCGTTAACAGATTTCAGTTTTAACACGATAGCAACTTGAGAGCAACAATTGAACATGATGATGATGTTCTACCTAGCAAAAAGAGGCATGGCATCAAAGTATACATATTATAGGCCAATACTCATGAAGACTCCATATGCAAAAGACCTACGGTTGAGATGCAATCATCCACACCAAATCAAACAAAATAACAGATTTGCACCTACCGACAAGATGCACTTTTGCAACAGGGATATGGACATGCAAAAATATCCTAATGCACAAGCAAATGGCACCATCATGTAGAGCACGAAAAGTAGAACAACTTTCATGTATAACACTTGTTCATATGATGCACGGTTTAAAAGTTACTATTGCTCGAAAACGCATATATGATAGATTTTTTCACAAAACGAAAATGACTTAGAGAAATCTATACTGAGCGTCGGGTAACTATGTCACGCACGGGCGAGGGATTGGTGGGTTGCTCACCCTGGGCCGAGGCCCGATTGGAGGAGAGGATGGCCGACTGGGCCGGCTGGGGACCGAAGCGGGCGCTAGAGGCGCGGCCCACGTGGCGGTGGAGGCGGCCCAACCGCTCATCCTCTTCCTCCCAATCGGATCGGGGAGGCAGGGGCGGTGGCGCCATGGCCACGACGACCGGGGCGCCGACGGGCGAGGGGGTGGCCGGATCCGGCGCGGGAAAGGCCGGAGAAGCCCGGGGACGGGGCGGGGACGACGTGCCTCGCCGGATCTGGGGGGTTCTCGGGGCTGTCGGCGGCCAAATCAGGGCTTGGCGAGGTCGGGGTAGGGCCGGCAGATCTGGCGACGCGAGCGGCGGCGGCGGGGAGCTCCAAGGCGACGTGAGGACGACAGGGCAGTAGGGAGGACGGCGGCGCGGGTGGTCACGTCCGGCGGGGCGGCGAGGGCCTCCGGTGGCCGGCAGCGGGGGCGAGCGGAGGTGCGGGAGCCGAGCGGGAGGAGTTGTGGCTTGCGGGCGGCTGCGGGCTCGCCGTGGCCCGGTTCGGCCCGGGGCGGGCCCGATCTGGGTTGCGGCGGGCCGCGGTGGTGGGAGGCGCTGGAGGGCGACGTGGCAGGCGCGGGTTGGCCATAGGGGTGCTACGGCGGCGGCTAGCGGTGGCGCTAGCTCGCCAAGTGGCGGTGACATGGTGGTGGGCCGCGGATTTCGAGGAGAAGGGAGGCTAGGAGGCCAAATCTGGCAGGGGAGGCCTTCTATTTATAGCAGGGGCGCTAGGGTTAGGGGTTTGAGGCTGTTTTTGGGCCGTTCGATCCCTATCGGACGGTCCGGAAGCAAAGGGGGGGGGGGCTAGGTTGGGCTAGTGGGCTGTGGAGAGGTGGTTGGGCCAAGAAGAGAGGGAGGAATGAGGAGCCCGGCAACAATTTGAAACACCGAAAACGTCCGACAAATACCCGATGACGGCGCTAGTGCGGTCGACCGTTCGGGTATCAAACGACCTCCGATTGCGACAAAATTTGGCAGGCGACCTACCTACAATATAATAAGACCGTTCGCCAAGTTTTGACCTAATCCGAGAATATTTTATATGCACTTTATAAAAATATTTTTTTAAACGATGCCGCGGGCGTGTGTGTGTGTGGTTGGTCTCAAAATGGTCACCGACGAGAACGGAGAGAACCGGCAACTACGATCGGATGCAAATTTTCAAAAACGAGTGACGATGCTGTGCAGATGATGCGAATGATATGAATGATGCGATGACGAATGCGACAACCAAACGAATCACACGACGAGAATGGAAATAAAAGGGGAATCTTCTGGAGTGTCGGTCTCGGGCTGTTACATTGGTGTGTGCAACCCTCCCCTCCCCTCCACTATATATAGGAGGCAAAGGGGAGAGGGGAGGCGCACCCTTGACCCCTCTTCCAAGGGAGGTGCCGGCGGCCAAGGGAGAGTCCTCCCTTTACAAGGAAGGGAGGAGTCCCCCTCCTCCAAGGCACCTCCGGGGTGCCTTGTCCCTTTGGGACTCTTGCCCCCAAGCCTAATTTGCCTCTAGGGGATGATGCACCTGGCCCATGATGCTAGGGCACACACCCTATGGCCCATGTGGGCCCAAAGGGCAGGTGGACCCCCGGTGGACCCCTAGAACCCTTTTCAGCATCCTGGTACACTACCGGTAATGACCAAAATAGGACTTCCCATATATAAATCTTTACCTCCGGATCATTCCGTAACTTCTCGTGACATCCGGGATCTCATCCGGGACTCCGAACAACATTCGGTCACCAACGTACATATCCCAATACTACTCTAGTGTCACCAAACGTTAAGCGTGCGGACCCTGCGGGTTCGATAATCATGTAGACATGACCGATACACCTCTTTGGCCAATAACCAATAGCGGGACCTGGATGCCCATAGTGGTTCCTACATATTCCACAAAGATCTTCATCGGTCGAACCACGATGTCAAGGATTCAGTCAATCCCGTATGCAGTTCCCTTTGTCCAGCGGTATGTTACTTGCCCGAGATTCGATCGTCGGTATCTCCATACTTAGTTCAATCTCGTTACCAGCAAGTCTCTTTACTCGTTCCGTAATACAAGATCCTATGACTAACTCCTTAGTCACATTGCTTGCAAGCTTCTTGTGATGTTGTATTACCGAGAGGGCCTAGAGATTCCTCTCCGTCATACAGAGTCACAAATCCCTGTCTTGATCTATGCCAACCCAACAGTCACCCTTGGAGATACATGTAGAGTACCTTTATGATCACCCAGTTACGAAGTGACGTTTGATACACACAAGGCATTCCTCCGGTGCCAGGGAGTTGCATGATCTCATGGTCTTAGGAACAGATACTTGACATGAAGAAAGAAGTAGCAATAAACTAATATGATCTAATGCTATGCTTACGGTTGGGTCTTGTCCATCACATCATTCTCCTAATGATGTGACCTCGTTATCAAATGACAACTCATGTCTATGGTTAGGAAACTTTAACCATCTTTGATCAATGAGCTAGTCTAGTAGAGGCTCACTAGGAACACAGTGTTGTCTATGTATCCACACATGTATGTGAGTTTCCGATTCTAGCATGGATAATAGACGTTTATCATGAACAGGGAAATAAGATAATAACCAATTGATTATTGCCTCTAGGGCATATTTCCAACAAAAAAGACTTGAAAACGGCCTCTCATTACCACCAGGCAGCTACCCGGGCGTCCTCTCTCGAATTCCTGGCCCAGACTAAGCAATATGCATGGGTCACACTCCAGGCTAACTAAACTATGAGGCCACCAGGCAGCTACCCGGGTGTCCTCTATCGAATGCCTGGCCCAGACTAAGCAATTTGCGTGGGTCAAACTCCAGGCTAACTAAACTGTGAGGCCACCAGGCCAGGCTAGTTGTTACTTTTCTAGGACAGTAACCAAACACTCCTCGGGCACCTTTCACGGAGGCTCCAGGCTAGCCACAATCCAATGTGGACACAATCCAAAATGACCCTGTGTTTCTTGTATGATTTGATTCCGAACAAAAGAACAGATTCAGCCCACGTATACTCATGGAAAACGACGAGAATCAACTGGATGATCTTTTTCTCTCGTAAACCTGCTCCTCCGATCGACACGTGCCCTCGTGGCCCACCCACCGCATTCACCCAGCCTTATCCTCTCCATCAACTCATTTAGATTTGTAATTTAAAAGTTATGACCTAATTGGTATTTGAATGAATCTGTTTGAATTTAAAAATTTGAAAAGTTTAAATTTGTTTTTTCTAAGATTATTGTGAAGCTATATTTCATAAGGTTTCATTTGCAAAAAGAATCACTCAATTTGGACCTCTAGATAATTATGAAGGTTCTAAGTTCAAGGGGCTTTTTCTACAAAACTGTATTTTCTATTTTAATTCCTAATTTCTCTGCTTTACGCAATGGACATGGGCAACACGTGGCGTGCTGCCATTGGCCAGAGGGCGTCCGCGACTAGCTCAAAACGGCGGATGGCCGAGGCTTAGAGGAAAACGGTACGTCCGTTTAAGTGATTTGATCTGGTCCATTCGTGTGAGATCCAACGGCTATGATTAAACAAAGGTTAGGCTTTGGAGCTCACTGGAGATTCCTCACTGGAATCTCACTGGAAATGTTGGGGATGGCGGCGGGCGGCTCGGGTGTGGTGGTTGCCGACGATACGCTGGGTCGTGGGCGCGTTGAGGGCACAACTGGACGCAACATGGCTCGGGGAGGTCACCGCTGGTTCTGGCCAGGGCTGGGGCGACGGAGTCGAGCGGACGAAGCTCGCCAGAGTTAAACTCGTCTCGGGTGTCAACGACACGCTCCATCCTAGGCAAAATGGAATGGAGCAAAGGGCCAGGCGGGCATGTGGGGGCGTGGCGATCACGGTGGACAGGCTGCGTGCCGAAGGGGGTGATGGTGCTCACTGGAGCGACGTTGACGGCGGCACTGAGCTTTGAGCTTTGACAAAAATAGGGTTGTAGCGGGCCTCGAGATCGACGGAGATGTCCAAGAGGGTCACCGTGGAGTGGGAGTTCGGGCGGTGGTGGTGGCTGGCTCTGACAGTGGCTATGGTGGCCGGAATTGAGCGGCCAGGTTTTCGATACAATAAGGCAATGACGAGCTTGTGGTGGAACAGTGTGCGGCTATGGTGAGCGAGAGCAGAGGGGTTTGAGAGAGCGAGGTGGGGGTATTTATGGGACACAGCCGGAGTGCGCTAGTGGGGCTGATAGTGGGCGCGGGCGTGCTCGGGTCGTGGCACGCCCGTCGCACGGTGGTTGCGGGAGGTATGAGGCGACCTGACGCGTGGGTCCCGCGCGTTAGCAAGAGTGAGAGGGGAGAGAACTAGCACGCGCGTGCGTCCTGGCCTGCTGGCTAGCTGGGCCGGCCCGGCTAGTTGGCTGGCGGGGCTGCCTTTTTTGTTTTTCTTTTCTAGTTTCTTTTCTATTTTTTCTGCTCTCTGTTTGAGGTTTTTAATTCAAATTTGAATTTTTCTCCAAAGTGAAAATGCTTCCTAAATTACTCTGGGATTATTCCTGATCCGGTGAACATTTTTAAAATATTTTTTTCACCAAAAAGAATTCCCTCCTAGCTGGCCTATTTGAATTGGTTTGAATTGAATTTGATTTTCTCTTTTGTTTTTTAAATACCAGGGTTTTACTTATAGTTTATTTGTCCAAAATAAACTACTTTCAAACTTGGTCCACTCAATAAAATAGGGCATATGATTAATCTTAGGAAATTCCTTTCCCGCCCTAATGCAATTTTGAAAAAAATGTTTTTAGGGTGAGGCTTCATAGCTCCCATTTGAATTCAAATTTTGGTTTGAACTCACATGTTGGCCATGTTGGTCTCAAATTGAAATATGCAATGGAAACATGGATGCATATGGTTCTATTTTCACAATAAAAAATTCTAGGGGAAATTTGGGTTGTGACAGACTAACCCCCTTAAGAGGAATCTCGTCCCCGAGGTTCGGCGTGGCTAGCAAATAGGTGCAGGTGGTTCTTCTTGAGTTCATCCTCGTGTTCCTAGGTAGCTTCTTATTCCATGTGGTTATCCCACAATACTTTGCAAAATTCTATTGTCTTGGTCCAGGTGTTTCTTTTGGCAGTTTCCAAAATCCTAATGGGCTTCTCTTCGTAAGCGAGGTCATATCCTAGCTAGACCTCTGTCAGGGGCACAGGGTCTCCATCATGTCCGGGTGACACTTCTTAAGCTGCGAGGCGTGGAACACATCACGCACGGTTGACAGCTCGGCTGGCAATTCAAGTCGGTAGGCAACCTTGTCGCTGCGGGCGAGTACCTTATGTGGTGCGATGAATCTGGGTGCTAGCTTTCCCTTAACGCCAAAGTGTTTCGCTCCGTGGAGTGTTCAGACTCTGAGGTACACCTTATCTCCAACCTCATAGCTCACTTCCTTCCTTTTGGCGTCATTGTAGCTCTTCTGCCTTGACTGAACTATCTTGAGGCGGTCCTTAATCAGTCTCACCTTCTCCCTAGCATCCTGAATAATTTTGGGTCCAAACATACGTCGCTCTCCCACTCCATTCCAGAGCAGTGGGGTTCTGCACTTCCTTCCGTATAATGCCTCGAAGGGTGCCATCTCGTTGCTGGAGTGGTAGCTGATGTTGTAGGAGAATTCCGCGTAGGGTAGATTCTCGTCCGACCTAGAGCCATAGTCCAGAGCACAGGCTCTGAGCATATCCTCAAGCACTTGGCTAACTCTCTCGGTCTAACCGTCTGTCTGGGGGTGGAAAGTTGTGCTAAACTCCAGCCGAGTTCCCAATGATTCATGTAGCTACTCCCAGAACTTCGACATAAACTGGGTTCCTCTGTCTGATATGATCTCTCTTGGGACTCTGTGCTGGCTCACTATCTTGGTCAGATAGATCTTAGCCAACTTAGCGCTGCTATAGGTGGTCTTTATGGGTATGAAGTGTGCCACTTTGGTGAGGCGATCCACTAACACCCATATCGAGTCGTAATCTGATTGTGTTCTAGGCAATCCAGTGATGAAATCCATTCCTATGCGATCCCATTTCCACTTTGCCGGTTGTTGAGGTTGTAGTAGCCCTGCTTTCTTCTGGCGCTCAGCCTTTACCCTGCTGCACACGTCGCAAAGCGCCATGTGTTCGGCAATATCCCTTCATTCCGGACCACCAGAATCTCTCCTTCAAATCCATGTACATCTTGGTTTTTCTGGGGTGAATGGAATAGGGCGAGTCGTGAGCTTCTTGCATGACCATCTTCCTCACTTTGGGGTCATTGGGCACACAGACTCGATTCTCATACCATATGACTCCTCCATCATATTCGTGGAATCCTTCCGCCTTCTCTCTCAGGTTAGCCATGATATTCTTGATGTTTGGGTCCTCTTTCTGGCCTTCCGTGATCATTTCTATCAGAATTGGCTGAACCTCAAGGTTTGTCATGTATCCTTCGGGAACGACCTCAAGCCTGAGTTCCTTGAACGCTTGGCACAACTCCGGAGGCAACTCTCCGGTCGTGAAACCGTTAGCGTAGGCCTTGCGGCTAAGTGCGTCAGCTACCACATTCGCCTTGCCGGGGTGGTACTGTAGTTTCATGGTGTAATCCTTAAGCAATTCCAACCCGCTTCTCTATCTCATGTTCAACTTCAGGCTCTTGTGGTCAGTAAATATGTCAGAAGCCTTGCCCAGAAGGTACTGTCTCCACTGTTTCAACCCGTGCACTACTGATGCCAATTCCAAATCGTGGGTCGGATAGTTCACCTCGTGCTTCTTCAACTTCCTTGAGGCCTAAGCTACTACCCTCCCTTCCTGCATCAGAACGCATCCCAGTCCCTGGTGCGAAGCATCAAAATAGACTTGGAAAGGCTTCTCAATGTCAGGTAGACAAAGGATATGTGCGATTACCAAGCTCTTCTTCAACTCTTGGAAACTTTCTTTGCAAGCTTCCGTCCAGTTAAACTTCTTGTCCTTCTTGAGAATATCAGTCATGGGTTTGGCTATCTTTGAGAAGTTATCGATGAATTTGCGGTAATAACCAGCCATCCTGAGGAAGCTGCGGATCTCGCTCACATTCTTGGGAGCTACCCAATCAGTCACGACTGACACCTTGGATGCATCCACTTCCAGGCCTCCCCCTGATATCACATGACCTAGGAATCCTACTTCCTTTAGCCAAAACTCACATTTGCTGAATTTTGCATACAACTGGTGTTACCTTAACTTCTGCAAAACTTTCCTGAGGTGTTCTGCATGCTTTCCTCATCTCTCGAGTAAATCAACATGTCATGATAAGCACAACCAATAACTTGTCCAAGTACTCCCTGAATACCATGTTCATCATGTTCACGAAGTATGCTGGGGCATTTTTTACTCCGAAGGACATGACCGTGTACTCGTACAATCCATACCTGGTGGTGAAAGTTGTCTTGGGTATGTCTGCTTCTCGAATCTTGAGTTGGAAATACCAAGACCTCAAGTCGTTCTTCGAGAACACTTTGGCACCCTCTAATTGATCGAAAAGATCGTTGATGTAGGGAATTGGGTACTTGTTTTTTATGGTGACCTCGTTCAAGTCCTGGTAATCCACACACATTCTAAATGTTTCGTCCTTCTTCGTCACGAACAGAACAGGTGCTCCTCAAGGCGAGCAACTAGGTCTTATGAAACCTTTCTCCAACTGTTCTCTGAGTTGCTTCTTCATCTCAGCTAGCTCATCCACTGCCATCTTATATGGCCTCTTGGCTATCGGTCCAGTTCCTGGAACCAAATCTATCAGAAATTCTACATCTTGGTCGGGCGGCATGTCCGGCAATTCCTCGGGGAAAACATCCAAGAATTCACGAACTACCCTAACGTCCTCGATGCTAACCCCCTTAAGAGAGTTGAGCTTAGCTCCTCTTATTTTTTGGTTGGAGTTAAACTTGATGCTCATTCCATCAGGGGTGGAAAGTCTAATGGTTCTGCTGGCACAATATATAACTCCCTGGTGCGTGGTCATCCAGTTCATTCCCAAAATGATGTCAATGCCTTGACCGTCCAACACTATTAGATCTATGGGAAAAGTGTGTTCCCCGATGATCAGTGGGGTCTGGGCACAACCTAGGCTTGCAATCATCCCTGCTACGGGTGAACTGACCTTAAAGGGTTGGCTAAGGGTTTCAGTGCTAAGGTTGTGTTTTTCGACAAAGGCCCTTGATATGTATGAGTGGGATGCACCAGAATCGAAACAAGACAAGTGTTGGATGAGTATCGAGTTTAAACTTACCCATGACATCATCTGGTTCGTCAGTGATCTCCTTGGTGCTCATATGGGTGACCCAAGCCTTCTGTAATGGGTTTGGTTTCACTAGTGAATCATGCTTCTTCACCGTGCAAGCATCAACGTAATGCCCCATCTGCTTGCAGCGGTAGCACTACACCTGGCTTAAATCCTTCTTTGGTGTGTTGTGGCAGTTGTGGGTTCCTGATACCCCATGGCCTTGGTTTTCCTTGTCATGGTAAGGTTCCCTGCTATAATGGCCTAGCTTGGATGCAGTGTTGTGGCTCGGTCCTCCAGTGTGATGGTGTGGTTTGGGGTTGTTGGGGTTTCCTTCATAACATGGTTTCTGAGGTGGCGGTGGGTAACTCTTGTGTTCTGCAAACTTCCTCTTGCGGTTCTCGATTAGATGCTTCTTGTCCTTGATGACTATTGACATGTCCACCATGGCTTGGTAAGTGGGTGCATGGGCAGTGGTTAGTTGCAAAGCAATCTCGTCATTGAGTCCCTCCAAAAATCTCTGTCTGCGTGTCACGTCCATCTTAACATCATCAGGTGCATACCATGCGAGGTAATAGAAGTCCTCGACGTAAACTATGATGCTGCGGTTTCCCTGGCGTAGGTTCCTGAACTCCTTAAGGATCAAGGCTCCCACTGACACATAGGTGCAGAATGCATCTTGGAACGAAATCCAAGTCACTTCTCCGATTGGGTGGGTGACTTGATAATAGTACCACTAGGAAGCTGCTGGTCCTTCAAGCAGGTGGGCAGCGAACCTAACGCTCTTAGCATCTGTGCATCCAACAGTCACCAAGCACTTGTTGATCATCCTAAGCCAGTCATCAGCCATAATGGGTTCAGGCAAGGTGGTGAAGGTTGGCGGGCGTAGCCTTAGAAAATGAGTGAGTGGGTCCCCATGAAGTGGCGGGGGTGGTGGTGGCGGTGGCGGTGGCGGAGGGTTGTTATTGTTAGC
The DNA here is from genome assembly GCA_039707655.1 of Elymus sibiricus. Lineage (NCBI taxonomy): Eukaryota > Viridiplantae > Streptophyta > Magnoliopsida > Poales > Poaceae > Elymus > Elymus sibiricus. Next base: position 275,422,218 of record CM077669.1, read on the forward strand.
AAGGTTCTGGGTCATAAGATAGATCAATTGGGCTTGTGCTGCCAACAACTGTTTGACCCCTACCGGCATGTTGCCATTGGCTTCTCCCTCCTCTTGGCTAGGGTTACGTCGCGGCGACATCTGAGGTTTAAAAAAAGATGAGAGTCTAGACAGAGACGTCTAAAGGTACTCTTCCCTCATGCACATGATTAAGGATGTATCACACATGATGGCAAATAAAAGCAACTCAATCATTTCATTCGAGCAATCCAAACAAGCAAGCAAACAAACTAGTACAGTCAACCATAATGAGTTGGTGTGATCAGTATGCTAACACATGGTCATTTTTATTATTTCTAAATGGTGGTAATCTATCGTCCTCTGAGACATCCTGTGTAGAGTCCTGATTGGGCTCGCTCATGAGCCTTATGATATCTCCTAGCATCTCTAGTCTTAATCTTCTTCGGCGCCTCTAGTGCGGTCTCTATGGAATGCTCCTCACCATCAGAGTTGATCCATATCCTCTCTTGGGGATCCTCTTCTTCAGGCTCAGGTGTATATGACACCGTCAAGTCCTGAAGCTGCCTCTCAAGGGACCTGATCCTCTTCTCCTTAGTGAGGAGCTATGTGTATCTAAGGAAGATATGGTCATCCTTAGCCTTTTCTACCTGACGTAGTTCTTGCACATCCCTCTCCAGGATTTTCCTGTTGGCCATTAGCTCGTCATAGTGTCCCATGTATACCTCCAGACTGTCCTCGAGGTTTACCAAGAGTCCTTCCATGTCCTGGTAATGCATTTCTTGCCAGCTCATCTTCTCCCGGTTAGGTTTGACCACGGCCTCGCCATTGACGTACCTCCGCACGAGCTTGCTGAAAGGGTGGTACTTTGTGACCATCCTCCGGTATTTCCATAGGGCACTTCCCAATGCTTCTTGGGTAGCCTACTCGATCATGTCACTCTAGTTGACATAGCATTCGATGAAGGTGATGTCGTCAGTATAAGGGGCCACTTGTCTTCCTCGTACCACTGCCTTGATAACCCAATGTCGCGGGGCCGCAGGCACTATGGCGGGCGGCTCCTTTCCCATGAACTTTGGGGGTGGCAGCTTTAGTTCCTCAGTTAAGCTTATGAGCTGGTCCATGAACATGTTGGTCGTGTCCTCTTCAGATAAACGTACTTGGTGAAGTCGGCCATCTACAGTTTGAAAAGAAGAGGTTAGAAATGAAGTGAAGAGAAATATAAGGAATTTTTTTCAAACAAATTTGTTTCCTAATGGTGTCGTCCAATTCTAGGGTCTCATCCTACAGTCAACAGATTGCTCTGATACCATCTGTCACGACCTACCTTTTCACGTCTCCGTGTGTTCTATGCAAACCCCTGGATCAAATCATCGGAATACACGGTAATGATGTTGTATCATACACAAATGCGCCATCCATTACATCATATGATCCAGATAACAAATAGTTTTACAGACTCTAGCCAGTGGCTAGTCAAATACATAGTCTTACAAAGCAAACAAACTTCTTAATAAGGGGAAACGAAAGAAAATCTAGATAACACTTGGTAAGCTCCATCAACACCACGGGGAAGCATGTCGAGAGGAGGCACGCAACCCTACGCAAGTCACTCCTCATAATAGTCACCTGCAACATGATATGTTGCTGCCACTAGGGTCAGTACATTGAATGTATTGGCAAGTCAACAATTAATGGAATACATATTCACCTACATGCACTTTGGTTGGTGGGGTTCACGGTTCTTTGCATAAACATAGTTTTGTCCTATATTTTATATAGTGGTCTAATCTAATAGCGATATGACACTTCCGATACACCCCGGTTGTAGCCTATAGGCACCCCGGTACACCCTAGTCGTAGTCTATGGGCACTCCGGTAAACCTCGGTCATAACCTTAGAGGCACTCCAGTAAACCCCGGTCGTAACGCCAATGCAGTTTGAACATGTGGATTTCCGGTACACCCCGATCATCCCAAGCATCTCTTCAGACCCTGGTAAACCCCAGACCTCTGAGATCATCTCCAATACTCCCCTTTGGTTCAACCCATTTCTTTTAGATGGAAGAGATGAATGAGATCAAGCTAACAATTCTCGGATGAGTTTCTCAAAGTTTTCCATAACCGGGGACACGGCTAATCATGATCAGTTTTATACACTTTGCAGAGGTTTGTGTACTTTACCCGTGATTCCCGATCACACCCATCTGCTACTAAACTTCATATGTGAAGTAGCTAGGTAGATCCAGACAAGACTTTTGGGAAGTAGTCACCCTCCCGGAAAAGACAGACCCATTCCAACCTACACATCTACATCAGCTGGCCTGCTGCACGAGGGTTCCCACAACTTACTCGATCCTGACTGAGCCCATATTATCTCACGGTCACACGTGGAAGCTACACAACTTTTGTACTCGTATAATCTTTGGTGACTGGGTGGCATTCCCCCACCAATGACTACACTCTGATGACCCAATCAAAGCAAGTCCAGCCAGATCGATTCATTAATTAAGCAGTAATAGTTAAGTAGTCAACCATGCGGTTGTATGGTGGAATAATAATGGTGTTTCCCAATCCACGTTATAACAGCTAAGCATCTACTCGATGGTTACAAGGTCAGGGTAAGTTTGGACCTAAGTTGTCAACTATTGGGTTGTACATAATTTAGCATCCTAAACTCACACTCCTATCATGGCAAAGCTACAATTCAATAAAATACTGGGTGATATTATCAAGTGGAACTTGCCTTGGTTGTGCTGTCTCCGGTGCACTCCTCACAGTCATAGGGGTTGCACTCCTCGTAATCTAACGTCAACAAACAATGACACATAGCAATCATAAGCAAACGGTTCATCATCTGAGATTTGGTAAACCCTGTTTTAATTATTTGAATTAAGGTTTTGACTTAATTTGATCTGAAATTGGAATTAAGAATTAAATTTCAAAATGATTTGAATTGGATTCATTTGAAATATCTGGCCCAAAGTATTTTGAATTCAATTTGAAAGGTAAACTTGATTTGCATAATATTGGAAATAATTCAATCATTTTATGTCTATTTGATTTGGATTTAATTCTTTTATAACTTTCAATTAAATTCAAATGATTTATGTTCCTAAATCAAATTGAATTCAATTTCAAATAAAGTTCAAATTATTTTCTAAATAATTTGGGCATGTCTTATCATGTCACAATTTGTCCTAACATTGTTTTGAATTGTTTCTAATTTACTTACAATTTTTATTTCATTTAGAATTTGAAAATCCTTTTGTAATTGGAGTCTACGGGCTTCTGGCCAGAAACTAATTTTAATTAATCTTTATATTTAAACTATTTATAAAATTTGGATCTAAAAATCACTAGTTCTATTTTGCAAGAACAATCAACTCATTTGGATTTGTAATTTAAAATTTATGACCTAATTGGTATTTGAATGAATCTATTTGAATTTCAAATTTGAAAAGTTCAATTTTCGTTTCCCTAAATTTATTCTGAAACTTCATTTCATAAGGTTTCATTCGCAAAAATAATCACGCAATTTGGACCTCTGGATAATTATTTCCAAAGGTTCTAAGTTCCACGGGCTTTTCTGCAAAATTGATTTTTCTATTTTAATTCCTAATTTCTCTATTTTACGCAACAGACATGGGCGACACATGGCGTGCTGCCATAGACCAGAGGGCATCCGTGGCTAGCTTAACACGGCGGATGGCCGAGGATTAGAGGAAAGCGGTTTGGCCGTTTAAGTGATTTGATCTGGTGCATTCATGTGAGATCCAACTACTATGATTAAATAGAGGCTACGGTTCAGAGTTCACCGAAGATTCCTCACCGAAATCTCGCCAAAAACATTGGGGATGGCGGGGGCGGATCGGATGCGGTGGTTGCCGGCGATGCGCTAGATTCTGGGCTGCGCTGAGGGCACGGCTGGACGCGGTGTGGCTTGGGGAGGTCAACTGTGATCCTGGTCGGGGCTGGGGGCGACGGAGTCGAGCGGACGGTGCTCACCGGAGTTGAGCTTGTCTCGGGTGTTAACGGTGCCCTCCAACCTTAGCGAAATGGAATGTAACAAAGGGTCAAGCGAGCGTGCGGGGTCATGGCGATCACGATGGACAAGGTGTGAGCCCAAGGGGTGACGGTGCTCACTGGAGCAACGTTGACGGCGGCGTTGAGCTTTTGGCTCCGACGAAAACGGGTTGTAGTGGGCCTCGGGGTCAACGGAGATGTCCAATAGGGTCGCCGTGGAGTGGGGGTTCGGGCACTGGTGGTGGCTGGCTCCGACGGTGGCTACAATGCCCGAAATTGAGCGGCTAGGGTTTCAGTACAGTGCTGCAATGGCGAGCTCGCAGCGGAGCAGCCTCCCGGCGATGGCGAGCTAGTGCAGAGGAGTTTGAGAGAGCGAGGTGGGGGTATTTATGGGATACATCCGTGGGGCTCGGGGCGGCCAGAGTGCGCGAGTGGGCCTGATCGTGGGCGCGCCCGTCGCGCGGCGGTTGTGGGAGGTAGGATGCGACCCGACGCATGGGTCTCATGCGTCAGCGAGAGGGAGAGCGCGCGTGTGTTTCCTGGCCAGCTGGCTAGCTGGGTCTGCCTAGCTGGTTAGTTGGGCTACCATTTTTTTGTTTCGCTTTTCTAATTTGTTTTTTGTTTTCTTTTTCTACTCTCTGCTTGAGGTTTCTAATTCAAAGTTGAAATTTTCTCCAAAGTGAAAATGCTTCCTAAATTATTCTGGGATTATTCATGATCTCGTGAACATTTTAAAACAGTTTTGATCACCAAAAAAAATTCCCTCCCAGTGGGCCTATTTGAATTGGTTTGAATTGAATTTGTTTTTCTGTTTTTAAATGCCAGGTTTTTACTTATAGTTTATTTCCCCAAAATAAACTACTTTTAAACTTGGTCCACTCAATAGAAAGGGCATATGATTAATTTTAGGAAATTCCTTTCCTGCCCTAATGGAATTTAAAAAAAATGATTTTAGGGTGAGGCCTTCATAGTTCCCATTTGAATTCAAGTTGTGGTTTGAGCTCACATGTTGGCCATGTTGGTCTCAAAGTCAAATATGCAATGGAAACATGGATGCATATGGTTCTATTTTCAGAACCAAAAATTCTAGGGGAAATTTGAGTTGTGACAGACTAACCCCCTGAAGAGGAATCTCGTCCCCGAGATTCGGCGTGGGTAGCAAATAGGTGCGGGTGGTTCTTCTTGAGTTCATCCTCGCGTTCCGAGGTAGCTTCTTCTTTCATGTGGTAATCCCACAATTGTCGGGACCCCGATCCTAAGTCACATAGATCTAGCATATGTAACACATCGTATCACTTTGCGGCCTCACACACAGTATTTCCATGGCTGCAGCCATTACCTTTGACGGGACCGTTTACGCCTTTTGGCTCACGTATATGATTATGTCGTTAGCATCCGTATGCTAGAGAACCCGGGTCGACAAGATCAGTTATAAACCAAGGTGGCATGAACTTACAAGGACATACATAGGTAACCCAACAATGCAGGTGTTGGTCAGCAGCGAATGTAACCGAGTCGAAGAAAACCACAAGGACTCTAGTAAACACTGCATGATATTTCCTTGCAGGGACGGACACAGGAGCAAAGAAGGATACATGCCTGTCAATCAATGTGTCCGAATTATTAGCGAACTACCAAGGCTAAGTGGAAGCACAAAAAGGCATTTGCCTGTAATGAAGGCTACCATGGGCATACAACTAGGTGTCGAACCCCACACATAGCAATACATATCACACATACGCATAACATCTAAAAAGGAAAAGGCTAGAGAGCATGTCTATCTACAAGACCCTCCATAGGAGCTACACCTTTGTTTGGGATTCCGAAGCTACCCGGTCAACATCGAGCTCATCGTTGAAACCACTAGTGAGTCCAAAGTCTCTCTGCAAAAGCATAAATAAGCAACCATGAGTACAAAGGTACTCAGCAAGACTTACACCAGAACTAGCTACTTATGCAGCAGTATCAATAAAAGGGGGTTGTGGACTTTATTGCAGCAAGCAAACTTTTACTCTTGGATAACCTGTACTACGACTACGAATACTTTCTTCGAGATGCGAGAGTGCTGATGTCTACTACACTACTTTATTCTTGTAGACTCTGTTGGGCCTCCAAGCGCAGAGTTGTGTAGGACAGTAGCAATTTTCCCTTAAGTGGATGAACTAAGGTTTATCAATCTATGGGAGGTGTAGGATGAATATGGTCTCTCTTAAACAACCCTGCAATCAAATACAAGAAATCTCTTGTGTCCCCAACATACCCAACACAATGGTAAATTGTATAGGTGCACTAGTTCGGTGAAAAGATGGTGATACAAGTGCAATATGGATGGTAGATATAGGTTTTTGTAATCTGAAAATATAAAAACAACAAGGTGACAAGTAGTAAACAGTGAGCAAAATGGTATGTCAATGCTTGGAAATAAGGCCTAGGGTTCATACTTTCACCAGTGCAATCTCTCAACAATGCTAACATAATAGGATCATATGATCATCCCTCAACGTGTAACAAAGAATCACTCCAAAGTTCATCTCTAGCGGAGAACATAAGATTAAATTGTTGTAGGTAGTAAAACCACCTCAAAGTTACCCTTTCCAATCAATCTATTGGGTTGTTCCTATAGGTGTCACAAACAACCCTAGAGTTCGTACCAAAATAACACCTATGATACATAACAATCAACCCTAATGTCACCTAGATACTCCAATGCCACCACAAGTATCCGTGGGTTAATTATTCGACATGCATCAAACAATTTCAGATTCATCATATTCAATCCAACACAAAGAACTTCAAAGAATAATGATAACCCACAAGTATAGGGGATCGTGACAGTCTTCACGGGTAGTATTTCACCCTAATTTATTGGTTCGACACAAGGGGAGCCAAAGAATATTTATTGGCCTTGACAGTTGAGTTGTAAATTCAACCGGACATGGGATATCTCTCTGCAGCAAAGGTTTAGTAGCACGACAAATAGTAGTAGCAAAAGTAACACTAGTAGTGACAACAGCAATTTTGTAGCAGTTGTGATAGTAGAAGTGGCAATAGTAACTTAGCAAGATTAAGTATATGTAAAGCGTAGGCATGTGGATCGCTGGTGGATTATGATTTAGATGACATCAATCATGTAACAGTTACACACTAGGGCGACATAGAACTAGCTTCAATTCATCAATATAATGTAGGCATGTATTTCGTATATAGTCATACGTGCTTGCGATAAGAACTTGCATGACATCTTTTGTCCTACCCTCCCGTGGTAGCGTAGTCCTATTGTAAACTAAGGCAGCGTAGTCCTATTGTAAACTAAGGGATATTAAGGCCTCCTTTTAATAGAGAACCGGAACAAAGCATTAACACATGGTGAATACATGAACTCCTCAAACTACGGCAATCACCGAAAAGATTCCCAATTATTGTCACCTTGGGGTATGCGGATCAAGACATGTAATAGGTGCATACAACTTGCAAGATAGGATCAAAATCATTCTTATATTCAGAGGTAATATAATATGTTCAGATCTGAAATCATGGCACTCGGGCCCTAGTGACAAGCATTAAGCATAGCAAAGTCATAGCAACATCAATCTCAGAACATAGTGGATACTAGGGATCAAGCCCTATCAAACTTAACCCGATTACATGATCAATCTCATCCAATCCCACCACCGTCCAACAAGCCTACAAAGGAATTACTTACTCCAGGTGGTGAGCATCATGGCGGTGTTGATGGAGAAGGGTTGGTGATGACGACGGCGGTGATTTCCCCTCTCCGGAGCCCCAAACGAACTCCAGATCAGCCCTCCCGATGATGAACAGGAGGTGGCGGCGGCCCCGACTCGTGAAACGCGATGAAAACTTCTCTCCTCTTTTTTTCTCCGAAGGTGTGATTTTATAGGACTGTAATTAGGGTCGAAGGAGCCTCGAGGGCCCCACAAGCCATCAGGGCGCGGCCTAGGGGGCGCCCTGTTGGCTTGTGGCCCCCTAGGTGGCCTCCCTCTGACAGCTCTTTGCTCCATAATTCATTACATATTCCAGAAAAAATCCACAAAAAGTTTCGTCCAATTCCCAGAACTTTTATTTCTGCACAAAAATAACACCAAGGTAGTTCTGCTGAAAACAACGCCAGTCCGGGTTAGTTCCATTCAAATCATGCAAATTAGAGGTCAAAACTAGAGCAAAAGTGTTTGGAAAAGTAGATACGTTGGAGACATATCAAATCCCCCAAGCTTAACTCATTGCTTGCCCTCAAGCAATTCAGTTGACAAACTGAAAGTGATAAAGAAAACTTTTACAAACTCTTTTGTTCTCGTCGTTATACACATGCTTAGCTAGTGTTGAAGTTTTCAGCATAAATTATAAATAACCACATCTATGATAACAAGTAAACATCATATTAAGTCATGGCAATATATAACCAACTAGCAAGTAATAATAAGATATCTCAAATGCCAACAATTTATCAAAACAATCATGATATAATATAGTGACATGGTATTTCGCTAGCCCTTTCTAAGACCGCAGAACATAAATGCAGAGCACCTCTGAGGTTCAAGCAGCGACTAAACATTATAATTCAGAATAGAAAAGATCCAGTCATGCTCACATCCAACATTAACTAGACTCAATGCATAAGAATGACAATGGCGCTCTCCGGTCTGGTGCTTTTAGTAAGAGGATGATGACTCATCATAAAAATAAATAGATAGGCCCTTCACAGAGGGAAGCATTGATTTGCAGAGGTGCCAGAGCTCAAAGTTTTAAAACATGATTGAAATATAGTTTTTGGGTGGTGCACTTTTCTCGTCAAAGTTATGACAAAGGTTTTCAATATCTTCCATGCTAAACTCATTATTGGCGGTTCCCAAACAGAATTGTGAAATTTACTCCTATCCACCATCCATCACAAACCATGGCTGACCGAATCCACGGATGCCTGCCAACATATCAACTGTCCCATGGAGTTTTGTTTAATTAATTTTGATTATGCAGGACTGGGCATCCTTTTTACCATCCTGTCTCGTGCAATGACTGTGAATAAACAACCGTCTCGAGAATAACTCACTTAGCATGGAAGATACCGACCGCCTCGTCGCTCCATGAGCGAGACGAGTGCACAAAATGGATGTTTATTTGAATATTTAAAGATGGCACATGCAAATTTACTTGGAACGGCAGGGTAATACCGTATAAAGGTAGGTATGGTGGACTCATGTGGAATAACTTGGTTTAAAGGTTTTGGATGCACAAGCAGCATTCCGGCTTAGTACATGTGAAGGCTAGCAATAGGTTGGGAAGCGACCAGCTAGAGAGCGAAAATGGTCATATGTATGCATTATGAATAATTAACATTGGACATAGCATGAGTAGGATATGAACACTTTGAATTTAAACATCATGAGGGCTGCACTGGTTTTGTATCAACTACATGTTTACACATGGGCCAAGTCAAGCCGCTTGAATTTCTCAGAGGGAAATACCATATTACCATACTACATCATAACCATTTTAATTGCACGTTGACCTATAAGATAAATCATTATTCACTACTAGCTAATTAAGCATGGCATGAGAAGCTATAATCTCTAATTGTCATCATAAACATGTTCACTCATAATATACTGAATCAAGATCGAACGGTCTAAACATATTTACAAAAATGGAAAACAAGAAGAGTTCATACCAGCTTCCCTTGCCATGATCACTTCGTGAAATATTGTCATTATTGCCTTTCACTTGCATGACCGAATGATGTGACAATAATAATAGTGCAAGTATACCGTGGACTAAGCTGGAATCTGCATGGCAGTTTTGGACAAAGAGGAAGACAAGGTAATATTGGCTCTCTGTTAGATCAACAATAAAGCATATAAGAGCCACTCAACATTTTCATCGTGATCTTCTCCTTTCAAAGCTCAATAAAAAGAAAAGCAATTCAGAGAAATACACTGAAATATTTTTGGAGTTTTGTTTTTCTCACGCAAGCAAATAAATTAAGGGAAAACAAGAACAAGAAAAACTATTTACACAGGAAAGCACCCAACATGCAAAGGAAATCCTTTTGGGTTTTCTTTTTAGTACTAAAGATAATTAAACGAGGAAAGAAAACTAAAAAGAAGCGAGAAATATTTTAAGGTTCTCCAAAGTTTTCAAACACACAAGAGGGAAGCTGTCGGTGCACTAGTACAGGGGTACCTAGTGCTCCTGACTTATGCACAGGCGGTAAAAGCAAAGAACCCGGCCAACAATCGAGACAAGACTCCAGCAAGCTCAACACGGCAGCCCAAGCCTGGATTGCGACAAGCCAAGCACGTCCCCGACGCTTGCCAGGGACCAAGACGTGCACACCTCCCTGAAGACCCGGCAAGCCACTCCCTGGCAGGCGTGAGCCATCCAGCCACCGCTCCACCGCATCGCTATGCCTGTCACTTATCGACGCGGTGTCGAGCCCTCAGGAGGCTAATCAGCTCTCGCTAAGCACACGGCGACAGATTGGAAGGGAAGTTACGCTCGGTTGATACCCGCCCTGTAGCGTGTCAAGATATTAAGCAATGACCGGCCAAGCGGTGGCAAGAGCTTGCCGGGGATGCACCCCCAAGCGCCACCTAGACAGGTAATCATGGCATTTTGTCCTAAATGCCAGAGTTAGGTATGATAGCTCTGCTTAGCTATCTAATCGATAGATAATGTCTGTTTTGCCATTGCGGTAACCCCTTGCACTATAAAAGGAGGCCCAAGGCAACCTAGCTCAAGGTTGGCAATTCGAACCCCCGAACACTTGTACTCGCATAGCCGCTCTTTCCCCGAAAGCAGCCCCTGCCGGGGTTAGGCGCTCTGCGTTCTTCGTGTTCCTCCAATCAATCCACCAAAAAGCATGAGTAGGGTTTTACGCTTAGCAGCGGCCCGAACCTGGGTAAAATGCCTGTGTCCTGATCATTGCGCCGTCTCATGCTCTCCGCTCTTTGTGCAACGTGACCCCCCTTCCCGAACCATAAGGGGCCTCTGGTCCGATAGGTGATCGTGAGCATCCGTGCCCCGACATCTTTGGCGCGCCAGGTAGGGGGCGTGCATCATTTGCGCGAACCCGAGTTCGTGAACGGCGAATCGATCTTCATCATCATCTTCTTCAACAATGGCTCCCAAGAAGAAATCCGGCGCGGCGACACATCCCTCCACTTCTAAGGCTCCCTCACACGCGGCCGCCGGTGCCGTAGGCGCCGCGGCGGCTGCGGGCGAGGCGGGCATCGTGGACGATGCGGTCGGCGCAGGCGGCGCCCCCATCCAGCCCTTCGCGGCCGGAGATAGAGCAGGAGGTGCCAGAGGGGAGCAACTACAGCAACAACATGGCGAGCTCGGCCCCGATGCCACGGGCGGAGGGAACATCCGTTCATCACCTCCCCGCCGCGCGGATGGCCGAGGCCGCCTCAGCGGTGCCCAGTCCGGTGCGAGCCGTGACCTTTCGGCCGCACCCGTCGCGAGCGAGATTATTGGGCGTGCACCTCATGCGGAACGAGACGGGGCGCCCGGCGGAGCCGCAGCCCCACAGGATCAGCCCGCGGCCCACCACAAAGCTCCAGCGAGTGGCGTGCGGCATCAAGGACGCGGCGACGCTTCTCTTGGTCCTACCTTGAGTCGAGCAACGTCGCGGTCCGCCTCATTCGCCATGCCGGGCACCACATAGGAGGCCATGACGAGAGTCCAGATGCTGCTCAACTTCATGCCAGCGGCTGATAAGATGGATGAATGGAGAGCCACCATTTAGAGTTTGATTTCTTTCGTTGAAGCCAACAAGACCCAGCATGCAGAGCCGTCGTGACGTACACGAACAGCAGCGGCGGCCTGGGGCGGCGAGCGCATTGAAGGGGCCACCCCAACGGTGCAGTCTCCTCCGCGACAACAGGCCCAAAGGCAGCGGCAGCAAGCTTCGCATGCTGGCGACCGCGATGAGGCATCCATAGTCTCGTCTGGCCCGCGCGACCGCCAGGATCAACGGCGTGTCCTTGAAGACCGGCGGAAAGAAGACGCGCGCATCACCATCGAGTGACACCGGGAAGCACACCATCAATCCGACAAGCGCAACGGTCCAGACGTCGGTGACCCCGCGCCCAGTGTTGGCGGGTACCTTCCTTACGAGGTTGGTTGCCCTGCCTTCACTAGCGAGCTGCGACGGGTCCCCTAGCCGTTGACCCGAGCTTTCAAACCTGAGCTGCCTGAGAAATACGATGGGAAGCTGAACCCGGCAGAGTTCTTGGGCATATACACGATAGTTGTTCAAGCTGCCAGAGGAAGAGATCAAAAGGTGCTCGCCAACCCGGCAGAGCAGGAAGAGCAACAAGAAGCATAAGGGAAAGGCAGTATTGGCTGTCGAGAGCTCCGGAGACCTCGGTGCAAGCAAAAAGGCGAAAGCCGAAACCCTCGGTAAGGGAGCTGCCATGTGCGCTGATTGCCGGGAGGCTGCTGCCGCTGAGAAGACCGGGAAGTCCGACGGGCCGTACTGCAAAATTCACCGCACCAAGGGCCATGATCTCCAAGAATGCCGACAGGTCGAGCAACTTGTTGAGAAACCGAGGTCCGAGTATGAGAAACGCGACAAAGAACAGGGCCAGGACGGCGCTGCCGGGAAAGGCCGTGGCGGCAGAGGAGGTCGCCTTGGTAAAACCCCGCAACAAAAGGAAAAACCCGCCAGAGGCCGACAGAAGAAGGAAACAGATGATATGAGTGATGATGAGGATGATGATGATGATTCCAGCGACAGGGAGTTCCAGAAAGCAACCGAAGCCATGTGTGTTGACGGGGGTGTGTCCTTACACTCCTCTCGTTGCCAGCTCAAGTAGTGGGCACGCGAGGTCAATGTTGTGGAACCGACTGCAGAATCTAGGAAGCCACTCAGATGGTCCCGCACGCCTATCATCTTTGACAAAGAGGATCATCCTGACCGTACTACTATGGTTGGGTGTTTGCCATTGTTGGTTTCCCCGACAATCCGCAACCTCAAGGAGTCTAAGATGTTAGTTGACGGTGGGGCCGGATTGAACTTGATCTCCCCTAGAGTGGCTGAGAAACTGCAGATCCTTGATGAAGAGCTCGAAGCCACGAGTACGTTCTGATACGTCTCCAACGTATCTATAATTTTTGATTATTCCATGCTATTATATTATCTGTTTTGGATGTTTTATATGCATTAATATGCTATTTTATATTATTTTTGGGACTAACCTATTAATCTAGAGCCTACTGCCAGTTTCTGTTTTTTCCTTGTTTTTGAGTATTGCAGATAAGGAATATTAAACGGAGTCCAAACGGAATAAAATCTTCGGAATGATTTTTCTTGGACCAGAAGAAACCCAGCAGACTTGGAGATGAAGGCAGGAGACCTGCCGTGGAGTCACAAGCCACCAGGGCGCGCCCTAGGGGGGGGGGCACGCCCCCCTGGCTTGTGGCCCCACGGCAGCCCTCCTAACCCTATTCTTCGGCCTATAAATTCCCAAATATTCCCTGGATACCAGAAAGAGCCACGAAAATACTTTTCCGCCACCGGAAGCCTCTGTTCCTGTGAGATCCAATCTTGGAGCCTTTTCCGGTAATCTGCTGGAGGGGGATTCGATCACGGAGGGCATCTACATCAACTCCATTGCCCCTCCGATGATGCGTGAGTAGTTCACCACAGACCTTCGGGTCCATAGCTAGTAGCTAGATGGCTTCTTCTCTCTCTTTGTTCTTCAATACCATGTTCTTCATGATCTTCATGGAGATCTATCCGATGTAATACTCTTTTGCGGTGTGTTTGTCGAGATCCGATGAATTGTGGGTTTATGATCAGCTTATCTATGAATATTATTTGAATCTTCTCTGAATTCTTATATGCATGATTTCATATCTTTGCAAGTCTCTTCGAGTTATAGGTTTGGTTTGGCCAACTAGATTGGTAATTCTTGCAATGGGAGAAGTGCTTAGTTTTGGGTTCAATCTTGCGGTGACCTCACCCAGTGACAAAGTAGGGGTAGCGAGGCACGTATTTGTATTGTTGCCATCGAGGATAAAAAGATGGGGTTTTCATCATATTGCTTGAGTTTATCCCTCTACATCATGTCATCTTACCTAATGCGTTACTCTGTTCTTCATAAACTTAATACTCTAGATGCAGGCAGGAGTCGGTCCATGTGTGGAGTAATAGTAGTAGATGCAGAATCGTTTCGGTCTACTTGACACGGACGTGATGCCTATATGCATAATCATTGCCTTGGATATCGTCATAACTATGCGCTTTTCTATCAATTGCTCGACAGTAATTTGTTCACCCACCGTATTATTTTCCTTCATGAGAGAAGCCTCTAGTGAAATCTATGGCCCCCGGGTCTATTTTCCATCTTATATTTTCAGATCTATAAATCAAATATACCAAAAATATCTTGCTGCATTCTTTTTACTTTTGTTTTACTTTACATTCTAGCAATCTTTTATATCTATCTCTATCAGATCTCATCCTTGCAAATAACCGCGAAGGGATTGACAACCCTTTTAGCGTTGGGTGCAAGAGTTTGATTGTTTGTGTAGGTGCGAAGATTGGGGACTTGCTTGTATCTCCTACTGGATTGATACCTTGGTTCTCAACAACTGAGGGAAATACTTATCTACTTTGCTACATCACCCTTTCCTCTTCAAGGGAAAACCAATGCAAGCTCAAGAAGTAGCACGTTCCAAGGAATCAATCCCGGCAGGAGCCGACCCAAGGGAAAGATCACTCTGCCTGTGACATTTGGCGGGGAGTTGAACTTACGGACAGAGAGGATAGTGTTCGACATCGCCGAGATCCCACTGCCTCACAACGGAATCCTCGGTCGCCCAGCTCTGGAAAAGTTCATGGCGGCATCCCACTATGCCTACAATACTTTGAAGATTCCCGCGCCCATTGGGGTCATTTCCATCCCATCCGACAAGAAGAACACGGTTATCTGCATGGACCAGATGTATCGCGACGCGGTAGCAGCTGAAGCCACAGAAATCCTAGCTGCCATCAAGGACACAAAGAAAATAAAGAAGGCTAGCAATAACACCGGCAAGGACTCCGGGAAGCGCGCCTCTTCGGAGTGTGCTGCACCCGACGATGACCTGCCGGAGAGTTCCGCTAGCAAGAAGACCAGGGTCACCTATCTTGAGACGAAGAAAGTCCCGGCAAGGGAGGATGGTACTGGTGGTACCTTCACCATCAGTGCTACCCTTACTGACAAATAGGAAAGCGCGCTCGTTACCTTCCTGCGGGAGAATGTCGATGTGTTTGCCTGGCAACCATCTGACATCCCCGGTGTTCCCAGGGAGGTAATTGAGCACCACCTTGCTGTCTGCCCTCATGCCCGACCCGTCAAGCAAAAGGTTAGGAAACAAGCCTTGGAGCGGTAGCAGTTCATTGCCGAGGAAATCAAGAAGCTTGAAGCAGCTGGTTTGGTCAGAGGGGTGCTGCATCCAACTTGGCAAGCAAACCCGGTGGTGGTATGAAAGGCAAATGGGAAATGGAGGCTTTGCATAGACTTCACCGACTTGAGCAAAGCTTGCCTGAAGGACCCTTTCCCCTTGCCGCGCATAGATCAAATTGTTGATTCCACCTCCGGATGTGACTTGCTCTCCTTTTTGGATGCCTACTCCAGCTACCACCAGATATTTATGAACAAGGAAGATGAGGAGAAGACCGCATTTATAACTCCCTATGGCACGTACTTCTTTGTACGTATGCCCTTCGGGTTAAAGAGTGCTGGTTCGACCTTCGCCAGGGCTGTTCAAATTGGTTTTGGACCTCAGCTGCACAGAAATGTGGAAGCCTACATGGATGACATCGTGGTCAAGACCAAGGATGAAGCCACTCTCATACAAGATCTGGAGGAAACTTTCGTAAACTTGCGCAAGATCAACCTGAAGCTCAACCCTGAAAAGTGTGTGTTCGGTGTCCCATCCGGCAAGCTGCTTGGGTTCTTCGTATCTTAGCAAGGAGTAGAAGCCAACCCCGACAAGATCAAGGCGATCGAGCAGATACAGGCACCCAAGACCATCAAAGATATCAGACGCCTGACCAGATGTGTTGCCGCATTGAGTAGGTTCATCTCCAAGTTCGCTGAGCGCGCCTTGCCGTTCTTCAAAATCCTGAAGAGGGCTAGCCCGATGAAGTGGACCCCGGAGTTAGATGCAGCGCTGCAAGACCTAAAGAAATACCTATCCTCTGGTGCCACCTTGGTCGCTCCTAAACCGCAAGAGCCGTTGCTACTATATTTAGCAGCAACGAATCTAGTGGTTAGTGCAGCGCTGGTGGCACAGCGGGGGGTGGATGAAGATTCAGCAGCCGCTGCTGATGTTGCCGGGAGCAAGAAAGAAACATCCGCGGCAGGGCTCAACACAGATCAAGGGGGATCTCAGTAAATGGTTGACATCGAATCCAAAGAAGTGGTAAAGAAGAAATTGGTGCAGCAGCCCGTGTACTTTGTCAGTTCCCTGCTATAGGGGTCTAGGTCAAGGTACTCCAGAGTACAAAAGCTGATCTTCGGCCTCATCATGACCTCGAGGAAGCTGCGCCACTACTTCCAAGCCCATGAGATAACAGTTGTCACCCGTTTCCCATTGCAACACATACTGAGAAACCCCGAAGCAACTGGCAGGATAGTTGAGTGGGCACTGGAGTTGTCAAGCTTCGGATTAAAGTATGAGAGCACTTCCACCATTCAAAGCAGGGCGTTGGCAGAGTTTATTGCAGAATGGACACCCACGCCAGATGATGAAGCTCCGGAGACAATCCTCCCCGGCAAAGAGGCACCCAAGGATTGGATCATGTACTTTGACGGTGCTTTCTCACTCCAGGGTGCTGGAGCAGGCGTGCTCCTCATCGCCCCGAACGGAGAGCACCTCAAGTACGTCGTCCAGATGCACTTTCCTCGGGAGGAAGCCACCAACAACACCGCTGAGTACAAGGGGCTCCTTGCCAGACTCAGAATCACGGTGGAGTTGGGAATAAAGAGGCTGATCGTCCGAGGAGATTCTTAACTTGTGATAAAGCAAGTCAACAAGGATTACTAGAGCCCGCTGATGGAAGCCTACATGGAAGAAGTGAGGAAATTGAAGGAGCACTTTGATGGGTTGCAAACAGAGCAAGTGCCACGAGCAGAAAATAGCATTGCTGACCACCTATCAAAGTGCGCTACGCAGAAGCTTCATGTGGAACCAGGAACCTTTGTTCTCTGCCTCACCCAACCATCAGTGTCCCCATCTGCGATGTCCAAGAAGAGAAGAAAGCTGAACTCCGGCAAGCATTTCCCGGCAGAGCTTCCCGAAGCCGTTGGTAGAGAAGCTGCCGGGGAAAATCCCGTTTCGGTTGACGAGCAGCTCCCTCCCGCAGGACCTCAGGGTCTAGCGGTTGAGACAAGCTCTCCCGGAGACGAGGAAATGCCTTTAGTCCTTGTTGTCAAGCCACGGGCTCCAACCTGGGCGGAGCATATAGTCCATTTCCTTCAAACAGGAGAACTCCCCGAAGAGCAAGAGGAAGCCGAAAGAGTAGCCCGTCGGTCAAGTATGTACCAGTTTGTCGACGACACCCTGTACAGAAGGCGGCCGAACGGTGTGAAATTGAGGTGTATCTGCCGGGAGGATGGACTGAAGCTGTTGGTGGAGATTCACGGAGGAGTATGTGGTTCCCACATTAGATCAAGGGCCCTTGTCGGGAAAGCTTTTCGACAGGGTTTCTATTGGCCCACTGCCCTCCAGGACGCTACTGAACTAGTCACCAAGTGTGAAGCCTGCCAGTTCCATTCCAAGAACATCCATCAACCAGCGCAAGCCCTGCAAACAATCCCTCTATCCTGGCCATTCTCGGTCTGGGGGCTCGATATCCTGGGCCCCTTCCCCCGTGCTGTCGGGGGCTTTGAGTTCTTCTTCATGGCAACCGACAAGTTCACAAAGTGGCCTGAGGTGGAACCAGTGAGAAAGGTGACCGCACAAGTAGCTATCAAGTTCATGAAAGGACTGGTGTACCGCTTTGGAGTGCCTAACAGAGTGATCACCGACAACGACACCCAGTTCACGAGCCGCGCCTTCATGCAATATATCCAAAACCTTGGAAGCAAGGTCTCCTTCGCCTCTGTTGCTCACCCGAGAATCAACGGGCAAGTCGAGAGGATGAATGCTGAAGTGCTGCGAGGACTCAAGACAAGGACTTTCGATAAGCTGCGGAATAGCGGAAGGCGCTGGATAGATGAGCTGTCGGTGGTTCTTTGGTCCCTCAGAACCACACCAAATCGAGCTACCGGCCAGACGCCCTTCTCCCTAGTTTACGGGGCGGAAGCAGTGCTCCCCATGGAACTCATATACGGGTCACCTCGAGTGCTTGCCTACGATGAGGTAGAGCAACATCAGCTGCGCCATGATGATGCCACGCTCCTCGAGGAAGACCGTCTCCGGGCTGCTATACGTGCCGCACGCTACCAGCTGGCTCTGCGCCACTACCATAGCCGCAGAGTTCATGCCCGGAGCCTTGAGGAAGGCGACCTTGTCCTTCGGCGTGTTCAGTCCGCCAAGGGTACAAACAAGTTGACGCCGAAGTGGGAAGGCCCTTACCGGGTAGTACGAGTCACCAGACCTGGCGCAGACCATCTGGAGACCGAAGATGGCACCAAGGTGCAGAACTCATGGAACATTGAGCATCTTCGTAAGTTCTACCCGTAAGGCGCGGCTGCCGGGCTTAGTCCCCGGCAGCCACCTTTTGTACAAGCCTTGCCGATGTTGCATGTAACCCTTTGTACAAAGCCAGGCGCAGACCCTGTGCAACAATAATAAAGCTAGGCATTGCATCATATCATCATCCTTACATGCTCATTACGCATTTTTATGACTACAATGATAGCACTTTTAAGTTATAAATATTTGCTAGAATACTTGATGAAACCGTAATCTTTGTTACTGTCATCACCCTACATGTTTTACCATCGAGAAAATAGGAAAGGGGAACAAAGAAACAAGGATGGCGGCCCATCACGCTTGAAAAGAAGATACTACCTGGAAAAGATAAGTATATCACATATTTCCAGTTCAGTACTTCTCATTTTCTCAAGGAAACCCTTAGTATCTTCCTTACTGCGGGATGTGGAGTCATCCACGTGGTGAAAACCCTTGTCGGGACGAGCCGTCCCCCTGTCTTTGCTTATAGGGGTGACAGTGCCGATACCGACAAGGAGCTCTGCCGGGGAACAACGCCAACCAGTTGCCGGGGGCTCGTTCCCTCACTTTGGCACTCGTGGTTTGAATGATGACCCGGCAAGTAGCTCCGTGCGGTAGAGACAAAACATACTAATGCAGTACAAATAAGGAAAGGAAAGGGATAGTACTTGCGGGAAGAAAATAGCATTCTATTCTCATTCATTTTCGATACAAATGGGATGAAGATTACACGAGAGGGCACCTCTTTCTAATAACTCTTTATTTGGCTTTCTCCCATAGGGGCAGATTACAAAAAGAAAAAGAGCAGAAGGGGGACCCCAACAGAAGCCCAGCCTGACCCCGTCAGGACCAGCATTGCGCGGACGGCAATCCCACCGGAAAGGAAGGCGAAGCCGAAGTCCACGAGCCTGCCGGGGTCCAGCTGAGAAGAAGTGGCGATGCCCAAGTCAAGAACCCCCGGCAAATCACTCTGCCGGGAGGAGGAGGAGGAGGAGCGCGATGACGGTGATGGTGCGGCCGACGATCAGCTGGAGCCCAGGTCATCGTACTCCGACTTGACGGCCTGGGACTCGTCGTCGTCGTCTTCACCAACACTGTCCTCCTCGTTGCTATCGCTCGAGGAGGAGCTTTCGGCATCGCTCGAGCTCTCCTCACAGCAGCCAAGACGGGCGCCCGAACGCTCATAAATCTTGACGGAGAGCAGGTCGGCCTCCATCATCTTGAAGCAGAGGACGTGCTCATCCATGAGGTTGTGGGCCCGGGCGAAGGTTTTCCACCCGTGCCTGAGAAGCATGACGCGACGCTCCGGGTACTCGACATCCACTCGCATAGCGCCATTACAGCAGCCATGCGCCCGCAACCACATGGCGTGTGGCTTGTCAACCTCCATTACCCTGGCAAAAGGGTGAGGAAGGCGCAGCGGCTCCGGGGAGGACCACGCAGCTTGATGACGAACTCCAGCGCCATTCCCTCGGCATGGGTCTCCTCAAGGGGAGGGTCTGATGGCGGAGGAGGAAGAGAAGCGGCACTCCGTCTCCCCCGACCATGGGCCCCGCGTCGACTTCGGCCCCTCCCAGCTCCTCCGCCGCACGCACTCGAGCCACCCTCTGCCTCCGCGGCTGAAGCAGTGATATGATCCCGACGGGAACCCCTCGCCGTTGAGGCAGAGGGCGGAGGACGCCCTAGTCCCCTGGGCATGCTAGCGGCGAGCGCAGCTCAAACCAAAGAGGCAGAAGGGCGAGCTCTGTTGTTTTGGACTCAAGGAGGAAGAAGGGATGGATGAGCATCGCTCCTCGCGACCCCCAATTTATAGGAGAGGGCGCGGGGGGCTGGCTCTCCTCCACTCCAAGGGTCACCGCCCATCTCCGCCAATTCCATCGCCCATGATCACGGGCGAACAGGTAACCGCCCCATTGCTCCAATCCATGGCGCTGCGGTTTCTACCACGATCAGGACTTTAAGTCACGCGCGCCCATCGCTAACTCCCCACTATGCATGCGGTGCGCATGGCGGAAACGGCCTGAGGTGGTGGGTCAGTGCTGACCAATAAATTGGCAGTTACTCCCTCACATTGCGCGCCTGTGCATGAAACTTTGGCCTGACCCAACGGCACTTGGCGAGCACGTGTGGGCCAGTCCCGGGGGCTCCTGTCGGTGCACTAGTATAGGGGTACCCAGTGCTCCTGACTTATGCACAGGCGGTAAAAGCAAAGAACCCGACCAACAATCGAGACAAGACTCCAGCAAGCTCAACGCGGCAGCCCAAGCCTGGACTGCGATGCGCCAAGCATGTCCCCGACGCTTGCTGGGGACCAAGACATGCACACCTCCCTGAAGACCCGGCAAGCCACTCCCCGGTAGGTGTGAGCCATCCAGCCAACGCTCCACCGCATCGCTACGCCTATCACTTATCGATGCGGTGTCGAGCCCTCAGGCGGCTAATCAGCTCTCGCTAAGCACGTGGTGACACATTGGAAGGCAAGTTACTCTCGGTTGACACCCGCCCTGCAGCGTGTCAAGGTCTTAAGCAATGACCGGTCAAGCGGTGGCAAGAGCTTGCCGTGGATGCACCCCCAAGCGCCACCTAGGTAGGTAATCATGGCATTTTGTCCTAAATGTCAGAGTTAGGTATGATAGCTCTGCTTAGCTATCTAATCGATAGATAATGTCTTTTTTGCCATTGTGGTAACCCCTTGCACTATAAAAGGAGGCCCAAGGCAACCTAGCTCAAGGTTGGCAATTCGAACCCCCGAACACTTGTACTCGCATAGCCGCTCTTTCCCCGACAGCAGCCCCTGCCGGGGTGGGGTTAGGCGCTCTGCGTTCTTCGTGTTCCTCCAATCAATCCACCAAAAAGCAGAAGTAGGGTTTTACGCTTAGCAGTGGCCCGAACCTGGGTAAAATGCATGTGTCCAGATCGTTGCGCCATCTCATGCTCTGCGCTCTTCGTTCAACGTGACCCCCCCTTGCCGAACCACAAGGGGCCTCTGGTTCCATAGGTGATCGTGAGCATCCGTGCCCCGACAGAAGCGGAAAAATAAAACTAATATGGATACACAATGAAAGAGGATGCACATCAAAAATTTATATGAAGTGTGTGAATATGAATGTAATGTCGGTGAGAAATACATACTCCCCCAAGATTAGGCGTTTTCCTAGCTTGGTGATCACCACTGGTAGTAGCCATCAGGTCTGGGAAAGTGTTCCTGCGGGGGCACCTGAGCATCCCATGCCTGGACCTCGGCCTCCGCAGCAGCCAGCTCATTCCGGTAAGCAATTATATCTTCTGGCATTATTATGTATCCGTGCCTGTCATGATAATTAAACAAAGAGGGTGCAGGCAAGGGACTAATATCGCAAGTCGTCTCGCTAAATACTAAGATGTAAAGGAGATGTTGCGGTGGTTTAGGTTCCTCAATGAATTGGTGTTCCATCATAAACTGGTGATCAAGATAAACTTTAGGCAACAAGTAATTAGTAGGGCGTATAGCAACTTCAAACCGCTTTGCCATGCGCGTGGCATAAATACCACCATGAACATTGCCTTTAGTTCAGTTAAGATTTAATCGGCGCATCACAATAGCTCTTAAATTGTAAGTATTATCCCCATAAAGTGCGCGGCGAAAATAGCCAGGGTAGGGGAACTAAGACCACCACCCTGCTCCATGGCAGTTATGCATTTTCCTATAAACACAGAAAAATAGTGCACCGACGGAAATTGCAAACTAGTGGCCCTGGCGTTTGACATGCCCCTACTTTCTCCCACAGATAAGGTGAGGAGGAAGTCCTCAAACTCCTCGGGCTTAGGCTCACGCATTCCCCCGTCAGAGGGAAGCAAACATATTTCAAAAAATTCATGTAGAGGCAATTCATAGTTTGTGGCATAAAGATCAAAACATACCGTGGGAGCACCGGGCGTATTTGTGAAGTGAAAGTTTTGCACGAAGGAATTAGTAAGGAGATAGTATTGGTCACACTCATCCGCGAGGAAGTCTGTAAGCCCGGCATTTGCAATTAATTGCATGAATTCTTCATAGAAACCCGCTTCATTCATGAAGGGCGTATGTGGCCATTCACAGGGCCTAACCTCTGTGTTGCACACAATGTTGATGTCGCGGTCCTGAGTTGTCCTAACAACTCCCTTGGGGCTCAGGCTTGAATAACCTTTCCTCAAGAAATTCATTTTCCTAAGCACAAATTTCTGAAATTTTTGAGCCACAAATTCATGTCAATAAAACTTTACAAGATTGATAGCAACTACTCATATGGATGCCTAGAGACCATATCAAGCATTCATACTAGTTGGAACTCAATGAATTCAACATGCAAGCTCATTTTCTGTAGCACCAAGTGTAGCACATTATGCAAAATATAAATCACTAAAACAAAAACTAATTGGAGGAGTGGAGGAGTCACATACCAAGGAACAATTCCTCCTAACAGTTTCGGAAACGGAGTTCCGAGCAAAGAGATCGAAAATTTCAGTAGTTAGGGGAGGAACACAGGAGAAAGAGAGATAGGAATTTTTTTCTGGAGGTAGGAGAAGGAGTGGGCTGAAGGGATAAGGCAGGGCCACCCTGTGGGCCCCACAAGCCATCATGGCGCGGCCTAGGGGGCAGCCGCGCCCTGTTGGCTTGTGTCGCATAGGTGCAGTCCCCTGCTGCAATTTTTATGAAAAAATTCTTATATATTCCAAAAAATTCATGTTAAAATTTTGTGGCAATCTGAGACTTTTTATTTTTAGTCATTTTTCTATGCACGGGAAAAATAGAAAACAGAAAATCCAGCTAATTCTTTTTAAATAAACTAAAAATAACAGAGGATAAACTTTTGATACAGAGAATTGTGAATACTAAATTCATCAATCACATGTTTTCCGAAAAGGATCCATTAATAAGGTTGATCAAGTCTTATTAACAACCCTTTTTGATTGACATACAACCGAGAATTTTCGTATATCACTAGGTTACCTCAATGGGGATTTGCATCTCCCCAACAATAATATTATAATATTTCTTCTTGGCAGTAGGTAGAGGAATTGCAAAACTTCCAATGATAACCGTGGGAGTAGGCTCAATGACATTAATATTATTAACCAAAGTTTGCTTCTTTGGGAAATGTACGGTATGTTGCTTGCCATTGACATGAAAGGTAACCTTGCTTTTATTGCAATCAATAACAGCCCCTGCAGTATTTAAGAAGGGTCTACCAACGATGATCGACATATTGTCGTCCTCGGGCATATCAAGAATAACAAAGTCAGTCAAGATAGTAACATTTGCAACCACAACAGGAACGTCCTCGCGAATTCCAATTGGCAATGCAATGTATTTATCAGCCATTTGCAAAGATATCTCAGTAGGTGTAAGCTTACTCAAATCAAGTCTTTTATAAAGGGAGAAAGGCATAACACTAACACCGGCCCCTAAATCACATAGAGCAGTTTTAACATTATTTCTTTTAATAGAGCAAGGTATTGTGGGTCTGCCAGGATCTCCTAGCTTCTTAGGTATTCCTCCATCAAAAGAATAATTGGAAATCATAGTAGCAATTTCAGTTTCAGGTATTTTTCTTTTGTTGGTAATAATATCCTTCATGTACTTAGCATACTGAGGCATTTTCAATATATCGGTCAAACGAGTGCGCAAAAGGACGGGTCTAATCATTTCAGCGAAGCATTCAAAATCCTCATCATCCTTACTTTTAGAAGCCTTATGAGGGAATGGCATGGGTTTTTGAACCAATGGCTCTCTTTTCCTATCATGTTTTCTAGCAACAAAGTCTCTCTTATCATAACGTTTATTTTTAGGAGGTGGGTTATCAAGATCCTCAGCAGGTTCTATCTCTACATCGTTATCATGACCATCTGGTGGAGCATCTACATGCACAGTATTACCTTCATCTTTCTTTTCATTATCACTAGGTGCATGTTCAGTACCAGATTGTGTCTCAACGTCAGAAATAGAAACATCATTATGTTTGTCAGTAGGTGTTTCTATAACATGTTCACTAGAAGCATGCAAGTTCCTATCATTTTTCTTCTTCTTTTTTCTTATTAGAGGAACTCGGTGCATCAACATTAATTTTCTGAGAATCCTGTTCTATTCTTTTAGGATGATGATACGTCTCCGTCGTATCTATAATTTTTGATTCTTTCATGCCAATATTATACAACTTTCACATATTTTTGGCAACATTTTATACGATTTATTGGACTGACATATTGATCCAATGCCTAGTGCGAGTTCTTATTTCTTGCATGTTTTTTGTTTCGCAGAATATCCATATCAAACGAAGTCCAAACGCGATAAAAATTTACAGAGATATTTTTGGAAAATTTGTGAATTTTGAGAAGTGGAATCAACGCAAACGGAGGCCCACATCCCCCACAATACATCAGGGCACACCCCAGGGGCCCAAACGCGTGCTGGTGTCTTGTGCCCACCTTGTAAGTCGGTTGGAGCTCTCCTTCGGGCGCAAGGAAGCTAATTTTTGGATAAAAATCCCCTCAAAATTTCAGCCCGATCGGAGTTACGGATCTTCGGGAATATAAGAAACGGTTTTCAGCCAGAAAACAAAAAACACGAAACAGAGGAGAACAGAGAGGGAGATCCAATCTCGGAGGGGCTCCTACCCCTCCGCCACCATGGAGGACATGGACAAGAGGGGGAACTCTCCTCCCATCTAGGGGGGAGGCCAAGGAAGAAGAAGAGGGGGGGGGGCTCTCCCCCCCTCTCTCCCGGTGGCGCCGGAACGCCGCCGGGGCAATCATCGTGACGGCGATCTACTCCAACAACTTCGCCGCCGTCAAAACCAACTCTCCCCCCTCTATGCAGCAGTGTAACACCTCTCTTCCCCGCTGTAATCTCTACTTAAACATAGTGCTCAACTCCATATATTATTTCCCAATGATATTTGGCTATCCTATGATGTTTGACTAGATCTCTTTTGTCCTATGAGTTAATTGTGGTATGATGTTATGGATGTGAGTTGTATGTTGATATGGTGTTGTCCTATGGTGCCCTCCGTGTCACGCAACCGTGACGGATCCCCGCTGTAGGGTGTTGCAATATGTTCATGATTTGCCTATGGTGGGTTGCGTGAGTGACAGAAGCACAAACCCGAGTTGGTGGGTTTTTGCGTATGGGAGTAAAGGGAACTTGATACTTAATGCTATGGTTGGGTTTTACCTTAATGAACTTTGGTAGTTGCGGATGCTTGCTAGAGTTCCAATCATAAGTGCATATGATCCAAGTACGGAAAGTGTGTTAGCGTATGCCTCTCCCTCATTGCATATAACAAGTATCTATCGTATTATATTCAATTGCCTAGGGACAAATAACCTTCTTGTTTGACAAAAAGTTTTCTACTAAGTTATTTACTTTTATTCTTCTTTTATTAAAACAGAACCTAACTTTTATTTCCACGTTCTTTATTATCTTGCAAAGTACTTCTAGTTTTATTCCCGCAAAGTAGTTTCATACTTGTTCTACGTAAAGCAAGCATTGGCGTGCGTAGAGTTGTATCGGTGGTCGTTAGAACTTAAGGGAATATTTGTTCTACCTTTAGCTCCTCGTTGGGTTTGACACTCTTACTTATCGAAAAAGGCTATGAACGATCCCCTACACTTGTGGGTTATCAAGACCATTTTCTGGCGCCGTTGCCGGGGACCAATAGCGTGGGGTGAATATTCTCGTGTGTGCTTGTTTGATTTACCACTAAGTAATTTTTATTTCCTGTTATTAGTTGTTTTATATCTTTAGTTATGGATATGGAACATGAAACACCAAAAAAATTAGTGGTACTTCCTACTCATGGAGATGGGGAACCTCCTAAAACCCTCGATGCTAGTTATGTGCAAAGTACTAAATACTACTTTGATAATCCTGAGAAAACCCCATTCAACTTGATAATGGGTGTAATGTTGGATCAACATGAATACTTTAGAGATTATCGCTTGACTCAAAAAGGGAAAATGTTATGGGATTAAATTCACATGTTGTATTGGTATGCTCGGGAGCTATGCTTGAGATATGATATTACTTGTTGCTATAGGATGAACGCTCCACACCTTCCCTTTTCATGCAAATTTAATGATAATGAAACCTTAGCTTCTTATGCTAAAGGTATTTATGATTACTATGATGTGGAGCGAATAGAAGAATTTGTTGCTTTTAAAGGTGCTTATGAAGTTGCTTCCTTGATTGAAAATTATGATGATGTTTCTTACAAATCTGATTTTTTTGCAATACTGAAATATTGCTATGAGAATTATGATTGCAATGCTGATATTATTGAATTTATTGGAAGAATGAACGCTGCCTTGGAGGAGACTAATACTTTGCAGGAATCTATGGAAGAAGAAATTGCTGATATTGTGAGCTCATTAGATGAAAAAGATGAGAAGGAGAGCGAAGAACAAAAGGAGGAAGAGCGGATTAGCTACCCGTGCCGACCTTCTAATGAGAGTAACTCTTCAACTCATACATTATTTAATTTCCCTTCGCACATATCGAAGGATGAATGCTATGATGAATGCTATGATGATTACTATGATCCCTTGGATTCATTTGAAATATCCCTCTTTGATGAACTTGATGCTTGCTATGCTTGTGGCCATGATGCCAACATGAATTATGCTTATGAAGATGAACTTTCTATAGTTCCTTATGTTAAGCATGAAATTGTTGCTGTTGCACCCACACATGATAGTCCTATTATCCTTTTGAATTCTCCCAACTACACTATATCGGAGAACTTTGCTCTTATTAAGAATTACATTGATGGGTTGCGTTTTGCTACTACACATGATGATTTTGATGAATATAATATGCATGTGATTGCTGATACTACTTGCAATTATTATGAGAGAGGAACCACATCTCCACCTCTTTATGTTTCCAATACTATAAAATTGCAAGAAACTGTTTATACTATGCATTCGCCTTCACTTGATGTGCATGAATTGTTCTGGTATGACATGCCGATGCATAGCAAGAGAGACTTCGTCATTGCATGATATATGTTGCTTTGTTCTCACTACTAAATTACAAATCATTGTTAATTAAAATTGGCTTTGATATACCTTGGGATCCGGGTGGATCCATTACTTGAGCACTTTATGCCTAGCTTAATGGATTTAAAGAAAGCACTGCCAGGAAGACAACCCGGAAGTTTTAGAGAGTCATTTTATTCTGTTGTGCGCTTTTATAAAGTTTAAAAACAAAAAATATAGAGGGGAACCTAAAACTTCACAAAAAGAAAGGTGAAAGTGAGAGAGATGATGAGCACCGTTGAAGTGGGGGACGTCCTTGAACTTTTGTTCATGCCCATGGAAACTTTGTGAATCTTGAATCACGGAAACTTTTCCAACAAAAATAATTACCCCCTTGTACAAATCCATTGTATTATAAAAATAATGTGCCAAGATTTGCCTTTAGGATGATTAGATTGCTTGTTGGTATGTGCGGTGTAAAAACAGAAACTTTGGCTGTAGTGCGTGAATTTTCATTTTTTATTGGAACGACCAAAGTTTATGAAATTTTTACACAGTATTGCTTTACAATTTTTTTTATTTCGTCCTAATTTGTCAGTATTTTTGGAGTTACAGAAGTATGGTCAAAGTTCAGATTACTACAGACTGTCCTGTTTAAGACAGATTCTGTTTTTGATGCATTGTTTCGCTTGTTTTGATGGAACTATCGATTTTATCGATGGTATAAGCCATGGAGAAGTTATAATACAGCAGGGATAATTAAAATACAAAATATTAATGGGTTTTCAACAGTACTTAAAGTAGGAATTTGCTTTATTATACTAACGGATCTCACCAGTCTTCTGTTAAGTTTCGTGTGGATGAAGTGTTCGAACATCGAGGAGGTCTTGATATGAGGAGACGGAGGAGAGGCAAGAGTTCAAGATGGGGGATTCCCAAGGCACCCCAAGTAAATATCCAAGGAGACTCAAGCGTCTAAGCTTGGGGATGCCCCGGAAGGCATCCCATCTTTCTTCAACAAGTATCAGCATGTTTTTGTTTTCATTTCGTTCATGTGATATGTGTAAATCTTGGAGCGTCTTTTGTGTTTAGTTTTCACTTTTATTTTATGCACCATGCTGGTATGAGATAGTCCATGGTTGATTTATAGAATGCTCATTGCACTCCACTTATATCTTTTGAGTATGGCTTTATAGAATGCTTCATGTGCTTCACTTATATCATTTGAAGTTTGGATTGCCTGTTTCTCTCCACATAGAAAACCGTTATTCGTAGAATGCTCTTTTGCTTCACTTATATTTATTAGAGCATGGTATTTTTTAGAAAAAATTAAACTCTCTTGCTTCACTTATATCTATTTAGAGAGTCAACGGGAATTGGTTATTCACATGGTTAGCCATAAAATCCTACATAAAACTTAGGGATCACTGAATATGATATGTTTGATTCCTTGCAATAGTTTTGCGATATAGAGATGATAATATGTGGGAGGTACTAGTGGATGATCGTGTTTAGTAAGATATTGATGTTAAGGTTTGTGATTCCCGAAGCATGCACGTATAGTCTCCCGTTATGCTAGGAAGTTGGAGCACAATTTATTCTTTATTGTCTATCTTTGTGTGAAGGTCGGGGGCGCACGATGGTTAACTCCTACCAACCTCCCCCCTAGGAGCATGCGTAGTAATACTTTGCTTAGAGGGCTAATAAACTTTTGCAATAAGTATGTGTGACGCCCCCGACCTCGACCGTACGCTAATCATACACACAATGCGTACGACCAAGATTAGGGACTCACTGATTGATATCACAACACAACACTAGACACAAATTAAAGTCATACAACTTCATATTACAAGCCAGGGGCCTCGAGGGCTCGAATACAAAGCTCGACACAACACCAGTCAGCGGAAGCAAATAATATCTGAGTACAGACATAAGTTAAACAAGTTTTGCCTTAAGAAGGCTAGCACAAACATAAGCAGCAGATCGAAAGAGGCGAGGCCTCCTGCCTGGGAACCTCCTAACTACTCCTGAGCGTCGGCATTCTCCACGTAGTAGTAGGCTCCGGAGGGGGTGTAGTAGTCGTCTCCGGCGTACTCCATCTCCTGGGCTCCATCGTCTGAACGCCGAAACGTATCGTGGGGGAAAGAGAAAGCAAAGCAGCGGTGAGTACTCATCCAAAGTACTCGCAAGACTGACATCAGAACTATGCTAAGTATGCATCAGTATCAATGAAGGGGTTATATCTGGGCTGACTGCAGAAAGCAAGAATAGGGGGAAGGCCTAGACCTATCGAAGACTAGCATCTTCAACATCTTGTAGCATTAGAAGAGAGTAGATTGGTATCTCATATATAGCCATATTATTGTAGCAATTTTATTAAGTAACCACGCCCAGAGATTCTTCCCCGACTCCCTGCGAGGAAGCAATCTCGGAGCCACAATTCATTTCAAATTTAAATCACAATTATAATTGTATAAGGTCAAGGTAGAACTCCAAGTCGTCCTTTTACCATGGACACGGCTATTCGAATAGATTATTCATCCCTGCAGGGGTGCACCGCATTTCCAACACGCCTGATCACCTCCGGCCGGACACACTTTCCTGGGTCATGCCCGGCCTTGGGATAGCAGCATGTCGTCGCCCCACCTAGGCTCAACGAAGAGGCCAGCCCACTGGTCTAAATCCTAAGCGCGCAGGTTCGTGGGCCCACTTGCCCTTGCACTCCTCCATGATGCGTACGCAGCCGGAAGCAGACCTAGTACACTCCAGTCCAAGAGCTGCACCGTCCAGTCCAATCCGTCGCGCGCCGCTCCATTGCTGACGTCCGAAGAGCTTCGTCTGATACAATGACGCTGAGTACCCATAACTTCTCCCACGCGATGGTTTGGTGCGTGAAAAGGCCAACGACCCAACTCAGATCAAATACCCAACCCGTTCGCATTTTATTAATGCGGGGCAATCGCGACCCATAAAGTGCGGTCCCGTCACCCCGACTTGAGGATGTGTGGCAAGGGCCTCTCCTGCCCGTGCACGCCTCAACATAACCCGGATGCCTTACCGGCGCATCCCACCACATCTCACACACGGGTACCCTTGGGGCTGACCCGTCTCAAGACTGTCGGGAACTCAGGTCCACCTCAACCAGGGTGGTACCGCCTGTCCCTCCAGTCCCGTCCTTCCCATGTAAACAAAGTCAAGTAGAAGTAACTGTGTGTTTATACACCAAGTGGATATCCGAGGAATCACCCTCGATGGATCCCACTCGAGGTATATGTATGACAAGAGTCGCTATCGATAAATGGGAAGGAGGAATCACCCTCGATACCCACGATCGATTAGCTACGCTACAGAATTAACATCGGGAGTGCTAAGTGAGGTATCACCCTGTCACGCCCAAGATGCGGTCCTATCCCTATTAAGGCTTGTGGCCTCGATGGGGATAGAAGCGCATCTCGCCGTTCGCAAGCACAGTAATCATCGCAATACATGTAGGAAGAGATGAGTATAAAAGTTGGCTTACACTCGCCACAAGCTAAATTACAAGTCCACACAATAATTCAATACATCATCCAGAAGACAGGGTCCGGCTACGGACGAAAACAAACGATAAAAGATGCAATGAAGACTGCCTTGCTATCCCAGGATCACCACCAAGAAGCTCCCTACTCGTCCGGATACGTAACATACATACGTCTACTCTCCTCGTCGTACTCCCACTGGAGCTGAGTCACATCATCTGGCACGTTCTCATCAACACCTGTACCTGTATTGTTGTAATCTGTGAGCCACAGGGACTCAACAATCTCATAACCCGGGTACCGAAACTATGTAAGCCATGGGTAAGGAATTGGTTATGTGGTGAGGCTGCAGCAAGCGCTAAGCATGTATTTGGTGGCTAACTTACGAGAACATGAATGTAAATATGGTGGCATACGTAAGACGATCGTGAAATAGCATGATCACTAAGTGATCCTGAACACCTACTTACGTCAATCATAACCCCACCGTGTTCTCTCTCGGAACATGTTCACGAGCAGAGACGATCACGGTTACGCACACAGTTGGTGTATTTTATTGGAGTTTATTTCAAGTTAACTATTACCGGGTGTTAAACAAATTTCCATGTTGCCACATAACCGCGGGCACGGCTTTCCGAAAGATTAAACCCTGCAGGGGTGCTCCAACTCATCCATCACAAACTAACCACACGCCGCGAGAATAACCTCGACCACGAATCTCGTGATCATCCTTGGTAATTCCACTGGAAAACCGCAACCTCGAGATAGCCCGAAGAAAAACCGGAATTCCACGCGCAAGACATTCGATAAAGGTAAAACAAGTCCAGCAAGACCGCCCGACGTGTCGACGAACCCGATAAGAGCCGCGTATCTCGTTCTCAGGACAAGACGGATGGGCTAAGTTTCCGGCTGGCACACCCGTTGGTGGCCCCGGCTACTGCCATTTTGGACCAACACTCATGAGGAGCACTGGCCCGGGTTGTTGATTAATCCTCGGGGTAGCTAAGCCCTATGCAATTTTATTAAGTTGATTAGCAAATGTAGTACCAATGTTGGGTCTTGCCAGACAAGTTTTAATCTAAAACGAATGATCAAGGGGGTCCCCATAACAACCCCGAGCATGTTAGGAGCGCAAAATATGGAATATAACACCGGAACTCGGAACTAGAGCGGCAAAAGCGGAACAAAACACTGAGCAAAAGGCCAAGCCTTCCACCGTTACCAGATATATATGTGCATTAATTAAATAGCAATAAGTAGAGTGATATAACAAATCCATGTTGACACATGGAAGCTTGCACCTGCAACTAGCAACGCTATAAGATAAGGGCTGAGCAGCGGTAACATAGCCAATCAAGGTTTTGCTAGGTAGTGGAAAGGTAAGAGGCTTTCATGGCAAATTAGGAGGCTGACAGTTTAAGTGGTAGGTAACGTAACATAACGGTAAAAGCGAGACATCTAGCAAGACAAAAATAGTGTCGGGATCCGGGTATGATCATCTTGCCTGTTGGTTCTTCAGAGGGACAAAGAGCTGGGTCCTCGTAGTTGTACTCTCCGGAATCCTCGTACTCAGGCTCAACACTCACGTCTACCCAAAAACAAAAGATCCAAATAAACAACCACACAAGATGATGCTTCAGACAAGATGATGCATGTTCATGTTAATGCAATCTAGTCATGTTTCATATGCGGAAATAAAGGTGATTAGCAATCTGGACAGAACCTTTAGTTGAGTTGGTTACACATGCATGAACATGGCAAATATGAATGCTTCATGCAAAACTGATGCAAAAACATATAAGGAACGTTGCAAACGGAGCTACGGTTCTCACGATACGTCCACGGGAAGATACGAACGGTAACGAGATAACGAAAAGAAGGAACACAACATGGGCTATGCCTTGGTGTTCCAAGGTTGCCTCTGACCAGATAAACAATAATAGCAATCACAGGAAACAAAGATCGAGCAAAGATTTGGAGCACAACACTCACAATCACAAAAACAACACAAGACAACAATCTATTGCTAACATCAGAATAGCAACTTGTAGCAATCATATCTTAAGCTACAGCAAGCCTACATTATCAAACAGGGCATCTACAGCAAGTAATCAACATGCTTAACAACTTACTTAACTACAAAAACAACAATGGAGGCATAGATTCATGGCAATTAGCAACACAAGAGGAGATGATGAAATAACAGTTTAGGGACTTAGTGAAAATAACAGCAGGCTAGTGCAGTAAACATTCTGGAGACATATTGACAGCAGTAAAAGTAATATCTACAGGAAGCTTTTAGTCATGAAACTTAACAGGATGACAGAGTGCAACATCTACAACAAATCTCTAGGCAAAAGCAACAGCTAATTCTCAACAGAGCACTCAGTAACATCCTCTAAACATAGCACCAGAATAACCAGCATCCCAGACTTAGTGAAAATTCAGCATGTTGAAACAGCAGTAATTTTTATAGCAACTTTAGAGCAAGGTTCCCACTGATCTAATAACTTAGAATGCTAAAAGAAAATACCAGGGCATACTACACAAGTTTATCTAGCACTTGCATGTTGACAGCAAGATTTAAGCATGCATGGATTAGTTCATACAAAAATGACAAAGTGCCATCACAGCAGAAAATGACAGTTTTATGAAGTTGCTCAAAAGTGAAATCTGATTACACCAATGCATTCCTTGGGTGATTCTACCCCAAAAACATATGTCACACCTATATACTTGCTGGTAATATCAATGACAAAAGCTAGGCCGAGAAAAAAATATGCACACACACGCACAGAGTGCACACATGCACGCTCACACACGGAAGAACACAGAACACACGCACGCACCGAAAAATAAAAGGGCCGGGGAGCTGCGCGCCCGGGGATCGAACCCCGGTCTCTCGGCTGGGGAGAGGAGGCGCGGACCAGCGGGCTACGCTCGATGACTGGGAATAAAAGGGATAGGCTCCTATTGACTTAGCGATGCTACACTGACGAAACTGAAGAAATGCAGACGTAGACTCGTGCGACGGCGGCGCAACACGGCAACGGCGGCATCTCCGGCAAGGGGAGGCGCCGGCGGGGGCTGCGGGACCCTTGAGGAACCCATTCCCGCAGCTATCTAACGCTTACGCGCACGGCAGCGAGGAGCTCGAGCACGAGCTCATGCTCGGCTCGGGCATGCGACGCGGCAACGACTAAGCGACGCAGGCAGGGTGGGAGCGCGCGGCGAGGCATGGGGCGAAGAAGGCGAACTTCCTACACGCGTGGGACAAGACACGGCGCGCGGCGAGCAAGAACATGCACACCAAAAAAAATAGTACGCGTACACTGACTCTATGACCGGAGCACCGAGTACACGAGCTTGGCATGCCGATGGCTACGCGTACAGGGCACTAGAGTGCTAGGAATTTGTAGAGATGCGTAGGGTTATACCTAGTATACCTAGGACATGAAGGAGTGGCCGGATGCGCGATGTAGACGTCGTGAGGGTCGGCGAAAAACTGAAGCTGCACTGGTCCGAGAAGATGAAGAAGAGGAGGTCGAGGACAGCGTCGATCTGGGCCTTGGCGCTTTCCTGGACGTCGAGGAAGAAGAGGTGCAGCAAGGACTCCCTTCCCGTGGCACCAGAGCGTCGGTCACGCAACGTGGAGGTCACCCCGAGCTCGAGCTCGTGCTCGGCCGGAGCATGGCGGACATGGCTATGGCGAGGCGCGCGGCTCTCTTACCTGGCGGCGGCGAGGGAAGGAAAAGGGAGGAATGGAGCGAGGGATGTCGGGGCTAGGGCTAGGGCATGCTTTACAGGGGCCTAGGGCGAGCTCCGGCCGTCAAATCGATCGGCTGCCGACGTGGAGCTGCTGGATGCGTTGCCGTACAGGACGACGAACGTGCGCGCGCGAGGGGGGCCGGCTGGGCTGCGCCACTGCTGCTCTTGGGCCACTGCGGGGCAGGAGGCCCAGGTGGCTCTCTCTCCCTCTCATCAAAAGGTTATTCCTTTTTATAAAACAGCAACATAAAAGCAAAACCCAAGGAATAAAGGAAAAGCTTTTGAGACAAAATAAAACAGTTTTGAACTCACATAAATATGCACTATTTTATAAAAATGGCCTGGGAATTTTTAGAGCAATTAAATTAATTCACTTAATTACCAATTGGGCTCTGTTTGCAAATAACCCAAAAGGCAAACCCCTCCAACTTTGACCAGAGATACTCAACAATTCATAACAGAATATTTGGAACAGGTGCAACATTTTTAATAGGTGAAAACAACAAGTAATTTATTAGCATGTGGCATTATTTGAGTAAAGAGAGAGATGGCATAGCTTTTTAATAGAAGTTGAGAGGAAATTCATCACACCCAAAACCACACATGAACCTCACACATACCAACACCAACACCAACATCTCAACCACAATTAAGATAGCATGAGGCAAACATGAATGATGACATGATGATTATGATGCCATGATGCAAAAGACATGAAGCAAATATATTGATAAGCAAACCACAAGGAAAAACATGAAGGTCCACATGAGAAAGATTACAAATAAGGCAAGAATTACACTTGGGCTGTTACAACTCTCCCCCACTACATGAGGATCTCGTCCCGAGATCTAGGAACGGAAGAATTCAGGAAATTCGGAACGGAGATGGTCCTCTCGTTCCCAAGTGGCTTCTTTGTCGGAGTGATGTGACCACTTCACCTTTAGAAACTTGATTGACTTGTTGCGAGTCTTACGCTCAGTTTCTTCAAGGATAGCAATTGGATGCTCATGATAGGATAGGTCTTCTTGGAGATCAATTTCTTGGAGATCAACGGTGCGCTCGGGAGTCTTGAAACACTTCCGGAGCTGAGAGACATGAAACACATCATGCACATTGGAGAAATTGGGAGGAAGCTCGAGTTGGTAAGCAAGGTCACCCCTCTTGCCCACAATCTTGAAAGGACCCACAAAGCGTGGAGCGAGCTTTCCTTTGATGCCAAAGCGTTGAGTGCCCTTCATGGGAGACACTCTGAGATAGACAAACTCATCGATCTGAAAGGTCATGTCACGATGCTTGCTATCATAATAACTCTTCTGGCGGGACTGAGCTGCTTTGAGATTTGCACGAATGACACGGCACATTTCTTCTGCTTCAGTGATCATGTCATTACCAAGGATTTGACGCTCGCCGGTTTCAGACCAATTGAGCGGGGTACGGCACTTTCAGCCATAGAGAATCTCGAAAGGAGCTTTGCCAGAACTTGCTTGGAAGCTATTGTTGTATGAGAACTCAGCAAACGGGAGACAATCTTCCCACTTCATGCCAAAAGAAATCACACAAGCTCTGAGCATATCTTCGAGGATTTGATTGACTTTCTCAACTTGACCACTAGTCTGAGGATGGAAAGCTGTGCTGAAACGGAGATTAGTCCCCATTGCAGTCTGGAAGGAATCCCAAAACTTGGAAGTGAAGATGCTTCCGCGATCTGAGGATATGAGCTTAGGAACACCGTGCAAAGAAACTATCCTTGACGTATACAACTCTGCTAGCTGAGCTGCCGAGATAGATTCTTTGACCGGGAGGAAGTGGGCAACTTTGGTGAGCTTGTCGATGACCACGAAGATGGCATCGTTCCCTCTCTTGGACTTAGGAAACCCAGTGACGAAATCCATTTCAACATGATCGAATTTCCACTCTGGGATAGGCAAAGGCTGAAGGAGACCTGCTGGACGCTGATGTTCCGCCTTCACTCTGCGACAAACATCACACTCGTTCACGAACTGAGCAATCTCGCGCTTCATGCGAGTCCACCAGAAGGTTTGCTTGAGGTCTTGATACATTTTGGAACTGCCTGGATGAATCGAGAGGAGGGAATTATGTGCTTCATCCATGATAACTTTCCTGAGATCACCTTTCGGAACCACCAGACGGTCCTCGAAGAACAGGGTGTCTTTGTCATCAACACGGAAACACTTATACTTGGGAATGCCCTTTGCCACACCTTTCTTCACTTTCTTCACCATAGCATCAAGAAGTTGAGCTTGGTGAACCTGATCCTCGAGAGTCGGAGAGACTTGAAGATTGGCAAGAAAACCTTGAGGAATCATTTGGAGATTGAGCTTGCGGAATGCTTCACAAAGCTCGGGCTGAAGAGGCTTGAGGATAAGACTGTTGCAGTACGCTTTTCTGCTCAGCGCGTCTGCAATGACATTAGCTTTCCCAGGAGTATATTCAATACTCGGATTGAAGTCCTCGATCATCTCCACCCAACGAGACTGGCGAAGATTGAGGTTGGGTTGGGTGAAGATATATTTCAAACTCTTGTGGTCGGTGAACACCTCAACTGGTCTTCCCAACAACAGATGTCTCCACGTCATCAGAGCATGCACTACTGCCGCCAGCTCAAGATCATGAGTGGGGTAGTTCTTCTCAGCAGGCTTCAACTGCCTCGAGGTATAAGCCACAACTTTCTTATCTTGCATGAGAACGCCACCGAGACCTTGGAGAGAAGCATCACAAAATACTTGGAAAGGCTTGGATTGCTCGGGAGGAACAAGAACTGGAGCCGAAGTCAGCTTCTGTTTGAGTGTATTGAAAGCCACGTCACACTCAGGAGACC
Source organism: Elymus sibiricus (assembly GCA_039707655.1). Taxonomy (NCBI): domain Eukaryota; kingdom Viridiplantae; phylum Streptophyta; class Magnoliopsida; order Poales; family Poaceae; genus Elymus; species Elymus sibiricus. The sequence continues at coordinate 275,460,053 of CM077669.1, forward strand.
ACAGAAACTTGACATTCTTCTGAAGGAGGTTGGACAGAGGTTTAGCAATTTGAGAGAAATTCTCGACGAATCTTCTGCAATAGCTTGCAAGGCCGAGGAAGCTACGAAGCTGCTTGACATTCTGAGGAGGCTCCCAATTCACAATTGCTTCAACTTTCTCGGGGTGCACTTTAATGCCCTCGGCAGAGATGACATGCCCGAGGTACACCACTTCATTGAGCCAAAACTCGCACTTCGAGAACTTAGCATAAAACCGATGTTCCCTAAGCTTGTCAAGCACAAGTCTGAGATGCTCTGCATGCTCTTCTTCAGTCTCCGAGAACACGAGAATATCATCCAAATAGACCAAGACGAACTCATTCTTGAAAGGAGAGAATATATAGTTCATCATTCTGGAGAAGGTCGGAGGCGCATTTGCTAGACCAAAAGACATGACGGTGTACTCATAGGAGCCAAAACTCGTCCTGAAAGCTGTCTTTGGAATATCTTCTTCACGAATGCGGATTTGATGATAGCCCATACGGAGATCTAACTTCGAGAAAACCTTGGCACCTTTCAATTGCTCAAACAGCTCATTGATGTTGGGAAGTGGATACTTGTTCCTGATTGTCTTCTTATTCAATGGACGGTAATCGACACATAGTCGGTCCGTGCCATCCTTCTTCTTGACAAACAGAACACCACAGCCCCAAGGAGAAGAGCTTGGTCTGATCAGACCCAGACGCTCTTGTTCATCTAGCTGCTTCTTCAACTCTTTCAGCTCTTCGGGGCCAAGCTTATAAGGACGCTTGCACACCGGTTCAGTTCCAGGCTCGAGATCAATCACAAACTCAACTGGCCTGTGAGGAGGCATTCCTGGCAACTCTTCTGGAAAGACATCTTCATACTCCGAGACAACGGGAATTTGAGAAATGGCAGAAATCTCGCCCTTCTCATTGAGAGAGAATAGACGAATCGTGTCATCGCGAGCAGCGAAAATGATCACGTCTTCAGAAGGATGAGTCAATTGAACTTCTTTAGCTTTGCAATCAACATAAGCCTTGTTCATCGCCAGGAAATCCATGCCAAGAATAAGATCAATATCGGAATTGCCAAGAACAATTGGAGAGGCCAGAAAAGAATAGTTTCCCATCTTGATAGAAACATCCGGAACTACCAATCGAGAATTCATCATTTTCCCGGGAGAAGCTATTGTCATAGGCTTAGGCAATTCATCCGTGAAAAATTCATACTTAGCAACAAAAGGTCTTGAAATGAATGAATGCGATGCACCAGTGTCAAACAAAACTTTTGCAGGAATAGAATTAACTGGAAGATTACCCATGATCACTTGAGAAGAATCCTCTGCTTCAGCTGCATTCACCATGTTCACTCTTGCTGTCTTGGGGCTATGTCTCACCATAGCATTGCCTGGGGGCCTGATAGGAGGAGGAGGCGGGAGACGCCGCTGGTTGTTGCACTTGTTGGAGTAATGGCCCTTCTGACCACACTTGTGACAAGTAACCTCTGAGAGCAGACGAAAGTTGCCTGGAGGAGGAGCATTTGCTGACTTGGGCGCCTCAGGCCTCTGCTGAAAACCTGAGTTGGGTGGGTGGGAAGGTCCATGACCACCGTGCTGTCTCTGCTGCTGAGGAGGACGAAACGGAGGAGGAGGAGGAACCCAATACTTCTGCTGCTTAGGAACAATCTGAGAGCTGGAAGAAGAAGAGTTGTTGTCTCTGAATCGCTTCCTGGAATTCTCCAACCTGAGCTGAGATGCCTCGACCTTTAGAGCCATGTTGTAGAACTGATCAAACTCAGGAGGCTCTTGCAGGACTAGACCCGGCTGAAGATCATCCCTGAGACCACCTCTGAACTGGTAAATCATTGCCTTATCATTGGGAACATCTTGCTTAGCATAGCGGGCCAGATTCTGGAAGTCGATGTTATACTGATAGACAGACTTGCTCCCCTGCTTCAAATTCCTGAACTTCTCACGCATCTCCTCGACAAAGCTCGTCGGGATGTGATGAGCTCTGAAGTCACGACAGAAATCATCCCAGCTGATAACACGATCACCTCTGGAATCCTTGTGCTGCTGCCACCAATCTGCTGCCTGACCCTTGAGCTGGAAAGTCGCAAACTTGACATAGTCTGCAGGCCTGACATTGCTGCACTCAAAATGCTTGTTCATGTCACGGAGCCAATCATCCGCATCGAAAGGCTGCTCACAACAGGTGAAGGACTTGGGCTGATTTGCGAGAAACTGGTTCAGAGTTGCGAACTGAGGCTGATTCTGAAAATTCCCTTGATAACCTTGATGTCCCTGCTCTCTTTCCTGCAGCAACCTGAGCAACATCTGAGTGTTCGCATTGGTTGCGGCCATCACTGCTTGCCAAGCCTCCGGAGGTGGAGGTGGAGGCGGTGGTGGGGGTGGTGGAGGATCAGACAGCTCTCCATCACGACCTTGGTTCCCACGAGTTGCCGGAGCCATCCTGAAGATGGACAGAATATCAGCACACCATTGACAAAGATGATTGAAATAAGCTGAATCAACGGCTTGAAAGAAATTGCGACGGAATATCATCAATTGAATTCAAACTGCAAATAGTAAGAATGCTTTCTGCAGGATCTTGAAAACATCATTAGAACATGAAGCCACTTGAAATAACACAACAAGTATTGAGCTAAGGTTGCTCGGAACAAATGTACAACCATTATACATCTGTCGGAAGATTATCCTAAGAACTACTGGAATTCCCACCTAAGAATTTCCGAAGTCTTTCTTGTTTATGCGATTCGGGTTGCGGGTCCAGGAACGTACCCAAGGTAATCAGCTACAACTGCACCCGCAACCTTCCACACCATAATTCAAGAAAACTCCGCAAACTCGTCTACCACAGACACTCGTAATCACAACGATACTAAGTATGGCAGTACATCCGAACTCTCTCCACCAGTACTGGGGATGCCGGACTCCTCTCGCCACTACTAGTATTGAAGCAATTTCGAACATCCTCCGTCCTGAGATACTGAGGAAACTGAATGATAACGATGTGTCAAGAATCCCCTGGAGCTCAACTCCCCGGAAGAAATCAAGTCAGACAGGAGGCACCAAGACAGAACTCCGTCACATCGGCATCATATAGTTTCCAAAATACCCGCGTGATCCTAAAAAAAATTTGAGCGAGAAGAGGAGTAGAATAAAATTCCTAAGTCGAATACCTCACCAGAGTATAGAAGAGGAGTAAAAGAATCCTACTCTCCGATATAACTAGACTCAAAATAGTTTTTCACTAGACTCGACTCGGCCAAGTTCGATCAAGCAAGGGGCTCCTATGGTCGGTATGGCTCTGAATACCAACTTGTCACGCCCAAGATGCGGTCCTATCCCTATTAAGGCTTGTGGCCTCGATGGGGATAGAAGCGCATCTCGCCGTTCGCAAGCACAGTAATCATCGCAATACATGTAGGAAGAGATGAGTATAAAAGTTGGCTTACACTCGCCACAAGCTAAATTACAAGTCCACACAATAATTCAATACATCATCCAGAAGACAGGGTCCGGCTACGGACGAAAACAAACGATAAAAGATGCAATGAAGACTGCCTTGCTATCCCAGGATCACCACCAAGAAGCTCCCTACTCGTCCGGATACGTAACATACATACGTCTACTCTCCTCGTCGTACTCCCACTGGAGCTGAGTCACATCATCTGGCACGTTCTCATCAACACCTGTACCTGTATTGTTGTAATCTGTGAGCCACAGGGACTCAACAATCTCATAACCCGGGTACCGAAACTATGTAAGCCATGGGTAAGGAATTGGTTATGTGGTGAGGCTGCAGCAAGCGCTAAGCATGTATTTGGTGGCTAACTTACGAGAACATGAATGTAAATATGGTGGCATACGTAAGACGATCGTGAAATAGCATGATCACTAAGTGATCCTGAACACCTACTTACGTCAATCATAACCCCACCGTGTTCTCTCTCGGAACATGTTCACGAGCAGAGACGATCACGGTTACGCACACAGTTGGTGTATTTTATTGGAGTTTATTTCAAGTTAACTATTACCGGGTGTTAAACAAATTTCCAAGTTGCCACATAACCGCGGGCACGGCTTTCCGAAAGATTAAACCCTGCAGGGGTGCTCCAACTCATCCATCACAAACTAACCACACGCCGCGAGAATAACCTCGACCACGAATCTCGTGATCATCCTTGGTAATTCCACTGGAAAACCGCAACCTCGAGATAGCCCGAAGAAAAACCGGAATTCCACGCGCAAGACATTCGATAAAGGTAAAACAAGTCCAGCAAGACCGCCCGACGTGTCGACGAACCCGATAAGAGCCGCGTATCTCGTTCTCAGGACACGACGGATGGGCTAAGTTTCCGGCTGGCACACCCGTTGGTGGCCCCGGCTACTGCCATTTTGGACCAACACTCATGAGGAGCACTGGCCCGGGTTGTTGATTAATCCTCGGGGTAGCTAAGCCCTATGCAATTTTATTAAGTTGATTAGCAAATGTAGTACCAATGTTGGGTCTTGCCAGACAAGTTTTAATCTAAAACGAATGATCAAGGGGGTCCCCATAACAACCCCGAGCATGTTAGGAGCGCAAAATATGGAATATAACACCGGAACTCGGAACTAGAGCGGCAAAAGCGGAACAAAACACTGAGCAAAAGGCCAAGCCTTCCACCGTTGCCAGATATATATGTGCATTAATTAAATAGCAATAAGTAGAGTGATATAACAAATCCATGTTGACACATGGAAGCTTGCACCTGCAACTAGCAACGCTATAAGATAAGGGCTGAGCAGCGGTAACATAGCCAATCAAGGTTTTGCTAGGTAGTGGAAAGGTAAGAGGCTTTCATGGCAAATTAGGAGGCTGACAGTTTAAGTGGTAGGTAACGTAACATAACGGTAAAAGCGAGACATCTAGCAAGACAAAAATAGTGTCGGGATCCGAGTATGATCATCTTGCCTGTTGGTTCTTCAGAGGGACAAAGAGCTGGGTCCTCGTAGTTGTACTCTCCGGAATCCTCGTACTCAGGCTCAACACTCACGTCTACCCAAAAACAAAAGATCCAAATAAACAACCACACAAGATGATGCTTCAGACAAGATGATGCATGTTCATGTTAATGCAATCTAGTCATGTTTCATATGCGGAAATAAAGGTGATTAGCAATCTGGACAGAACCTTTAGTTGAGTTGGTTACACATGCATGAACATGGCAAATATGAATGCTTCATGCAAAACTGATGCAAAAACATATAAGGAACGTTGCAAACGGAGCTACGGTTCTCACGATACGTCCACGGGAAGATACGAATGGTAACGAGATAACGAAAAGAAGGAACACAACATGGGCTATGCCTTGGTGTTCCAAGGTTGCCTCTGACCAGATAAACAATAATAGCAATCACAGGAAACAAAGATCGAGCAAAGATTTGGAGCACAACACTCACAATCACAAAAACAACACAAGACAACAATCTGTTGCTAACATCAGAATAGCAACTTGTAGCAATCATATCTTAAGCTACAGCAAGCCTACATTATCAAACAGGGCATCTACAGCAAGTAATCAACATGCTTAACAACTTACTTAACTACAAAAACAACAATGGAGGCATAGATTCATGGCAATTAGCAACACAAGAGGAGATGATGAAATAACAGTTTAGGGACTTAGTGAAAATAACAGCAGGCTAGTGCAGTAAACATTCTGGAGACATATTGACAGCAGTAAAAGTAATATCTACAGGAAGCTTTTAGTCATGAAACTTAACAGGATGACAGAGTGCAACATCTACAACAAATCTCTAGGCAAAAGCAACAGCTAATTATCAACAGAGCACTCAGTAACATCCTCTAAACATAGCACCAGAATAACCAGCATCCCAGACTTAGTGAAAATTCAGCATGTTGAAACAGCAGTAATTTTTATAGCAACTTTAGAGCAAGGTTCCCACTGATCTAATAACTTAGAATGCTAAAAGAAAATACCAGGGCATACTACACAAGTTTATCTAGCACTTGCATGTTGACAGCAAGATTTAAGCATGCATGGATTAGTTCATACAAAAATGACAAAGTGCCATCACAGCAGAAAATGACAGTTTTATGAAGTTGCTCAAAAGTGAAATCTGATTACACCAATGCATTCCTTGGGTGATTCTACCCCAAAAACATATGTCACACCTATATACTTGCTGGTAATATCAATGACAAAAGCTAGGCCGAGAAAAAAATATGCACACACACGCACAGAGTGCACACATGCACGCTCACACACGGAAGAACACAGAACACACGCACGCACCGAAAAATAAAAGGGCCGGGGAGCTGCGCGCCCGGGGATCGAACCCCGGTCTCTCGGCTGGGGAGAGGAGGCGCGGACCAGCGGGCTACGTTCGATGACTGGGAATAAAAGGGATAGGCTCCTATTGACTTAGCGATGCTACACTGACGAAACTGAAGAAATGCAGACGTAGACTCGTGCGACGGCGGCGCAACACGGCAACGGCGGCATCTCCGGCAAGGGGAGGCGCCGGCGGGGGCTGCGGGACCCTTGAGGAACCCATTCCCGCAGCTATCTAACGCCTACGCGCACGGCAGCGAGGAGCTCGAGCACGAGCTCATGCTCGGCTCGGGCATGCGACGCGGCAACGACTAAGCGACGCAGGCAGGGTGGGAGCGCGCGGCGAGGCATGGGGCGAAGAAGGCGAACTTCCTACACGCGTGGGACAAGACACGGCGCGCGGCGAGCAAGAACATGCACACCAAAAAAAATAGTACGCGTACACTGACTCTATGACCGGAGCACCGAGTACACGAGCTTGGCATGCCGATGGCTACGCGTACAGGGCACTAGAGTGCTAGGAATTTGTAGAGATGCGTAGGGTTATACCTAGTATACCTAGGACATGAAGGAGTGGCCGGATGCGCGATGTAGACGTCGTGAGGGTCGGCGAAAAACTGAAGCTGCACTGGTCCGAGAAGATGAAGAAGAGGAGGTCGAGGACAGCGTCGATCTGGGCCTTGGCGCTTTCCTGGACGTCGAGGAAGAAGAGGTGCAGCAAGGACTCCCTTCCCGTGGCACCAGAGCGTCGGTCACGCAACGTGGAGGTCACCCCGAGCTCGAGCTCGTGCTCGGCCGGAGCATGGCGGACATGGCTATGGCGAGGCGCGCGGCTCTCTTACCTGGCGGCGGCGAGGGAAGGAAAAGGGAGGAATGGAGCGAGGGATGTCGGGGCTAGGGCTAGGGCATGCTTTACAGGGGCCTAGGGCGAGCTCCGGCCGTCAAATCGATCGGCTGCCGACGTGGAGCTGCTGGATGCGTTGCCGTACAGGACGACGAACGTGCGCGCGCGAGGGGGGCCGGCTGGGCTGCGCCACTGCTGCTCTTGGGCCACTGCGGGGCAGGAGGCCCAGGTGGCTCTCTCTCCCTCTCATCAAAAGGTTATTCCTTTTTATAAAACAACAACATAAAAGCAAAACCCAAGGAATAAAGGAAAAGCTTTTGAGACAAAATAAAACAGTTTTGAACTCACATAAATATGCACTATTTTATAAAAATGGCCTGGGAATTTTTAGAGCAATTAAATTAATTCACTTAATTACCAATTGGGCTCTGTTTGCAAATAACCCAAAAGGCAAACCCCTCCAACTTTGACCAGAGATACTCAACAATTCATAACAGAATATTTGGAACAGGTGCAACATTTTTAATAGGTGAAAACAACAAGTAATTTATTAGCATGTGGCATTATTTGAGTAAAGAGAGAGATGGCATAGCTTTTTAATAGAAGTTGAGAGGAAATTCATCACACCCAAAACCACACATGAACCTCACACATACCAACACCAACACCAACATCTCAACCACAATTAAGATAGCATGAGGCAAACATGAATGATGACATGATGATTATGATGCCATGATGCAAAAGACATGAAGCAAATATATTGATAAGCAAACCACAAGGAAAAACATGAAGGTCCACATGAGAAAGATTACAAATAAGGCAAGAATTACACTTGGGCTGTTACAACTCTCCCCCACTACATGAGGATCTCGTCCCGAGATCTAGGAACGGAAGAATTCAGGAAATTCGGAACGGAGATGGTCCTCTCGTTCCCAAGTGGCTTCTTTGTCGGAGTGATGTGACCACTTCACCTTTAGAAACTTGATTGACTTGTTGCGAGTCTTACGCTCAGTTTCTTCAAGGATAGCAATTGGATGCTCATGATAGGATAGGTCTTCTTGGAGATCAATTTCTTGGAGATCAACGGTGCGCTCGGGAGTCTTGAAACACTTCCGGAGCTGAGAGACATGAAACACATCATGCACATTGGAGAAATTGGGAGGAAGCTCGAGTTGGTAAGCAAGGTCACCCCTCTTGCCCACAATCTTGAAAGGACCCACAAAGCGTGGAGCGAGCTTTCCTTTGATGCCAAAGCGTTGAGTGCCCTTCATGGGAGACACTCTGAGATAGACAAACTCATCGATCTGAAAGGTCATGTCACGATGCTTGCTATCATAATAACTCTTCTGGCGGGACTGAGCTGCTTTGAGATTTGCACGAATGACACGGCACATTTCTTCTGCTTCAGTGATCATGTCATTACCAAGGATTTGACGCTCGCCGGTTTCAGACCAATTGAGCGGGGTACGGCACTTTCAGCCATAGAGAATCTCGAAAGGAGCTTTGCCAGAACTTGCTTGGAAGCTATTGTTGTATGAGAACTCAGCAAACGGGAGACAATCTTCCCACTTCATGCCAAAAGAAATCACACAAGCTCTGAGCATATCTTCGAGGATTTGATTGACTTTCTCAACTTGACCACTAGTCTGAGGATGGAAAGCTGTGCTGAAACGGAGATTAGTCCCCATTGCAGTCTGGAAGGAATCCCAAAACTTGGAAGTGAAGATGCTTCCGCGATCTGAGGATATGAGCTTAGGAACACCGTGCAAAGAAACTATCCTTGACGTATACAACTCTGCTAGCTGAGCTGCCGAGATAGATTCTTTGACCGGGAGGAAGTGGGCAACTTTGGTGAGCTTGTCGATGACCACGAAGATGGCATCGTTCCCTCTCTTGGACTTAGGAAACCCAGTGACGAAATCCATTTCAACATGATCGAATTTCCACTCTGGGATAGGCAAAGGCTGAAGGAGACCTGCTGGACGCTGATGTTCCGCCTTCACTCTGCGACAAACATCACACTCGTTCACGAACTGAGCAATCTCGCGCTTCATGCGAGTCCACCAGAAGGTTTGCTTGAGGTCTTGATACATTTTGGAACTGCCTGGATGAATCGAGAGGAGGGAATTATGTGCTTCATCCATGATAACTTTCCTGAGATCACCTTTCGGAACCACCAGACGGTCCTCGAAGAACAGGGTGTCTTTGTCATCAACACGGAAACACTTATACTTGGGAATGCCCTTTGCCACACCTTTCTTCACTTTCTTCACCATAGCATCAAGAAGTTGAGCTTGGTGAACCTGATCCTCGAGAGTCGGAGAGACTTGAAGATTGGCAAGAAAACCTTGAGGAATCATTTGGAGATTGAGCTTGCGGAATGCTTCACAAAGCTCGGGCTGAAGAGGCTTGAGGATAAGACTGTTGCAGTACGCTTTTCTGCTCAGCGCGTCTGCAATGACATTAGCTTTCCCAGGAGTATATTCAATACTCGGATTGAAGTCCTCGATCATCTCCACCCAACGAGACTGGCGAAGATTGAGGTTGGGTTGGGTGAAGATATATTTCAAACTCTTGTGGTCGGTGAACACCTCAACTGGTCTTCCCAACAACAGATGTCTCCACGTCATCAGAGCATGCACTACTGCCGCCAGCTCAAGATCATGAGTGGGGTAGTTCTTCTCAGCAGGCTTCAACTGCCTCGAGGTATAAGCCACAACTTTCTTATCTTGCATGAGAACGCCACCGAGACCTTGGAGAGAAGCATCACAAAATACTTGGAAAGGCTTGGATTGCTCGGGAGGAACAAGAACTGGAGCCGAAGTCAGCTTCTGTTTGAGTGTATTGAAAGCCACGTCACACTCAGGAGACCACAGAAACTTGACATTCTTCTGAAGGAGGTTGGACAGAGGTTTAGCAATTTGAGAGAAATTCTCGACGAATCTTCTGCAATAGCTTGCAAGGCCGAGGAAGCTACGAAGCTGCTTGACATTCTGAGGAGGCTCCCAATTCACAATTGCTTCAACTTTCTCGGGGTGCACTTTAATGCCCTCGGCAGAGATGACATGCCCGAGGTACACCACTTCATTGAGCCAAAACTCGCACTTCGAGAACTTAGCATAAAACCGATGTTCCCTAAGCTTGTCAAGCACAAGTCTGAGATGCTCTGCATGCTCTTCTTCAGTCTCCGAGAACACGAGAATATCATCCAAATAGACCAAGACGAACTCATTCTTGAAAGGAGAGAATATATAGTTCATCATTCTGGAGAAGGTCGGAGGCGCATTTGCTAGACCAAAAGACATGACGGTGTACTCATAGGAGCCAAAACTCGTCCTGAAAGCTGTCTTTGGAATATCTTCTTCACGAATGCGGATTTGATGATAGCCCATACGGAGATCTAACTTCGAGAAAACCTTGGCACCTTTCAATTGCTCAAACAGCTCATTGATGTTGGGAAGTGGATACTTGTTCCTGATTGTCTTCTTATTCAATGGACGGTAATCGACACATAGTCGGTCCGTGCCATCCTTCTTCTTGACAAACAGAACACCACAGCCCCAAGGAGAAGAGCTTGGTCTGATCAGACCCAGACGCTCTTGTTCATCTAGCTGCTTCTTCAACTCTTTCAGCTCTTCGGGGCCAAGCTTATAAGGACGCTTGCACACCGGTTCAGTTCCAGGCTCGAGATCAATCACAAACTCAACTGGCCTGTGAGGAGGCATTCCTGGCAACTCTTCTGGAAAGACATCTTCATACTCCGAGACAACGGGAATTTGAGAAATGGCAGAAATCTCGCCCTTCTCATTGAGAGAGAATAGACGAATCGTGTCATCGCGAGCAGCGAAAATGATCACGTCTTCAGAAGGATGAGTCAATTGAACTTCTTTAGCTTTGCAATCAACATAAGCCTTGTTCATCGCCAGGAAATCCATGCCAAGAATAAGATCAATATCGGAATTGCCAAGAACAATTGGAGAGGCCAGAAAAGAATAGTTTCCCATCTTGATAGAAACATCCGGAACTACCAATCGAGAATTCATCATTTTCCCGGGAGAAGCTATTGTCATAGGCTTAGGCAATTCATCCGTGAAAAATTCATACTTAGCAACAAAAGGTCTTGAAATGAATGAATGCGATGCACCAGTGTCAAACAAAACTTTTGCAGGAATAGAATTAACTGGAAGATTACCCATGATCACTTGAGAAGAATCCTCTGCTTCAGCTGCATTCACCATGTTCACTCTTGCTGTCTTGGGGCTATGTCTCACCATAGCATTGCCTGGGGGCCTGATAGGAGGAGGAGGCGGGAGACGCCGCTGGTTGTTGCACTTGTTGGAGTAATGGCCCTTCTGACCACACTTGTGACAAGTAACCTCTGAGAGCAGACGAAAGTTGCCTGGAGGAGGAGCATTTGCTGACTTGGGCGCCTCAGGCCTCTGCTGAAAACCTGAGTTGGGTGGGTGGGAAGGTCCATGACCACCGTGCTGTCTCTGCTGCTGAGGAGGACGAAACGGAGGAGGAGGAGGAACCCAATACTTCTGCTGCTTAGGAACAATCTGAGAGCTGGAAGAAGAAGAGTTGTTGTCTCTGAATCGCTTCCTGGAATTCTCCAACCTGAGCTGAGATGCCTCGACCTTTAGAGCCATGTTGTAGAACTGATCAAACTCAGGAGGCTCTTGCAGGACTAGACCCGGCTGAAGATCATCCCTGAGACCACCTCTGAACTGGTAAATCATTGCCTTATCATTGGGAACATCTTGCTTAGCATAGCGGGCCAGATTCTGGAAGTCGATGTTATACTGATAGACAGACTTGCTCCCCTGCTTCAAATTCCTGAACTTCTCACGCATCTCCTCGACAAAGCTCGTCGGGATGTGATGAGCTCTGAAGTCACGACAGAAATCATCCCAGCTGATAACACGATCACCTCTGGAATCCTTGTGCTGCTGCCACCAATCTGCTGCCTGACCCTTGAGCTGGAAAGTCGCAAACTTGACATAGTCTGCAGGCCTGACATTGCTGCACTCAAAATGCTTGTTCATGTCACGGAGCCAATCATCCGCATCGAAAGGCTGCTCACAACAGGTGAAGGACTTGGGCTGATTTGCGAGAAACTGGTTCAGAGTTGCGAACTGAGGCTGATTCTGAAAATTCCCTTGATAACCTTGATGTCCCTGCTCTCTTTCCTGCAGCAACCTGAGCAACATCTGAGTGTTCGCATTGGTTGCGGCCATCACTGCTTGCCAAGCCTCCGGAGGTGGAGGTGGAGGCGGTGGTGGGGGTGGTGGAGGATCAGACAGCTCTCCATCACGACCTTGGTTCCCACGAGTTGCCGGAGCCATCCTGAAGATGGACAGAATATCAGCACACCATTGACAAAGATGATTGAAATAAGCTGAATCAACGGCTTGAAAGAAATTGCGACGGAATATCATCAATTGAATTCAAACTGCAAATAGTAAGAATGCTTTCTGCAGGATCTTGAAAACATCATTAGAACATGAAGCCACTTGAAATAACACAACAAGTATTGAGCTAAGGTTGCTCGGAACAAATGTACAACCATTATACATCTGTCGGAAGATTATCCTAAGAACTACTGGAATTCCCACCTAAGAATTTCCGAAGTCTTTCTTGTTTATGCGATTCGGGTTGCGGGTCCAGGAACGTACCCAAGGTAATCAGCTACAACTGCACCCGCAACCTTCCACACCATAATTCAAGAAAACTCCGCAAACTCGTCTACCACAGACACTCGTAATCACAACGATACTAAGTATGGCAGTACATCCGAACTCTCTCCACCAGTACTGGGGATGCCGGACTCCTCTCGCCACTACTAGTATTGAAGCAATTTCGAACATCCTCCGTCCTGAGATACTGAGGAAACTGAATGATAACGATGTGTCAAGAATCCCCTGGAGCTCAACTCCCCGGAAGAAATCAAGTCAGACAGGAGGCACCAAGACAGAACTCCGTCACATCGGCATCATATAGTTTCCAAAATACCCGCGTGATCCTAAAAAAAATTTGAGCGAGAAGAGGAGTAGAATAAAATTCCTAAGTCGAATACCTCACCAGAGTATAGAAGAGGAGTAAAAGAATCCTACTCTCCGATATAACTAGACTCAAAATAGTTTTTCACTAGACTCGACTCGGCCAAGTTCGATCAAGCAAGGGGCTCCTATGGTCGGTATGGCTCTGAATACCAACTTGTCACGCCCAAGATGCGGTCCTATCCCTATTAAGGCTTGTGGCCTCGATGGGGATAGAAGCGCATCTCGCCGTTCGCAAGCACAGTAATCATCGCAATACATGTAGGAAGAGATGAGTATAAAAGTTGGCTTACACTCGCCACAAGCTAAATTACAAGTCCACACAATAATTCAATACATCATCCAGAAGACAGGGTCCGGCTACGGACGAAAACAAACGATAAAAGATGCAATGAAGACTGCCTTGCTATCCCAGGATCACCACCAAGAAGCTCCCTACTCGTCCGGATACGTAACATACATACGTCTACTCTCCTCGTCGTACTCCCACTGGAGCTGAGTCACATCATCTGGCACGTTCTCATCAACACCTGTACCTGTATTGTTGTAATCTGTGAGCCACAGGGACTCAACAATCTCATAACCCGGGTACCGAAACTATGTAAGCCATGGGTAAGGAATTGGTTATGTGGTGAGGCTGCAGCAAGCGCTAAGCATGTATTTGGTGGCTAACTTACGAGAACATGAATGTAAATATGGTGGCATACGTAAGACGATCGTGAAATAGCATGATCACTAAGTGATCCTGAACACCTACTTACGTCAATCATAACCCCACCGTGTTCTCTCTCGGAACATGTTCACGAGCAGAGACGATCACGGTTACGCACACAGTTGGTGTATTTTATTGGAGTTTATTTCAAGTTAACTATTACCGGGTGTTAAACAAATTTCCAAGTTGCCACATAACCGCGGGCACGGCTTTCCGAAAGATTAAACCCTGTAGGGGTGCTCCAACTCATCCATCACAAACTAACCACACGCCGCGAGAATAACCTCGACCACGAATCTCGTGATCATCCTTGGTAATTCCACTGGAAAACCGCAACCTCGAGATAGCCCGAAGAAAAACCGGAATTCCACGCGCAAGACATTCGATAAAGGTAAAACAAGTCCAGCAAGACCGCCCGACGTGTCGACGAACCCGATAAGAGCCGCGTATCTCGTTCTCAGGACACGACGGATGGGCTAAGTTTCCGGCTGGCACACCCGTTGGTGGCCCCGGCTACTGCCATTTTGGACCAACACTCATGAGGAGCACTGGCCCGGGTTGTTGATTAATCCTCGGGGTAGCTAAGCCCTATGCAATTTTATTAAGTTGATTAGCAAATGTAGTACCAATGTTGGGTCTTGCCAGACAAGTTTTAATCTAAAACGAATGATCAAGGGGGTCCCCATAACAACCCCGAGCATGTTAGGAGCGCAAAATATGGAATATAACACCGGAACTCGGAACTAGAGCGGCAAAAGCGGAACAAAACACTGAGCAAAAGGCCAAGCCTTCCACCGTTACCAGATATATATGTGCATTAATTAAATAGCAATAAGTAGAGTGATATAACAAATCCATGTTGACACATGGAAGCTTGCACCTGCAACTAGCAACGCTATAAGATAAGGGCTGAGCAGCGGTAACATAGCCAATCAAGGTTTTGCTAGGTAGTGGAAAGGTAAGAGGCTTTCATGGCAAATTAGGAGGCTGACAGTTTAAGTGGTAGGTAACGTAACATAACGGTAAAAGCGAGACATCTAGCAAGACA
Source organism: Elymus sibiricus (assembly GCA_039707655.1). NCBI lineage: Eukaryota > Viridiplantae > Streptophyta > Magnoliopsida > Poales > Poaceae > Elymus > Elymus sibiricus. The sequence continues at coordinate 275,475,085 of CM077669.1, forward strand.
AAAATAGTGTCGGGATCCGGGTATGATCATCTTGCCTGTTGGTTCTTCAGAGGGACAAAGAGCTGGGTCCTCGTAGTTGTACTCTCCGGAATCCTCGTACTCAGGCTCAACACTCACGTCTACCCAAAAACAAAAGATCCAAATAAACAACCACACAAGATGATGCTTCAGACAAGATGATGCATGTTCATGTTAATGCAATCTAGTCATGTTTCATATGCGGAAATAAAGGTGATTAGCAATCTGGACAGAACCTTTAGTTGAGTTGGTTACACATGCATGAACATGGCAAATATGAATGCTTCATGCAAAACTGATGCAAAAACATATAAGGAACGTTGCAAACGGAGCTACGGTTCTCACGATACGTCCACGGGAAGATACGAACGGTAACGAGATAACGAAAAGAAGGAACACAACATGGGCTATGCCTTGGTGTTCCAAGGTTGCCTCTGACCAGATAAACAATAATAGCAATCACAGGAAACAAAGATCGAGCAAAGATTTGGAGCACAACACTCACAATCACAAAAACAACACAAGACAACAATCTGTTGCTAACATCAGAATAGCAACTTGTAGCAATCATATCTTAAGCTACAGCAAGCCTACATTATCAAACAGGGCATCTACAGCAAGTAATCAACATGCTTAACAACTTACTTAACTACAAAAACAACAATGGAGGCATAGATTCATGGCAATTAGCAACACAAGAGGAGATGATGAAATAACAGTTTAGGGACTTAGTGAAAATAACAGCAGGCTAGTGCAGTAAACATTCTGGAGACATATTGACAGCAGTAAAAGTAATATCTACAGGAAGCTTTTAGTCATGAAACTTAACAGGATGACAGAGTGCAACATCTACAACAAATCTCTAGGCAAAAGCAACAGCTAATTCTCAACAGAGCACTCAGTAACATCCTCTAAACATAGCACCAGAATAACCAGCATCCCAGACTTAGTGAAAATTCAGCATGTTGAAACAGCAGTAATTTTTATAGCAACTTTAGAGCAAGGTTCCCACTGATCTAATAACTTAGAATGCTAAAAGAAAATACCAGGGCATACTACACAAGTTTATCTAGCACTTGCATGTTGACAGCAAGATTTAAGCATGCATGGATTAGTTCATACAAAAATGACAAAGTGCCATCACAGCAGAAAATGACAGTTTTATGAAGTTGCTCAAAAGTGAAATCTGATTACACCAATGCATTCCTTGGGTGATTCTACCCCAAAAACATATGTCACACCTATATACTTGCTGGTAATATCAATGACAAAAGCTAGGCCGAGAAAAAAATATGCACACACACGCACAGAGTGCACACATGCACGCTCACACACGGAAGAACACAGAACACACGCACGCACCGAAAAATAAAAGGGCCGGGGAGCTGCGCGCCCGGGGATCGAACCCCGGTCTCTCGGCTGGGGAGAGGAGGCGCGGACCAACGGGCTACGCTCGATGACTGGGAATAAAAGGGATAGGCTCCTATTGACTTAGCGATGCTACACTGACGAAACTGAAGAAATGCAGACGTAGACTCGTGCGACGGCGGCGCAACACGGCAACGGCGGCATCTCCGGCAAGGGGAGGCGCCGGCGGGGGCTGCGGGACCCTTGAGGAACCCATTCCCGCAGCTATCTAACGCCTACGCGCACGGCAGCGAGGAGCTCGAGCACGAGCTCATGCTCGGCTCGGGCATGCGACGCGGCAACGACTAAGCGACGCAGGCAGGGTGGGAGCGCGCGGCGAGGCATGGGGCGAAGAAGGCGAACTTCCTACACGCGTGGGACAAGACACGGCGCGCGGCGAGCAAGAACATGCACACCAAAAAAAATAGTACGCGTACACTGACTCTATGACCGGAGCACCGAGTACACGAGCTTGGCATGCCGATGGCTACGCGTACAGGGCACTAGAGTGCTAGGAATTTGTAGAGATGCGTAGGGTTATACCTAGTATACCTAGGACATGAAGGAGTGGCCGGATGCGCGATGTAGACGTCGTGAGGGTCGGCGAAAAACTGAAGCTGCACTGGTCCGAGAAGATGAAGAAGAGGAGGTCGAGGACAGCGTCGATCTGGGCCTTGGCGCTTTCCTGGACGTCGAGGAAGAAGAGGTGCAGCAAGGACTCCCTTCCCGTGGCACCAGAGCGTCGGTCACGCAACGTGGAGGTCACCCCGAGCTCGAGCTCGTGCTCGGCCGGAGCATGGCGGACATGGCTATGGCGAGGCGCGCGGCTCTCTTACCTGGCGGCGGCGAGGGAAGGAAAAGGGAGGAATGGAGCGAGGGATGTCGGGGCTAGGGCTAGGGCATGCTTTATAGGGGCCTAGGGCGAGCTCCGGCCGTCAAATCGATCGGCTGCCGACGTGGAGCTGCTGGATGCGTTGCCGTACATGACGACGAACGTGCGCGCGCGAGGGGGGCCGGCTGGGCTGCGCCACTGCTGCTCTTGGGCCACTGCGGGGCAGGAGGCCCAGGTGGCTCTCTCTCCCTCTCATCAAAAGGTTATTCCTTTTTATAAAACAGCAACATAAAAGCAAAACCCAAGGAATAAAGGAAAAGCTTTTGAGACAAAATAAAACAGTTTTGAACTCACATAAATATGCACTATTTTATAAAAATGGCCTGGGAATTTTTAGAGCAATTAAATTAATTCACTTAATTACCAATTGGGCTCTGTTTGCAAATAACCCAAAAGGCAAACCCCTCCAACTTTGACCAGAGATACTCAACAATTCATAACAGAATATTTGGAACAGGTGCAACATTTTTAATAGGTGAAAACAACAAGTAATTTATTAGCATGTGGCATTATTTGAGTAAAGAGAGAGATGGCATAGCTTTTTAATAGAAGTTGAGAGGAAATTCATCACACCCAAAACCACACATGAACCTCACACATACCAACACCAACACCAACATCTCAACCACAATTAAGATAGCATGAGGCAAACATGAATGATGACATGATGATTATGATGCCATGATGCAAAAGACATGAAGAAAATATATTGATAAGCAAACCACAAGGAAAAACATGAAGGTCCACATGAGAAAGATTACAAATAAGGCAAGAATTACACTTGGGCTGTTACACACCCTCGGCACCCGATAGTAGCTCTGCAGTGCCATACTTAAGGGGTGTGCGGTGATGTGAGGGGTTTGGCTCGTCGGTCGGTTGACTGAGTCTTTGGGTCTTCGAGTCGTCGAGGAAGAAGCAGGGGCAACTGGGACTAAGGGGGGTCTCAGGGGATTCACTGATCAACCTATACTAAGCAGTTGATATCGTTGCAGGTATAGTAGCAGTTTATCAAAAACAGGCTATGCATCAGAATAGGAGCTAGCTAATACAGTAGCAAAATCTAATGCAAGAATAAGAGGGAAAGGAATGGGCGATATCGGAATGCTCAAGGGGGGTTGCTTGCCTTGCTGCTCTGCGGCAAAAGGCTGATCGTCAACGGCGTAGTCGTAGCCGATAGCAGCGTCAGTCTCGGGGTCTACCGGTAAGAAGAGGGGTGAGAAACAATAAATACAAAGCAGACAAATGCATCACGATGCATGGCATGGCAATATACAGAGCTAGGCATGCACTAACGCAGTATTACACGTCGCAGACGGGTCGGAAGAATATCTGACGATATTTTCCGGGTCTCGGGCTACTACCGGATTGACGAAATCGATGGAAAAGTTCCATGTTTGCTATGCTAGAGGCATGTGACAGACTAACAGGCAGCGTAGTCGGATCCATAGAATTATTCTGAGCAACTTTCATGTTCAAAACTATTTAATCCGGACTACGGTTTATTTTATATGATTTAATAAAGATTTAACAATATTCTGAAATTAATTTAATTATTAAATTCGAATTATCCAAAACAGTAAAATACTGTTTATTTAAATTAATTAACAGATTAATTAACAGTTTAATTAATTAATCTAATTAATCTTAATCATCTAATTAATTAATTAGTTACCTGATTAATTAATTCACTAATTAATTAATTTAATTAATTTATTTATATTTATTTATTTTTTTCTTTTTTTCTTTTTAATATTTTTATTATTTACAGGGGGCTGGGCCCCACCTGTCAGTGGGCCAGCCCACACACACACATACACTACACGCACACACCCACAGCACACACACGCACACTTGCACGCACGCACACACGGCCGCACGGCGCGGCGGCCGCCGCCGGCGGCGGCGGGGGGGGGGGGGGGGGAGGTAGCTCACGGGAGGGCGGCGGTCCGAGGCGGCGGCGGCGCAAGGCGGCGGGGCAGCGAGCCAGCGACGAGGCGGTCGGCCGCGGGGCGAGGCGGATGACGAGGGCGGCGGCAGGGCCGACGGGGAAGCGACGGCGGCGGCGAACGGAGGCGGCGGCGAACGGCGAGGCGGCGCCGTGTCGGGCGCATGCTCGGGGCCGGCCGCGTCGTCTGCGGGGGGAGGGGGGAAACGGGGGGGCTGGCTGGCTCCAGCGGCGGCGGGGGGGGGGGGGGGGAATGGATCGAGCGGGGGCGGCTGGGGGCGCTAGGGTTCGCCCCTGGCCCCCTTATAGTGGCTGGCTGGGCCGGCCCTTTCGGCCCAGTTAGGCTCTTTTTTTTTAATTTTTAATCAGCGTCTGTTTTAAATATTTAAAGGCTCCAAAATACTTAGAAAAACTCCGGTTCCAATTTTATAAATCCTTAGGGAATATTTGCAACCCATCCGACATTTTTATTTTCAGTTTCGCCAAACTTTTAAATCCACTCTTTAAATGAATTTTTAAATCGGAAAAGGATTCGAATTGGAATTTGATTCCAACAGTGATCATTTTTGGATTAGCAAAAGCATTAGCTTGATCAAGGTCATTACTGTAGCTTAATTACACGGATTATTGTAGCACAAAACCAGGGCGTCACAGTATGTGAGTTCTTTATGACTAATGTGAGTCCATGGATTATACGCACTCTTACCTTTCCGCAATTTGCTAGCCTCTACGGTACCGTGCATTGCCCTTTCTCACCTCGAGAGTCGGTGCAAACTTCGCCGGTGCATCCAAACCCCATGATATGATACGCTCTATCACACAAAAGACTTATTATATCTTCCTCAAAACAGCCACCATACCTAGCTATCATGGCACTTCCATAGCCATTCCGAGATATATTGCCATGCAACTTCCACCGCTTCCATTTTGATGACTTAAGCATTCATTGTCATATTGCATTACATGATCGTAAGATAGCTAGCATGATGTTTCCATGGCTTGTCCGTTTTTTTGATATCTTTCCTACGCTAGATCATTGCATTCATATAGAGTTATACTTTATTCTGCTATCGTTGTAATAATTGAGTTGTAAGTAAATACAAGTGTGATGATCATCATTATTCATTATTAGAGCATGTCCCAGTGATGAAAGGATGGTGGAAACTATGATTCCCCCACAAGTCGGGATGAGGCTCCGGAAAAATAAAAAAAATAGAAAAAAATAGAAAAAAATAGAAAAAAATAGAAAAAGAAAAAAAAAGAGAAAAATAAAAAAAGGGAGACAAAAAGAGAAGGGGTATGATAATTCCACACTCGTGCTTCAAAGTAGCACTATGTTTTTCATATAGAGAGTCTCCTATGTTGTCACTTTCATATACTAGTGGGAATTTTTCATTATAGAGTTAGATGCATACCCACTTAGTTTTCATATTGAGCTTTCATACACTTATAGCTCTTAGTGCATCCGTTGCATGGCAATCCCTACTCCTCGCATTGATATCTATTGATGGGCATCTCCATAGCCCGTTGATACGCTGAGTTGATGCGAGACTTTCTTCTCCACTTTTACCCCTTTGAAACCTACCACCATATTCTATTCCACCCATAGTGCTATATCCATGGCTTGCGCTCATGTATTGCGTGAGAGTTGAAAATGCTGAAGCGCGTTAAAAAGTATGAACCAATTGCTTGGCTAACACGAGGGTAGTACATGATTTATACTTTGTGTTAAGAAGACAGAGCATGACAAGGCTATATGATTTTGTAGGGATAGCGTTCTTTAGCCTTGATATTTTGAAAGACATGATTGTTTGTTGGGATGCCTGAGTATTAATGTCTTTATGTCAAAACTAGACTATTGCTTTGAATCACTTGTGTCTTAATATTCATGCCATGATTAGATATATGATCAAGATTATGCTAGGTAGCATTCCACATCAAAAATTATCTTTTTTATCATTTACCTACTCGAGGACGAGCAGGAATTAAGATTGGGGATGCTGATACGTCTCCGTCGTATCTATAATTTTTGATTGTTTCATGCCAATATTATACAACTTTCACATATTTTTGGCTACATTTTATATGATTTATTGGACTAACATATTGATCCAGTGCCCAGTGCCAGTTCTTGTTTGTTGCATGTTTTTTGTTTGGCAGAATATCCATGTCAAACAAAGTCCAAACGCGATAAAAAATTTATGGAGATTTTTTTGGAATATTTGTGAATTTTGAGAGGTGGAATCAACGCAAACGGAGGCCCACAGCCCCCACGATACATCAGGGCGCGCCCCTGGGGCCCAAACGCATGGTGGTGTCTTGTGCCCACCTCGTAAGTCGGTTGGAGCTCTCCTTCGGGCGCAAGGAAGCTAATTTTTGGATAAAAATCCCCTCAAAATTTCATCCCTATCGGAGTTACGGATCTCCGGGAATATAAGAAACGGTTTTCGGCCAGAAAACGAAAAACTCGAAACAGAAGAGAACAGAGAGTGAGATCCAATCTCGGAGGGGCTCCCGCCCGTCCGCCACCACGGAGGGCATGGAAAAGAGGGGGAACTCTCCTCCCATCTAGGGGGGAGGCCAAGGAAGAAGAAGAGGGAGGGGGGCTCTCTCCCCCTCTCTCCCGGTGGCGCCGGAACGCCGCCGGGGCAATCATCGTGATGGCGATCTACTCCAGCAACTTTGCCGCCGTCAACACCAACTATCTCCCCCTCTATGCAGTGGTGTAACACCTCTCTTTCCCTCTGTAATCTCTACTTAAACATGGTGCTAAACTCCATATATTATTTCCCAATGATATTTGGCTATCCTATGATGTTTGAATTGATCTCTTTTGTCCTAGGAGTTAATTGTGGTATGATGTTATCGATGTGAGTTGTATGTTGATATGGTGTTGTCCTATGGTGCCCTCCGTGTCGCGCAACCGTGACGGATCCCCGCTGTAGGGTGTTGCAGTATGTTCATGATTTGCCTATGGTGGGTTGCGTGAGTGACAGAAGCACAAACCCGAGTTGGTGGGTTGTTGCGTATGGGAGTAAAGGGGACTTGATACTTAATGCTATGGTTGGGTTTTACCTTAATGAACTTTGGCTATTGCGGATGCTTGCTAGAGTTCCAATCATAAGTGCATATGATCCTAGTATAGAAAGTGTGTTAGCGTATGCCTCTCCCTCATTACATATAACAAGTATCTATCGTATTATATTCAATTGCCTAGGGACAAATAACCTTCTTGTTTGACAAAAAGCTTTCTACTAAGTTATTTACTTTTATTTTTCTTTTATTAAAACAACACCTAACTATTATTTCCACGTTCTTTATTATCTTGCAAAGTACTTCTAGTTTTATTCCTGCAAAGTAGTTTCATACTTGTTCTAGGTAAAGCAAGCATTACTGTGCATAGAGTTGTATCGGTGGTCGATAGAACTTGAGGGAATATTTGTTCTACCTTTAGCTCCTCGTTGGGTTCGACACTCTTACTTATCGAAAAAGGCTACGAACGATCCCCTACACTTGTGGGTTATCAGATGACCTTTCAGATAGAGAGGTTCTTGGGTCATACGACCTCCCCTAGTCATTACTCTAACTGCATGATCATTCATATTATTGTTTACTTCAACAAACAAATCATTTTGTGACTTAGCATCTAGGTCTATTTGAGTGTGAACCATAGAAGCATGTTTGCCTAAACCTTTTACATCATTAGCAATTCTAAACATCAAGTCACTTAAGCGGTCTATCATCGTAGCATTACGTCTCAATTGATCCTTAACATAGTTATTGAAGTGTTCTTGCTTAACAACGTAATTATCAAATTCATCCATGCATTGTTCAGGAGTCTTTGTGTAAGGTATATCATTTTCACTAAAGGAACGAAGAGAGTTGACCTCTACTACCTGTGTCGGGGTATCAAGTCCATGTATTTCTTCAATAGGTGGTAGTTTCTTGATATCCTCAATTTTAATACCTTTCTCCTTCATAGATCTTTTTTGCTTCTTGCATATCTTCAAGGTTAAGGAATAGAATACCTCTCTTCTTTTGAATAGGTTCCGGAGGTGGTTTAGGAAGTGTCCAATCATCGGCATTTTGCAATATGTTATTCAATAGTTCTTCAGCTTGACTGATAGTTCTTTCCCTGAAAACACAACCAGCACAACTATCTAGAAAGTCCCTAGAAGCATCGGTTAGTCCATTATAAAAGATATCAAGAATTTCATTTTTCTTAAGAGGACAATAAGGCAAAGCTCTAAGTAACCAGAGAAGCCTCCCCCAACCCGAGGGAGATTCTCTTCTTCAATTTGCGCAAAGTTAAATATTACCTGTAAGGCAACTTGTTTCTTATGAGCATGATTTTTTTTTCCAGAGAAGTAATGGAGCATTTCCTGTGGACTACACATACAACCAGGAGCAAGAGAAAGGAACCATTACTTGGCCTCGCCTTTTAGTGAGAAAGGAAAAAGCTTAAGGATATAATAGTAGCGTATCTTTTCATCATTGGTAAACAGAGAAGCAATATCATTTAGTTTCATAAGGTATTTGACAACAGTTTCATTTTCATAACCATGGAAAGGATCAGACTCTACTATAGGAATTAACTCAAGATCCATAGAGAACTCATAATCCTTATCAGTAACAAATATAGGAGAAGTAGCAAATTAAGGATCATATTTCATTTTCTCCATCATAGATTTTCTTTTAGTTTGCATAGTAGTTTCTTCAAGTCATCTCTATTTTCACAAACTAAGAAATCCCTAGTTGTTTCCTTATCCATGACATAACCTTCAGGTACATGAGGCAATTCATATCTATTAGGTGAGCGAGGTGTAACAGGTGATTCAAAGTCCTCATCGGTTTCAGTATTTTCAAGTTCTCTAGCTTTAAAAATATGAGCATCATGTAATTCATTCAGTGGCATAGTTTCCGTGTCATCATGTGTAGTAATAGTATCATCATTAATTTTAGAGGTAGCACCATCAAGTTCATATGACATATCAGGACGATCAACATGTGGTGGTGTAACAAGCTGATTCAAAACAGTAGGTGAATCAAAAGCAGAGCTAGATGGCAGTTCCTTACCTCCTCTCGTGTGACAGGGGACAATCTTAATTCAATTGTCTTTTAGATTCTTCATAGTGGCAATTGAATATCCTCAAGTTAACACAATAAATAAAATCTATGCTCCCCAACAACGGCGCCAGAAAAAGGTCTTCATAACCCACGAGTATAGGGGATCACGACAGTCTTCACGGGTAGTATTTCACTCTAATTTATTGGTTTGACACAAGGGGAGCCAAAGAATATTTATTGAACTTGACAGTTGAGTTGTCAATTCAACCGCACCTGGGATATCTCTCTACAGCAAAGGTTTAGTAGCACGGCAAATAGTAGTAGCAAAAGTAACAGTAGTAGTGACAGCATCAATTTTGTAGTAGTTCTGGTAGTAGCAGTAGCAATAGTAACTTAGCAAGATTCAGTATATGTAAAGCATATGCACGTGGATCGGTGGTGGATAATGATTTAGTTGACATCAATCATGTGCCAGTTACACACTAGGGCGCACTGTTCAAAAAATCTTCCGATTCAACGATTTATCGTACGATTTATCGCTACTCTTCAGGTGACCGATAAGATTATGCCTTATCTTCACCGTTTATCATTTTGGCCGATTTATCGCTATGACAAGTGATTTATCGGGAATCTACCGATAAATTGGGCCTATCAATAGCACTATGTTTGCAAAAACTATGTTTATTTGCGTTTTGTGGACCTTGTTACACAATATGTACTGTTGTCCTATTTTGTTTATCATTATACGAGGATTCAAAGGCTAGGAATCAAGGTAACACTTATGTCCAATATTGTTTTGGTGTTGAATATAGCATATTTTACTATTGGGAACCTGGGATTTGCAAAAAATGGCCGATTAATAGCGACCGATAAAATCGATTAATCGACCAATTTCCGATTAATCTCTAATCCCCAGCTGACCGAGACGCTAACGATAAGCGATATCCTCAACATTGCTAGGGCGACACAAAACTAGCTCCAATTCATCAATATAATGTAGGCATGTATTCCGTATATAGTCATACGTGCTTGCGATAAGAACTTGCATGACATCTTTTGTCCTACCCTCCCGTGGCAGCGGAGTCCTATTGTAAACTAAGGGATATTAAGGCCACCTTTTAATAGAGAACCGGAACAAAGCATTAACACATGGTGAATACATGAACTCCTCAAACTACGGCAATCACCGGAAAGAATCCCAATTATTGTCACCTTGGGGTATGCGGATCAAGACATGTAATAGGTGCATACAACTTGCAAGATAGGATCAAAATCATTCTTATATTCAGAGGTAATATAATATGTTCAGATCTGAAATCATGGCACTCGGGCCCTAGTGACAAGCATTAAGCATAGCAAAGTCATAGCAACATCAATCTCAAAACATAGTGGATACTAGGGTTCTGAAATCATGGCACTCGGGCCCTGGTGACAAGCATCAAACTTAACTCGATTACATGATCAATCTCATCCAATCCCACCACCGTCCAGCAAGCCTACAAAGGAATTACTCACTCCCGGTGGTGAGCATCATGGCGGTGTTGATGGAGAAGGGTTGGTGATGACGATGGCGATGATTTCCCCTCTCCGTAGCCCCAAACGGACTCCAGATCAGCCCTCCCGAGGAAGATCAGGAGGTGGCGGAGGCACCGTCTCGTGAAATGCGATGAAAACTTCTCTCATATTTTTTTCTCCGAAGATGTGATTTATAGGACTGGAATTAGGGTCAGAGGAGCCTCGAGGGCCCCACAAGCCATCAGGGTGCGGCCTATGGGGGGGCGCCCTGTTGGCTTGTGGCCCCTAGGTGGCCTCCCTCCGGCAGCTCTTCGCTCCATAATTAATTATATATTCCAGAAAAATCCACAAAAAGTTTCATCCAATTCCGAGAACTTTTATTTCTGCACAAAAATAACACCAAGGTAGTGCTGCTGAAAATAGCGTCAGTCTGGGTTAGTTCCATTCAAATCAAGAAAATTAGAGGTCAAAACCAGAGCAAAAGTGTTTGGAAAAGTAGATACGTTGGATACGTATCAAGTACCCCAAGATTTCTATTGGAGAAGGTAGGACAAGAACGTGCAATCAACCCCTATGCATAGTTCCACAAGGTCACCGGAATCCGCAAGTTTATGCCATAACATATATCAAGTGAATCAATAGAATACCCAATTGTCAGCTTGGGTGTCCACATGCAAGACATACATCAAGTGATCTCAAATCCAATATTCAATCTAACATAACAAAATATCAAAGGGAAAGATTCAATTCATCACAACAAGATAGCAAGGGAAGAACACCATATGATCCAACTATATTAACAAAGCCCATGATACATCAAGATCGTGCCATCTCAAGAACACGAGAGAGAGAGAGAGAGAGAGAGAGAGAGAGAGAGAGAGATTAAACACATAGCTATAGGTACAGACCCTCAACCCCGAGGGTGAAATACTCCGTCCTCGTCATGGCCTCCGCCGGGATGATGAAGATGGCCACCGGTGATGATTTTCCCGCTCCGGCAGGGTACTGGAAAAGGCTCGAAATGGGTTTTTATTTGATATAGAGAGTTGCGGTGGCGGAGCGGAAGTTCTCGGTTAATTTCTGAAGGTTTCTGTAATATTGGATTTTTTAGCATTGGAATCATGCCAGCCGGAGCCACGTGGGCCCCACAAGCCATCATGGCGTGCCCAGGGGTGGGTGGGCACGCCCTGTTGGCTTGCGTCCCACAGGTGGCTCCCCTCCAATGGTTCTTCGCTCCGGTATTTCTTATTTCCTCCAGACAAATCATAAAAAAGTTTCAGGCGATTCCGATAACTTTTATTTTCTGCACAAAAACAACACCACGGTAATTCTGCTGAAAACAGCGTCAGTCCAGGTTAGCTCTAAATAAATCATATAAAGTGCATCGAAACCATATAAAAGTATTGTAAGCATAGGCAAATATGACATGAATACTTCATAAATTATCGATACATTGGAGATGTATCAGCATCCCGAAGCTTAATTCCTACTCGTCCTCGATTAGGTAAATGATAAAAGAAGAAATTTATGAAGTGTGAATGATAGCAAAGTGAATAGTTTTGATCATTGATAATTTCAGTCACTTTTCTAGCATCATAACCAACAACCTTTTCTCATAAAAATCATCACGATAGAGTAGCAATCAATTCACATGTCATGGTTCAAACAATGCATTCTCTTGAAACTTAACAACATATGTTCTTAGTCATCAAAGAATTTCAATGCATCATCAAGTCTAAGTAAAAGCTCCACATGCTCAATTTTCATATAGTCTTCTATGATTGCTGATACTCAAAGCATATTTTTAGACCAAACAATATCCATCGAACACAGAGAAAGATGTGGGCTTAATGTTTCACCTCCCAATGTACTTATCATGAAGATAATTGTCAACAATAATGAATCATGATTAAATATATTTGACTGGATATATGTGTTTGGATCTTTCCCCACCACATGATGCTTGCCAACTAATAGACTGAGGTTGGAACGAGAAATTGACTCAACATGAAAACTAAAATAACATGAAAGTAAATAACATAAAAGTAAATAGATTGTCCCTTCGCACATGGAAGCAGGGATTTGCAGAGGTGCCAGATGTCGGCATTCTGGGAACGGGGGTACCCAGACCTGCCAGCCTGCGGCCCAGGGCATGGCCCACTTCGACAGCCAAGCACGGCCCAGCGCGGCCTCACTCAAGACAAGGCCCTCGCGAGAGCCCGGCACTTGCGAGGGAGACGGTGCCAAGACCCTCAGAGGGAAGATGTCTCCCCAGGCCCACTCCTGAGCGGCGGAGATCTCTATGCAATGCTCGGCCTCGGGAGGTCAAGGGTGACGCAAGTCGGGCCAGGCGGGCATCAGCGCGCTAGAGGAGACAATTTCCTCTTTCGTGCAAAGGAGGCAGGGGCGCACACAGGCTCCCAAAGCACCCCCAAAGGTTTCCATTCCGGTGCAACGAGACCAAGACCACGAGCTCCGCAGGACGAACGTCATCGTCGAGCCCACCTCTGCATCACCACTGGCTACTTTGCAGGCGAAGACCACCTTTCGTCAGGAAAAGATGTACTCCTTGTCCCCTTTCGAATTTGGCCGTTGTGGGATCCCTTCCCGCCATTGTGACAAGGGAAGAGGACCCAGGACGCTATAAATAGGGCTAGGACACCCCATGGAGAGGGGGAAGTATCCAACACCACCCGAGCGTCCTCGCGAGGCAACTCACCATTGTACTAGTAAATCCACAAACCTCCTCGTGAGGCAATCCACCAAAAGCTGGAGTAGGGTTTTACTTTTCGCAGCGGCCCGAACCTGGGTAAATCCTCGTGTGCTAATCTCTTCTTCCTCACCATCGAGCGAGTTTGTCGAGCCGTGAGCTTGGAATCGAAACTGGCGGAGATCTTCGCACACGCCCCAGTGTTCGAATCTCCTTGGGTTTTGCGGAGCCCGAAATCCGACATTTGGCGCGCCAGGTAGGGGCGTGTCGGAGTCTTCATCAAGCTTCGCTTCCTCTTCGCTCCGTCGTGTTGATGGCCGATGCCCGACAAGCTTCCTTCGGCCTCGGCAGATCCACCTTAACCAACCTTGCCGCTTCCACCCAAGACGCACGCCACGGCAGCTCAGTGTTGGGCGGTCGTTACCAGGCCACCAGCGTCGTCTCCACCACCGTTGCTGCTCGTGCCGGCCAGGCGCGCGGCGGGCGAGCGGCGCCCACGGGACCGACATCACACTGCACCCACGTGGGAGACCTCAACGCGCATGATGCACTCCCGATGGCGAGTGAGATGCTTCGCCACCGCCCGACGCACGGGGGTTTCGACGCCTGGGCCGACCACATCGCCGAGTTGGTCACCGTCGCGAGGAGGGCCTGGGTTCCACACCCCTCTTCTCGACCACCGGCGCTGGACGCCGGGGGCTCGCTCGCCGTGCCCCTCACCTCATCTGCGGACGGCGTGCCCGCCTCACTCCCGGGCGAGCCAAGGCAGGGCCCGCCGCACGCCATGCTTCTTCTCCTCCGGATCCCGGTGACCGGCTTCGGGGCGCCGTCCTTCCCCGCCAGTGGTGCCTTTGAAGAAGGTGATGGGGCGCTCCGTGCGCGCCTCGCCGCGCGCACTCATGCCCCGGTGGATCATCAACAGCCTGGGTCATCCCGGCGGGAGCGCGCAAACCGGCATAGGGAACAGGCGGCTCAGGCTTCCGGGCAGGCAAGCAACTGTAACGGAGGTGCGGTGGATAACCAGGGAGGCAACCCATGTCAAGACAAGCGTGACCAACCCCACGGCGACGGCAGAGGTAAGCAACTTCGGGCGGAGGCTCACCACAGGAGGGTCTGTAGGCCGCGCGCCCAGGGCGGTGTCACCTTGCCACCCAGGGAGGCTGCCCATGGTGCGCGCGGGGATGGTTCAGGAGGGAGCCAAGGCCTTTACACAGAGGCCAAAGTTACTAGCTACGTCATAACTGCGGATGGCGCGATGGATCACGCGCCCCCCGGGTGCCAGCACCCTCCCGGAGTAGGGAGATGTCCCGGACGTCCTCCCCAAGCCGGGCCTAGGGGCTTCTACTGAGGGAGTACCAGTCCAGGTTGGTGCAAGAGAGGGGGGAGGCGTCCCGGGATGCGTGGGGGCGCGGCTCAGCCGCCGCCCTTGCGAGCAAGCAACACGCAACCGAGCCCTCCGGGCCACAGGAGCGACCCCCTGGGGGGATCGGCAGGATACAAGCAGCGTGGGCCACCCGCAGCAACGGGGGCGCCGGCGTGGCCCTCAGGGGGCAGGGCCTCGCGAGGTCCTCAAGGCACGGTCTGGCCGGCGCCCCGACGCCTCACGAGGCGGCTTCACCGACACAACACCCCTATGGCTGCGCTGGGTGCATTGTGCTGATGTTTGGGCCGCGGGAGCGCAATCCCGCGGCTACGCGGGGAACAATGCACTTAGTTTTGGGTTGTAGTGGCGCGCAACCACGTAGAAATGCGCGGGATGGCTCTTAACTGAGTTGGGAGCACCTAAGCCAAGCGCCCGGGGGCTTGCCCAGCTATCTTCGGCCGTGACACTCTCACGTAATAATGAGTGGGCTATAGACGCCCGGAGCCCCCCGAGGACGCGGAGGGGTTCCATCCCACACCCAAGTGGAAGCCCCATGCTCTGCGCTGGTGGACAATACTGTCCTCCAATGACTATGCCCACGCAACGTGGATGCCCTATGCTCCGCGCTGGGGGAAGACAAAGACGAAGACTAGCTTAGGTGCCGGACGCGGCTGTTGCTTGCTTCCTTTTTTGTATTCGAATTGCCACTTTTTGAAGTGAAACTTGAAGGTTTCGTAACTCTGTTTAAAAAGGGGAATGGGAATTTTTTCTCTCTTTGCAAACCCTTTTTCTGGTCTTGAAGTCTCATTTTCTGAATCGACACCTTGCCAAGGCCCTGGCTCCTTGGCCCTCACGTGGCGCCTCTGGGCAGACCAGCAAGGGCCTGTTGCCTCGGAAGCATCCATCTTTTAATGGTCGACCCTCGCTCAGGGGCTCCGGCTATGGCCCAGCGCGGCAACACAGAGCCTCGAGAGGTTCAGGCACCTCCCGGGGCAGGAACCGGCAAAAGGTATGGGGGCCACTTGAGCGTCAAGGGGGACTCCTGAGCAGCGCGCCTCAGGAGCCTCACTGATCACGTAGCTCCTCGCCCCTTGGTCTCGTCATGGTGATCCGGACGCCCAAACGGCGGTCGAGGTACGCACGAGATTGGGCCCTGCTGACGTAAAGCACCACTTGAGCGTCAAGGGGGGCTCCCTAGCATCGCTCCTCAGGAGCTTCACTGTTTGCGTGGCTCCTCGCCCCTTGGTCTCGTCCTGGTGATCCGGACGCCCCAACGGCGGTCGAGGCCCCGCCCCTTGGTCTCGTCCTGGTGATCCGGACGCCCCAACGGTGGTCGGGGCATGCGCGGAATCGGGCCCTGCCGACATAGAGTGATTAAAGGCTCCCAAACCATTCCGCTCGCAAGGAAGAAGCCCTCCCTGGCAGGATCCTCGAGCTCCCTAGATGCCGCAGCTGCACCATACAGCGCACGGACCCGCCACGGCCTGCCAAGCTAAATACCCCGACCGTAAGGAGCAGAAATTTTATGATCTGATGATAACCTAAGTGTTGGGCATGAGACAGGAACGCAGACGTAAGAATGCAGGCGCTACGGTTTACTACGCGTCCCAGTCAGGCCACTTGTTGCTCCAGATACAGGGGAGGGTGGCGCGAAGGAAGGAATCCGGCCTCTCTCGGCATCGTCGAAAGCCCCGGTCTAGGGACGGCTCGCTCCACCTCAGGAGGGTCCGTCTCACGAGGCCCTAACTGGCCGTCATGGCTCGGCATAGCGTGACACCTTAGCGGACCTCAAGAAGAGCACCGGGCACGGAGCAGTATCAGAACAACATGAGGGAAGGTGCGAGGGAGCGCGCGGTGCCGCACCGACGAAGACGCAGAACTTCGCACGGGAGACGAGGGCGCGTCACACAAAAACAAGCAACCGGTAGCTTAAAAGAAGAGCGAAGAAAATGAAGGTAAAGTACAAAAGTTTTAACGTCCCCAGGGGCCGGGTGTATCTTGACATGACAGGGACCACAGAACGAAAACAGGGGAAGCCTAGGCGGAGGAGCCGCTGTCGCCATCCAGACCATCGCCCGCCACAGCGCCGGAGTCGTCACCCTCGTCGGAGGAAGGCGCTTGGACGAACCGTTCCACCAGGGACTCCACGTGCGGGCGCACCTCGTCCCTGAGGGGCCTCTGGAGCTCCTCAGGCACCGGCTCCATGACGCGGGGAAGATCAAGCTCCGGGACGTGGCAGCGCAGGTTGGAGAAGACAGGCGTCAGCGCGATGTCTAGGAGGTCACGCGCACTGGACACGTTGTCCTCGTCCACCCGGGAGACGTCGGTCTCCAGCGCCTCCACCACCTTGCCGAAGAAGTTGAGGTAGACCCCGTCGCCATGGGCGCACGGCAGCGCGGGGGCTTCCCCGACGAACCGGCTCACCGCACCAATCGCGCGGCGGGCGATCTCCAGGTACTGCTTGGCGCGCTGCGCCTCCAACATCTTCGCGTGCGCCGTCTCGTCCTGGGCGGCCTGCGCGGCATCAGCAGCCCCCTTGATCTGGGTCTGGAGGGACGCCAGCTCCGCCTGGGCCTCCGCCTGGCCCCTGAGCGCGGCCTGGAGGGCGGCCTCGGCGTCCGCCAGCTGGGCCCTCAGCGCGTCCGCTTCCTCCTGGAGCTCGTCGAGCCTGCGCCTCTTGGGCGCGAGCGCCCTGGGAGAAGGAGGCAATCACGTCTGGCGTGTCGGGCGCGATTGCAAGAGAAGGGAGCGGGTGACGGAACACTTACTCATCGACGATGGCCCAGCGCCGGCGGGCGTGAGCCGGCCTCGAAGGCCCTCACTGCTGCCTCCACAGGCCGACGGTGGAGCCGGAGACCCCATGCGCTTCCCCGCACCCGCTGCACTCCCCACGGATGCCACGGAGGAACAAAGGGAGAGAGGAGGATGAGGAAGATAACTTGGAAGGATGGGAAGCAAGAGGGCGCATCAGGATGGCAAGACCCCCCCGGGCGGGGCGGGTTTACAGGCGCAACCGCTGCCCATGGAGCGTCGTGTGGAGTGGAGGCGCCGTGCACTCCTCGGGCGCCGCGTGCCAGACTCGGTCGGCGTGCTACCCTACCTCCCGTCGCTTCATCTTCCCTCGTCGGGTCACATCTGCGTGGCCCGAGGGGGGAGGATGCAAGGAGACAGCCGCATTCAAGGAAGGGCAATGATGGCCGGCACGGCGCGCAGGCTTCGCGTCAGCTTGACTCGGGGTGGTTCCCGACGTCTCCGGGGAGCTGAGACGCCCACGTCTCATCGTGCGCCACGCGCCAGGTTGGGCCCACAGGCAATTGGGGCCTGCGGTGCTCGGGACGGCTTCTTCGGCTTCGCCCCGAAGCCAACCCAAGCGCGCCTTGGGCCCGGGGGCTGCTGTCGGCGTTCTGGGAACGGGGGTACCCAGATCTGCCAGCCTGCGGCCCAGGGCGTGGCCCACTTTGACAGCCAAGCACGGCCCAGCACGGCCTCACTCAAGACAAGGCCCTCGCGAGAGCCCCGCACTCGCGAGGGAGACGGCGCCAAGACCCTCAGAGGGAAGAGGTCTCCCAGGCCCCCTCCTGAGCGGTGGAGATCTCTATGCAATGCTCGGCCTCGGAAGGTTAAGGGTGACGCAAGTCGGGCCAGGCGGGTGATATGTCTCCAACGTATCAATAATTTTTTATTGTTCCATGCTATTATATTATCTGTTTTGGATGTTTATATGCATTAATATGCTATTTTATATTATTTTTGGGACTAACCTATTAATCTAGAGCCTAGTGCCGGTTTCTGTTTTTCCTTGTTTTTGAGTATTGCAGATAAGGAATATTAAACGGAGTCCAAACAGAATAAAATCTTTGGAATGATTTTTCTTGGACCAAAAGAAACCCAGCAGACTTGGAGATGAAGGCAGGAGACTTGCCGTGGCATCACAAGCCACCAGGGCGCGCCCTGGGGGATGGGCGCCCCCCTGGCTTGTGGCCCCACGGCAGCCCTCCTAACCCTATTCTTTGGCCTATAAATTCCCAAATATTCCCTGGATACCAAAAAGAGCCACGAAAATACTTTTTCGCCACCGGAAGCCTCTGTTCCCGTGAGATCCAATCTTGAAGCCTTTTCCGATAATCTGCCGGAGGGGGATTCGATCACGGAGGGCATCTACATCAACTCCATTGCCCTCCGATGATGCGTGAGTAGTTTACCACAGACCTTCGGGTCCATAGCTAGTAGCTAGATGGCTTCTTCTCTCTTTGTTCTTCAATACCATGTTCTTCATGATCTTCATGGAGATCTATCCGATTTATACTCTTTTGCGGTGTGTTTGTCGAGATCCAATGAATTGTGGGTTTATGATCAGCTTATCTATGAATATTATTTGAATCTTCTCTGAATTCTTATATGCATGATTTCATATCTTTGCAAGTCTCTTCGAGTTATTGGTTTGGTTTGGCCAACTAGATTGGTAATTCTTGCAATGGGAGAAGTGCTTAGTTTTGGGTTCAATCTTGCGGTGTCCTCACCCAGTGACAAAGTAGGGGTAGCGAGGCACGTATTTGTATTGTTGCCATCGAGGATAAAAAGATGGGGTTTTCATCATATTTCTTGAGTTTATCCCTCTACATCATGTCATCTTACTTAACGCGTTACTCTGTTCTTCATGAACTTAATACTCTAGATGCAGGCAGGAGTCGGTCGATGTGTGTAGTAATAGTAGTAAATGCAGAATCGTTTCGGTCTACTTGACACGGACGTGATGCCTATATGCATAATTATTGCCTTGGATATCGTCATAATTATTCGCTTTTCTATCAATTGCTCGACAGTAATTTGTTCACCCACCGTATTATTTTCCTTCATGAGAGTAGCCTCTAGTGAAACCTATGGCCCCCGGGTCTATTTTCCATATTATATTTTCAGATCTATAAACCAAAAATACCAAAAATACCTCTCTGCATTATTTTTACTTTTGTTTTACTTTCGGATCTAGCAATCTTTTATATCTATCTCTATTAGATCTCATCCTTGCAAATAACCGTGAAGGGATTGACAACCCCTTTATAGCGTTGGGTGCAAGTGTTTGATTATTTGTGTAGGTACATCTATTGGGGACTTGCTTGTAGCTCCTACTAGATTGATACCTTGGTTCTCAACAACTGAGGGAAATACTTATCTACTTTGCTGCATCACCCTTTCCTCTTCAAGGGAAAACCAACGCATGCTCAAGAAGTAGCAAGAAGGATTTCTGGCGCCGTTGCCGGGGAGATCTACATCAAGCCTACCAAGTACCCATCACAAACTCATCTCTTGCATTTACATTATTTGCCATTTGCCTCTCGTTTTCCTCTCCCCCACTTCTAAAACGATTTTCAGAAAAACCAAAAAGATTTGCCTTTTTATTCGCCCTTCTTCCGTTCGTCTTGTCGTTTGCTTTTTGTTTGCTTGTGTGCTAGATTGCTTGCTTTGTCACGATGACTCAAGAGAATACCAAGTTGTGTGACTTCTCCAATACTAATAATAATGATTTTATTAGTACTCCGATTGCTCCCGCCACTAGTGCGGAATCTTATGAAATTAATGCTGCTTTGCTTAATCTTGTTATGAAAGAACAATTTTCCGGCCTTCCTAGTGAAGATGCCGCATCCCATCTAAATACTTTCGTTGAGTTGTGTGATATGCAAAAGAAGAAAGATGTGGATAATTATATTGTTAAATTGAAGCTATTTCCGTTCTCACTATGAGATCGTGCTAAAACTTGGTTTTCATCTTTGCCTAAAAATAGTATTGATTCACGGAATAAGTGTAAAGATGCTTTTATTTCCAAGTACTTTCCGCCTGCTAAGATCATCTCCCTTAGGAATGATATAATGAATTTTAAGCAACTTGATCATGAGCATGTTGCACAATCATGGGAGAGGATGGAACTAATGATTAGAAATTGCCCCGCGCATGGCTTGAGTTTATGGATGATTATACAAATTTTCTATGCGGGATTGAATTTTGCTTCTAGAAATCTTTTAGATTCCGCCGCAGGTGGTACTTTTATGGAAATCATAGTAGGATAAGCTACTAAACTCCTAGATAATATTTTGGCAAATTACTCTCAATGGCATACGGAAATATCTCCCACTAGTAAAAAAGTGCATGCAATTGGAGAAATAAATACTTTGAGTGAAAATATGGATGAATTGATGAAATTGTTTGCTAGTAAGAGTGCTCCTATTGATCCTAATGATATGCCTTTGTCTTCTTTGATTGGAAATAATAATGAATCTATGGATGTGAATTTTGTTGGTAGGAACAATTTTTGTAATAACGCGTATAGAGGTAATTTGAATCCTAGGCCGTTTCCTAGTAATTCCTCTAATAATTATGGTAATTCCTACAACAATTCTTATGGAAATTATAATAAGATGCCCTCTGATCTTGAGAATAATATTAAAGAATTTATTAGCTCGCAAAAAGGTTTCAATGCTATGATTGAAGAAAAATTGCTCAAGATTGATGATTTGGCTAGGAACGTTGATAGAATTTCTCTTGAGATTGATTCTTTGAAAATTAGATCTATTCCAACCAAGCATGATATTAATGAGTCTTTAAAGGCTATGATAATTTCTATTTATGAGTGTAAGGAAAGAACCGCTAGAATACGTGCTAAGCGTGAATGGCTTGAAAAAGTGTGTTCTCGTGATAATAATGATGAAGATCTTAAAGTGATTGATGTGACTCCTATTTAATCTATGTTTTCTAATGTAAATCTTGATAAATATGGGACTGGAGATAAGTCAACTTTAGTTAAAAGGTGTCCCAATGATTCGGAGTTTATAGATCTTAATGCTAAGATTGATAAAAGTGGGATTGAAGAGGTCAAAACTTTAAATAGCAATGAACCCACTCTTTTGGATTTCAAGGACTTTTATTATGATAGTTGTTCTTTGATTGATTGTGTTTCCTTGTTGCAATCCATGTTGAATTCTCCGCATGCTTATAATCAAAATAAAGCTTTTACTAAACATATTGTGGATGCTATGATGAATTCTTTTGAAGAAAAACTTGAGTTGGAAGTTTCTACACCTAGAAAGTTTTATGATGAGTGGGAACCTACTATTAAGATTAAAATTAAAGATTATGAGTGCCATGCTTTGTGTGATTTGGGTGCTAGAGTTTCCACGATTCCAAAAACATTATGTGATGTGCTAGGTTTCCGTGAATTTGATGATTGCTCTTTAAATTTGCATCTAGCGGATTCCACCATTAAGAAACCTATGGGAAGAATTAATGATGTTCTTATTGTTGCAAATAGGAATTATGTGCCCGTATATTTCATTGTTCTTGATATAGATTGCAATCCTACATGTCCCATTATTCTTGGTAGACCTTTCCTTAGAACGATTGGTGCAATTATTGATATGAAGGAAGGAAATATTAGATTCCAATTTCCATTAAGGAAAGGTATGGATCACTTTCCTAGAAAGAAAATAAAATTTCCTTATGAATCTATTATGAGAGCTACTTATGGATTGCATACCAAAGATGACATTACCTAGATCTATTGCGTTATGCCTAGCTAGGGGCGTTAAACAATAGCGCTTGTTGGGAGACAACCCAATTTTATTTTTATGCTTTTGTTTTTGCTTCTGTTTTTGAGTGTTTTTACACATTATTACCTCTGTAGTAATTGTGTTTTCTTGTTTAAATTAGTGTTTGAGCCAAGTAAGACCTTTGGGATGGTCTACGGTGTTTCTGATTTGATTTTGCTGAAAAACAGAAACTTTTGCTCTCAGTTCAGGAATTTTTTAAATTTACTGGAACGTGCTTTTGATCTGAAATTTTTACAAAAGATTGATATACAAATTTCTCTGATTTTCCTAATTGTTCAGAATTTTTGGAGTTACATAAGTATTCGAAGCCTATAGATTTCTACAGACTGTTCTGTTTTAGACAGATTCTGTTTTCTTTGTGTTGTTTGCTTATTTTGATGTATCTATGGGTTGTATCGGGGGGTATGAACCATGGAGAAGTTGGAATACAGTATATATTACACCAATATAAATAAAGAATGAGTTCGCAACAGTACCTAAAGTGGTTATTTATTTTTCTTATACTAACGGATCTCATGAGTTTTCTGTTGAGTTTTGTGTTGTGAAGTTTTCAAGTTTTGGGTAAAGATTTGATGGACTATGGAATAAGTAGTAGCAAGAGCCTAAGCTTGGGGATTCCCAAGGCACCCCAAGCCATATTCAAGGATGCCAAAAAGCCTAAGCTTGGGGATTCCCCGGAAGGCATCCCCTCTTTCGTCTTCAATCCATCGGTAAATTTACTTGAGGCTATATTTTTATTCACCACATCATATGTGTTTTGCTTGGAGCGTCTTGTATGATATGAGTCTTTGTTTTTTTTAGTTTGCCACAATCATCCTTGCTGCACACAACTTTTGAGGGGGACACGCATTAATCATGAATTTATTAGAATACTCTATGTGCTTCACTTATATCTTTTGAGCTAGGCAATGTTGCTCTAGTACTTCACTTATATCTTTTTAGAGCACGGTGGTGTTTTATTTTATAGAAATTATTGAACTCTCGTACCTCACTTATATTATTTTGAGAGTCTTTAAACAGCATGGTAATTGGTTTAGTTTATGAATTTAGTCCTAATATAATGGGCATCCAAGAGGGATATAATAAAAACTTTCATATTAAGTGCATTGGATACTATGAGAAGTTTGATTCCTTGCATATAGTTTTGAGATATGAAGATGGTAATATGAGAGTCATGCTAGTGAGTAATTGTGAATTGGAAGAAATACTTGTGTTAAAGTTTGTGATTCCTGTAGCATGCACGTATGGTGAACCGTTATATAACGAAGTCGGAGCATGATTTGTTTAATGATTGTCAACCTTTGTGTGAGGGTCGGGAGCGCGCGATGGTTAACTCCTACCAACCTCTCCCCTAGGAGCATGCGTCTAATGCTTTGTTTCGATAACTAATAGACTTTTGCAATAAGTATGTGAGTTCTTTATGACTAATGTTGAGTCCATGGATTATACGCACTCTCACCCTTCCACCTTTGCTAGCCTCTCTAGTACCGCGCAACTTTCGCCGGTACATTAAACCCACCTTCCTCAAAATAGCCACCATATATTTTCCTCAAAACAGACACCATACCTACCTATTATGGCATTCCATAGACATTCCGAGATATATTGCCATGCAACTTCCACCGTTCCGTTTTTCATGACACGCACCATCACTTTCATATTGCATATAGAGTCATATTTTGTTCTAGGTATCGAGTTGTAATTCTTGAGTTGTAAGTAAATAAAAGTGTGATGATCTTCATTATTAGAGCATTTGTCCCGTGAAATAAAAGGATGATGGAAGCTATGACTCCCTCACAAGTTGGGATGAGTCTCCGGACTTTACAAATAATAAAAGAGGCCAGCGAAGCCAAAAAAAAAAAAGAGGCCAAAGATGCCCACCAAAATAAAAAAAAATAAGAAAAAAAATGAGAGAAAGAGAGAAGGGACGATGCTACTATCTTTTTCCACACTTGTGCTTCAAAGTAGCACCATGATCTTCATGATAGAGAGTCTCCTATTTTGTCACTTTCATATAACTAGTGGAATTTTTCATCATATGCACAACCACTTAGTTTTCTTATTGAGCTTTCATACACTTATAGCTCTAGTGCATTCGTTGCATGGCAATCCCTACTCACTCACATTGATATCTATTGATGGGCATCTCCATAGCCCGTTGATACGCCTAGTTGATGTGAGACTATCTTCTCCTTTTTCCTCGCAACCTCCACCATATTCTATTCCACCTATAGTGCTATATCCATGGCTCACGCTCATGTATTGCATGAGAGTTGAAAAGGTTTGAGAACATAAAAAGTGTGAAACAATTGCTTGACTTGTCATCGGGGTTGTGCATGATTTAGATACTTTGTGTGGGGAAGATGGAGCATAGCCAGACCATATGATTTTGTAGGGATAACTTTCTAAGGCCATGTTATTTCGAAAGGACGCAATTGCCTTGTTAGTATGCTTGAAGTATTACTGTTTTTAT
Source organism: Elymus sibiricus (assembly GCA_039707655.1). NCBI lineage: Eukaryota > Viridiplantae > Streptophyta > Magnoliopsida > Poales > Poaceae > Elymus > Elymus sibiricus. The sequence continues at coordinate 275,500,073 of CM077669.1, forward strand.
GTCAATATTAGACTTTTGTTTTGAATCTTATGGATCTGAATATTCATGCCACAATAAAGAATATTACATGGATAAATATGTTAGGTAGAATTCCACATCAAAAATTCTGTTTTTATCATTTACCTACTCGAGGACGAGCAGGAATTAAGCTTGGGGATGCTTGATACGTCTCCAACGTATCTATAATTTTTGATTGTTCCATACTATTATATTATCTGTTTTGGATGTTTTATATGCATTAATATGCTATTTTGTATTATTTTTGGGACTAACCTATTAATCTAGAGCCTAGTGCCAGTTTCTGTTTTTTCCTTGTTTTTGAGTATTGCAGATAAGGAATATTAAACGGAGTCCAAACGGAATAAAATCTTCGGAATGATTTTTCTTGGACCAGAAGAAACCCATCAGACTTGGAGATGAAGGCAGGAGACCTGCCGTGGCGTCACAAGCCACCAGGGCGCGCCCTAGGGGGGGCCCCTAGCTTATGGCCCCACGGCAGCCCTCCTAACCCTATTCTTCGGCCTATAAATTCCCAAATATTCCCTGGATACCAAAAAGAGCCACGAAAATACTTTTCCGCCGCCGGAAGCCTCTGTTCCCGTGAGATCCAATCTTGGAGCCTTTTCCGGTAATCTGCCGGAGGGGGATTCGATCACGGAGGGCATCTACATCAACTCCATTTCCCCTCTGATGATGCGTGAGTAGTTTACCACAGACCTTTGGGTCCATAGCTAGTAGCTAGATGGCTTCTTCTCTCTCTTTGTTCTTCAATACCATGTTCTTCATGATCTTCATGGAGATCTATCCGATGTAATACTCTTTTGCGGTGTGTTTGTCGAGATCCGATGAATTGTGGGTTTATGATTAGCTTATCTATGAATATTATTTGAATCTTCTCTGAATTCTTATATGCATGATTTCATATCTTTGCAAGTCTCTTCGAGTTATTGGTTTGGTTTGGCCAACTAGATTGGTAATTCTTGCAATGGGAGAAGTGCTTAGTTTTGGGTTCAATCTTGCGGTGTCCTCACCCAGTGACAAAGTAGGGGTAGCGAGGCACGTATTTGTATTGTTGCCATCGAGGATAAAAAGATGGGGTTTTCATCATATTGTTTGAGTTTATCCCTCTACATCATGTCATCTTACTTAATGCGTTACTCTGTTCTTCATGAACTTAATACTCTAGATGCAGGCAGGAGTCGGTCGATGTGTGGAGTAATAGTAGTAGATGCAGAATCGTTTCGCTCTACTTGACACGGACGTGATGCCTATATGCATAATCGTTGCCTTGGATATCGTCATAATTATTCGCTTTTCTATCAATTGCTCGACAGTAATTTGTTCACCCACCGGATTATTTTCTTTCATGAGAGAAGCCTCTAGTGAAACCTATGGCCCCCGGGTCTATTTTCCATATTATATTTTCAGATCTATAAACCAAAAATACCTCGCTGCCTTATGTTTACTTTTGTTTTACTTTACGATCTAGCAATCTTTTATATCTATCTCTATCAGATCTCATCCTTGCAAATAACCGTGAAGGGATTGACAACCCCTTTATAGCGTTGGGTGCAAGTGTTTGATTATTTGTGTAGGTACATCTATTGGGGACTTGCTTGTATCTCCTACTGGATTGATACATTGGTTCTCAACAACTGAGGGAAATACTTATCTACTTTGCTGCATCACCCTTTCCTCTTCAAGGGAAAACCAACGCATGCTCAAGAAGTAGCAGCGGGCATCAGCGCGCTAGAGGAGACAGTTTCCTCTTTGGTGCAAAGGAGGCAGGGGCGCACGCAGGCTCCCAAACACCCCCCCAAAGGTTTCCATTCCGGTGCAACGAGATCACGACCATGAGCTCCACAGGATGGACGTCATCGCCGAGCCCACCTCTGCATCACCACCGGCTACTTTGCAGGCGAAGACCACCTTTCGTCAGGATAAGATGTACTCCTTGTCCCCTTTCGAATTTGGCCGTTGTGGGATCCCTTCCCGCCATTGTGACAAGGGAAGAGGATCCGGGACGCTATAAACCTCCTCGTGAGGGACGGATCCAACACCATCCGAGCACCCTCGCGAGGCAACTCACCATTGTACTAGTTCATCGACAAACCTCCTCGTGAGGCAATCCACAAAAAGCAGGAGTAGGATTTTACGCTACGCAGCGGCCCGAACCTGGGTAAATCCTCGTGTGCTAATCTCTTCTTCCTCGCCATCGAGCGAGTTTGTCGAGCCGTGAGCTTGGAATCGAAGCTGGCGGAGATCTTCGCACATGCCCTTGTGTTCGAACCTCCTTGGGTTTTGCGGAGCCCAAAATCCGATACCAGAGCTCATTGTTTTAAAACAAAGATGAATATGTAATTTTGAGTGGTATACTTTTCCTGTCAACGTCACAATAGAATTTTCAATATCTTCCATGCTAAACACAATATTGGCGGTTCCCAAACAAAATTTAAATTTTACTCCCCCTCCACCATTCAAACACATTCCATGGCTGGCTGAATCCACGGTTGCCCTCCAAACAATCAAATTTCCAGGGGAGCTTTTGTTTATTTATTTTTGTGTTATGCAGGACCGAGCATCCATTTTACGAGCCTCTCTCGTGCAATGACAAGTGAATAAACACTCATCTTGAGAATAACTCGCTTAGCATGGTAGATAATGACCGCCTGTCACCCCATGAGCGGTACGAGCACACAAAACAAGTGTTTATTTGAAGGTGTTAGAGGTGGAACATGCAAATTTACTTGGATGGCAATGAATTACCATATATAGGTAGGTATGGTGGACTCTCATGGAAGAAACTTGGCTCAAGGATTTGGATGCACAAGTAGCATCTCTACTTAGTATGAAGTTTTGGCTAGCAAAAGGTTCTAAACAAGCATCACATGTTGGAGGATCCATAACAATACAACTTCTATGCAAATATACCCAAACATAACCATTACGTTGTCTTCCTTGTCCATATTCAACAATTTGATCAAGGTTGAAAATAATTAATGAGTATTCACAATCATAAAAGATGTCCAAGATAATATATCTGTATGTGAAAGTTCTCTTTCTTATACTAATCATTCATGAATTGCTTGTATGACCAATATTGTGATTATCAAGCTTCAATAGATTTTAATTTCTAGACCAAATGTGAACCTGCTACTAAGAATATAGCACACTGATAATTTCATATTTATGACATTCACATCATTCAACATTTTCTCTTAGGATATAAGCGAAGCACAAGAGTGAACATCAAAGTACTCTCAAAAAGATATAAGTGAAGATCAATGAGTAGTCAAAAAATCAAGTAGCTATGTGTGGTCTCTCTCTCTCTCAATTAAGATTTCCAGATCTTATATTTTATTCAAACAGCAAACAAAGCAAAAGACACTCCAAGAACAACACATATCATGTGAACGAATAAAAACATAGAATCAACATAGACTAACCGATAATTTTTTGACGAAGAGAGGTGGGATGCATAGCATCCCCAAGCTTAGATGCTTGAGACTTCTTGTAATATTGACTTGGGGAGCCTTGGGCATCCCCAAGCTTGAGCTTTTGTGTCTCGTTAATTCCTCTCATATCACGGTTTCACCTAGGTCTCAAAACTTCATCCACACAAAACTTGACAAGAACTCGTGAGATAGGTTAGTGCACATAAGAATAAACCAACACTTTATGTACTACCAAGACAGGTTTGCATAATAATTTTCAAACATTATCTACTGTATACTATCATTTCCACAATTTATATCTACCAATATAAGTCATGAAAACTATTGGAAAAGTAGATAACAAAATTATGACAGCAATCTATCTAAACAGGACAATCTGTAGAAATTAATTTACAAAGTGCACTTATGTAACTCCAAAATAAAATTTAGGACATGATAATTTTTTTATATTGCAGTACTGTGTAAAAATTTCAGAAACTTTCCACGTTCCAGTAAAATATTAAAATTAAAACACTACAAGAAAAGTATCCATTTTTACACAACACACATCAAACATGTAATTCAAGCATCCTAAAGGGCAATTCTTGGAAATTCTTATTGAAAAACATGATTATAAATAACAGCAAGCAAACTTTAACAAAATAAAATGACGCTCCACACAAAACACATATTATGTGACAAATAAAAATATAGCTCCAAGTAAGCTATACCGATAGTGTTGCAGACGAAAGAGGTGATGCCTTCTGGGGCATCTCCAAGCTTAGACACTTCAGTATTACTTGGATATTACCTTGGGGGTGCCTTGGGAATCCCCAAGATTAGGTTCTTGCCACTCCTTATCCTCCTCAAATCCTGTGGGAACACTAAAACAAGCAAACTATGCATGCAAAACATAATGTGTCAAAAACTGAACAGTCTGTGAAGATCTAAATGAAATCCTTATTTCACTATCTCTAAAAATTGTCAAAAATTAGGACAACATAGATAATTTTTATAGAAATACTATGTAAAATTTTTAGATTTTTTTACTCTCCAGTAAAATCAGAGAAATTCTGCACTGGACATAAAAGTTTCTGTTTTTGCACAAAATCAAACTAACAAGTATCCACACTATCCCAAAGGCTTTACTTGGCACTTTATTGAAATAAAAGGTACAAAACATGATTAATACAGTATATTAATCATGCAAACACACAAAAAAGAAAGGAAAAGTGTTGGGTTGTCTCCCAACAAGCGCTTTTCTTTAAAGCCTTTTAGCTAGGCATGATGATTTCAATGATGCTCACATAAAAGTAGTAACTGAAATATGCAAGAGAGCATCATGAATCACATGACAAGCACATTTAAGTCTAACCCACTTATGCATAGGGATTTTTTGAGCCAACAATTTATGGGAGCAAGAATCAACTAGCATAGGAAGGCAAAATAAGCATATCTTCAAAACTTTGAACACATAGGGAGGAAACTTGACATTATTGCAATACCTACAAGCATAAGTTCCTCCCTCATAATAATTTTTAGTAGCATCAGGAAGGAATTAAAAAATATAACTATCACATAAAGCATTATCTTCATGATTCACAAGCATAGAGAATTTATTACTCTCCCTAGAAGCAAACTTCTCATACATAATATGGGAGTGTCATAGGAGACTTGAACACTATAAATTGTTTCCACATTGAAAGAGTAACGTTCAGAAAAAGTGTATTCATAATTGTGACAAGTTTTACAATAATATTCATCACTATTTATAACATAAGTATCATCACAATAATCATCATAAGTAGTAACTTGGTTCTCATTGTAATCAATTGAAACCTCTTCCAAGATAGTGGAATCATTACTAAATAAAGTCATGACATCTCCAAATCCACTATTATCATTATAACAAGATTCAACACTCTCCTAAATAGTGGGATAATAATCATCTAAAGTTGACACTCTTCCAAACCTACTTTCATAAAAAATGCAATCATCATAGATGGGAGGCATGCAATCAACATAACAAATTTGATCATTGAAAGTAGGGGAACTAAAAGGATCATCTTCATCAAACATAGCATCCCCAAGCTTGTGGGTTTGCATATCATTAGCATAATCATCAATAGCATGAATGGCACCAATAGTATAACAATTATTATCATCATAATTTTGCAAGTTGGTGCCAAAAAGATTTTCAATATTATAAGGAGTATCATTATCTTCCCAATCATCCTCATCACAAAAATTAGTAGTCATAACAAAATAATCATCAAGTGTATCATCGTCCATACTACTTTCGGATTCATTCTCAACAATGATAGGAACAACAATATTTGAGAGGGATACCTTTTTACCTCTACTTTTCCTTATTTTCTTCTTATTTACCACCTTATGTGTGGGTTTAAGTAATTTTTTCAAGCTTCTTATTGAAGAGATGGGAAGCTCCTCCTTGCAACCTGATTCATTATGAGAAACAATAGGAGGGTATTGGGAGACATTTACCCTTTCATTAGTATACCTTTTATATTCTATTGGTTTTCCCGTCTTCCTATAGTTGGCAATATAAGCATTCTCATTGCAATTTACTACGCAAAATATATAGATTTATTGTAGATTATTTCCATTATCATTAGTGACAAGGAATATATTAAACCAATCATTTTTATGTGACAATTCTTCACACCCCAAAAATAAACAAAGTTCCTTATAGAGTTCACCGGAGATCAAATTATCACAATATTTGGAAATGGTTTGATCATGAAAATGCATGCATTGGAAATTAAGATGACCAGACCTATTGCAAAGTTTACAAGTAATGGGATGAAGAGAGCATAATCTTGTGGCAAATTCATCTATCACTGTAAGCTACCAATTAGTTTGATCATGTTTATGCTTCATACAAAATCTATCATACCTATATGGCATGTCTTCATAAATTCTATTCACTCCACAAAAATTGACATGCTTATAGGAAATCTTTTTATCATGACTAGTGCAATCATCATTAGCATGATGGATATTCATAGAATTCATACTAAAAATATTACTATCATGCTCATCATTCAAGGAATTCACATTAAGCATTTTTATAAATTCTTCCTCTAACAATTGAGCACAATTTTCCGAACCATCATTTTCACGAAAGACATTAAAAAGATGAAGCAATTGAGGCAACCTAAAATCCATTTTTTGTAGTTGTCTTTTATAAAACCAAATTAGTGAAAACAACAAACTAAAAGATTTAATTGCAAGATCTAAAGATATACCTTGAAGCACTCACCTCCCCGACAACGGCGCCAGAAAATATCTTGATGTCTACTACACAACCTTATTCTTGTAGACTCCGTTGGGCCTCCAAGCGCAGAGTTTTGTAGGATGGTAGCAATTTTCCCTCAAGTGGATGACCTAAGGTTTATCAATCCGTGGGTGCTGTAGGATGATGATGGTCTGTCTTAAACAACCCTGCAATCAAATACAAGAAATCTCTTGTGTCCCCAACACACCCAATACAATGGTAAACTATATAGGTGCACTAGTTCGGCGAAGAGATGGCGATACAAATGCAATATGGACGGTAGATATAGGTTTTTGTAATCTGAAAATATAAAAATAGCAAGGTAACAAGTAGTAAATAGTGAGCAAAACGGTATATCAATGCTTGAAAATAAGGCCTAGGGTTCATACTTTCACTAGTGCAATCTCTCAACAACGCTAACATAATAGGATCATATGATCATCCCTCAACGTGCAACAAAGAATCACTCCAAAGTTCATATCTGTTGGAGAACATAAGATGAAATTGTTGTAGGTAGTAAAACCACCTTAAAGTTACCCTTTTCGATCAATCTATTGGGCTATTCCTATAGGTGTCACAAACAGCCCTAGAGTTCGTACCAAAATAACACCTATGATACATAAAAATCAACCCTAAAGTCACTTAGATACTCCAGTGTCACCACAAGTATCTGTGGGTTCATTATTCGACACGCACCAAACAATTTTAGATTCATCATATTCAATCCAACACAAAGAACTTCAAAGAGTATCCCAAGATTTCTATCGGAGAAGGTAGGACAAGAACGTGCAATCAACCCCTATGCATAGATCCACAAGGTCATCGGAATCCGCAAGTTGATGCCATAACATATATCAAGTGAATCAATAGAATACCCCATTCTCACCATGTATATCCACATGCAAGACATACAGACATACATCAAGTGATCTCAAATCCAATATTCAATCCGACATAACAAAATTTCTTATTTCATCACAACAAGATAGCAAGGGAAGAACACCATATGATCCAAATATAGTAACAAAGCCCGTGATACATCAAGATCGTGCCATCTCAAGAACACGAGAGAGAGAGAGAGAGATTAAACACATAGCTACTGGTACATACCCTCAGCCCCGAGGGTGAACTACTCCCTCCTCGTCATGGCCTCCGCCGGGATGATGAAGATGGCCACAGGTGATGATTTGCCCTCTCCGGCAGGGTACTGGAAAGGCTCCAGATGGGTTTTCCTTCAATACAGAGAGTTGCGGTGCCGGAGCGGAAGTTCCGGGTTAATTTTTGAATGTTTCTGTATATATAGGATTTTTCAGCGTTGGAATCACGCCAACCGGAGCCACGTGGGCCCCACAAGCCATCAGGGCGCGCCTAGGGGGGTGGGCGCGCCATGTTGTCTTGTGGCCCACAGGTGGCTCCCCTCCGTTGGTTCTTTGCTCTGGTATTTCTTATTTCCTCCAGAAAAAATCATAAAAAAGTTTGAGGTGATTCCAAGAACTTTTATTTTCTGCACACAAACAACGCCACGGTAATTCTGCTGAAAACAACATCAGTCTGGGTTAGTTCTAAATAAATCATATAAAGTGCATCAAAACCATATAAAAGTATTGTAAGCATAGGCAAATATAGCATGAATATCTATAATACCTAACTAGTTCATCCCCACTATCTTATTTCTCTTAACATGCAGCCTGTCCACCTCATCACATCTGCCACATCAGCATCCTCCTAGTGACTTACAGATGGGTCCGACCACTACACAAGCCCCGCCACATATGCGTTCATTTACATGCTAAGAGACCCACCACAACGTGGCCTGACCGGCGTCCCCAAAGGCTATCTCCCTGATGCAGCGCTCACGCAACTTCGCAAGTCAACCCACATAATTTTCTCCACGCTACTGTAGCGCACGACCGCAGGGATCCATCTCTCTGTGTGTGGTGCTGCTCCACCGCAACCTTCCATTCAGGTCTCCTCCGCAGCTCACTGGGATTCCCCACTTATCTGTGTGATGCCTACATGGTTCTTCTCTCCCTTATACAGTATCTCCCTTTAGGCCAACGTGCCACCGGCTTCGTGTCATGGCACTCCGCACTCCTTCGGCGGAACCGACAGTCTGGGTCGCATCCGCCATTCATTGAGATCCCCCCTTCACAGTGTGATGCATGCATCCTCAGCCGACGTCCATGCTGATACATGCGTCCTCGAGTCGGCGTCTGTGGAGCCGGTGTGTGTGGTATCCGTGTGATGCCTGCGTCCCCCAGCCCGGTCGGTGGCAGGTTCCGTTCTTTTCCTGAGCGTAGTCCATCCCTTTATACGTGTTATTATCTGCGTTATATCCGTGTTATTCTGATTTTGTGTGTTCAGATTTCCGTTCCTAGCAAACTAGCAGCCTGTTCAATTCCAAGCATTCTATTTTCTATCATTAACGAACTACCAATCACATGCAGAGTTCCAGACCATTATTTGCTCACCAAATCCACCAGAAACGGCGGGACAGAAACCGATGGAGGTGATCAAGAAAAAATGTTTCGTCGTCTCCCCTTCACATTCATCACGCATGCATCTTTCCCTTCCTTCCAACTTCTTTTGCCCTTCCTATAAAACAACAATATCTCCATATGATGAATCTCGCACAATGGAATATTACTTCTCCTTGCCAAGCACACACTGCAATGGCCTCGCCATGGCTCCACCAAGTGATCATTTCTTGCCACCGCATCCTGCTCAGTGACATCATTGGAGTGGTATATTTGGATGATTCTGTGGGTCTATCTGCATTTTCATTTCTCAAGATCATGGATTTGTAGGACAATTCTCCCTATTCTTTATTTGTTCTGTTTCTCACTTTCCAACTTAGGGAAATTAGTTAATCAGTACAAGTCCTCCTATAGAGCTCATGCTTCTCCTCTGTCGCGGACAAGATTAAAATATGGCAAGTTCTCTTGACTTTCTATGTTTTTTGCCCAGTATGATTTTATCAACTGTACACTTTAGTTAATAAAGACATCAAATTGTACGACAAAATGAACACTTGGGTATAGGTGAATAAAAACATCTGTTTTGAAGTCAATTTCAGCCAATAAAGTCCACCCCTCAATACATACATATGGGTAATTGTTTCAGTGGTCATATTCTTGCAGCTCACCGCAGACAATTTGTTTGTTCTTTAACTGATTATATATCAGAAATTCAAGGTGGCATATTCATATTTGGTGTCTATTTGATTATTCATCACACATATCAGAGTTGTGAACCGTGGGAATGCTCATGTATATTGAGGAGTGAGCCAGGTATTTTTTTATCAACTCTATTTGAAGAAACGTATCTCTCCCTATTGCATTATTTGCATCCCTTGCTAGAGGCAGGACTTATATTTCTTAGGTAGCAGTGGTTGCCCTCCACCGTATTCAAGAATGCCTACAAACAGAGGCAACTGGAATGTTAGATTTTGGCAAGTTCTAAACAACAAGGCATCGAAGTAGTTCTAACGTTTATTCTGTATGATGCTCAACTGACATTTTATTGCTTTTTAGAAAAAAGACGCAGGCCGAGCCCTGAAAAGGCTCGAACCTTCCCCGGCTTCTGGCACTGGCATAGTTGATTTATCGCAAACATTTTAATGATCTCTAGAAGATAATAAAGTGTATCATGTGACTAATCGCGTTAACGGTTTTTCTAGCAGTTGTGTGACAAATATCGAACATACATTTACTATTGCAAATGATTTTTGGTCTATCATAGCAGATAATTGTAGAATTGACATCATATTTTTATGCTTTCCCTTAAGGTTTGTTGGTTCCTACGAAATATATTATTTTTTGCTTAAGGATTCTCCATTTCTACACTAGCACATCACCGCAAATAATACACTGATGGCATACAAATGGATGCATAGTTTTGACATAATTTTCCCATGATCTCACTTGAAAACTACAAGCAATATTTCATTGGGGGGACGCTTGTTGTTCTTCCGGCGATGAAGCCTTAATTCTACATGATGGACCAAGAATAAAACATTTCTGAACATATCTTGGTACATTTGTATTTTCGTTACTACTAATATTATAGGTTTCGATACTTAAGATAATTTATAATTCCCGATCTATCATGTAATTGTTTTATTCGTTTTATCTGACCACATAAATGTAATGTGGAATAAAAATAAAAGCAATGTAACGCAATATGGTACTTAGTACTATGTGCTTCTGTAGAGATCAATTTAGTATGCCTTTGAATGACTTTTTACATTTAGATAGTTTGTTGAATTTTAATAGCTGAAAAACAAGTAAATGAATTTTTTTCTTAATGTGTAGCTCATCTGATTGAAAGGAAATTAGCATCTTTGACTTCTTTATACAATCGCCTATGCCTATCGCTGCCTTTTGTTTTCATGCACTACATTATATTATCACCATTAAGGGTGTAACACCGAACATGTCATCTTTTTTACACCGTAGGATCACATTAGTAGTTTTATACTATTTCTCAAGCATTTGTTTATTCTCTAAATCTAAACATTTTATTAGCTTATTTTCCTGCCGCAACGCGTGGGGCATTATCTAGTTTCATAAATTATCGATACGTTGGAGACGTATCAAGTGCACATGAGTCCACATAGTCACCACATCAACACACCACTATGGATCCACTCCCGTCTCCCTATGAGAAGGCCATCCATAGCACTCACACTAATCTTGCACATTTTAGGGTATCCAATTCCACTTGTCTATGAACAATGCAAGTCTCCAAGTAGTCCATATCTGTGGACGCGACTATTCGAATAGTTTTGATAACCCTGTAGGGGTGTACTTCTTCACACACGCTCTCACCACTTACCAGCATATACACGTCATGTATCCCGACAACCTTCAAGTGGAAGCACTTTCGAGGGTGTCAGCCACAGATGTTAACCTACAATGACTCATGTCCAGGTTTATAACCTATGTGAGAATTGAACTCATAATGGAAGTCCGGCAGTGGTTTCCAATATGGCCTCGAACGCTGTGTGCAAGGCCCCAAGCCGGTTCGCTGATGGACCGTTCACTCACTTCATAGGCCCGACCATGTGCTATGACCCAAGCCACCTCGCTGGATGATACTATGCTTAAAGTCACAACACGGGCCTACCAAACACCAGAAACTAGTTGCAACTCCTAGACTGAGATCAAGGTGATTAATAGGTTGAGAGGGATCGAGTTACCAGAGCCCAATGTGTGGTAGTAGTTAGTCTTGGATTCAAACACGGAACTCAGTTCCTATGAGCGCCTTCAATGAGACAACCCACCATGTACTCCTACATGGCCTCTCATCGCTACCTTTACCAAATTGAATTCACACACTTAGCTCTCACACAATAGGACATGAACACAACCTTACCAATTCATCTGCCAGATGGATCAGACCCGACACGACTCTAAGTATAGCAAGCAAGCATGGATGAGTAGGCACAACATGGCTAAGTCAGTGCCTACTCATGCTAAGAGGTTTTGACTATTTACTGTGACAAAGTCAGGTCACGCAGAGGAATGGGTTTAACTACTGAAACATGTAACAGTTGAACCGTTGTTGTCCTAATGCAGTAAAAGAGAGCAAGATCAAGAGAGTGGGATTGTATCGAAATGCTCAAGGGGGGTTTGCTTGCCTGGCACTTCTGAAGATGAACTGCTCTTCATCAGTGACATTGATCTTAAAGTTGGAGCAATGTCTACTGATAACCCACAAGTATAGGGGGATCACAACAGTCTTCGCGGGTAGTATTTGACCCTAATTTATTGATTCGACACAAGGGGAGCCAAAGAATATCTATCGGCCTTAGCAGTTGAGTTGTCAATTCAACTACACCTGAGATATCTCTCTACAACAAAGATTTAGTAGCACGGCAAATAGTAGTAGCAACAGTAATAGTAGCAGTGACAATAATAATTTTGTAGCAGTTGTGACAGTAGCAACAGCAATAGTAACTTAGCAAGATTCAGTATATGAAAAGCGTAGGCACATGGATCTGTGATGGATAATGATTTAGATATGACATCAATCATGTAACAGTTACACACTAGGGCGACACAGAACTAGCTCCAATACATCAATGTAATGTAGGCATGTATTCCGTATATAGTCATACGTGCTTGCGATAAGAATTTGTATGACATCTTTTGTCCTACCCTCCCGTGGCAGCGGGGTCCTGATGTCTACTATGCAACTTTATTCTTGTAGACTTTGTTGGGCCTCCAAGCACAGAGTTTGTAGGACAGTAGCAATTTCCCTCAAGTGGATGACCTAAGGTTTCTCAATCCGTGGGAGGTGTAGGATGAAGATGATCTCTCTCAAGCAACCCTGCAATCAAATACAAGAAATCTCTTGTGTCCCCATCACACCCAATACAATGGTAAATTGTATAGGTGCACTAGTTTGGCGAAGAGATGGTGATACAAGTGCAATATGGATGGTAGATATAGGTTTTTGTAATCTGAAAATATAAAAACAGCAAGGTAACAAGTGTAAAACAGTGAGCAAAATGTCGTATAAATGCTTGGAAACAAGGCCTAGGGTTCACACTTTCACTACTGCAATCTCCCAACCATGCTAACATAGTTGAATCATATGATCATCCCTCAACGTGTAACAAAGAATCACTCCAAAGTTCCTATCTAGCGGAGAACATAAGATGAAATTGGTGTAGGTAGTAGAACCACCTCAAAGTTATTCTTTCCGATCAATCTTTTGGGCTATTCCTATAAGTGTCACAAACATCCCTAGAGTTCGTACTAGAACAACACCAATAATACATATCAATCAACCCTAATGTCACCTAGATACTCCAATGTCACCTCAAGTATCCGTGAGTAAATTAGGCGACATGCTTTAAACAATTTCAGGTCTATCATATTCAATCCAACACAAAGAACTTCACCCCAAGATTTCTATCGGAGAACGTGGTATGAAAACGTGCAATCAACCCCTATGCATAGATCCCCAAGGTCACCGGAATCCGCAAGTTGATGCCTCAACATATATCAAGTGAACCAATAGAATACGCCAATGTCACAACGGGTATCCCACGCAAGACGTACATCAAGTGTTCTCAAACCAAAATATTCAATACAGCATAACGAGATCTCAAAGGGAAAGATTCAATTCATCACAAAATGATAGCAAGGGACAAACATCATATGATCCAACTATATTAACAAAGTCCGTGATACATCAAGATCATGCCATCCCAAGAAAACGAGAGAGAGAGATTGAACACATAGCTACTGGTACATACCCTCACCCCCAAGGGTGAACTACTCCCTCGTCGTCATGGCCTCCGCCGGGATGATGAAGATGGCCACCGATGATGGTTTTCCCTCTCCGGCAGGGTACTAGAACGTCTCCAGATTGATTTTTCATCGATACAGAGAGTTGCGGCGGCGGAACGGAGAGTCTCTCTTTATTTCTGGGGTTTCTGGGATTTATAGGATTTTTCAGCGTTGGAATCACGCGCAACGGAGCCACGTGGGCCCCACAAGCCATCATGGCACGACCCCCCAGGGCCGCGCCCTGATGGCTTGTGCCCCATGGGTGGCTCCCCTCCAATGGTTCTTCGCTCCAATATTGCTTATTTCCTCCATAAAAAATCATAAAAAAGTTTTGGGCGATTTCGAGAACTTTCATTTTCTGCACAAAAACAACACCACGGTAATTCTGCTGAAAATAGCGTCAGTCCGGGTTAGTTCCAAATAAATTATATAAAGTGCATCAAAACCATATGAAAGTATTGTAAACATAGGCAAATATGGCATGAATACTTCATAAATTATCGATATGTTGGAGATGTATCAGCATCCCCAAGCTTAATTCCTACTCGTCCTCGAGTAGGTAAATGATAAAAGAAATAATTTATGTATTGTGAATGCTAGCATAATGTATAATATTGATCAAGGATAATTTCAGCCACTTTTCTACCATCATAACCAGCAAGTATTTCTCATAAAACTTCTCATAATCAAGTAGCAAGTTATTCACATGTTAAAGTATAGACCATAAACTTTCTTGAAAACTAGCAAACTATGTTTTCAGTCACCAAACAATTACAATTCATCTTATTTTCAGGAAGGGTCTATGTAAGAGCTTTGGTTTAGTAAATTCCACAAACTCAACTATCATTAAGTCTTCCATGATTGCTGACACTCAAAGCATATTTTTAGAACAAATAGTTTTGGTCAAACACATAGGAAGATAGGGGCTTAATGTTTCGCCTCCCAACTTATTTATCTCGGGGATAATGT
Organism: Elymus sibiricus; assembly: GCA_039707655.1. Classification (NCBI taxonomy): domain Eukaryota; kingdom Viridiplantae; phylum Streptophyta; class Magnoliopsida; order Poales; family Poaceae; genus Elymus; species Elymus sibiricus. The sequence goes on from CM077669.1 coordinate 275,515,075, forward strand.
CAACAAATAAGGAATCACGATCACCTATATTCAACTGGATATATGTGTATGGATCTTTCCCCACCACATGATGCTTGTCAACTAAAGAATTAATAGATTGGAATAAGAAGTTGACTCAACATGAAAAGTAAAAGATAGGCCCTTCGTAGAGGGAAGCAGTGATTTGCAGAGGTGCCAGAGATCATTGTTTTAAAGCAGAGATGAATATGTGATTTTGAGTGGTATACTTTTCCTGTCAACGTCACAACAGAGTTTTCAGTATCTTCCATGCTAATCACATTATTGGCATTTCCCAAACAGAATTTAATTTTTTTACTCCCCCTCCACCATTCAAACACATTCCATGGCTAGCCGAATCCATGGGTACCATCCAAACAATCAACTTTCTAGGGGGAGTTCTTGTTTATTTATTTTTGTATTATGCAGGACTGGGCATCCTTTTACCAGCCTCTCTCGTGCAATGACAAGTGAATAAACACTTATCTTTAGAATAAACACTTAGCATGGAAGATAATTACCGCCCCATCGCTCCATGAGCGGTACGAGCACACAAAATGGATGTTTATTTGAATGTTTAGAGGTGGCACATGCAAATTTACTTGGAATGTCAGTGAAGTACCATATATAGGTAGGTATGGTGGACTCTCAAGGAAGAAACTTGGCTCAAGGATTTGGATGCACAAGTAGTATTTCTACTTAGTACGAAGTTTTGGCTAGCAAAAGGTTCTAAACAAGCATCACATGTTAGAGGATCCATGTCAATATAACTGCTACGTGAATATAAACAAACATAACCATTACGTTGTCTTCCTTGTCCAACGTCAACTACTTGATCAAGTTTGAAAATAACTAGTGGGGGTTCACAATCATAGAAGATGTCCAAGATAGTGTATTTATATGTGAAATCTCTTCCTTCAATATTCTTTCATGAATTGTTTAAATGACCAATGCTATGTTTGCTAACTTCCAATAAATTTTACCACTTATACTCCTAGTAGGTGAAGTCACTACTCCCCATGGGACAAGAATATGAATCATATATAATTTCACATTTATGACATTCAATTCATTCAACGTTTACTCTCAGGATATAAGTGAAGCACTAGAGTAAATTTCGAACTACTCTCAAAAGATATAAGTGAAGATCAATGAGTAGTCAAACAATAAAGTAGCTATGTGAGGACACTCTCTCTCAATAAACATTTTCAGATCTGAGTATTTTATTCAAGCAGCAAACTAAACAAAAAAACACTCCAAGAATAGCACGCATCATGTGAACGAATAAAAATTTAGGCTCAACATAGGCTAACCGATATTTTTTGATGAGGAGAGGTGGGATACGTAGCATACCCAAGCATAGATGCTTGAGACTTCTGGAAATGTTTACTTGGGGTGCCTTAGGCATCCCCAAGCTTGAGCTTTTGTATCCCATTCAATCCTCTCATATCCCGGTTTCATCTAAGTCTCAAAAACTTCATCCACAAAAAACTTGAAAAGAACTTGTGAGATAGGTTAGTGCACATAATAATAAATCAACTCTTTATATACTGCCAAGACAAGTTGCATAATAATTTTCAAACATTATCTAACTATCATTTCCACAATTTATATATACCAATATAAGTCATGAAAACTATAGGAGAAGTAGATAACAAAACTATGACAACAATCTGTCTAAACAGGACCGTTTGTAGAAATTAATTTACAAAGTGCACTTATGTATCTCTAAAAATTATGAAAATTTCGGACATGATAAAGAATTTATATTACAATACTGTGTAAACATTTCAGAAACTTTCCACGTTCCAGTAAAATATGAAAATTCAAATACTACAACAAAGGTTTCTGTTTTTACACAGCACACATCAAACATGCAATTGAAGCATCCTAAACAGAAATTCTTGGAACTTTTTATTGAAAAACAAGATTATAAATAACATATAACAGATAACAACAAAATAAAATGACGCTCCAGGAACAACACATATTATGTACGAATAAAAGTATAACTCTTAGTAAGATATACCGATAGTGTTGATGATGAAAGAGGGGATGCCTTCCGGGGCATCCCCAAGCTTAGGCGCTTGAGTCTTCCTTGGAAATTACCTTGGGGGTGCCTTGGGAATCCCCAAGCTTTGGTTCTTGTCACTCCTTATTCTCCTCATTTAGGTGTCTCACCCAAAACTTGAAAACTTCAATCACCGAAAACTTAACGGAACTTCGTGAGATTGGTTAGTATAATAAAGAAAGATCATTCACTTAGGTACTGTCAAGACAAGATTCATAATTGTTCTCACATAATATCTACTCTATTCTACCATTCACATAATTTATATCACTGAATATAAGCTATGGGAACACTAAAACAAGCAAACTATGCATGCAAAACAGAATATGTCAAAAACTGAACAGTCTGTGAAGATCTGTAGTATAACCATACTTCCCTGCGTCTAAAAATTCTAAACAATTAGGACAACTTAGAGAATTTTCATATAAATACTGTGTAAAAATTTCAGAATTTTTTTAAGCACCAGTAAAATCATAGAAAGTATTTACTGGAGGCAAAAGTTTCTGTTTTTGCACATAATCAAATCAACAAGTATCCATACTATCCCAAAGGTTTTACTTGGCACATTATTAAAATAAAAGACACAAAACATGATTACTACAGTAGCTTTATCATGTGAACACTCAAAAACAGAAAGTAAAAGTGTTGGGTTCTCTCCCAACAAGCGCTTTTCTTTAAAGCCTTTTAGCTAGGCATGATGATTTCAATGATGCTCACATAGGAATAGTATTTGAAACATGCAAAAGAGCATCACGGATCACATGACAAGCACATTTAAGTCTAAACCACTTCCTATGCATAGGGATTTTGTGAGAAAACAATTTATGAGAGCAAGAATCAACTAGCATAGGAATGCAAACCAAGCATAACTTCAAAACTTGATATTATTGAAATTCCTATAAGCATAAGTTCCCGCCTCATAATAATTTTCAGTAGCATCATGAAGGAATTCAACAATATAACTATCACACAAAGCATCCTTTTCATGATCTACAATCATAGAAAATTTATTACTCTCCACATAAGCAATTTTCTTCTCATTCATTGTAGTGGGAGCAAACTCAACAAAATAACTATCATGAGATACATGATTGACATAACCAAATTGAAAATTAAAATCATGATGACAATTTTCATAGTTATAATTATTCTTTATAGCATACATGTCATCATCATAATCATCATAGATAGGAGGCATGTCATCATCATAATAAATTTCCCCATCAAAACTTGGGGGACTAAAAATATCATCTTCATCAAACATAGCATCCCCAAGCTTGTGGCTTTGCATATCATTAGCATCATGGATATTCAGAGAATTCATACTAGCAACATTGTAATCATGCTCATCATTCAAGGAATTCTCATTAAGTATTTTCATAAACTCTTCCTCTACCAATTGAGCACAATTTTCCGAATCATCATTTTCACGAAAGACATTAAAAAGACGAAGCAATTGAGGCAACCTAAACTCGATTTTTTTGTAGTTTTCTTTTATGAAACTAAACTAGTGAAAAACAAGAAACTAGAAGATTTAATTGCAAAATCTAAAGATATACCTTCAATCACTCACCTCCCCGACAACGGCGCCAGAAAATGGCTTGATGTCTACTACGCAACTTTATTCTTGTAGACTTTGTTGGGCCTCCAAGCGCAGAGTTTTGTATGACAGTAGCAATTTTCCCTCAAGTGGATGACCTAAAGTTTATCTATCTTTGGGAGGTATAGGATGAAGATGGTCTCTCTCAAGCAACCCTGCAATCAAATACAAAAAATCTCTTGTGTCCCCAACACACCCAATACAATGGTAAATTGTATAGGTGCACTAGTTCGGCGAAGAGATGGTGCTACAAGTGCAATATGGATCGTAGCTATAGGTTTTTGTAATCTAAAAAATATAAAAACAGCAAGGTAACAAGTGTAAAATAGCAAGAAAAACGTTGTATAAATGCTTGGAAACCAGGCCTAGGGTTCATACTTTCACTAGTGCAATCTCCTAACAATGCTAACATAGTTGAATCATATGATCATCCCTCAACGTGTAACAAAGAATCTGTCACAACCCTTGTTTTTTATGCTACCAATGCATTCATGCATGCATTTAAATTTCAAATGAAATGGAAATGAGGAGTGATCAAGCCTCATCATTCAATTTTTTGTCAAATAAGTAATATATAAAAATTGCTTCAAATAGTTCCAATAAAATGTCCCTGGTTTCCTGATAAAATATTGGTATGAGGTAAAAATGTCAACCAATATATTGGGATCACAGAAACATTTTATATTGGGCATTTGAGTTAACCAAACAATTATTGCATTGGATATATATTTCCTATAGTTAATATATATGTCCAATATCCCTGAAATTTTCTATGTGGCACTGGTTAAATTCATTTAGCCCACATGCAAATTTCCAGGATTTTTACAAATGGCTAGGTATTTTATTTAAAGCGAGAACAAATGTCAGAAATAGAAAAGGAAATAAATAAAGAAAGACAGAGCCCAACCTGGCTTACCTCCTGGCCCAGGAGGCAACTGGCCCAGCCCACCTAAGCGAGGCAGTCGTCTTCAACCTCTGCTAGTAGGCAGAGGCGAAGCCGCGCACGCCCGAGCCGGGAAGCCTCCACCTCCTGCTTCGTCGTGGCACAATCCCGGCCTTCTAGCGCTGCCACGAGGACGCCCAGACCCCCTGGGTCCATTCTCCCCCTCTGCTCTCTTTCCTCTGCTCTCTCCCTCACAGCCCGAAAGCCGCCGCCGCCGTCGCACGCAGCCACCGTAGCCACCGGCCGTCCCCTGCCTTGACAAAGTGCCTCGAGGTCCGCCACATCGTCGTAGTCATCCTCAACGAGCCACGCATGCCCGGACGAGCAGCAACACCGGATCCATCGTCGTCTTCAACCTCAGGTCCGCCGGTCATCTTCGTCAAATTCGTTGGCTCCCGATCGTCCCCGGGCTCGTGATCGCCTCTTCTAGCCTCGCCGTGTGCTCCTCTTGCCTTTCCCCTCATCCCTGTCGCTGATTTCAAGCCCTAGCTAGCAAAGCCACCGGAGCAGAGAATGCCTCGACGCCGGCCATGTCGCCGCCGTCGTGAGAGCTCGCGTTAGTCCCAACCTAGCACCTGGTCTTGCTCCTGGTCGCCCTACGGAGCCGCGAAGCTCTTTTGCTCGCTCGCCTGTGCTTTGTAGCGCTACGCCCGCGCATAGCCGAGCTCCGCCACCGCACTTGTCGTCACCGGCGTCGCTCCAGTGCCCCCCAGCTCCCCCTGCTGCCCCTGATGGATGCGCCGCATTGCTAGCTCGCCGTAGCCGCAAACCGCGCCCGAAATGGTGCCCCATAGCACGATTCCGAGCTTCTCCGGCGAACTTCCGTCGCGGAAATAGTCGCCGGTGACCTCTCTCCGGCCAGCGCCGACGTGGCATGGTCATTAAGCTCTAATGACACCGCTAATTAAGCCCCTGAGCCGCTGACTGTGGGCCCTGGAATGGGTCAAACCCCTGGTCAGCGCGGGTTTAGCCCCTGGTTCGCTGACCAGTGTACCCCGCGTGTCAGGTTTGACCTGGACCCGGGTCCTTTGACCTGCTGACGCAAGCATGACCTCAGGCTGACGCAATAAATATTTTCTATAATAAAACTAATTCCAGAAAATAGTTAAAACTTCTAAAATTCATAGAAAATAATCTGTAAGTCAGATTAAAATAATTTATATATGAAAAATTATCTGAAAAATGCAAGGAATCTGTTTATACCATTCTCATGCATGTTTGAGCAAGTTAACAACATTAACTAGGACAAATGGTGATTAGGACAATTTGTTAAATAGTGTTGGAGTTGGAATTTATTATATATATTTGAATTCCACTTCAGTTAATATGACTATCTATTGCAGTAGGTCAAATCAATGCTTTAACATGTCATATCATACATCATGTTTGATGCATTGCATTGAATGTGTCCCTTTCCTGCTTTGTCGGTGGTGCTCTTTCCCGGTAGACTATGGTTCCGACGTTGAGATCGTTGTCACCGATGAAGACTCATTGTTATCTTCAGAAGTGTCAGGCAAGCAACCCCCCCTTGAGCATTTTGATATAATCCTACTCTCTCGCTCTTGCTCTCATTTCAATGCATTAGGACAATGCGATTCAACTGCTACTTGTGTTGCGGTAGATGAACCCACTCCTTTGCATGACCTGTCATTGTCACAGTAAATAGCTGAACCAAGCAACCTAGCATACCTGGTAGATGCTTGAGCCATGTTGTGCTATCACCCTGTTATGCTTTGCTATGCTTAGAGTTGTGTCAGGTTTGATTCATCTGGGTGATGAACCGGAGTGAAACGATTGTGTCCTGATGATGAGGGTTAAGTGTTGAACCTGTTTTGGTAAAGGTAGCGATAAGAGGCCATGTAGGAGTACATGGTGGGTTGTCTCATTGAAGTCGCTCATAGGAACAGAGTTCCGTGTTTGTGTTCCAAGACTAGCTACTACCGCACAGTGGGCCCGAAACCAATGGACCCTCTCGGCCTATTAACCTACCCTATTCTCAGTCCAGGAGTCGCAGTAGTTCGAAACGTTGATAGGTGTGGCACGGCCTGCGAAGTGGATGAACGGCCCAATCAGGACCGGCTTGGGGCCCTGCTCACAACGTTTGAGGCCATATTCGAAACCTCGGTCGGACTTCCATTATGGGTTCCAACTCAGATAGGCGACTGCCTTGGGCATGAGTCGTTGTAAGTTAACATCCGTGGCCGACTCCCTCGCCTGGCTTCCGCTTGAAGGTTGCCGAGGTGCCTTTTTACGTGTACATGGCGGTAAGTGGCGGGAGCATGTGTGACGAAGTACACCCCTGCAGGGTAATCTATCTATTCGAATAGCCGCGTCCGCGGATATGGACTACTTGGAGACTTGCATTGTTCATAGATAACTTCAAATGGATACTCTAAAATGCTCCAGATAAGTGTGAGTCTTATGAATGGCTTCTCGTAGGAAGAGGAGAGAGGATCCATAGTGGTGTATTGATGTGGTGAATATGTGGACTCGTGTGTGATACGCCACCTCAAAGAAAGTACTTGCAGTCGTAGCATAGGTTAGCCAAGAGTCAAAGCTGGCTTGCTACAATAAACTCCACACCCCCTTCATTGATACTGATGCATATGTAGATAGTTCTGATGTAAGTCTTGCTGAGTACCTTTGTACTCACGTTTGCTTATTTATGTTTTTGCAGATGAGACCTCAGTCTCATTAGTGATTCTTACGACGTGAAGTTCGATGTTGACCGGATTAGCTTGGGAATCCCAGACAGAGGTCTGGCTCCTTTGGTAGGGTCGTTGTAGCTTTTCAGGCTCTTCCAGCCGCTTTTATTAGATGTCTGTACCCAGACATGTAACTTCCGCTTGTTGTTTGTATGCTCTGAATGTTGGGTCATGTGACCCCTCCTGCTTGTAACATTATACTATGTTGGCTCTTCGGAGCCTCCTAAATAAATGTTATGTTGTAGAGTTTTGTTGTGATGCCATGTTGTATCTACGCATATCGTGCATAGTGGGCGTATGATTGAAATGCATTGGTATGTGTGGGATTCGACACCTAGTTGTGTGCCTTTAGTAGCCCGCTTTACGGGGAAATGCCTCTTTGTGCTTCCACCGAGCCTTGGTAGCTTGCTACTGCTCCGGACACATTGATTGACCGGCGTGTATCCTTCTTGCTGCTGTGTCTGTCCCTTCGGGGAAATGTCTCGCAGTGTAATGGAGTCCATGTAGCCTGCTATGACTCGTCTATGCGCAGTTGATGACATTTATGTCCCACGGCGTAATGGAGTCCCTATAGCTTGCTATGACTTGTCTACACACGCTGATGACCGACACCTGCATTGTTGGGTTACGTATGCCTGTCCCTGTACGGTTGTGCCACTTGGGTCTATAACTAGTCATGTCAACCCGGGTTCTTTGACGTGTGAATGCTAGCGACATGTTCATATCCGTGAGCCAAAAGGCGCAAATGGTCCCGACCAAGGTAAGGTGGCAGCCGTGGGTTACCGTGCATGAGGCCGCAAAGTGGTGTGACATGTTACAGGCTGGATTCATATGGCTTAGGATCGGGGTCCCGACAGAATCACTCCAAAGTTCCTATCTAGCGGAGAAGAAAAGATGAAATTGGCGTAGGTAGTAGAACCACCTCAAAGTTATTCTTTCCGATCAATCTTTTGGGCTATTCCTATAAGTGTCACAAACAGCCCTAGAGTTCGTACTAGAACAACACCAATGATACATATCAATCAACCCTAATGTCACCTAGATACTCCAATGTCACCTCAAGTATCCGTGGGTAAATTATGCGACATGCATCAAACAATTTCAGGTCTATCATATTCAATCCAACACAAAGAACTTCAAGGAGCACCCCAAGATTTCTATCGGAGAACATTGTATGAAAATATGCAATCAACCCCTATGCGTAGGTCCCCAAGGTCACCGGAATCCGCAAGTTGATGCCTCAACATATATCAAGTGAATCAATAGAATACACCAATGTCACTACGGGTATCCCACGCAAGACGTACATCAAGTGTTCTCAAACCAAAATATTCAATCCAACATAACGAGATCTCAAAGGGAAAGATTCAATTCATCACAACATGATAGCAAGGGACAAACATCATATGATCCAACTATATTAACAAAGCCCATGATACATCGAGATCGTGCCATCTCTAGAACACGAGAGAGAGAGAGAGAGAGAGAGAGAGAGAGAGAGAGATTGAACACATAGCTACTGGTACATACCCTCAGCCCCGAGGGTGAACTACTCTCTCCTCGTCATGCACTCCGCCAAGATGATGAAGATGGCCACCGGTCAGGGTTTCTGTTGGAGATATGCCCTAGAGGCAATCATGTGATGATTTCATTTCCTATGTATTCATGAGTATTTTGTATTGTCCTTGAACATCATCAGTGATATGTATCATTAAGTATGTGACTTATTTGTGAGACTATATATTGTTTGATGATTGTTCTAATAGTCCCTAGTTGTTAAGGTTATGCGGACACATATCCTTCTAGTATACGATTCAGTTGATGACTACGTTTCACAAGTCATGTCCATAGAGATGCTAAACTAATAGTAAGGACTCGGGGATTGAGATCACCGAGTATGACAGACCCACTTTGAGATACAACGAGATAATGTCATCTGTTAGTCTCAAGTACAATGTATATGCCATGTCCTAGACCTGAGGTCCTCGCATGTTCTCGGGATGAGTATCGACTTACTTAGGGTCTATCAAACTCTATTCCATAACCAGGTAGTTATAAAGGTAGCTTTCGGGTGAGTCGTGAGACATGCCGTGAGACATGGTTAACCAAGATGGGATTTTCCACTCCGTGAGGAGAGATATTCTCTGGGCCCTCTCATGTGATCTGATTTAGAAAGCATGGCCATGCGACATGGGTTAAGTTTTAACCCAGTTCGGGAATCTGCATCACGGTTTCGAGAAGAGATTTCGAGCTACCACAAGGGTGACAAGTACTCGCCTTGAGCTCTACAACCTATAGCATGAGGCAAAAGAAATTTTATATATGACACATTGTCGAGGTTCGTCTTACGACTTTGTGCACACATGGGAGTTGTCACGTTCTGCTAGGAGCCGCTACCGACTATCAACTCGGGTCGTGTCCATGCGTACTTGAACCTATAGGGTCGCACACTTAAGGGATTGCAGCCCATTCGGATTGGATCCGAATGGAAAATCGGACCAGACTCGTCGTGGGCCTCGAGTGTTGATTCCACCTCGGAGGTCTATATAAAGGGGAGTGGGCGCACCATTCAGGGTTGATCCTTTTCTCCCCTCGACCGCCACCACCACTCCCACACCATCAAGCCGTTCGATCGGACCTAGCAGTCTGCCGCCCGACGCTGCCCCCGTACGTGTGGATACCTTGGAGCCATCGCATCTGCGGTGCTTGGACGAACCGTTCAAGGGATCCGCGAGGAGCTGTTTGTGGGAGATCACTGCTCGTGGGAGATCGGCTACAGGAGGAGGAGACGAATCGGCTGATCGACTACACGCATCACCAACTCTGCTTTCGCTGCGGTGACTGCGCGTCTAGTGGTAAACCCCATCCCGTGATCTATTTCCAGCAGCATGTTCTTGGGTGCGCGGTAGAAAATTTGATTTTGCTCTAGCGTAGCGTACCGCGTGTTCCAAAAGTGGTATCAGAGCCTCTGTTGTGTTGTGATAGATTCGGTGATTTGCATATGAGATATGTAGATCGGTTCAGGTGCGGGTCGATGAGATCGGCCATGCACGTCAGTGTTGAAGGTTGGTTTCATGATCTTGGTTCCGTGATCGTGATGCAGAGGTCATGACACGAATTACCCCTACCAGTCGGTTTCCGTCATCGGGGTAGATAGTGGAACGTAAATCCAGATGCAGCATGCGAAGATCAATGAGATTGATCAAACCGGAACTAAGATCGACACTGTGGAAATGTGATTTCCGCAGTGCTGAAATCTGTTGGGGCAGTCATAGTAAAACGGGCATAACTTCTGCATACGAACTCCGTTTTCGCTCCACGACCTGTCAAACTGAACAACACGAAAAGATGCATTTAACCTTCAATGGCTATGCCATTTTCGGCAAATTTTTTGAGGTCAAAATCCTCTTGGAAAATAGAGTTTCGGATGGTTTTATTTTCGGCGGTAGAACGTCTGACTTGTTTTTGCAGGGAATGATTGTGATTTGGTATAGCCCAGAATATTGCTTGTAAATTATTAAATCTTGACCTGTGGTCGTGAGTGCGGCAACCGGCTGGAGCCATGTGTTTGTCCCATTATTGTATTAATGACCTGCGTGTCAACATGAGATGCCTTGTAATGTAATTTACTCTCATAGCTATTAGTTTGTAATAGCATAGTATCTTATGTAACACTTGGTGGTTGACACCATGTGTGGAGATGGAGATCACCACAAGGGCAACCATGCATGGAGATGGAGATCTCCATGGGCATGCAGCGCACGTGGAGATGGAGATCACCATGCGTTAATGAAAGGGGCTATACCATATCACACATATATATACTGCATGTGAAAGTTTATCCATTTTATGCGCCCTTCTTTTGCATGATAGATGTTTTAAGTAGGGTGATCCCTCAAAGAATGTCAAGTGAAATTGCCTCCCCAATTCCTGCACCATCACATCTTAAGTATTTTAGTGGTGGGCCTATAAAATTAGGGTGCTGCTAATTCTCCATAACGTGGTGTGTTTGTGTCGGACACTTATGAGCGAAGCATTGGTTAACTTGTCGTGGCTATCAAAATAGTTTTGGGCCTCGAGGCATAAGAGTTGGCATGGCATGAGATGTTCCCAACAAACAAGATCCGTATAGAGATACGATTAGCAAGTGTTGCTTACCGAGTGATCTAGTCTTCTAGAAGTGATGCAAAAGCTCGCTAGTTGACATGTGGATCTTGGATTTTGAATCGCTAAGAATCAACGGAGGGATGTTGATTTTAGTGGGAGTAATGTTCTTATTAAAATGTTTAATTTGAATTACTCTTGAATACATGTCTTAGTGTTTTGCATATTCCTGTTGTAGATCAATGGCACCACCTGCTCAACCCAGTTTTTCGTTGAAATCAATCCTAGAAAAGGATAAACTGAATGGAACAAACTTTACCACTTGGTATCAAAATCTGAGAATTGTTCTCAGGCATGATAAAAAGGAACATGTTCTAGAGGAACCCCTTCCAGAGGAACTGGCCAAGAATGCTAATGCCACGGCCAGGAATGCCCACCAGAAACTCGTTGATGAGTCAAACGAGATGAGCTGTCTCATGCTGGCTTCTATGGAGCCCGATCTGCAACAGCATTTTGAAAACATTAAGGCTTTCGATATGATCGAGAACCTCAAGAGCATGTTTCAGATGCAGGCAAGGACCGAAAGGTTCAACGTCTGGCGATCCTTGATGGATTGTAAGCTAAAAGAGGGTGATCCACTAAGCCTGCATGTGATCAAGATGATTGGATACATGCAAGCTCTGGATCGGTTAGGCTTCCGACTTGGGGATGAATTGTCCACGGATACAATTCTGGCTTCTCTTCCGACTAGCTATGGGGCGTTCGTCTTGAACTTCCATATGCACAGCATGGGAAAGAAGCACACTGAATTGCATGGGATGCTAAAAGTGGCAGAGCAGGATATCAAGAAAGGCACGCATCAATTTATGATGGTGCAGAACACAACAAAGTTCAAGAAGAGCTGGTCCAAGAAAAATACTAAGGCAAAGGGCAAGGAGGCAACTCTAACTATTGCTGCCGCGCCCAAGTTCGGACCAAACACGGGGACTGTTTGCTTTCACTGCAAGGAAACCGGTCACTGGAAGAGGAACTGCAGCAAGTGGCTTGCCCAGATAGGCAAGAAAACTGGAAGTGTGACTTCTTCTTCAGGTACACTTGTTATATATGTTATAGACATTTTTCTTGCTGATATTTCTAGTAGCTCTTGGGTATATGATACCGGATCGGTTGTTCACATATGCAACTCGATGCAGGGACTAAGAAGGACTAGGAATGTTGCAAGAGGAGAAGTTGGCATACGTGTCGGGAATAAATCAAGAGTTGCTGCATTAGCCGTCGGCACCATGCAACTTAATTTACCTTCAGGATTTGTAATGGAACTTGATAATTGTTATTATGTTCCTGCATTAAGTCGAAACATTATTTCGGCCTCATGTTTGATGAGGCAAGGTTATGAATTCAGTATTAAGGACAATGGTTGTTCTATTTACTTGAATAAAATGTTTTATGGCTTTGCGCCTGTTGTGAACGGGTTATTTATATTAGATCTTGAAGGTGAATCGGTCTATAACATAAATGTCAAGAGGCATAAGCCTAATGAGATAAATCCAACTTACATCTGGCATTGTTGACTAGGACACATTAGTCAAAAGCGCATGAAGAAGCTCCATGATGATGGAATTCTGACTTCATTTGATTTTGAATGATTTGAGACATGCGAGTCCTGCCTACTCGGCATGATGACTAAGACTCCTTTTGCAAAGAGTTGTGAGAGGGCATCTGAGCTATTGGAACTTATACATAGTGATGTATGTGGACCAATGAGCACGACAACTAGAGGTGGTTTCCAATACTTTGTGACTTTTACGGACGGCTTTAGTAGATATGGATATGTCTACTTGATGAGGCACAAGTCAGAAACTTTTGAAAAGTTCAAGGAGTTTCAGAACGAAGTGGAAAATCAACTCGGCAAGACAATCAAGCTTCTACGATCTGATCATGGCGGTGAGTATATGAGCCAGGAGTTTGATCATCATCTGAAGAGCCGTGGAATAGTTCCACAACTCACTCCTCCAGGGACGCCACAGAGAAATGGTGTGTCGGAATGGACGAATCGAACTTTGTTAGACATGGTCTGATCGATGATGAGTCAGTCGGATTTACCCTTGTGATTTTGGGGATACACTCTAGAAACCGCAGCTTTCACATTAAACAGGCTACCATCAAAGTCCGTAGATAAGACACCATATGAAATATAGACATCAAAGAGTCATAGTTTCTCTGTTCTAAAGATTTGGGGTTGTGAAGCATATTTCAAGAGACTTCAGTCAGACAAGCTCACACCAAGTCAGACAAGTGCATATTCATGGGATATCCAAGGGAAACCTTGGGATAGTACTTCTACAACCGTGAAGAGGGCAAAGTGTTTGTCGCTCGACATGGAGTTTTCCTTGAGAAAGAGTTTCTCAATCGGAAGGCTAGTAGGAGGTCAGTTGGACTCGAAGGAATTCGAGAGCCACACGGGGACGTTCCGACAGGTGATTCAATCATGCCGGAGTTAGTCAAGGAACCCGTAGTGGAATCGGCGCCGGTTCCACGTAGGTCAGAAAGGTTGCGCAATAAGCATGAGTGCAATGTGTTGTTCTTCAAGAACAATGAACCGACCACGTATGCAGAAGTGATGGTGAGCCCTAATTCTGATTTATGGCTTGAGGCCATGAGATCCGAATTAAAGTCCATGGATGACAATCAAGTTTGGAACTTGGTTGATCTGCCAGATGGCATTCGAGCCATTGAGTGCAAATGGATTATTAAGAAGAAAACTGATATGGACGGAAATGTTACAGTCCATAAGGCTCGACTTGTCACTAAAGGTTATCGACAAGTTCAAGGAGTTGACTATGGTGAGACTTATTCACCGGTATTGATGCCTAGATCAATTCAGATCATTCTTGCTATAGCTGCATATTTCGACTATGAGATATGGCAGATGGATGTCAAAACGACTTTCCTTAATGGAAATTTAACCAAGGACGTGTATATGACACAGCCTGAGGGTTTTCTCGATCCAAAGAATGCTGGCATGGTATGCAAGCTTTAGAGATCCATTTATGGATTGAGGCAATCATCTCGGAATTGGAACATTCGTTTTAATGAAGCAGTCAAAGAGTTTAGCTTCATCAAAAACGACCATGATCATTGTGTATTCAAGAAGGTCAGTGGGAGCTCAGTTGTATTTCTGATCCTGTATGTGGATGACATATTGTTGATTGGAAATGATGTTCAAATGCTTGAATCTGTCAAGGACTCATTGAAAAATAGTTTTTCGATGAAAGACTTGGGAGGAGCTGCTTATATTCTGGGAATCAAGATCTATAGAGATAGATCGAGAGGGCTTATTGGATTAAGGCAAAGTACGTATATGGACAAGGTGTTGAAGCTGTTCAACATGCAAGATGCCAAGAAAGGGTTCTTGTCCATGTCACATGGCAATAGTCTTAGCAAGACTCAGAGTCCCCTGACTCCTGATGAGCGAAGACGCATGTATGGGATTCTGTATGCTTCGACTGTCGGGTCCATCATGTATGCTATGGTATGTACTCGTCCCGATGTTAGCTTTGCTCTGAGCATAGTAGGCAGATACCAGGCTGATCCAGGTGAGAGTCACTAGACAATGGTAAAGAATATCCTTAAATACTTGAGAAGGACAAAGGATATGTTCCTGGTTTATGGAGGTGAGGATGAGCTCGTTGTAAAGAGTTACACTGATGCTAGTATCCAAACCGATAGGGATGACAATCGATCGCAATCTGGGTTTGTGTTCATTCTGAACGGAGGAGTAGTGAGGTGGAGGAGTGCCAAGCAAGATACGGTAGCTGATTCTACAACGGAGGCTGAGTACATTGTGGCTTCTGTAGCTGCAAAAGAAGGTGTTTGGGTGAATAATTTTATTTCTGATCTTGGAGTGGTTTAGGACTCGTCCAATCCGTTGGACCTCTATTGTGATAATAGTGGTGCTATCGCACAAGTCAAGGAACCACGGAACCATCATAAAACCCAAAACATACTCAGGCGTTTTAACCTCATTCGCGACATTGTCGAGAGAGGCGATGTAAACATATGCAAGATACACACGGATGCAAATGTTGTTGATCCATTAACAAAGCCTCTCCTACAATCGAAGCATGAGGTGCACATGAGGTCCATGGGCATACGATGCCTAGATGATTGACTCTAGTGCAAGTGGGAGACTGTTGGAGATATGCCCTAGAGGCAATCATGTGATGATTTCGTTTCCTATGTATTCATGAGTATTTTGTATTGTCCTTGAACATCATCAGTGATATGTATTAATAAGTATGTGACTTATTTGTGAGACTATATATTGTATGATGATTGTTCTAATAGTACCTAGTTGTTAAGGTTATGCGGACACATATCCCTTACTAGTATACGATTCGGTTGATTACTACGTTTCACAAGTCATGTGCATAGAGATGCTAAACTGATAGTATGGACTCGGCGATTGAGATCACCGAGTCAGACAGACCCACTTTGAGATACAATGAGATAATGTCTTCTGTTAGTCTCAAGTACAATGTATATGCCATGTCCTAGACCTGAGGTCCTCGCATGTTCTCGGGATGAGGATCAACTTACTTAGGGTCTATCAAACGCTACTCCGTAACTGGGTAGTTATAAAGGTAGCTTTTGGGTGAGTCGTGAGACATGCCGCGAGACATGGTTGACCAAGATGGGATTTGCCTCTCCGTGAGGAGAGATATTCTCTGGGCCCTCTCGTGTGATCAGATTCAGAAAGCATGGCCATGCGACATGGGTAAGTGTTAACCCAGTTTGGGAATCTGCATCACAGTTTCGAGAGGAGATGTCGAGCTACCATGAGGGTGACAAGTACTCGGCTTGAGCTCTACAACCTATAGCATGAGTCAAAAGGAATGTTTTATATGACACATTGTCGAGGTTCATCTAACGACTTTGCGCACACATGGGAGTTGGCACGTTCTACTAGGAGCCGTTACCGACTATCGACTCGGGTTGTGTCCATGTGTACGTGAACCTATAGGGTCGCACACTTAAGGGATTGCTGCCCATTCGGATTGGATTCAAATGGAAAATGGGACCAGACTCGTCGTGGGCCTCAAGTGTTGAGCCCACCTCGGAGGTCAATATAAAGGGGAGTGGGTGCACCTTTCAGGGTTTATCCTTTTCTTCCCTCGACAGTCACCGCCACTCACACACCATCAAGCCGTGTGATCGGACCTAGCAGTCCACCGCCCGACGCTGCCCCCGTACGTGTGGATACCTTGGAGGCATCGCATCTGCGGTGCTTGGACGAACCGTTCGAGGGATCCGCGAGGAGCTGTACGTGGGAGATCACTGCTCGTGGGAGATCGGCTACAAGAGGAGGAGGCGAATTGGCTGATTGACTACACCCATCACCAACTCTGTTTCCGCTGCGGTGACTATGCGTCTAGTGGTAAACCCGATCCCATAATCTATTTCCAGTAGCATGTTCTTGGGTGCGCGGTAGAAAATTTGATTTCGCGCTAGCGTAGCGTACCGTGTGTTCCAACAGTTTCCCCTCTCCGGCAGGGTACTAGAATGTCTCCAGATTGGTTTTTCCTCGACACAGAGAGTTGCAGTGGCGGAACGGAGAGTCTCTCTTTATTTCCGGCGTTTCTATGATTTATAGGATTTTTCAGTGTTGGAATCACGCGCAACGGAGCTACGTGGGCCCCACAAGGCATCATGGCACGACCCCCAGGGCTGCGCCCTGATGGCTTGTGCCCCCATGGATGGCACCCCTCCGGGGGTTCTTCGCTCCAATATTGCTTATTTCCTCCAGAAAAAATCATCAAAAAGTTTCGAGCGATTCCGATAACTTTCATTTTCTGCACAAAAACAACACCACGGTAATTATGCTGAAAAAAGCGTCAGTCCGGGTTAGTTCTGAATAAATCATATAAAGTGCATCAAAACCATATAAAAGTATTGTAAACATAGGCAAATATGGGATGAATAATTCACAAATTATCGATACGTTGGAGACATATCAGGTCCTAATGGAAAGTAAGGGATATTAAGGCCTCCTTTTAATAGAGAACTGGAACAAAGCATTAACACATGGTAAATACATGAACTCCTCAAACTACGGCAACCACCCGAAAGAATCCCAATTATTGGCACCCCTGGGTATGTGGATCAAGACACGTAATAGGTGCATACAACTTGCAAGATAGGATCAAAACCACTCTTATATTCATGAAAACATAATAGGTTCAGATCTGAAATCGTGGCACTCGGGCCCTAGTGACAAGCATTAAGCATAGCAAAGTCATGGCAACATCAAGCTCAGAACACAGTGGATACTAGGGATCAAGCCCTATCAAACTTAACTATATTACATGATAAATCTCATCCAATCCCATCACCGTCTAGCAAGCCTACAAAGGAATTACTCACTCCCGGTGGTGAGCATCATGGTGGTGTTGATGAAGAAGGGTTGGTGATGACGATGGCGACGAATCCCCCTCTCCGGAGCCCAAAACGGACTCCAGATCAGCCCTCGCGAGGAAGAACAGGAGGTGGCGGCGGCTCCGTCTCATGAAACGCGATGAAATCTTGTCTCTGAATTTTTTTATGAATATGTTAATTTATAGGAGTTGAATTAGGGTCGGGGGAGCCACAAAGGCCCCACAAGCCATTAGGGTGCGCCGGGGGGGGGGGCGCCATGTTGGCTTGTGGCCCACAGGCAGCCCCCTCCGGTGGATCTTCGCTCCATAATTCATTATTTATTCCAAAAATAATTCACAAAAAGTTTCGTCCAATTATGGGAACTTTTATTTCTTCAAAAAAATAACACAAAGGCAGTTCTGCTGAAAACAACGTCAGTCTGGGTTAGTTCCATTCAAATCATGCAAATTAGAGTCCAAAACCAGAGCAAACACCCCCAAGCTTAACTCATTGCTTGTCCTCAAGAAATTCAGTTGATAATCTGAAAGTGATAAAGAAAAACTTTTACAAACTCTTTTGTTCTCGTCGTTATGCACATGCTTAGCTAGTGTTCAAGTTTTCAGCATAAATCATAAATAACCATATCCATGCTAATGATTAAACATCATATTCACTCATGGCAATACATAACCAACTAGCAAGCAATAATAAGATATCTCACATGCCAACAATTTGTCAAAACAATCATGATATAATATGGTGACATGGTATTTCGCTAGCCCTTTCTGAGACCGCAAAACATAAATGCAGAGCACCTCTAAGGTTCAAGAAATGACTAAACATTATAATTTAGGGTAGAAAAGATCCAATCATGCTCACATCTAACATTAACTAGACTCAATGCATAAGAATCACAATAGTGCTCGCTGGTCTGGTGCTTTTAGTAAGAGGGTGATGACTCAACATAAAAGTAAGTGTATAGGGCCTTCGCAGAGGGAAGCATTGATTTGCAGAGGTGCCAGAGCTCAAGGTTTAAAACATGATTGAAATTATAGTTTTTGGGTGGTGCACTTTTCCTGTCAACGTCACGACAAAGGATTTCAATATCTTCCATGCTAAAAAAATTATCGGCGGTTCACAAGCGGAATTGTAAAGTTTACTCCCATCCACCATACATACACAAGCCATGGCCGACCGAATCCACGGATGCCCTCCAACATTTCAACTGCCCCGAGAGTTTTGTTTAATTTATTTTGTTTTGCGGGACTAGGCATCCTTTTTACCACCCTCTCTCGCGCAATGACAGGCGAATAAACGCCCATCTTTAGAATAACCCACTTAGCATGGAAGATACTGACCGTCCCGTGGCTCCATGAGCGCTACGAGTGCACAAAACAAATGTTTATTTTAAAATTAGATGTGGCACATGCAAATTTACTTGGAACGGCAGGGTAATACCGTATATAGGTAGGTATGGTGGACTCATGTGGAATAACTTGGTTTAAGGATTTTGGATGCACACGCACTATTCTCGCTTACTACAGGTGAAGGCTAGCAATAGATTGAGAAGCGACCATCTAGAGAGCGAAAACGGTCATAATCATGCATTGTGAATAATTAACATTGGACATAGCATGAGTAGGATATGAATGTTAGAGTACTATTTATATAGCTATGTAGCCTTCTGTATTTACCCCATTCTATAAGGGGTTTCTTGCATATTCTACACCTGTACATGTATATATATACTGGCCTTTGGCCTCCTGGAAATAAAGTTGCACATTTCCTAACATGGTATTAGAGCTAGGTCAATTTTTTGTACGCCGCAACTCGTGCTATTGATCCTCTCCTGCCGCCGGTCTCCTCTCCTATTCTCTGGATCGAATTCAAAGCATCCAGCCGCCGGCCGACGGGTCTCATCTGCCCGCGTCGTCCCGCAGTCTTCTGCTCGCCCGCTGGGTCTCCTCTGCCCCTCCCGATCGCTCAGATCGCCTCGAGCCGCAGTCTTCCGGTCGCCCGCCAGGTCTCCCTATTGGATACAATCGCTCTGCCCCGCAGTCGGACCTTGGGCCTCTCCCGATTGGATTGCCCCCGCCCCGCAGTATTCCATTTGCTCGAGCACTGCATCGCCCTGCCCGCGAGTCCTCCTCCCGGTCGATCGGATTGAACAAGTCCCTCTCGATCGGATCGCTCAGCCAACGAGTCCTCCTCAGAGCGAATCGCTCGCCAGGGTCCTCTTCCTGATCGGATCGCCCCACCTGTTTCTCCTCGAGTGCCGGTCCCTCACCAGATCGCCATGTTTGTCGGATCCAACCGCTGTCCACACGGGATTCTGCCGCCGTTCTCCGCTACTGGCTCTGCCTTCGCTGGACTCTGTTGTCCTCGTCTGTTGCCTGCACGTTCGCTGGGTGCGGTTCTGTTTGCTACTGCTGCCTGTTGACTACTAAAAAATGTCTTTGTCACCAGGCTATGTCGCTGTTCCTCGCTGTCCGCTGATCTTTGATGGTACCAACTACATTGAGTTTGTTGGCTTCATGCGCATTCATATGCGTGGTCTTCGTCTTTGCGGTGTTCTTTCTGGCGAAGTCCCCAGTCCACCATGTCCGATTCCTCCTATGGCTCCTACTCCGCCGACGCCACCGATTCTTGCTGAGGATGGGACTCAGGCTGTGAAGGATACAGCTAAGCTTGCTGATGAGGCTCCTGTTAGTGCTTATGATGAGCAGGTTTCGACTTATGAGGAGGCTCTATCTACTTATCATGAGGCTCTCTCTGCTTATACCCAGTGGCTTGATGATGATGCCCGCGCTGTAGCCATTCTCACTGCTAGTGTTCTGCCTCAGTTTGCCTCAGAGTTTTTGGGCCTTCCTACATTATTTGAGATGTGGACCCGTCTCCGTCAGCGCTATCAGCCCTCTGGTGATGCCCTATACTTGTCTGTGGTCCGTCAAGAGCATGCTCTTTAGGAGGGTGACTCCACTGTTGATGATTTTTATGCATAGAGTTCTGCTATATGGCGTTATCTTGATTCTCTCTGCACTGCTGGTTGTCGTACTTATCAGTGTTGCCAGGCTGTGCGGGCTGATTTGGAGTTTCATTGTGTCTACGAGTTCTTGTCTCGGCTCCGTAAGGAGTTTGGGCCCCGGCGTGCTCAATTATTTGCTCGTGGTCGTATCTCCCTCATGGAGGCGCTTTCTGAGATTCGTGCTGAGGAGACTCGCCTACGTGGCGCTGGTTTACTTGATGTTCCCTCTGTGCTAGCTGCTCGAGTTCCTGTTATGTCGCCTGCTGCATCGACTCCATCCCTCTCTAGTGCTCCTCCGCTCTTGCCTACTCCTACGGGTGACCAGGGTCGGTCTCATCCTCACTGCGGCTACTGCAATATGGATGGTCATGTTGAGTCTCGGTGCTTCTTGAAGAATAAATACATGCGTAAGGCGCGATCATCATCTTCAGGGACTTCTTCTTCTACTTCGACACCTTCAGCCACCGCTTTGACTGAGCAGGATATTCTGCGACTTAAGCGTCTACTTGCGGCTTCAGGTTCTTCTTTGACGGGTATTGCTGGTTCTGTGACTGATGCTTCCCGCACTGAGCAACCACCCTCTACACAGTCAGGTACATCCTCATGGGTTCTGGACTCCGGAGCTTCTTTTCATATTTCTTCTCATTCTTCCAATTTGTCCTCTCTTAAATCGCTTGATTTTCCTGTTCCTGTACTCACTGCTGATGGTACTCCTCTTTCTGTTGCTAGTCGAGGCAATCTTACCACGCCTTCTTACTCTGTTCCTGATGTTGCTCATGTTCCTCGACTTACCATGAATCTTTTCTCTGCTGGTCAACTTACTGATTCTGGTTGTCGTGTCATCCTTGACGTTGACTCTTGTTCTGTTCAGGATCGTCGAACGCACACTTTGGTTGGGGCTGGCCCTCACCGCTGTGACTCTCAGGGTCTTTGGGAGCTTGACTGGCTTCATGTTCCTTCCGCTGCCACGACTATTGCTAGTCCATCCGCTTCTGTCGCTTCAGCTACCGGCTCCTTCCAGCAGTGGCATCATCAACTAGGTCATATTTGTGGTTCTCGTTTGTCGTCTTTAGTTCGTCGAGGCCTTCTAGGGTCTATCTCGGGAGATGTCTCTTTAGAGTGTCAGGGTTGTCGGCTTGGCAAACAGATTCAGTTACCGTATCCTACTAGTGAGTCAGTGTCCCAACGTCCTTTTGATTTAGTCCACTCCGATGTATGGGGTCCGGCTCCCTTCGTTTCGAAAGGGGGTCATCGATACTATATTATTTTTATAGATGATTTCCCTCGTTACACTTGGCTATATTTTATGACTTCTCGCAGTGAAGTTTTATCCATATATAAGCGTTTTGCTGCCATGGTTCACACTCAGTTCTCTTCGCCTATTCGTGTGTTTCGTGCTGCCTCCGCTGGCGAGTATATTTCCAAGATGTTGCGTGGTGTTCTTGCTGAGCAAGGGACTCTTTCTCAGTTCTCTTGCCCTAGTGCTCATGCTCAGAATGGCGTGGCTGAACGCAAGCATCGTCACCTTCTTGAGACGGCTCGTACTTTGATGATTGCCGCCTCTCTTCCGCCTCACTTTTGGGCTGAGGCCGTCTCCACCTCCACCTATCTCATCAATCTCCAACCATCCACTGCTCTACAGGGTGGTGTTCCTTTCGAGTGTCTTTTTTATCGTTCTCCTGATTATTCAATGCTTCGTTTGTTTGGTTGTGTTTGCTATGCTCTTCTTGCCCCTCGTGAACTCACCAAACTGGCTCCTCAGTCTGTTGAGTGTGTCTTCTTAGGCTATTGTGATGCCCCCAATTTGACCGTACGCTAATCATACACGCAATGCGTACGACCAAGATTAGGGACTCACTGATCGATATCACAACACAACACTAGACACAAATTAAAGTCATACAGCTTCATATTACAAGCCAGGGGCCTCGAGGGCTCGAATACAAAGCTCGACAACTGCACGACTCAGCGAAAGCAAATAATATCTGAGTACAGACATAACTTAAACAAGTTTTGCCTTAAGAAGGCTAGCACAAACATAAGCAGCAGATCGAAAGAGGCGAGGCCTCCTGCCTGGGAGCCAACCTAACTATTCCTGAGCGTCGGCACTCTCCACGTAGTAGTAGGCTCCAGCGGTGGTGTAGTAGTCGTCTCCGGCGTACTCCATCTCCTGGGCTCCATCGTCTGAACGCAGAATCGTATCGAGGGGGAAAGAGAAAGCAAAGCAGCGGTGAGTACTCATCCAAAGTACTCGCAAGACTGACATCAGAACTATGCTAAGTATGCATCAGTATCAAGGAATGGGGTTATATCTGGGCTGACTGCAGAAAGCAAGAATAAGGGGAAGGCCTAGTCCTATCGAAGACTAGCATCTTCAGCATCTTGCAGCATTAGAAGATAGTAGACTGGTATCTCATATATAGTCATATTATTGTAGCAATTTTATTAAGTAACCACGCCTAGAGATTCTTCCTCGACTCCCTGCGAGGAAGCAATCTCGGAGCCAAATTCATCTCAAATTTAAGTCACAGTTAAAGTTGTATAAGATCAAGGTACAACTCCAAGTCGTCCTGTTACCGTGGACATGGCTATTCGAATAGATAATTTCATCCCTGCAGGGGTGCACTGCATTTCCAACACGGTTGATCACCTCCGGCCGGACACACTTTTCTGGGTAATGCCCGGCCTCGGGATAGCAACACGTCGTCGCCCCACCTAGGCTCAATAGAGAGGCCAGCCCGCCGGTCTAAATCCTAAGCACACAGGGGTCGTGGGCCCACTTGCCCTCTGCGCTCCTGCACGATGTGTGGGCGGCCGAGGTTAGCCCTAGCACACTCTAGTCCAAGAGATGTACCGTCCAGGCCACTCGGGCGCGCGCCGCTCCATTGCCGATGTCCGAAGAGCTTTGGCTGATACAACGACGTTGAGTACCCATAACTTCTCCCATGTGAAGGTTTGGTGCGTAAAAGGTCAAAATACCAAATCAGATCAAATACCCAACCCATTAGCATTTTATTAATGCGGGGCAAGCGCGACCCATAAAGTGCGGTCCTGTCACACCGTCTCGAGGATGTGTGGCAAGGGCTTCTCCTGCCCGTCCACGCGTCATCACCATCAAACCGTGGGTACCCCTCAGGGACGACCCATTACCAACATGTTTCTATAACCCGGTCATAGTAACTATGTGTATAAAACATCAAGACGGAACCTGAGGAATCACCCTCAAAGGGTCCCGCTCGATGAATTCGTCAAGGTGGACTTAGAGGAATCACCCTCGAGGGTCCCACACTTGAGGGGTTGCATGACAGAGTCATCGTCGGGAGTGGTGAAGGAGGAATCACCCTCGATGACCACGACCGACTAGCTGCACTACAGAGTTAGCATCATGAGTACTTCACGAGGTGTCACCCTCGGTACTCGATAGTAGCCCTGCAGAGTCGTACAACTAAGGGGTGTGCGGTGATGTGAGGGGCCTGGCTCGTCGGTTGGTTGACCGAGTCTTCGATTCTTCGAGTCATCGAGTCGGCAATGAAGAAGCAGGGGCAACTGGGACTAAGGGGGTCACAGGGGATTCATTGATCAACCTATACTAAGCAGTTGATATAACAGCAGGTATAGTAGCAGTTTATCAAACACAGGCTATGCATCAGAAATAGGAGCTAGCTAATACAGTAGCAAAATCTAATGCAAGAATGCTCAAGGGGGGTTGCTTGCCTTGGTGCTCTGCGGCAAAGGCCTGATCGTCAACGGTGTAGTCGTACCCGACAGCAGCGTCAGTCTCGGGCTCTACCGGTAAGAAGAGGGGGAAGAAATAATAAATATAAAGCAAACAGATGCATCACATGCATGACATGACAATATACAGAGCTAGGCATGCACTATCGCAGTACTACACATCACAGACGGATCGGAAGAATATCTGACGATATTTTCTGGGTCTCAAGCTACTACCAGACAGATGAAAATGTGAAAAAAGTTCCACGTTCGTTATGATAGGGGCACGTGACAGACGAACGGACTGCGTATTCGGATTCGTGGGATTTTTCTAAACAACTTTCATGTATAAAATATTTTCATCCGAGTTACGGATTATTTTATATGATTTTTCAAAGTTTTATACATTTTCTGAAATTAATATTAACTCGAATTAAAACAGAAAATACTATTGTCACCTAGTGCTATTCTAGACACAGTGTATGACAGTGGGGCCAAGGGGGCTGGGTTGACCCGGTCAATATTTGACTGGTCAAAGGGGTGAATAGTGTATGGGGTCCCACATGTCATTGTCTATGATTTAATTAAATGATAAATAACAGGGGGTGGTCCCATATGTCATCTACTACTAGACTAACTTTGCACTAATTTAATCCTAAGCTAGACTAAACAAGGGCCGGCCACACACACTCACACTCACACATACGCGTCACACAAACACACAGCACACTGCCATGCTAGCCATGGCTAGCACGCATAGGAGGTGCAGGACAACAACGACAGCAGCACCGAACGGCTAGGCGAGCCTGCATCAGCAGCGGCAGTAGCTAAGAGCAGCAGCAGAGGAAAACAGTAGCGGCGGTAAGCAGTAGTAGCAACAAGCATGCAAGCGGGAGAAGCAGCAGCAGCATCATCAGCAGCTAGCAAGCAGCATCAGTAGCTAGGAGCAGCGGCGACAAAGGGACAGCAGCAGTGGCAAAGCAGCAACAGCAGCGCGGCTAGCAACTAGCGGCTGCACGCGCGTGTGAGGGGAGCAGGAGGGCGCGGCTGCAGGCGCGCGCTGGCGCGCGACTAGGCGGAGTACGCGGGGCGCAGGAACAGCGCGAGCACATGACTCGGGCGCGACCATGGCGGCTGTAGAATGGGGACGACGGCAAACGGCGACAAATCAAAGGGTAAACAAGGGGGATTTGGGAGAGGAGCTCACAACGATTCCAACGGAGGCGACTGGGAGGCCCGAGGTGGACAAGAGACGAGGCAATCGACGACGGTGGCTGCGATGTACGCGACGGAAACGACCTCGATGGCTCGGGTACGGGGTGGCCCCGCTCGACTTGATGCCTGGGATGGACAAAGTCGATGGTGGCGGTCCTCCTCGACATGATGGTGCGGGGAGGGATGGCCGGTTGCCACGGGATCGACGGCGAGTGCGTCGGCAAAGGCTCGGGAACGAGCTAAAACAAAGGGAGCGAGGCGAGGGGGAAAATGGGGCTAGGGTTTCATCTACGGGGTCGGGGGTGTCCTCCTTATCCTCTCCCAGGCGTTCGGTAGCTCCAGGCGTCGGCAATCCGGCCGTGGTGGCCGTGGATGGCTGCCACGCACGACACTGCCTTCTCCTCCGTACAGAGGAAGGAGAAAGGTTGTAATTGGGCTGGGCTTCAAACTGTAGCACCAGGCCTGAAGTGTACAGTGTTATTGTTTTCTTTTTCCATTTCCTTTTCTGTTCTACTCTTTTGTTCCTAGTTTCTATTTATTAAAGCTAGTAAACGATTTTTGTTGCACATGAAACTCCACACATAAATACTATACAATATTTTGGAAAGGCACACAAAGTTTGAGGCTATTTTGAAATATTTTAAATTGGTTTGAATTTAAATGCTTCACTTAAGTGATGTTGGTACAGTTAAAAAAAAAAGATAAGGGCATCTCTGAAGTTTCAAATGATATTGGTTCCTATTGGATAAATACTATGTGAATATTTGCAACTGAGCCAACATTTTTATTATAGAGTTTGAAGAAATAATTTACTTGACTTTATTTTAATTTGAATTTGGCTCTGATTTTTATTAAGTGGCAAAATGGCTTAATAAAGCATGATGACATGGCACATTAGGGTGAGGTTACTGTAGCTTGACACTGGGGGTGTTACAAATCACCTCCACTACAAGAAATCTCGTCCCGAGATTTAAGAGGTAGAGTAAGCGGGGAAAGTTCTGGTTAAGAAATTCTATCGGATCTTCTTGTTCTTGGTTGCTCTTCTCAAAGAAGTCGATCCCTTTCATTGAAGTCTTCAATTTTCTGTTGTAGGTAATCCTGCTGAAGTCGTCATCCTTCCTTCGGGATCTTCATCGTCCTACGAATGTGATAAGAGGGGAAACGCTGGAAGAACGTATCCCCACAAGGTTGGACATACGGTGAACTTAGGGAAGAAGACATGGATTATTTCTCGAGTTGTAACTCAGGGAATTTGTTGAGTGCAAAATGCGATGGTACAAAAGTTTCAAACGGGTAGGCAATCATTCGATGCCTGATCAGGAGATGAAAGGGGGGTTCAGAGCAATGAAAATAAATATTGCGTCTGATACTAGAATAGATCACCCCCTGGACGGTGGCTCGGGGATTACATACAAAGCCAAGTGCAAAGGATACTTCGGAATCAAAGATGTACAGGAGAGTCAGGTTTCGATCCTGTGGAACTATGGGTTATGGGCCCACCACGTGGGTTAAGAGTAGAAAGAGCGGTGATGTCTTGCACGGTCATGGTAGCAAGACATGTCAGAGGATAGTTTGTCAGTTATGTTGGCAACAACGTCGGTACCAAGGGCGGGGGACGAATAGAACCATTTTCCTGTTCGTTGAGACAAGGCGGACCAATAGGCAAAGTTCTCGTCCACCGGCGGTTACCGGAATGTTATCAACAATAGTAACAGGGCCTTACTGACAGAATTGATCACCAAGGTGTTTACCTAAGCAAGGAATTACCACTGTTCAGATAAGTTAGACTACAAGAAAGGTTAAACAGACCAATGGAAAGGGAAATGTGTTTATACCCAAGTATTTGAGTATACCTTTCCCAAAGACAAACAGAGCATGATATACGTGACAGGACATCAAGTACATAACCATTTAGGTAAGGGTGGGGGGAAGGAATTCATGATATTACCCATACAATGGCGTTTGGATAATTGATCAAGAAACATTTAGCATTGCGCTTCCAAAGTTCCCTTTTCATGATCGGAATACCATAGTCAGGCTTCGGGGTAGCATTGGCATGGTCATCAGGTAAAGATCGGACTTTTGATGCATAAAGGATCCATTAGGAACAACTTATATAATAAGTCGTACAATTTTCCCCATGGAAGAATGGCTAATCTTGCTGAGCAAGATACTATAACAATAGGTCCTCCGGCGAAGTGTGCTAGACATGTCATCACCTTACCGGATTACATAAGGACAAAGTTATAATTCTTGGAAATTGTCCCAATCATCATATCTGCCCGAGATTCAGATCAGATTGGTGTCAGGATACCTCAGACTCAGCAGGCCTAAGAAGGAAAAAGGATGCAACATGCGTCAACGAGATGACGTTGCAAGATTCTCAGTACATGGAATACGACGAGCATCCGAAATATTGAGATGGATTACAAGACACACGGGAACACATTGTCCAAGACAATCGTGATCACAAGCAAGTCTTACGACGAAATGCAACCGAGTTATGGTTGGGAACCATCATCGAGGACCTCAAAGTACTGGTGTAAGTCCAGATTAGCTCTTACGTAGAACTCCTTTTCCCAGATCAAATCAATCTGTGGCTTGGCATGCTAGGAAATACATATGGGGTGAAGGTAGCAAATCTACCAAACCATAGAATACTTCACACATGCAAGAATGAATTGGAACGATCCCAGAGGAAGCGAGACAAAATTTTCTCGTAATCATGGCAGTAAAAATGCACGTGAACTTAGAGAAGAACATTTCTTTTGTCAACGCATTCTTCATGAGCTAGGCAAAAAGATAATGCTTTCGAAAGTCTCTAACACTACCTTAAATGTTCATCATGAACCACGAAGTAGATGAGGATGTGGTCGATGGGCTCAACAACAATTCCTCGAGATTTTCTTATGGATGGAACTCCATAATTATATGAACACGGTGATAGCATTGGTCAGACCAAATGTTAAAATGATGTATGTTCGAGGAGAACATCCACAAATAAACATTGAACGAGAAGTGCACCCTGGAATATGGATTGGGTAGCACGATCAATGTTAGAATGGTGTTTCAACAACCAACACACTAGGAATGAAATTATCACTCATCAACTTCAAAGCAATAGTAATGCTTGAAGCATTGAATTCACAAATCACAGTTCACTAGTCGGTACTCCGGCTATAAATAACACGGGGACCAAGAAAGAAGGGGGATGGCAAGGCATAACATGAGCTGGATAGCAAGAAACTTAAGGTTCAACCAAAACAAGACCAAGCCTTCGTTTGGAGGGAAGGCAAGGATGTCGTACAATGACAATACCAATTACCAAGGGTAAGGATGCCACTTCTCATCATGAATTTAATTGATACCCTAGAAGAGCTCAAAAGGTTGATGATGATCATGACACAATTGTCGAGAAGTCTCTTGAAGATGTAATCGAT
The DNA here is from genome assembly GCA_039707655.1 of Elymus sibiricus. Classification (NCBI taxonomy): domain Eukaryota; kingdom Viridiplantae; phylum Streptophyta; class Magnoliopsida; order Poales; family Poaceae; genus Elymus; species Elymus sibiricus. The sequence goes on from CM077669.1 coordinate 275,544,303, forward strand.
CAGCGACAACATCACGCAAAGAAGTGGTGAAGCGACAAGTTGTCAAAACCACGGATTGGAGTGCTAGATCAGAATTGAAATTGCCTTTCAAGACAACCAACATGATGTTGAAAGCTCGATGTAAGCTTAATGCACTGTTGGAATTGTGTTCCAGGGATGAAGGACATATATAGCATGGTCAAGCTTTAGCATGACGATGATGATGTAGCCTACCAAGTTGGAATGGCATGATCGAGTACAAACTCATAAGCAAAGAAGATTACTAAGAGTTGTTGAATCACAATGCGGACTCGATTCAATTATCGGTGTCCTTGAGTGTCCAACAACTTAGAACAAGAGGAAACTGGAACCAGTGAAGGAAAACATAGATGATGAGGAGCTTATAAGAAGCTATGTAGCTCCATGATTTTCTCGAGATACCAGGGGTAATACTCGAATGTAGATCAGAATTAAAGCTTGGACCGATGTATTGATCTGCAGAAGACAAGTTCTTAAACTGGTCTAAAAATGGGATCAAAGAAGAACAAACATGGTGAGAACCACGGTTGTAAAGTATCAATCATAGATACAAGGTCAATCATACAAAGAGAAAGATTATCGTTATGAGAAGCTCCTATGATAAGATCAACATCGTTTCCATGGGCATGAACACAAGGTACAAGGTCGACTCCCACTTCATCAATGCATCACCTTCCATTTACTCCTCGCTTTCGATGAGGTTGTAGCTTTGAAAGATTATCCGGCAAAACACCAGAAGAGTAGGACTCGTGAAAACTCTTGAGTTCAAACGAATTATGGAAGGCATAGGTTCAACCCATCAGGGCATCTTAGGAACATATACCACAAGCTTCAAGAGTAATTAACACATGTTTGACAAAAGAGCATGGCTGACAAAAGCATATGATACAACTTATCAGAGGGAGAAGACACAATTTACCAATGGCATCATGCATGAGGGGAAGAACTCACAAGGATTTTGAATGTGAAGGATGCTGTCGGATAATAACCCAACAATGGTTTGGCATCCCACAAAGGGATCTGATATGAGTATCGGAACTCAATCAGTGGAAGAAAGAATGCAAGGCATCAGATTATAGAACATCCAATTAATTCGATGCTTAAATAACCAAAGGAATTGAGACTTCCCAATTGTGCATCAGAATCAGATGCTCCGATCAAATACAAGTAAGATGAGCGGACTTAGATGGACAATCAAACAAGGTTGATTTGTCAGGAACCAATTCATGTTTGGAAAGATGTCTAAGCCGGAAAGATAATTTATGAGGAACAACTGATGACTGCGTGCATCCACACACAGGTTGAATCAATAAAATCAAATGAAAATCACAGAGGATTTTAATGGATATTGCTTGACATATGGAATTAACCACCATGTAAGAAGGTGAGAAAAGTCAAGAGCAATAGGCTGGTCAGGATTTTGGAAGACCGGATAGCGTTTCGAAGAATTTTGTGAAAGACAAGAACAACTGGGGACGAACGAATCCTCGATAAGGATGAGGAGTTACCCGCAGGGGTTGGTGGTGGAAGGAAATCGCAAAATCGACGAGCACAAGTTCTCGGGAGAACATCAGAGAGTATCTTTGGAGTCTTCTGATGAATCAAGCCATCATCTAGAATGAGGGGCTCTCCGGGGGAAGTAGTTACGAGAACCTAGAGTTAGAGTTAATAAAATCTTTAACCCGAAAGAGAAGAGAGATTAGAACCCAGAGTATAGACGAGGAATAAAAGATCCTAATACCACCCGATTGAGATGTGGGCCCGTAAGCCACACAACTATGTTAGTAAACTTTTTCAATGACTAGACTCAACTTCGGCCAAGGAGTTGGAAAGGGGGCTACCTACAGGCAGTCGTCTCTGATACCAACTTGTGACGCCCCCAATTTTACCGTACGCTAATCATACACGCAATGCGTTAGACCAAGATTAGGGACTCACTGATCGATATCACAACACAACACTAGACACAAATTAAAGTCATACAGCTTCATATTACAAGCCAGGGGCCTCGAGGGCTCGAATACAAAGCTCGACAACTGCACGAGTCAGCGGAAGCAAATAATATCTGAGTACAGACATAAGTCAAACAAGTTTTGCCTTAAGAAGGCTAGCACAAACATAAGCAGCGGATCAAAAGAGGCGAGGCCTCCTGCCTGGGAGCCAACCTAACTATTCCTGAGCATCGGCACTCTCCACGTAGTAGTAGGCTCCAGCGGTGGTGTAGTAGTCGTCTCCGGCATACTCCATCTCCTGGGCTCCATCGTCTGAACGCAGAATCGTATCGAGGGGGAAAGAGAAAGCAAAGCAGCGGTGAGTACTCATCCAAAGTACTCGCAAGACTGACATCTGAACTATGCTAAGTATGCATCAGTATCAAGGAATGGGGTTATATCTGGGCTGACTGTAGAAAGCAAGAATAAGGGGAAGGCCTAGTCCTATCGAAGACTAGCATCTTCAGCATCTTGCAGCATTAGAAGAGAGTAGACTGGTATCTCATATATAGTCATATTATTGAAGCAATTTTATTAAGTAACCACGCTCAGAGATTCTTCCTCGACTCCCTGCGAGGAAGCAATCTCGGAGCCACATTCATCTCAAATTTAAGTCACAGTTATAGTTGTATAAGATCAAGGTACAACTCCAAGTCGTCCTGTTACCGTGGACACGGCTATTCGAATAGATAATTTCATCCCTGCAGGGGTGCACCGCATTTCCAACACGGTTGATCACCTCCGGCCGGACACACTTTTCTGGGTAATGCCCGGCCTCGGGATAGCAACACGTCGTCGCCCCACCTAGGCTCAACAGAGAGGCCAGCCCGCCGGTCTAAATCCTAAGCACACAGGGGTCGTGGGCCCACTTGCCCTCTGCGCTCCTGCATGATGCGTGGGCGGCCGAGGTCAGCCCTAGCACACTCTAGTCCAAGAGTTGTACCGTCCAGGCCACTCGGGCGCGCGCCGCTCCATTGCCGATGTCCTAAGCACACAGCTTCGGCTGATACAACGACGCTGTGTACCCATAACTTCTCCCACGTGAAGGTTTGGTGCGTAAAAGGTCAAAAGACCAACTCAGATCAAATACCCAACCCCTTAGCATTTTATTAATGTGGGGCAAGCGCGACCCATAAAGTGCGGTCCCGTCACCCCGTGTCGAGGATGTGTGGCAAGGGCCTCTCCTGCCCGTCCACGCCTCATCACCATCAAACCGTGGGTACCCCTCAGGGCCGACCCATACCAACATGTTTCTATAACCCGGTCATAGTATCTGTGTGTATAAAACATCAAGACGGAACCTGAGGAATCACCCTCAAAGGGTCCCGCTCGATGAAACCGTCAAGGTGGACTTAGAGGAATCACCCTCGAGGTTCCCACACTTGATGGGTTGCACGACAGAGTCATCGTCGGGAGTGGTGAAGGAGGAATCACCCTCGATGACCATGACCGACTAGCTGCACTACAGAGTTAGCATCATGAGTACTTCACAAGGTGTCACCATCGGTACTCGATAGTAGCCCTGCAGAGTCGTACAACTAAGGGGTGTGCGGTGATGTGAGGGGCCTGGCTCATCGGTCGGTTGACCGAGTCTTCGAGTCTTCGAGTCGTCGAGTCGTCGATGAAGAAGCAGGGGCAACTGGGACTAAGGGGGTCACAGGGGATTCATTGATCAACCTATACTAAGCAGTTGATATAACAACAGGTATAGTAGCAGTTTATCAAAAACAGGCTATGCATCAGAAATAGGAGCTAGCTAATACAGTAGCAAAATCTAATGCAAGAATGAGAGGGAAAGAAATGGGCGATATTGGAATGCTCAAGGGGGGTTGCTTGCCTTGTTGCTCTGCGGCAAAGGCCTGATCGTCAATGGTGTAGTCGTACCCGCCAGCAGCGTCAGTCTAGGGCTCTACCGGTAAGAAGAGGGGGAAGAAACAATAAATATAAAGCAAACAGATGCATCACATGCATGACATGACAATATGCAGAGCTAGGCATGCACTATCGCAGTACTACACATCACAGACGGATCGGAAGAATATCTGACGATATTTTTCGGGTCTCAAGCTACTACTGGACAGACGAAAATGTGAAAAAAGTTCCACGTTCGTTATGATAGGGGCACGTGACAGACGAACGGACTGCGTATTCGGATTCATGGGATTTTTCTGAACAACTTTCATGTATAAAATATTTTCATCCGAGGTACGGATTATTTTATATGATCTTTCAAAGTTTTATACATTTTCTAAAATTAATATTAACTCGAATTAAAACAGAAAATACTATTGTCACCTAGTGCTATTCTAGACATAGTGTATGACAGTGGGGCCAAGGGGGCTGGGTTGACCCGGTCAACATTTGACTGGTCAAAGGGGTGAATAGTGTATGGGGTCCCACATGTCATTGTCTATGATTTAATTAAATGATAAATAACAGGGGGTGGTCCCATATGTCATCTACTACTAGACTAACTTTGCACTAATTTAATCCTAAGCTAGACTAAACAAGGGCCGGCCACACACACTCACACTGACACATACGCATCACACAAACACACAGCACACTGCCATGCTAGCCATGGCTAGCACGCACAGGAGGTGCAGGACAACAGCGACGACAGCACCGAACGGCTAGGCGAGCCTGCATCAGCAGCGGCAGCAGCTAAGACCAGGAGCAGAGGAAAACAGTAGCGGCGGTAAGCAGTAGTAGCAACAAGCATGCAAGCGGGAGAAGCAGCGGCAACATCATCAGCAACTAGCAAGCAGCATCAGTAGCTAGGAGCAGCGGCGACAAAGGGACAGCAGCAGCGGCAAAGCAGCAACAGCAGCGCGGCTAGCAATGAGCGGCTGCGCGCGCGTGTGTGGGGAGCAGGAGGGCGCGGCTGCAGGCGCGCGCTGGCGCGCGACTAGACGGAGTACGAGGGGCGCAGGAACAGCGCGAGCACATGACTCTTGCGCGGCCATGGCGGCTGTAGAACGAGGACGACGGCAAACGGCGACAAATCAAAGGGTAAACAAGGGGGATTTGGGAGAGGAGCTCACAACGATTCCAACGGAGGTGACGGGGAGGCCCGAGGTGGACAGGAGACGAGGCAATCGACGACGGCGGCCGCGATGTACGCGACGGAAATGACCTCGATGGCGCGTGTACGGGGTGGCCCCGCTCGACTTGATGCCTGGGATGGACGAAGTCGACGGTGGCGGTCCTCCTCGACGTGCTAGTGCGGCGAGGGACGGCCGGTGGCCACGGGATCGACGGCGAGCACGTCGGCAACGAGCTAAAACAAAGGGAGCGAGGCGAGGGGGAAAATGGGGCTAGGGTTTCGTCTACGGGGTCGGGGGTGTCCTCCTTATCCTCTCCCAGGCGTTCGGTAGCTCCAGGCGTCGGCAATCCGGCCGTGGTGGCCGTGGATGGCTGCCACGCACGACATTGCCTCCTCCTCTGTATAGAGGAAGGAGAAAGGCTGTAATTGGGCTGGGCTTCAAATTGTAGCACCAGGCCTGAAGTGTACAGTGTTATTGTTTTCTTTTTCCATTTCCTTTTTTGTTCTACTCTTTTGTTCCTAGTTTCTATTTATTAAAGCTAGTAAACGATTTTTGTTGCACATGAAACTCCACACATAAATACTATACAATATTTTGGAAAGGTACACAAAGTTTGAGGCCATTGTGAAATTTTTTAAACTGGGTTTGAATTTAAATGCTTCACTTAAGTGATGTTGGTAAAGTTCAAAAAAAAGATAAGGGCATCTCTGAAGTTTCAAATGATATTGGTTCCTATTGGATAAATACTATGTTAATATTTGCAACTGAGCCCACATTTTTATTTTAGAGTTTGAAGAAATAATTTACTTGACTTTATTTTAATTTGAATTTGGCTCTGATTTTATTAAGTGGCAAAATGGCTTAATAAAGCATGATGACATGGCACATTAGGGTAGCATGACACTGGGGGTGTTACAGCTATAGTGATGAACATAAGGGCTATCGTTGTTGGGATTCTATCGGTCGTCGGATGCGCATTTCTCGGGATGTGACTTTTGATGAGTCTCGTCCCTTCTACCCGCATCCATCTTCCTCGACTTTTTCAGTGGAGGATATCTCTTTCCTCACTTTTCCTGACACACCTATCACCCCCGCCGAGCCTTTGTCTATCCGTCCTGCTAACTCTGCTTCTACACCTATTGCCGATTTGCCACCACCATCTCCCACTGTTTCCTCATCTCGCCTGTCACCGGATTCTGCAACTTCATCCCCGGTGCCTTCTTCGTCTCCACCCCCTGATTCTACCTCGACGATTACTCCTCGTATTCTTCCATCTTTTCCTCAGTATTATACTCGTCGTTCACATAATGTGGATGCATCTACTGATGTGCCCTCCTCCTCGTCTCAGCCTACCTATGGCTTGCGTCCTCGTCCGCTTCCGCCTGTTGATCGCCTTGGTTTTCCCACTGCTGGTGTTGCTGTTCTTGAGCCGACTTCCTATCGTCAGGCTATTGTTCATCTCGAGTGGCAGTTTGCGATGGCAAAGGAGATTGCTGCTCTTGAACGCACCGGTACATGGGATCTACACGCCACTGGTCTGTCTCTCAGCTTGATGTTAAGAATTCCTTTCTTAATGGTGAGCTGCATGAGGAGGTATACATGCAGCCACCACCTGGGTATTCTGTTCCTGATGGCATGTTATGTCGTCTTCGTCGCTCTCTCTAAGGCCTTAAGCAAGCCCCCGTGCCTGGTTTGAGCGTTTTGCCTCTGTGGCGACTACCGCTGGTTTTTCAGCAAGTGCTCATGATCCAGCATTGTTTGTCCATCTTTCACCTCATGGTCAGACTCTTCTTCTTCTCTATGTTGATGACATGATCATCAGTGGCGACGACCCCGAGCATATTGCCTTTGTAAAGGCCCGTCTTAGTGAGCAGTTTCTTATGTCTGATCTTGGACCTCTTCGCTACTTTCTTGGGATTGAAGTCTCTTCTACCTCTGATGCCTTTTTTATATCTCAAGAAAAGTATATCCAAGATCTTCTTGCTCGTGCTGCTCTTACTGATAAGCACATTGTTGAGACTCCCATGGAGCTCAATGTTCACCTCCGTGATACTGATGGTGATCCTTGCCTTATCCGACGCGTTATCGTCATCTTGTTGGGAGTCTTGTCTATCTAGCTGTCACTCGTCTGCATATCTCTTATCCGGTTCATATTCTGAGTCAGTTTGTCTCTGCTCCCACTTCGGTTCACTATAGTCACCTCCTTCGTGTTCTCCGATATCTTCAGGGCACAATCTCTCACCGTCTATTCTTTCCTCACTCCAGTTCTTTACAGTTTCAGGCCTATTCGGATGCTACGTGGGCTAGTGATCCCTCATATCGCCGTTCACTTTCTGCTTACTGTGTTCTTCTTGGTGGTTCTCTCATTGCCTGGAAGACAAAGAAACAGACTGCAGTTTCCCGTTCGAGTGCAGAGGCTGAGTTGCGAGCTATGGCTCTTTTGACAGCTGAGGTGACTTGGTTACGGTGGTTACTTCAGGATTTTGGTGTTTCTGTCACTACACCTACTTTGCTATTATCTGACAGTACAGGTGCTATTAGCATTGCGAGCGATCCTGTGAAGCATGAGCTCACCAAACATATTGGTGTTGATGCTTTCTATGTGCGCGCTGGTGTGCAAGATCAGGTTATTACTCTTCAGTATGTGCCTTCCGAGTTACAGTTGGCGGATTTTCTGACGAAGGCCCAGACTAGAGTGCAGCGTGGCTTCTATCTCTCCAAACTTAGTGTTGTTAATCCACCATGAGTTTGAGGGGGGGGGTGTTAGAGTACTATTTATATAGCTATGTAGCCTTCTGTATTTACCCCATTGTATAAGGGGTTTCCTGCATATTCTACACCTGTACATGTATATATATACTGGCCTTTGGCCTCCTGGAAATACAAGTTGCACATTTCCTAACAATGAACACTATGAATTTAAACATCATGAAGGCTACATTAGATTCGAATCAACTACATGTTTCCACATGGGCCAAGCCAAGCCGCTCGAATTACTCAGAGGGAAATACCATACTACCATACCACATCATAACCACTTTAATGCATGTTGACACATAAGATAAATCATTATCCACTCCTAGCTATTTACGCATGGCATGAGAAACTATAATCTCTAATTGTCATCATAAACATGTTCACTCATGATATACTGAATCAAGATCGAATGAGCTAAACATATTTACAAAGACTAAAAACAAGAAGAGTTCATACCAGCTTCCTTTACCATGATCACTTCATCAAATATCATCATTATTGCCTTTCACTTGCACGACCAAATGATGTGATAATAATAATTGTGCAAGAATGCCGTGGACTGATACTTGTGATCTGCGTTGGGTTCTCCGATGAAGAGGAACGGGTAATTGTAGCACAAAGTGGGTGATAGTTGATCGTGCTGCTGCAAGATCGCGTTCTTCGTCCAACGCGTCCAGAGATTCGTGACGAGCTTGTTCATTATTGGCTTTGACATAGGTGGCTACCCTGGGTGACTCATGACGGATATCACTTGGTAAAACAGCTTCTGCTCCAGACCAGGAAAAAGCGTGTAACTCGTGGACCCATTGGGAGTAGTCCGTATGCTCCAAAGCACTGCGGGGAGTTCCTCAACCCAGCAGCCAGGAGTTCGTTGTAGTGGAACTACAAGTCTAGGCTTGATTCCATGTAGTTTCTCCTGATTAGCTCGCTCAGCATGTCTATTGGACCGTGGATGTGCAACGGAGAAGACATCAAGCAGGATATGCTCCCGTTGGCAGAACTGCTCCATTGCTCCCTTGGATAGATTGGTGCCATTGTCTGTGATGATGCTATGTGGATAACCAAAATGAAAAATAAGCTTTTCAGGAATTTTACTGCTGTCTCTCCATCACAATTGCTGATTGGCTCTAGTTCGACCCACTTGGTGAAATTATCAACCGCCACCAAGAGGTGGGTCTTCTTATCCAAGGACGTCTTGAATGGGCCGACCATGTCCATCCCCCATACTGTGAATGGCCAAGTGATTGGAATCATCCATAATTCCTGAGCCGGCACATGAGTCCGTCGTGCAAACTTCTGACGACCATCACACTTTTGCAAAATGTCTTCGGCATCTGCGTGAGCTGTAAGCGAATAAAAACCGTGTCGAAAAGCCTTGGCCACCAGGGATCTTGAGGCGGCATGATGACCACAATCACATGCATGGATTTCATTGAGAATCTCATGGCCTTCTTCGGGGGAAACACAATGTTGAAATACACCGGTAATACTTCGTCGGTGTAACTCGCCATTGATGATAGTCATGGACTTGGAACGTCAGATAATCTGTCGGGCGATGATTTCCTCATCTGGAGCTTGCCACGAGTCAGATAAGCCAGATAGGGAACTGTCCAATCAGGAATAGCATGAAGTGTAGCCACCAACTGTGCCTCCGGGTCAGGAATAGCGATATCTTCTTCCGATGGCAATTTAACGGAAGGATTATGAAGGACATCGAGGAAAACATTTCGATGGACTAGCTTACGCTGGGACCCCAAACATGACAGAGCGTTCGCATCTTCGTTGATTCGAAGATCTATATGATCAACTTGGTAACCCTTAAAATGACCAGCAATGACGGTGACTGCGCGTCGATAAGCCGCCAGGAGGGTCTTTTGAGTCCCAAGTTTCGAGTACTTGCTGAGCGACCAAATCTGAGCCGCCCAAACATCTCACTTGGCTTAAATTCATTTCCTTAGCCATGCGGAGCCCATGGAGGAGGACCTCATATTCAGCTGCATTGTTAGTATAGGGGAACATGAGCCATAAAACATAACAAAATTTATCACCTCGTGGAGAAGATATGACAACTCCAGCCCCCGAGCCTTCCAATTGTCTTGAACCATCGAAGTGTATCATCCAATACGTGTTACCTGGCTTTTCCTCAGGTAATTGCAACTCAGTCCAATCATTGATGAAATCCACTAATGCCTATGATTTAATCCCCGTTCGAGGCACATACTTCAGATGATGTGGTCCGAGCTCGACTGCCCATTGAGCGACACGACCCGTAGCCTCTTGATTCTTGATAATGTCTCCTGGAGGAGCTGAAATAACCACAATAATCGGGTGTTCCTCGAAGTAGTGCTTCAACTTGTAACTAGCCATGATGACACCAAATACCAGTTTCTGCCAGTGTGGATATCGCTGTTTGGATTCTGTCAAAACTTCGCCGATATAATAGACTGGCCTCTGTACTGGCTATTCCTTCCCCGCCTCTTTCCGTTCCACGACAACTGCCACACTCACCGCTGATACGTCTCCAACGTATCTATAATTTTTGATTGTTCCATGCTATTATATTATCTGTTTTGGATGTTTTATATGCATTAATATGCTATTTTATATTATTTTTGGGACTAACCTATTAACCTAGTGCCTAGTGCCAGTTTCAGTTTTTTCCTTGTTTTTGAGTATTGCAGAAAGGAATATCAAACGTAGTCCAAACGGAATAAAATTCTACGCTGATTTTTCTTGGACCAGAAGGAACCCAGGAGGCTTCGAGAAGAGGCCAGAAGACCTACAGGTGGGCCACAAGCCACCAGGGCGCGCCCCTGGGAGGGGGGCGCCCCCTGGCTTGTGGGCCCCCCGTAGCTCCTCCAACCCTAACTCTTCGCCTATAAATTCAGAAATATTCCCCCGATACCAAAGAGAGCCACGAAAATACGTTTCCGCCGCCGCAAGCCTCTGTTCCCGTGAGATCCCATCTTGGGGCCTTTTCCGGCAATCTACCGGAGGGGGATTCGAGCACGGAGGGCCTCTACATCAACAACATTGCCCTTCCAATGATGCGTGAGTAGTTTACCTCAGACCTTCGGGTCCATAGCTAGTAGCTAGATGGCTTATTCTCTCTCTGTGTTCTTCAATACCATGTTCTCCATGATCTTCATGGAGATCTATCCGATGTAATACTCTTTTGCGGTGTGTTTGTCGAGATCCGATGAATTGTGGGTTTATGATCAGATTATCTATGAATATTATTTGAATCTTCTCTGAATTCTTATATGCATGATTTCATATCTTTGTTAGTCTCTTCGAGTTATTGGTTTGTTTTGGCCAACTAGATTAGTAATTCTTGCAATGGGAGAAGTGCTTAGTTTTGGGTTCAATCTTGCGGTGTCCTCACCCAGTGACAAAGTAGGGGTAGCGAGGCACGTATTTGTGTTGTTGCCATCAAGGATAAAACGATGGGGTTTTCATCATATTGCTTGAGTTTATCCCTCTACATCATGTCATCTTACTTAATGCGTTACTCTGTTCTTCATGAACTTAATACTCTAGATGAAGGCAGGAGTCGGTCGATGTGTGGAGTAATAGTAGTAGATGCAAAATCGTTTCGGCCTACTTGATACGGACGTGATGCCTATATGCATAATCATTGCCTTGGTTATCGTCATAACTATGCACTTTTCTATCAATTGCTCGACAGTAATTTGTTCACCCACCGTATTATGTTCCTTCAAGAGAGAAGCCTCTAGTGAAACCTATGCCCCCTGGGTCTATTTTCCATATTATATTTTCAGATCTATAAACCAAAAATAGCAAAAATACCTTGCTGCAATTTCATTTACTTTTATTTAGTTTCACTTTTAGTAATCTTTTATATCTATCTCTATCGGATCTCATCCTTGCAAGTGACCGTGAAGGGATTGACAACCCCTTTATAGTGTTGGGTGCAAGTGTTTGATTGTTTGTGCAGGTGCATAGATTGGGGCCTTGCTTGTACCTCCTACTGGATTGATACCTTGGTTCTCAAAACTGAGGGAAATACTTATCTACTTTGCTGCATCACCCTTTCCTCTTCCAGGGAAAACCAACGCAAGCTCAAGAAGTAGCAAGAAGGATTTCTGGCGCCGTTGCCGGAGAGGATACATAGCAAGTCAAGACAAGAACTCTCCCGTCAACTTGCCAATTTCTGGCGTGGTTGCCGGAGGGATCTACCTCAAGCCTACCAAGTACCCATCACAAACTCATCTCTTGCATTTACATTATTTGCCATTTGCCTCTCGTTTTCCTCTCCCCCACTTCTAAAACGAATTTCAGAAAAAACCAAAAAGATTTGCCCTTTTATTCTCCCTTCTTCCGTTTGTCTTTCCGTTTGCTTTTTGTTTGCTTGAATGTTAGATCGTTTGCTTGTCTCTATGGCTCAACCCAAAAGCTTTGATCCTTATCTTAGGAAGTTGGAGGATATTGAGAATAATGCTAAAAGTTTCATGTCACTTCAATTTGACCATGATAGTTTCTTTAGAAACGAGCTTAAAGAACAAAAGGCTATGCTGGAATACATGAATAAAGAACTTGATGATATGTCTAAGGAATTTAATGGTTTGAAATCTCAGTTTGCTCATCTTGAAAATTTAGTAGGCCAAATTTCTGATAAACAAGCTACCTTAGTCAACAAAATGGCCGTGAAGCCAGAATCTTTAAATAATGATGAAGATCTTAAAGTGATTGATGTGACTCCTATTTAATCTTTGTTTTCCAATATAAATCTTGATAAAGATGGGGCTGGAGATAAGTCAACTTTAGTTAAAAGTCGTCTCAATGATTCGGAGTTTATAGATCTTAATGCTAAAATTGATAAACGTGGGATTGAAGAGGTCAAAACTTTAAATAGTAATGAACCCACTCTTTTGGATTTCAAGGACTTTAATTATTATAGTTGTTCTTTGATTGATTGTATCTCCTTGTTGCAATCCATGTTGAATTCTCCGCATGCTTATAATCAAAATAAAGCTTTTACTAAACATATTGTTGATGCTATGATGAAATCTTTTGAAGAAAAACTTGAGTTGGAAGTTTCTATACCTAGAAAGCTTTATGATGAGTGGGAACCTACTATTAAGATTAATTAAAGATTATGAGTGCCATGCTTTGTGTGATTTGGGTGCTAGCGTTTCCACGATTCGAAAACTTTATGCGATGTGCTAGGTTTCCATGAACTTGATGATTGCTCTTTAAATTTGCATATAGCGGATTCCATTATTAAGAAACCTATGGGAAGGATTAATGATGTTCTTATTGTTGCAAATAGGAATTATGTGCCCATATATTTCATTGTTCTTGATATAGATTGCAATCCTACATATCCTATTATTCTTGGTAGACCTTTCCTTAGAACGATCGGTGCAATTATTGATATGAAAGAAGGAAACATTAGATTCCAATTTCCATTAAGGAAAGGCATGGAACACTTTCCTAGAAAGAAAATTAAATTACCTTATGAATCTATTATGAGAGCTACTTATGTATTGCATACCAAAGATGATAATACCAAGATCTATTGCGTTATGCCTAGCTAGGGGCGTTAAACAATAGCGCTTGTTGGGAGGCAACCCAATTTTATTTTTATGTTTTTTGTTTTGTTTCTGTTCTTGAATAAATTACACATTATTACCTCTGTAGTAATTGTGTTTTAGTGTTTTAATTAGTGTTTGAGCCAAGTAAGACCTTTAGGATGGTTTACGGTGATTGTTGATTTGATCTTGCTGAAAAACAGAAACTTTTGCGCTCAGTCCAGGAATTTTATAAATTCACCAGAGCGTAGAATGAGTCTGAAATTTTTACACAAGATTTATATAAAAAATTTCCATATTTTCCGAATTTTTCAGAATTTTTGGAGTAACAGAAGTATTAGAAGTTTCCAGATTGCTACAGGCTGTTCTGTTTTTGACAGATTCTGTTTTCTTTGTGTTGTTTGCTTATTTTGATATATCTATGGGTTGTATCGGGGGGTATGAACCATGGAGAAGTTGGAATACAGTAGATATTACACAAATATAAATAAAGAATGAGTTCACAACAGTACCTAAAGTGGCAATTTATTTTTCTTATACTAACGGATCTCACGAGTTTTCTGTTGAGTTTTGTGTTGTGAAGTTTTCAAGTATTGTGTAAAGATTTGATGGACTATGGAATAAGGAGTGGCAAGAGCCTAAGCTTGGGGATGCCCAAGGCACCCCAAGGAATATTCAAGGATACCGAAGAGCCTAAGCTTGGGGATGCCCCAGAAGGCATCCCCTCTTTCGTCTTCAATCCATCAGTAAATTTACTTGAGGCTATATTTTTATTCACCACATGATATGTGTTTTGCTTGGAGCGTCTTGTATGATATGAGTCTTTGATTTTTAGTTTGCCACAATCATCCTTTCTGCACACATCTTTTGAGAGAGACACACATGAATCATGAATTTATTAGAATACTCTATGTGCTTCACTTATATCTTTTGAGCTAGGCAATTTTGCTCTAGTGCTTCACTTATATCTTTTTAGAGCACGGTGGTGTTTTATTTTATAGAAATAATTGAACTCTCGTACCTCACTTATATTATTTTGAGAGTATTTAAACAGCATGGTAATTGTTTTAGGTTATGAATTTAGTCCTAATATAATGGGCATCCAAGAGGGATATAATAAAAACTTTCATATAAAGTGCATTGAATACTATGAGAAGTTTGATTCCTTGCATATAGTTTTGAGATATAAAGAGGGTGATATTAGAGTCATGCTAGTGAGTAATTGTGGATTGGTAGAAATAATTGTGTTAAAAGTTTGTGATTCCCGTAGCATGTACGTATGGTGAACCGTTATGTAACGAAGTCGGAGCATGATTTGTTTATTGATTGTCGTCCTTTGTGTGAGGGTCGGGAGGGCGCGATGGTTAACTCCTACCAACCTCTCCCCTAGGAGCATGCATCTAATACTTTGCTTCAATAACTAATAGACTTTTGCAATAAGTATGTGAGTTCTTTATGACTAATGTGAGTCCATGGATTACACGCACTCTCACCCTTCCACCTTTGCTAGCCTCTCTTGTACCGCGCAACTTTCGCCGGTGCATTAAACCCACCATATACCCTTCCTCAAAACAGCCACCATACCTACCTATTATGGCATTTCCATAGCCATTCCGAGATATATTGCCATGCAACTTCCACCGTTCCGTTTATCATGACATGCACCATCATTGTCATATTGCTTTGCATGATCGTAAGATAGCTAGCATGATGTTTTCATGGCTTGTCCGTTTTTTTGATGTCATTGCTACGCTAGATCATTGCACATCCCGGTACACCACCGGAGGAATTCATATAGAGTCATATTTTGTTCTAAGTATCGAGTTGTAATCCTTGAGTTGTAAGTAAATAAAAGTGTGATGATCATCATTATTAGAGCATTGTCCCATGTGAGGAAAGGATGATGGAAGCTATGATTCCCTCACAAGTTGGGATGAGACTCCGGACTTTATGAAGAATAAAAGAGGCCAGAGAAGCCCAAATAAAAAAGAGAGGCCAAAGAAGCCCACCAAAAGAAAAAAAAGAGAAAAAAAATGAGAGAAAAGAGAGAAGGGGCAATGCTACTATCCTTTTTCCACACTTGTGCTTCAAAGTAGCACCATGATCTTCATGATAGAGAGTCTCCTATTTTGTCACTTTCATATACTAGTGGTAATTTTTCATTATATAACTTGGCTTGTATATTCCAATGATGGGCTTCTTCAAATTGCCCTAGGTCTACGTGAGCAAGCGAGTCAGATGCACACCCACTTAGTTTCTTTTTGAGCTTTCATACACTTATAGCTCTAGTGCATCCGTTGCATGGCAATCCCTACTCACTCACATTGATATCTATTGATGGGCATCTCCATAGCCCGTTGATATGCCTAGTTGATGTGAGACTATCTTTTCCTTTTCCTCACAACCTCCACCATATTCTATTCCACCTACAGTGCTATATCCATGGCTCACGCTCATGTATTGCGTGAAAGTTGAAAAAGTTTGAGAACATAAAAAGTGTGAAACAATTGCTTGACTTGTCATCGGGGTTGTGCATGATTTAAATACTTTGTGTGGGGAAGATGGAGCATAGCCAGACCTTATGATTTTGTAGGGATAACTTTCTTTGGCCATGTTATTTTGAAAAGACACGATTCCTTTGTTAGTATGCTTGAAGTATTATTGTTTTTATGTCAACATTAAAATTTTGTTTTGAATCTTATGGATCTGAACATTCATGCCACAATCAAGAATATTACATGGATAAATATGTTAGGTAGCATTCCACATCAAAAATTCTGTTTTTATCATTTACCTACTCGAGGACGAGCAGGAATTAAGCTTGGGGATGCTGATACGACTCCAACGTATCTATAATTTTTGATTGTTCCATGCTATTATATTATCTGTTTTGGATGTTTTATATGCATTAATATGCTATTTTATATTATTTTTGGGACTAACATATTAACCTAGTGCCCAGTGCCAGTTTCTGTTTTTTCTTTGTTTTTGAGTATTGCAGAAAAGGAATATCAAACGGAGTCCAAACGGAAGAAATTCTACGCTGATTTTTCTTGGACCAGAAGGAACCCAGGAGGCTTCAAGAAGAGGCCAGAAGACCTACGGGTGGGCCACAAGCCACCAGGGCGCGCCCCTGGGGGGGCGCCCCCTGGCTTGTGGGCCCCCCATAGCTCCTCCAACCCTAACTCTTCACCTATAAATTTGGAAATATTCCCCCAATACCAAAGAGAGCCACAAAAATACTTTTCTGCCGCCGCAAGCCTCAGTTCCCATGAGATCCCATCTTGGGGCCTTTTCCGGCCATCTACCGGAGGGGGATTCGAGCACGGAGGGCCTCTACATCAACCCCATTGCCATTCCGATGATGCGTGAGTAGTTTACCTCAGACCTTCGGTTCCATAGCTAGTAGCTAGATGGCTTCTTCTCTCTCTATGTTCTTCAATACCATGTTCTCCATGATCTTCATAGAGATCTATCCGATGTAATACTCTTTTGCGGTGTGTTTGTTGAGATCCGATGAATTGAGGGTTTATGATCAGATTATCTATGAATATTATTTGAATCTTCTCTGAATTCTTATATGCATGATTTCATATCTTTGTAAGTCTCTTCAAGTTATTGGTTTGTTTTGGCCAACTAGATTGGTAATTCTTGCAATGGGAGAAGTGCTTAGTTTTGGGTTCAATCTTGCGGTGTCCTCACCCAGTGACAAAGTAGGGGTAGCGAGGCACGTATTTGTGTTGTTGCCATCAAGGATAAAAAGATGGGGTTTTCATCATATTGCTTGAGTTTATCCCTCTACATCATGTCATCTTACTTAATGTGTTACTCTGTTCTTCATGAACTTAATACTCTAGATGCAGGCAGGAATCGGTCGATGTGTGGAGTAATAGTAGTAGATGCAAAATTGTTTCGGTCTACTTGATACGGACGTGATGCCTATATGCATAATAATTGCCTTGGATATCGTCATAACTATGCGCTTTTCTATCAATTGCTCGACAGTAATTTGTTCACCCACCGTATTATTTTCCTTCAAGAGAGAAGCCTCTAGTGAAACCTATGGCCCCCGGGTCTATTTTCCATATTATATTTTCATATCTATAAACCAAAAATACCAAAAATACCTTGCTGCAATTTTATTTACTTTTATTTAGTTTTACTTTTAGTAATCTTTTATATCTATCTCTATCGGATCTCATCCTTGCAAGTGACCGTGAAGGGATTGACAACCCCTTTATAGCGTTGGGTGCAAGTGTTTGATTGTTTGTGCAGGTGCATAGATTGGGGCCTTGCTTGTACCTCCTACTGGATTGATACCTTGGTTCTCAAAACTGAGGGAAACACTTATCTACTTTGCTGCATCACCCTTTCCTCTTCAAGGGAAAACCAACGCAAGCTCAAGAAGTAGCAACCGCCATATTATTGGCAACGATGTACATGAGCATAGGATCTTTATCGAGTGGGGCGGCCAGGATGAGCGACTCAACCAATTGCTTTTTAAGAGCTTCAAATGATTTATCTCCAGCATCATTCCAGACAAAGTTGTCTGTCTTTTTCAATAAATGGTATAGGGGAATTGCCTTCTCACCGTGGCGGCTTATGAACCGGCTTAAGGTGGCGATACATCCCGCCATACATTGGACTTCATTAATATTGGTTGGCTTAGCAAGCGAGGTCACCTCCTTGATTTTGTCTGGATTAGCTTCGATGCCATGCTCAGACACCAGAGAACCCAGTAACTTGCCTATAGGGACACCAAAAACACACTTTGCCAGGTTAAGCTTTATCTTGTAAACCCGTAGATTGTCAGAAGTCTCTTTGAGGTCATCCAATAGAGTCTCCTTCTTCTGGGACTTGACCACAATATCATCAACGTAAGCATAAACATTGTGCCCGATCTATTTGTGAAGACAATTCTGCATGCAACGCTGATAAGTAGCCCCGACATAGACACATAGCAGAAAGCTCCAATAGGCATGATGAAGGCCCTCTTTTCCTGATCCTCAACAAACATCTTAATATGGTGATAACCGGAGTAAGCATCTAGGATAACCGGAGTAAGCATCTAGGATAACCAGCGATGGAGTCAATAATCTGGTTAATGCAAGGAACAACGAACTGGTCCTTAGGACAAGCCTTGTTGAGATCTGTGTAGTCAACACACATACGCCAAGTGTTGTCTTTCTTCAAAACAAGCCTTGGATTTGCCAACCACTCAGGATGGAAAACTTCGATAATGAACCCATCGGGCCACTTCTTTGCCAATAGCCTTTCGTCTCTCCTCGTTAAAATGACGGAGGTATTGCCAGATAGGTTTCATCTTAGGATCCACATTGAGGTGGTGCTCATAGAGTTTTCCTGGTACACCAGGCATGTCAGAAGGTTTCCATGCAAAAATGTCCCAATTCTCACGGATGAACTCAATGAGCGCGCTTTCCTATTTGGGATCCATGTCGGTCCCAATAGTGAACTATTGATACGAATCTCCTGGAGTGAAATCAATTTCTTGGTGTCATCGTCCGGCTTGAATTTGAGCAGGGCGTCAGACTCCATGGTGGGCTTTTTCAGGGGAGTCATATCCGCTGAGTCAACATTAGTTGTGTAAAATTTCAATTCTTCCGCTGCACATGCTGACTCAGCATAGGCTGCATCTCCCTCCTCACACTCTTGAGCAATTTTCTGGTTGCCATCGACTGTGATGGTTCCGTTGGACCCTGGCATCTTAAGTATTAGATAAAGATAAGAAAGCCGTGCCATGAAGCGGGCATAAGTCGGCCGTCCAAAAAGGGCGTGATAAGGGCTCTTGATTTTGACCACCTCAAAGGACAGAGACTCGCATCTGTAGTTAAACTCTGTACCAAAAGCAACATCTAGCTTGATTCGCCCAATTGGATATCTTGACTTCCTAGGAACGATCCCATGAAAGACTGCGGAGGAGGGCTGCAGTTGTTGCTCCAACAGGTTCATCCGTCTGAACGTGTCGTAATATAAAATATTGATGTTGCTTCCCCCGTCCATGAGTACCTTTGTTAGCTTATAACCTCCAACTTGAGGTGCCACCACCAGAGCGAGGCCGCCCGGATTATCAACCCGGGGGGGGGGGTGATCATCTCCGCTCCAACTTATTGGTTGCTCTGACCAGTTTAAGTATGCGGGGACAGCCGACTCAACCATGTTGATAGCTCTCCGTTGAATCTTGTGATCGCGCTTGCAAGTACTAGTTGTGAACACATGATACTGCCCACTGTTCAACTGTTTAGGGTTGCTCTGAAAACCAGCTTCATTGCTATGTTGCTGGTTACCCTGCCCAGAACAATGATTTCCACTTCTATTACTGCCAGAACCTTGAAAACCAGCCCCGAGCCACCAGATTCATGGAATCCAGAATTCGTGAATCTTGTGGATGAGCCGGCTCCTGGGAAGTCGGCCCCAGACCCACTGGTGTCGGGTCAACCCTGGTGTCCGCCGCCACCGCCTCTGTGGTGATTCTGATAAGCTTGATTACGAAATGCTGACATGATGAAGCAGTTCTCCCATGAGTGGTTGGCCGGCTTATTTGGGAAACTATGTTTGGGACAAGGGCTTTTAAGTGCTTCCTCGTAATTACGAGGCTTCTTCCCAGTATAAGACCGTCCAGAATTGTTGTTTCGTCGCTGACCCTTGAAGCCGGTGTTGGTGTTCGCGACAAAATCCAATCCTCCCTCTAGATGCTTGCGCTTAGCATTGTTGCCTTGATTACCATGATTTCCATTATGCCTTGAGTTGTTCTGCTGGTGAACCTTTGCGCCATCGTTTCTCTTGCCTTTGACAGACTTGCCATCGTCTGAACTAGGATCTTAAGTGTTGTCTGATTCAACATACCTAGTAAGGACATCCATGAGGTATCCCATGTCTTGAAACTTCCGCTTAAGGCGCCCAAGTTTCCGGACAAGAGGCTGGAAGTGACAGTTCTTCTCCAGAATTAAGATAGCCTGAGCAGCTGTTATACTGTCGGAGGAGTGAATGATCTCCGCGACCCGGTGAGTCCAGTGATGGGCAGACTCATCCGTATGTTGGACATAATGCTGCAAATCAACGATCATCATTGGGCGTTTGCAGGTTCCCTGCAAGTTTTTTATGAAGCGTTCCTTCAACTCTGCCAAAGTATTGATTGAATTGGGAGGTAAGCTCTTCAACCATGTGGGAGTCGGACCCTCCAATATCATGGACAAGTACTTGGCGCAAACCACATCACTGACGTCCAACATGTCTATTGCTATCTCATAGCTCTCTATCCATGCAGCCGACTCGAGATCAGCCGTGTAGTTGGGAACTTTGCGAGGGCCCTTGAAGTCCTTCGGCATACACTCATTGAGTAAAGCCGGCGCGAGGCACGACACTCCGATGGTTTCTGGTGCTTAAGCCCGCCCAGGAAGAAACTAGATGGGGTGTGGAGGGAGGCACTTGACCCGCCCCCCGTAGCTGCTGCTTCTGCCTCTCTCATGGCCCGGGCCATATCGATGATTGCCTGCGCGTCTGATGCTGCTAGCCAGACTAGGGAATTCTGAGCATGCTGCCTGCGCCCACTGCTAGAGACTGCAGGGGACTCCACGTGTCTACTCCTGCTGGGACTTTGATAAGGGGTAGAATGAACCCGATCCCGGCTATAAGAGTACCGCGCTTGTTGGGTGACCGCAGTCTTCAACATCTCGATGGCGTTCGTGGCTTCAATCTCAATTGGAGTGTTTCCCATGATTGGAAGTGCTTCGAGGTTGCGAGCCGCCGCCAGCATGTTATCCACGGGATTGAAAAAATGACCCGCTAAGTATGGTAGTGTTGAGGCGGCGATCGAGCCGGCGACAGCTGGACCGGCTCACGCTGTTGAGTCAGCTGATGAGGTTGGTCCATTCGTGGTTGTCCAACCCCTGGTGTAGGCTGTGGCATGTTGAACAGCCGTGTAGGCTCAACGTTAAGGGGTAGGCGGATTGTATGCCTCCTCTAGTGAACCGGCTTTGAAGCATCGCGACGAAGACCCATGTGCCAGGCTTCTGCTTTCAAGCATTCGGCCTCATTATGGATGTCATCATGCAGCTCCGCCATGCGTGTATTTTCAACGCTGATTTCCTACTGAACCTTGGCCATCTGCTCACGAAGTTTGGTCAATTTCGTGTTACGTTGTCACACCCTATGTTTGTACCACCTTGCTATGATTATGAGTTTAAATATCTTGACCAATTAAAACTTTTTGTGTGCTTGTGTATGCTTGAATGGCTTGCTATTTGCTTGTTTATTTGATTGTGGTTAACTCAGAAAAATCCTTCTTCTCTCCAAACTAATCTCCTTGATCTAAGATCTTGCCCAATGATCATGCCATGTGTATAGGACCAAAAACTATTTTTATAAAATATTATTTGACCAAAAAGCATTTATTAAATTTAGGTTTTTAAAAACTCCTGAATTGAGGTTTGTACTACAAGTACTCAAATTAGGGTGAATGTTTTGCCCCAATGACTTTATTTGGAACCTACCATATATAAGACCTCCAAAAACCACCAAATATTATTTTTAAAGATTATTTTCATATTTTATTAAAAGGCTTTTTCTTTAGGCCAGAAATGGTTTTTTAGAAGGAAAAAATATTTTAATGCTTTCAAAATATTTGAGAAACTTTAGGGAAACTCAGCGGGCATATATTTTCCATATACATGAGTTTCAACACATGGTCATGTTCAAAATATTGGACAAAATCCTCCAAAACCCTTTCTGCCTATTTCAAGCATTTGGAATATTTGTAAAAGAAATATTCTCAAATAAATCCAGGAAAATCCTGGCATGTCACAAATGCCATATGTGATGATCTTGCCAAGTTTCATCTTAATCCCAATATTTTTGGTTCACCAAAATACCCCCAAAACCCTCTGTGTCCAGAACCAAATTTGAGCAACTTTACATTGCCAAGTTTCTTCATTTGGTCTGAAACTTTGCGAGCATGCTATAATCCCAAAATGGTGACACTACACCAAGTGTTGCATCAAGGAGAATAGATTTGGATGGCTAGATAGAGGAAAACCCATTTATGTTGATTTCCAGGGTTTCCCAAAGTTACATTGGCAACTTTCTTCAAATGAGTTCAAAACTACGGATCCACCTCATTTTTACCCACCATTTTATCATGTTAAAACTCATGGCAAGGAGAGCATTTTATCTTACCCAATCAATCATCAAACACCTTCTGGTATATTGGTAAAAACCCTGGTTTCGCTTCTTCTATTGTTCTCCTTGACCTCACCTTTTTACCACAGTACCTCCTAGACCCCTTGCACCTGCGGTAATTTTCTCATGGCCTCAGGTCAATGATGGAGGGGTGAAAACTCCATTTTACCCCCTGGACAACAAGGACAACATCATCTCTTCCTCTCCCTCATCTTTCTAGCAACCCCCAGGACACCAAAGACTTTCCTCTAGCTTTGTTTACCCCCTTGATCCCCTTGATGTGTGGACACGCCCTACGCACCAAGAGCATGCCATGCCATTCCAAAAGCATGCTTTGGAGCACGCTACAGTGCGTCCTCGCACTGTAGCCAGAGCATCCCGAGGCTCCCGACAACATTGGGACGAGGGGTTTTGTCCCCTGGCCCTCCCTCGGCGTCCGGGACACGCCACACTGTCGCCCCTTCCTCTTTCTCTCTCCGGCAACCCCAACACGTGTGCCCGAGCGCCGCCCGGCTCGGACAGTGAGCGAGCTCACACGCGCGGGCGCCAGGACCCTCTCCGCTCCTTCTCTCCCCCCTGGTCGTGGACGATGCCCACAAACGCTCCCGAGCCACCCCGACGTCCTCCCACGGCTTCCAGGGCCCCTGCATTGGTCTCTGGCGGACCTCACCCACGGTGGACCTCGCCCCTCCTATTTAAGCCACCCCCGGGCCCCTCTCGCCCCTATGCTAGCTCTCCCTCTCTCCCAATCAATCGCCCGCACCACCTATTCCACCTATCGAAGCCCCGATGCTCGGGATCGAGCCGGGCTCCGCGGCTTCGGCTCGCTAGAGAACACGCGGTACATGCCCCCTCTGCCTCCGATCTCGCCTGATCTGGAACCGCAGAAAGCCCCTGACCCATTACCCTCCTTCTTCCGCTCTGATTGCAGCAAGGGATGGCCGCCGCAATCACCTCCCGAAGCTTCTCCTCCATGGGACCTCGTTGTTGGCGAACGGCGGCTCACCTCCGTCCAACTCCACCTTCCCCCCGAAGCGCGACGACGAGCTGAACCCATCCCCACACTCGCATGTCGCTGCCGTGCCCTCTACCGTCGCCGGTGAGCTCGTCGGACTCTCTGGTCGCGAGGTTGAAGATGACATGCGAGGCCCGCCGGTCATCCTCACCTCTCTCTCCCTCCCCTCTCTATCTCTGGCCACCTGGGCCCGCCCGTTAGGTTCAAACCTGATGACCACGCGCGCCTCGGGTCGCCTGGGCCACTTCACTGGCTGGGCCGGCTCGGCCAGCCACTTATGGCCCAAAGGCCAGTGCCTTTTTCCTTTTCCTTTTCAGACAGTTTTGCAAAAATTCCATAGATTCAAATCCTTTTCCAAATCCAGTGATTCAAATTTGTAAAACCTTGTAAAAATACAACCTATTTGATTATGCCACTTGTGCATCATTTAAAAAATATATTCTGTATTGTTTGTATTTAAAACCCTTTTTAAAGCATTTTAAATCTCTGTTAAAATGATTTTCACCATATTTGACACTCCAAAACCAAAAACTAATAATTTTTATCTTTTTAGTTTTCACCCTAGTATTTTACAAAACTGGTTTGACATTTTTCTAAGTGATTTATTTTTCCTGTTTTTGTCGTGGTCTTATATTTGCCCGTTAAATTGCGACGATAGATTGCGAAGTTGACGAGGGAATTGGACCAGAGACATTCGAAGACCCCGAGGACTTCATTGAGCCAGCCAAGAAACCCCTTGACCATGTCTAAGAAACCTTTTTATGCATGTCATATAGTACTTTTAATTGATGCATCAGAATCATGATGAAATGGGACCACCTTGATGGGTTGCCTCCGTTACTTTCCTCATTGATACTTGCATTGGCATGACTCTACTTTCCGCTTAGAGTTGCGTGAGTGGGAAGTAGGTAGGATGCTAAAGTAGTTGCTACACAAGTGGGACGGATATATGCATGGTAATGGCAACAAAAGTATTTTCAAGGACTTTTCAAAAAACCCGTCGGGTGCCACTAATGCCCGAGGGAGATGTCGAGCTAGGTGACCACTTGATGAAGAAGTGGGTACCGAGGCAAGTGAGTGTGTTGTTTTCGAAAACGGATTGGTTTAAGCTGCGACCGTTACTCCAACCTTACATGTACAACCATGATACCCCTAATGGGACAGGGCTTTGTTGATTACTATGGTCGATGCTAGCAGAGAGCCCGCATTACTAGTGGCGGGAGTGACGTGGTCACTCTCGATACGGGGTCGTGCCGGATGGGACGACCATGTGCTGTTTTCATAGACACCGGGCACACCGTTGGTCCCTTCATGGATGATACTTGTGATGTACATCAAGCGGGCTGTGTGCCAACGAGTGGACTCTTTGTTGGTATTGTCAAGGGGAAGGCATTGTGCGGGTACTTACCTCGGGTATGTAATATACCGCGAGTCGTGGCTTGACACGGAAGTTTCCCGAGTCTTGTGGGTAAAGTGTGCAACCTCTGCAAAGTGTAAAACTATTCGAATAGCCGTGTCCACGGTCAAGGACAGTTGGATGACCGCTCTTGGGCTACGTCCATTGTTTACCAAACTTGGTGTGTGTGTGTGTGTGTGTGTGTGTCTGTGTGTGCGTGTGTGTGTGTGGAAAGGAGATACATGAGTTGAGTCGTATGACTGGATGTGAGGATTAAGCTGGAGTTGTTCCAAACTCTGTTTATATCGATATGTGTAACCTGTTCTTATGGATACTCATAACCTCATGATGCATGCATTCAGATGTTATAGGACATATCATTGCACTCAAATTAGCTTTCTGCAAAATTACCTACTTAGTGTTATATCATGCATTGTTGTACCTTGTTCCAAACATGGGTTGCTTGCGAGTACATTCAAAGTACTCATTGGCCTACCACTGGTTATTTAATTTGCCAGGTACGAAAGAGTAGGAATATGGTGAAGATTACCTTGGTGATGAACATGCGAATTAGGACGCTTCCCAGTCAGAATGGTTGTAGGATTAAGGCAGATGGCATGGGTCCATGCTATCTTCCAAGATTTCCGCTGCGAGCTTGTGTTTGTTGTTTTGCCTTCATGGCCCTATCTATGTAAGACTTGACCATAATGGTCATAATTTGTGTAAGACGGTATGTATGGATGTAAGACTCTTGTTATTCAGCTTTTGTGTGTTCAGTGAGCATTGATCTCTGGGATCACTATACACGTGCATTCAGTGATCATGACTTATGAGTCGCGGTCCCCACAGAGCTGATATCAAAGCCATCCTGACTGTAGGAAGCCTTAGTTACCATGGATGTTAGTTACGATAAAACTATTTTCAAAAACTACACCTAGAACCTATAATTAGGAGTTTCTGCACTTCTTATATCTTCTAGTCTACTTTCAAACTTTACTGACTCCCCTCCCCTTAAACCTTGTAGATGGCCGTCGTACCCGAGGACCTCCTAGTATCCAGCTTTCCCCTACTTTGAGAATAGCCTGGAGAAGTGCCAGTTTCGCCGACCTCCCATTTTCCTCTACCACGAGCACCGAGTCGATGCCACCACGAAGGAGTACCACGTTGATGTGGTCATGAAGGCAAACTGCTCCCCGACGGGTTGGTTTTTTGAAGGACCACAGATGGAGACCCCGACGTTCGCAGTCGAGACGACTGCATGGAAGACACTTATCCACCTTCGAGACATCATCCCAGCGATGGCTGACGAGCCAGCAAGTCGCCATCTACCTTTCAGGAAGGATGATATTGGCGAGGGTTGGACATTTGTCCCATCCAAGGAGGATGTCACACCACTCAGGTTCCAGACCTACTTCAGCTTCTCCGCCGACAGTTTGGTTCACACCCTTATTAAGGAGTCCGTGAAGCTCCGCAAGGAACTTCACCACACCCGAGAGTTACTTCGTCAAGCCAATATGAAGCCAGACAGGATCAAGAAGGATGGAACCCCCGAGGGACGACCAGCTATTGCTTACAGAGGAGGAGTACCCCCAACTAGAGACGCTCCCACTCATCGTCGTCGCATGATTACGAAGGATTATCATGCGCTCTTCACCGACCCGCCGGCGAAGCATCGTCGGGATGGACCTCCTCATTCTCCGACCCCCTCGATCGGAGATGACACCAGTACGGATGATGACAAGGAGGAAGACCCGGAGGAGCGTGAGTACGATACCGAGCACTCCACCACTTGAGTCCGAGAACCCCTAGGGTAGGACAAGTCATGTATCCCTCATGTGAAGTCGAGTCTGTGTAATGGTTAATATGAAACCATGTGTGCTTGTTGTTTATTTTTGTTGTGTGTGTCCCGATGCAAGTCGCGCTTTTGCCTTAGGCAACATGTAAGTGACTCCACCGTCTATCTTATCTTAATATTATGTGCTTGGTCTTTCGACCCTTGTTTGATCACACTTGCACTATACGAACCCCCTTAGGCCTGCTTTCTCTATTATTGCTCCCCCGTCTCTTCTATCCTAGTTATTTGACTTGGCTGCTCCAAATAGGATGGTGACCGCAACTAGCACCAACACTTTTGGCAACCCCGACGCTAGCAACTCTGGCCATCAGGAGGGGGCTCGTGGGTCTGCTCAGGCCGGAGGTCTCCAGGAGCAACCACAAGGCGACATTCCCCCGCCACCAATTCCACCGAAGAACATGACCATGGCTCAGTTTCTCCAAGATCTTCGGGAGGAACGCCAAGCCAACTCTACCGCTATCAAGCGGATGGCTCAAGCCCTCATCAACAACCCACAACAAGGAAGGAATGGCAATGGTCGCTCCACTCTATCGGAGTTTATGAGGAATTTGCCCCAACCTTCAACGAGACTGCTAAACCACTGGATGCCCATGACTAGATCCCCACCATCGAGGATCTCCTCTCCCAGGTCGGCTGCAACGAGGATTATGAGAAGGTGCTTTATGCCTCTCATTGCCTTGGCGGGACCGTCAGAGATTGGTGGGATGGATTCAAGGACATGCAAGGCGACCATGTGATCACTTGGGATGACTTCAAGGATGGTTTTTGCAAGGCCCACATTCCTTCTGGAATTATGGCTATCAAGAAGCATGAGTTCCGAGTGCTGAAGCAAGGAAGTGGCTCTGTCAAGGAGTACATGCAGAAGTTTAACCTCCCGTCAATGTATGCCCCAGAAGATGTCAACACTGAGGAAGCCAAGATGGAACACTTCATGGAAGGACTCCAGCAAGGCCTGTAGTATCAGCTCATTGTCTGCAACTGCTGGACCTTCTTCGACCTGGTAAACAAGGCTCTCATGCTTGAGGAAAAGCATCGTGCCATGGAAGACACTGGCAAGCGCAAGATGATCATCAAGGGAACTTCCAGCAACCAGAAGCCTCGCACATGGCAGCCAGCCCTAGCCAGGCCAACCTATCAGCCTCAGCAAGCCAGGACTCCTGCACCTCGTCCGAGCTACTAGCCTCAACAGTATGCCAATCCCAGGCCAACCTACAACAACCATGGCTACAACAATGGCGGCAAGAACAACACCAACTTAGGCCAAGTCACTTGCTTTGGATGTGGTCAGCCTGGGCATATCTCTAGGTAGTGCCCCAACAAGAAGCCAGATGCACTGCGCCCAAATGCACCGAACCCAGGTCAAGGCCGTGGAGAACCGCCAAGGAACCAAGCTCCCCGTAACCAGCCCAACAATGGCAAGGGTTGTGTGAATCACGTCACCGCTGAGGAAGCCCAGGACGACCCGGACGTCATACTGGGTACGTTCCTTGTCAACTCAACCCCAACAACCGCTATGTTTGATTGTGGAGCTTCACATTCTTTTCTTACCCAAAAGTTTGCACTAGAGAGTGGTATGAAGCCTACACCCCTGGGTAGTTATATGCTGGTACAAACCTCGGGTTCAGTTTTGAGAACCAAGATAGGGTGTAAAGGAGTTGGGATTGTCGTCAATGGGGTAGAATTCCGAGTAGACCTTATCATCTTGAAGTCGCAAGGCTAGGATGTGATCCTAGGCATGGATTGGTTAACCAAGCACCAGGGCTTGTTAGACTGCGCCAAGCGGACTGTTACCATGACCAATAGCCAAGGAGTTGAAGTCAAGTATGTCCCCTTCCGCTCCTTCCGCTCAAGCCCCTCAGGTCAATTGTCTGTCAGGGGTTGAGTTGGACCAAGTGCCAGTGGTATGTGAATACCTTGATGTATTCCCTGATGAGCTGCCCGAAATGCCTTCTGACCGTGACATTGAGTTAATCACTGAGCTAATGCCCAGAGCAGGACCCATATATAAGAAGCCCTATAGAATGGGATCCGAAGAGTTGGCTGAATTGAAGAAGCAACTGGCTGAGCAGCTCTGAAAAGATTTATCCGCCCTAGTGCCTCCCCTTGGGGATCACATGTTCTGTTTGTGGAAAAGAGGGATGGTACTATTTGACTTTGTGTTGATTATCGATCTCTCAATGAAGTCACAATCAAGAACAATTAACCACTCCCCAAGATTGAAGACCAGTTCGATCAGCTGAATGGAGCCAAGGTGTTCTCCAAGATTGAACTTAGGTCTGGGTTCTACCAACTGAAGATTAGACCCCAAGACATTCCAAAGATGGCATTCGTAACCCGGTATGGCCTGTACAAGTACATGGTCATGACATTTGGGTTAACCAATGCCCCTGCCTACTTCATGTACCTCATGAACAAGGTTTTCATGGAGTACTTCGACAATTTTGTTATCGTTTTCATTGATGACATACTCATCTTTTCCAAGTCTAAAGGAGGGCATGAGCAACACTTGAGATTGGTCCTAGATAAGCTTCGAGAGCACCAGCTTTATGCCAATTTCAGCAAGTGCGAATTCTGGCTGCACGAAGTTGGATTCTTGGGTCATGTGTTAACTGCGGAAGGATTGTCAGTGGACCCTTCCAAGATTGAAGCCTTGACTGAATGGCAATCCCCAAGCAATGAGAAGGAAGTCAGGAGCTTCCTCGGACTCGCGGGATATTACCGCAAGTTCATCGAAGGATTCTCAAGCATTGCCCGACCCATGACTCAGCTCTTGAAGAAGGATAGAAAGTTCGAATGGACGCCGAAGTACGAAGAAGATTCCGAGAACTCAAAAAGAGATCGACGACAGCCCCAGTTTTGGCCACCCCCAATATTCACAAGGAGTTTGTGATATATTGTGATGCATCGAGAACCGGGCTTGGGAGTGTTCTAATGCAAGAAGACAGAGTCGTAGCATACCTATCCTGACAGCTACGCCCTCACGAAGCAAACTACGGTACTCATGATCTTGAGTTGGCATCAGTAGTTCATGCCTTGAAGACATGGTGACATTACATTCTAGGGAAGCGATGTGAGATATACATAGACCACAAGAGATTTAAATATATTTTCACTCAAAAGGAATTGAACATGAGGCAACGAAGATGGTTGGAGTTGATCAAGGGCTATGACCTCAGTGTTCAATACCACCCTGGAAAGGCTAACGTGGTAGCTGATACCTTAAGCAGGAAGGCTTGTTCCTTGAACTCTATGATTAAGGAAAGGCTACACGCCTTGTATGAAGAGCTTGAAAGCTTTGGTTTGGAAGTGGTGACACCAAGATTCCTGGCCAACCTCGAAGCTAAGCCTACCTTGATGGATGATATTAAGGAAGCTCAGAAGGGACACGAGAGTATTGAAGGCATCAAGAGGAAGATCAAGGCAGACAAGGCCCTAGGATTCTCAGTGGATGAATAAGGAGTTGTATGATTTGAGAATCACATTTGCGTACCCAACAAAGTTGAGCTCAGGAATTTGATCTTACAAGAAGCCCATGACACTCCCTATTCCATCCATCCTAGAGGAACCAAGATGTATCAAGACATCAAGGCAAGATTTTGGTGGCATGGTCATACGTCTCCAACGTATCTATAATTTTTGCTTGTTCCATGCTGTTATATTATCAATCTTGGATGTTTTACAATCATTTTATAGCAACTTTATATCATTTTTTGGACTAACCTATTTAACATAGTGCCAAAGTGCCAGTTGCTGTTTTTACTTGTTTTTTACTTTGCAGAATATCAGTACCAAACGAAGCGCAAACACCGCGAAACTTTTTGGAGATTTTTTTTGGGCCAGAAGACATCCAGTGGGCCAAAGAAGTACCATAGGGGATGGTCGAGGAGACCACAACCCACCAGGGCGCGCCAGAGGCCCCTGGCATGGCCTGGTGGGTTGTGCCCTCCTCGGGACGCCTCTCCACCGCCTCTGATGCTTATAAATTCCCAAATATTCCAGAAACCCTAGAGGAGTCGACGAAAAACACATATAGCCGGCGCAAGTTCCAGAACCACGAGATCCAATCTAACACCATCACAGAGGGGTCCGTCATACTCATTGGTGCCTCTCCGATGATGCGTGAGTAGTCCACCATAGACCTACGGGTCCGTAGGCAGTAGCTAGATGGCTTACTCTCTCTCTTTTGATTCTCAATACAATGGTCTCTTGGAGATCTATTTGATGTAAACTTTTGCAGTGGTTTTGTTGGGATCCGATGAATTTTGAGTTCATGATAAGTTTCTATCCATGAATATTATTTGATTCTTCTTTGATCTCTTATATGCATTATTACTTATAGCCTTGTATTTCTTCTTCGAATCTTTGGTTTAGTTAGGCCAACTAGTTCGATTTTTCTTGCCATGGGAAGAGGTGCTTTGTGATGTTCGATCTTGCAGTGTCCTCGCCCAGTGACAGAAGGGGCAGCGAGGCACACATGTATCGTTGCTATTAAGGATAACAAGATGGGGTCTATTCCTACATGAATAGATCTTGTCTACATCATGTCACTCCTCTTATTGCATTACTCCATTTTTCCATGAACTTAATACACTAGATGCATGCTAGATAGCGGTCGATGTGTGGAGTAATAGTAGTGAATGCAGAATCGTTTCGGTCTACTAATCTTGGACGTGATGCCTATATAATGATCATCGCCTTGGATATCGTCATGATTATTTGATCTTCTATCAATTTCCCAACATTAATTTGTTCACCGACCGTGTGCTATACTCATGAGAGAAGCCACTAGTGATACCTACGGCCCCCGGGTCTACCTTTCCAACATATTGCTTTCCGATCTATCTTTTTGCCGCTTTTGTTTTCAGATCTATTATTCCAAAAACCCAAAAATACCTTGCTGCACTTTTTATTTGCCTACTTTATTTTGCATTCTTGAGAGATCTATCTATCCAATCTATCTTATCCTAATCTATCTTTTTACCGTAGAGAGATTGACAACCTCTCTTTCGCGTCGGGTTGCAAGTATTTGTTCTTTGTGTGCAGGTGCTGTATACGAGGTGTTGGTGGTCCTCCTACCGGTTCGATACCTTCGTTTCATAACTGAGGGAAATACTTACCGTCGATGTGCTGCATCATCCCTTCCTCTTTGGGGAAATACCGACGCAGTCTCAAGCCACGTCAAAGGAATTTCTAGCGCCGTTGCCAGGGAGGAAGCGGTCTCTTCTACCTACCAATCTCTGGCGCCGAGGAGACACCATCAACATCTATCAGGTTCCTAATCACAAATCTCATCTCCTTGCAATTACATTATTTGTCGTTTGCCTCTCGTTTTCCTCTCCCCCACTTCACCAAATTTGACGTTTTATTCGCCCTCTTTTTCGTTTGCCTTTTTCTCGCCGGATCTCTTTTTGTTTGCTTGTGTTGCCATGTGCCTTCTATTTGCTTGCATCTTCACTTGATAAAAATCAATTGATATGGATCCTCATCCACTTGCTAATCTTTTCAAAAGACCAAATTATGATGAACCAATTGCTAGTGAGTTGAGTGCACTTGATTATCTCCATGAAGTTTTGTTTGAAAATCATGAATCTGAAAATTTTGATTAAGTGTTGAAAGAATAAATTTATAAGGCGATTCAAGATAGCTCCGTATTGAAAAGCATGATTGCAATGTTGCTAGTATGAATTATCTAAATATCCATGATGCTAATGATATGCAAAGCTACAAGCTTGGGGGTGCTATGTTTGATGAAGATGATATTTTTAGTCCCCCAAGTTCTGATGAGCAAATTTACTATGATGATTGCATGCCTTCTATTCATGATGATGGTGATGACATGTATGCTATAATGAGTAATGATAACCATCAAACTTATCATCATGGTTTTAATTTGCGATGTGGTTATGTAAATCAAGTGTCTCATGATAGTTATTTTGTTGAGTTTGCTCCCACTACCATGGATGAAAAGGAATTTGCTTATGTGGAGAGTAATGAAAATTCTATGCTTGTGCATCATGAAAATAATGATTTATGTGATAGTTATATTGTTGAATTACTTCATGATGCTACTGAAATTTATTATGAGGGAGGAACATATGCTTGTAGGAATTGCAATAATATCAAGTTTCCTCTTTATATGTTCAAAGTTTTGAAGTTATGCTTGTTTTGCCTTCCTATGCTAGTTGATTCTTGTTCCCATAAATTGTTTGCTGACAAAATCCCTATGCATAGGAAGTGGCTTAGACTTAAATGTGCTTGTCATGAGGTTCATGATGCTCTCTTGCATATTTCAGTTAGTACTTTTTATGTGAGCATCATTGAAATCATCATGCCTAGCTAGGGGCGTAAAACGATAGCGCTTGTTGGGAGGCAACCCAATGAGTAAAATTATTTTCTTCTTTTTCTTTCTGTTTTTGAGTGTTGACACAATTATGCCTCTATTATGATTGTGTTTTTATGTTTTTTAGTGTTTGTGCCAAGTAAAGCCTTTAGGATGATTCATAAGATGAATAGAAACAGTGCTATATCTGAAACAGAAACTTTGCCTCCAGTGTGCGAATTTTCATTTTTTACTGGAACGTGATAATGAGCTGAAATTTTAACACAGTGTTTCTATACAAATTCTTTATGTTTTCCTAATTTTTCAGAATTTCTATAGGTACATAAGTATGGTTAGAGTACAGATTACTACAGACTGTTCTGTTTAAGACAGATTCTGTTTTCGTTGCATTGTGTGCTTTTTTCATGAATCTATGGTTTGTATTGAAGGGTATAAGCCATGGTAAAGTTAAAATAAAGTAGGTATAATGCAATAAAAAAATATGAATGGGTTTGCAGCAATACTTAAATAGTGATTTGCTTTATTATACTAACGGATCTCACGAAGGTTTTGTTGAGTTTTATGTGATTGAAGTTTTCAAGTTTTGGGTGAGATCACGATGGATGAAGGAATAAGGAGTGAAAAGAGCCTAAGGTTGGGGATGATGCAGCACCCCCAAGATATATCCAAAGATAAACAAGCAACTAAGCTAGGGGATGCCCCATGTGGCATCCCCTCTTTCTTCTAACGACCATCGGTATTTTACTTGGAGCTATATTTTTATTCGTCACATATCATGAGTTTTGCTTGGTGCGTCTTTTATCATTTGAGTCTTTGCTTGCTTTTCTTTTTAGTTTGTCATTAGTATCCTCGCAGGAGACACCTATTTGAGAGAGCATAAATTATGCTATGATTTGTTAGAATTGCTCTATATGCTTTACTTAAATTCTTTGAGCTATGGATTTTCTCTAGTGCTTCACTTATATCTTTTTGAGCACGGTGTGCTTGGAATTTTTTGTAGAAATACTCTCATGCTTCGCTTTGATTAATTCGAGAGTTAGTAAACTTTGAATAAATCCTCTCATGCTTCACTTATAGAATTTTAGAGATGAAATCTCTATCCTCATGTTCTTCACTTCAATTTATTTGAGCTTGTCAAAAGCAATGGCAATATATGAAACTAGTCCCAAA
Organism: Elymus sibiricus; assembly: GCA_039707655.1. NCBI lineage: Eukaryota > Viridiplantae > Streptophyta > Magnoliopsida > Poales > Poaceae > Elymus > Elymus sibiricus. The sequence goes on from CM077669.1 coordinate 275,578,642, forward strand.
GTGATAGATATTTAAGAGGGATATAATAAAAACTTTCATGAAGATCATTGGAAAAATTAAACTTGATTCCTTGTAATAGTTTTGAGACATGATGATAGTGACATGTAAGTCATGTTAGTGAGTAATTATGCTTTAGTAAGAATATTGGTGTTAACGTTTGTGATTCCCTATGCAAGCACGAAAGTCAATAGTTATGCAATGAAATTACATACTTATGGTGCATTATTCGGTGTTAGTCATGCTCAATGCTCGTTTATGTGAATTTTTGTTTCTTGGTTGGTTGCTTCTCAATCTATTTGCTAGCCTCCACTTGTACTAAGTAGAAATACTACTTGTGCATCCAAAATCCTTGAACCCAGTTTTGCCATATGATTCCACCATACCTACCTATATGTGGTATTTCTTTGCCGTTCTAAGCAAATTTGTGATACGTACATTTTGCATCATGATTTCCTACTGTTATTTATTATGTTTTGTTGAATAATAATGCTTTAGGGAGTGATTCTAATGCCTTTTCTCTCTTAATATGCAAGGTTTACACAAAGAGGGAGAATACCGGCAGCTGAAATTCTGGACCTGAAAAAAGCACATCAGAGATACCTATTCTGCACATCTCCAATGGAGCTGAAACTTTACAGAGTTTATTTTTGGAATTAATAAAAAATACTAGAGCAAAGAACTACCGGAGGGGGACACCCTGGTGGGCACAAGACACCATGGCGCGCCAGTCCCCCTGGGTGCGCCCTGGTGGGTTGTGCCCTCCTCCGACCACCTTCGGTGCCCATCTTCTGGTATATAATCACTTTTGACCTAGAAAAAATAAGGAGAGGACTTTCGGGACGGAGCGCCGCCGTCTCGAGGCGAAACTTGGGCAGGAGCACTTTTGCCCTCTGGCGGAGCGATTCCGCCGGGGGAACTTCCCTCCCGGAGGCAGAAATTGAAATTATCGTCATCACCAACACCCCTCTCATCTTAGCGAGGCCAATCTTCATCAACATCTTCAACAACACCATCTCCTCTCAAACCCTAGTTCATCTCTTGTGTTCAATCTTTGTATCGGAACCTCATATTGGTACCTGTGGGTGACTAGTAGTGTTGATTAACTTGCGTAGTTGATTACTATATGGTTTATTTGGTGGAAGATTATATGTTCAGATCCATTATGCTATTCAATACCCCTCCGATCTTGAGCATGATTATTATTTGTGAGTAGTTACCTTCGTTCTTGAGGTCACGGGAGAAGTCATGATGCAAGTAATCATGTGAATTTGATACGTGTTTGATATTTTGATATGTATGTTGTGATTCCCTTAGTGGTGTCATGTGAACGTCGACTACATGACACTTCACCATTCATGGGCGTAAGGGAATGCATTGTGGAGTAGTTATTATATGATGGGTTGCTAGAGTGACAGGAGCTTAAACCCTAGTTTATGCGCTACTTCGTAAGGGGCTGATTTGGACCCAAACGTTTAATGCTATGGTTAGATTTTATCTTAATACTTTTCTTGTAGTTGCAGATGCTTGCGAGGGGGTTAATCATAAGTGGGAGGTTTTTCAAGTAAGAACAGCACCCAAGCACCGATCCACCCACATATCAAATTATCAAAGTAGCGAACACAAATCAAACCAACATGATAAAAGTGACTAGATGAAATTCCCGTGTACCCTCAAGAACACTTTGCCTATTACTAGAGCCTGTTCTGGCCTGTCCTTTGCCACAAAAGGATTGGGCTAGCTTGCTGCACCTTATTTACCGTTACCGTTACTTGCTCGTTACCAATTATCTTGCTATCAAACTATCTGTTGCCTACAATTTCAGTGCTTGCAGAAATTACCTCGCTGAAAACCGCTTGTCATTTCCTTCTGCTCCTCGTTTGGTTCGACACTCTTACTTATCGAAAGGACTACGATTGATCCCCTATACTTGTGGGTCATCAAGACTCTTTTCTGGCGCCGTTACCGGGGAGTGAAGCGCTCTTGGTAAGTGGAAATCGGTAAGGAAAAACTTATACTACGTGCTGAAATTTATTGTTACTTGCTACAATGGAAAACAATCCTTTGAGGGGTTTGTTCGGGGTATCTTCACCTCGAACGGAACCACAATTAGTTGCCCCTCAACCTACTACACCTACTGAAAATATTGGTTATGAAATTCCTTCGGGTATGGAAGAACAACAGCTTGCTAAACCTTATGCAGGAGATGGAACTGAACATCCTAATATGCACCTATTATATGTGAACGAAATTTGTGTATTATTTAAGCTTGCAGGTTTACCCGGAGATGAAGCTAAGAAGAAGGTTTTCCCTTTATCTTTGAAGGGAAAAGCATTGACATGGTATATGCTATGTGATGATCTTGGATCGTGGAACTGGAATCGTTTGCATTTGGAATTCCACCAAAAGTTTTATCCCATGCATCTAGTTCAACGTGATCGGAATTATATATATAATGTTTGGCCTCGTGAAGGAGAAAGCATCGCTCTATCTTGGGGGAGGCTTAAGTCAATGTTATATTCATGCCCCAATCATGACATCCCAAGAGAAGTTATCATTCAGAATTTTTATGCTCGGCTTTCTCATAATGATCAATCCATGCTCGATACTTCTTGTGCTGGATCTTATATGAAGAAAACTATTGAATTCAAGTGGGATCTCTTGGAAAGAATTAAACGCAACTCTGAATATTGGGAACTTGACGAAGGTAATGATTCAGGTATAAAGCTTGAGTTTGATTGTGTTAAATCTTTTATGAATACCGATACATTTCACAAGTTTAGCACTAAATATGGACTTGACTCTGAGATAGTAGCCTGTTTCTGTGAAGCATTTGCTACTCACGTTGATCTCCCTAAGGAGAACAGGTATAAATATCATCCCCCTATTAAAGAACCGGTCATAGCTAAAGATGAAACCATAATTTACAATGTTGATCCAGATGTGCCTACCGCTTATATTGAAAAACTACCTTTCCCTGTTAGGATAAAGGAACATGCTAAGGTATCAACTGTGGTTCGTCAGAGTAATATTAGAGCACCTAAGCCCCTTGAGGAAATTAAAGTAGAACCTAGTGTTGCTATTGTTAAGGATATCTTGGTATAAAATATTGATGGGCATGTTATCTACTTCTGTGATGAAGCTGCTAGAATCGCCAAACCTGATGAAAAAGATAAACATAGACCCATAGAAGGCATGCCTGTTGTGTCAGTCAAAATAGGAGATCATTGCTATCATGGTTTATGTGATTTGGGTGCTAGTGTGAGTGCTATCCCTTTTACCTTATACCAAGAAATTATGGATGAAATAGCACCCGCTGAAATAGAAGACATTGATGTTACTATTAAACTGGCTAATAGAGACACCATCACACCACATGGGATTGTTAGAGATGTTGAAGTCTTATGTGGGAAAGTAAAATACCCTACTGATTTTCTAGTTCTTGGATCCCCACAAGATGACTTTTGTCCCATTATGTTTGGTAGACCTTTCTTGAGCACCGTCAACGCTAAGATAGATTGTGAAAAACAAACTGTCGGTGTTAGTTTTGGTGGTGTGTCTCATGAGTTTAATTTTTTACAAGTTGAGTAGCCAACCTCGTGATAGAGCGTTATCTAGTAGGGATGAAATAATTGGTCTTGCTTCTATTGCCGTGCCTCCTTCCGATCCATTAGAACAATATTTGCTTGACCATGAAAATGATATGCACTTGCGTGAAAGAAATGAAATAGATCAAATTTTCTTTGAACAACAACCTCTCCTGAAATACAATTTGCCTATTGAAACTCTTGGAGGTCCTCATCCACCTAAAGGTGATCCTGTGTTTGAATTAAAGCAATTGCCTGATACTTTGAAGTATGCTTATCTTGATGAGAAAAAGATATATCTTGTTATTATTAGTGCTAACCTTTCAAAACATGAAGAAGAAAGATTATTAAAAGTTCTAAGGAAGCACCGGGCTGCTATTGGATATACTCTTCATGATCTTAAGGGCATTAGTCCCACTCTATATTAGCACAAGATTAATATGGAACCTGATGCTAAACCCGTTGTTGATCATCAACGACGATTAAATCCCAAGATGAAAGAAGTGGTAAGAACTAAAATATTAAAGCTTCTGGAAGCAGGTATAATCTATCACATTGCTGATAGTAGATGGGTGAGTCCCGTTCATTGTGTCCCTAAGAAAGGAGGTATTACCGTTGTTCCTAATGATAAAAATGAACTCATTCCACAAAGAATTGTCACTGGCTATAGAATGGTAATTGATTTTAAGAAATTGAATAAAGGTACTAGAAAATATCATTACCCTCCGCCTTTCATTGATCAAATGCTAGAAAGATTATCTAAGCACACACACTTTTGTTTCCTGGATGGATATTCTGGTTTCTCTCAAATACTTGTGTCACAATCTGATCAAGAGAAAACCACCTTTACTTGCCCTTTTGGAACCTATGCTTATAGACGTATGCCTTTTGGTTTATGCAATGCACCTGCTACCTTTTAAAGATGTATGACTGCTATATTCTATGACTTTTGTGAAAAGATTGTGGAGGTTTTCATGGATGATTTTTCCGTTTATGGGACTTATTTTGATGATTGCTTAAGCAACATTGATCAAGTTTTGCAGAGATGTGAACAAACTAATCTTGTCTTGAATTGGGAGAAGTGCCACTTTATGGTTAATCAAGGCATTGTCTTGGGACATCAAATATTTGAACGAGGTATTGAGGTGGATAAAGGCAAAGTTGATGCAATTGAGAAAATGCCATGTCCTAAAGATATTAAAGGTATTCAAAGTTTCCTTGGTCATGCTGGTTTCTATAGGAGGTTCATAAAAGACTTATCTAAAATTTCTAGGCCTCTTACAAATATTTTGCAAAAGGATATCCCTTTTGTTTTTGATGATGATTGTGTGGAAGCCTTTGAAACACTGAAGAAAGCCTTAACCTCTTCACCTATCGTTCAACCACCTGATTGGAACTTGCCTTTTGAAATTATGTGTGATGCTAGTGATTATGCTGTTGGTGCTGTTCTAGGACAAAGAGTTGATAAAAAATTGAATGTTATCCGTTATGCTAGCAAAACTCTAGACAATGCTCAACGAAATAATGCTACTACTGAAAAAAAATTAGCAGTTGTGTTTGCATGTGATAAATTTAGATCCTACATTGTTGACTCTAAAGTTATTGTTCACACGGATCATGTTGCTATAAAATATCTTATGAAAAAGAAAGATGCTAAACCTAGACTTATTAGGTGGGTTCTCTTGCTTCAAGAATTTGACTTACATATCGTTGATAGGAAGGAACCTGAGAACCCCGTAGCTGATAACTTGTCTAGGTTAGAAAATATTCTTGATGACCCACTACCTATTGATGATAGTTTCCCTGACGAATAGTTAGCCGCAATAAATGTTTCTCAAAATACTCCTTAGTATGCTGATTATGCTAACTACATTGTTGCTAAATATATACCACCTAGCTTCACATACCAACAAAAGAAAAAATTCTTCAATGATTTAAGACATTACTTTTGGGACGACCGACATCTTTATAAAGAAGGAGTAGCTGATATTATTAGACGTTTTGTACCTGAGCAAGAACAGGAACAAATCCTATGGAAATGTCATTCCGAAGCTTATGGAGGACATCATGCGGGAGATAGAACTGCTCACAAGGTATTGCAATCTTGTTTTTATTGGCCTACTCTCTTCAAGGACGCCCATAAGTTTGTCTTGTCTTGTGATGAATGTCAAAGAATTAGTAATATCGGTAAGTGTCAGGAAATGCCTATGAATTATTCACTTATTGTCGAACCATTTGACGTTTGGGGGTTTGATTATATGGGACCTTTTCCTTCCTCTAATGGGTACACTCAAATTTTGGTTGTTGTTGATTATGTCACTAAGTGGGTAGAAGCTATTCCAACTAGTAGTGCTGATCACCACACCTCCATTAAAACGCTTAAAGAAGTTATCTTCCCGAGGTTTGGAGAGCCTAGATACTTAATGACTGATGGTGGTTCACACTTTATTCATGGTGTTTTCCGTAAGATGCTTGCTAAATATGATGTTAACCATAGAATTGCATCACCCTATCATCCTCAATCTAGTGGTCAAATTGAACTTAGGAATAGAGAAATAAAATTAATATTACAAAAAACTGTCAATAGGTCTCGAAAGAATTGGTCTAAGAAACTAGATGATGCACTTTGGGCCTATAGAACAGCTTATAGAAATCCTATGGGTATGTCTCCATACAAAATGGTATATGGAAAAGCTTGTCATTTGCCTCTAGAATTTGAACATAGAGCATTTTGGGCAATTAAAGAACTCAACTATGATTTCAAACTTGCCGGTGAGAAGAGGCTATTTGATATTAGCTCACTAGATGAATGGAGAACCCAAGCCTACGAAAATGCCAAACTATTCAAAGTAAAAGTTAAAAGGTGGCTTGACAAAAGAATCCAAAAGCTGGAATTCAAAATAGGAGACTATGTTCTTTTGTTCAACTCCCGTTTAAGATTTTTTGCAGGTAAGCTTCTCTCCAAATGGGAAGGACCTTATATTATCGAAGAGGTTTATCGTTCTGGAGCTATCAAGATTAATAATGCCGAAGGTACTAACCCGAAGGTGGTCAATGGACAAAGAATTAAGCACTATATTTTAGGTATGCCTATTAACGTTGAAAGCAATGTTATCCAAATCATGACACCGGAGGAACACATAAAAGAAACCTTCCGGAACACTCCAGAATTCTGAAAAAAATAGGAGGTACGTGATACGGTAAATAAACGAACTCCAAAAAATCTGCAAAAATATATTTTGTTAGTTTTGGAATATTAGAAAATTTTGGAAATTATGAAATAAACCGGAAGGCGATCGAGGTGAGCACGATACACCAGGGCATGCCAGGCCCCCCTGGGCGCGCCCTGGTGGGTTGTGCCCACCTCGGACACCTTCCCGACTTTGTTTTCCTTCCATATGCTTGTTTCCCAAGAATAAAAATTCTCTATATATACCCCCGATTGTTTTGACGACCGCATCGCAGAAAAATTCTCTGTTCTTGTTTTGTTGCTATTTTCCTATCAGATCTACCAGCCTAGGCATCATGTCTTCTCCCTCCTCCAATAACTTAGAAGAAGATGCCTGGCTAATGAAGATGGAGCTGAAGAGGGAGGAGCCAACAGAAGCTAACAGGGAAGACAAGGGCAAGGAGGCTGTGGAAGATAAGTCCCCAGAAGGAGGGCAATCCATGCCAACAAAGGAGGGGGGAGAAGAAGATATCCTTCAACCTTATTACAGTCATCTCACCCCTATTGAAATCGAAACATTTAGAGCTTTCAAAGCGGTTCGTGTTCAGAATAAAATTCTCATTCGTGAAAATATTTTGCTAGAGGAGCACATAAATACCCTTCGGAGAGTCATCCACAAATTGGAGTACCTTTTGAGTCTAAAGTGTGACATCTCTACACCACCACCTTCTTCATCACCACCACCTAAGGAGACTTGAGCACACGGGTATGGGCACTCCCCTTGGCTTGAGCCAAGGTTGGGGGAGGTGCCCCGGTATCGTATCACCATCACTTTTATTCACCTTTACCTATTTTAATTCTATCTTTAGTTTTCCTTTGATTTAGTTGAATAAAAGTTTAGCATGATCTATTTTGGTGTGTTAGTTTCGTGGCCTATATATCTATGTAATCGAGTGAGAGTTATATAATAAAGTTTAGTTTGAGTTTTTGCCCCTCTACTTTCTTGTTGCAGTCAAAATAAAAGGAAAGAGAAATAAATAAAAAAATCATATGCAAATCTTATGGTGAGTAATGAAATCACATAAGGAAAAGTATAACTAGTAAAATTTATTGGAGATTGACAAACATAGCATTGGTCAATGATGCAATTCATGAAAGAATTAATAAGGGAAGAGAAGATCCACATGCAAATACAGTGTCTTGGACATCTTTTATGATTGTGAGCCCTAATTAAATATTATATGTCAAAATGGTTGACGTTGGACAAGGAAGGCAACGTAATGATTTTGTTTGTTCATATCCACATAGAAGTTATATTGTCATAGATCCTTCAACATGTGGTGCTTGCTCAATATCTTTGCTAGCCAAAAATTCCGCACTAAGTAGAAATACTACTTGTGCATCCAAAAACTCAAACCCAAATTCATTCTTTGAGAGTACACCATACCTACCTACGGATCGAGTAAGATCCTTCAAGTAAGTTGTCATCGGTGCAATAAGGCAATAAAAATTTGAAAGTGCGTTATATCGACTAGAGGGGGGGTGAATAGGCGATTTTTACAAATTCATCACTGAGGAATTTCAACTTGAGGAATTTGAAATGTGATGAATAACTAGCAGCGGAATAAGTACTCAAGTGCATACGAAGCATAGCGATCGCATAGTCATCATGATGAAATAACGCATGCACAGATTACAGGTAGCGTGATACAGGATAAGCAGGTGAGGAACAAGGTAGCTTGAAGAATTTGAGGTGAGGAAATTGCGAAAGTCTTCAGTCAAATTCTTCAAACAGTATCGATGAATTTCATCAACAAGTATACGAGGAATGAAAGGGTTGAGGAAATAGAACCAGGTAGCTCGATGAAGACAATGATTTGATGACCCAGTTCCAACTGCTGTGACAGTCGTACGTCTGGTTTGGAGTGGCCTGGTATTTAAACCAGAAGACACACAGTCCCAGGACACACAATCCTTACCATATTCTCCTCGAGCTAAGGTCACACAGACCTCGCCCAACACTCGTGGTAAGTCTTCAGGGTAGACATCCAAAACCCTCACAAACTGGTCACCCGGAGATCCACAATTGACTGCTGGATGCTCTAGACCAAGGTCACTTCGTGATCCCCAATTGACTGCAGGATGCACTAGACCATGACGCCTAACCGTCTGGAAGATACACAGTCTTCAAAGGTAACAAGCGTCGGTTCCACACAAGAACAATTTCTTCAGTGATGCTCAATCACTTTGGGTTTGGTTGTTTGGTTTGGGGTTTTTCCTCACTGATGATTTTCTCTCAAAGTCCTCGAGGAATGGGATTCTCTCAAATGACAAGTGTCAGTTCTCTCTCAGAGCAGCCAACCAACTAGTGGTTGTGGGGGGTGGCTATTTATAGCCAGGGTGCAACTCGACATGATAAGACATAAATGCCCCCAATGATATGACCGTTATGTGGATAGGATGATTGGGGACAGCTGGCACTTAGCACAGCAACGGTCGGAATTTCGAACTATGAAAGTCCTCAGGCTTATCATATTCCTCACTTGTAGGCAATTCGCACTGGCGAAATCCTAACTCCTCAGTCAGACCAATTTCCTCAGAGACCAGAAGATCATCGTCTCTGTCACTGAAGAACTTGACTGAACTGCAACAGATTTCCAAAGGCTTCACTCGAAGGATTGGATATGTTGAGGCTTTTGAGTTGAGCATCAGTTGGAAATTTTCCTTAGTATTACCTCGGCCCCCTTTAACAGTATGGTGTTTCCTATGACTCAAAGAAAGGAAATTAAACTACGAAAACAAAAGTCTTCACGCTTCATAGTCCTCGTTCATATCTTCAAGGTCACACCAACTTCTTCTTTTTCAAAGTCTTCAGGGAATACCAAATTCTTCAGCAAAGTCTTCACCAAAGTCTTCAGTTGAAGACATACATTTTTAGGGGTCGATAATCTCCGAATGTATCAAACTCCTCAGTGACTTATAGAGCCTGTGTACACTTACAAACGCATTAGTCTCTTCACCTATAAGTCTTCAATACACCAAAATCACTAAGGGGCACTAGATGCACTAACAAAATTGCTTCTAAAAGTGTTTTGATCAATTAGTGGAAGAGAAAATTGAGCGCTATACGAACTTATGATGGCAAAGTAATAAAAGCGACAGACTGCATAATAAAGGTTGCTATCATAGGGGGCAATATAGCGTGACGTTTTTTTACATTACGGGATTGGGCATACAAACCAAAAAGCGCATGACAACCTCTGCTTCCCTCTGCAAAGGGACTATCTTTTACTTTTATGCAAGAGTGAAAGTATTCTTCCCTATTCCTTTTTGCTTTTTTCTTTTGCAAGCATCATGTGGTGAGAAAAGATCTAGGCACATATATCCAGTTGGATGTGAGTGGGCATGAGTTATTATTGTTGACATCACCCTTGAGGTGAATACGTTGGGAGGTGAAACTATAAGCCCCTATCTTTCTATGTGTCCGGTTGAAACTTTTTGCTCATAGGTATGCTGTTGTAACACCCAAAAAATCGGGTTATCGATTTTTGTGCTGTTATTACTTCCTAGCTTTTCTCTCCCAAATTTTTTTCCTCTGGAATCTGGCAAGTGACCAAGTGAATCCAGGCAATCCTCAACTTCTCAATGCCTTTCCCATGTTCTTGTGCCAGCCAACCCTTCGTCAGTAAACCCCGAATCTTATTCAAACCCTAGTTCCAAAATATTGGAACTGGAAATCCTGCCTTTGTGTTTACAAAGGAGCTATCATTTTCTTTGCTCAATTAATCCTCCCAAAATTTCCAGAGATCCTCCTTCATCCATACACCCTAGATGTGCAAAAATATTGTCAAGTCATATGCAATATTTCTCATCTAGAATTAATTTCTTTTTCTGCCTTTCTGAGGAATTAAATCTAGGAAAATATCAATCCATCTCCCAAGCTCAAGAAAACTTGTGGAGATATTCTTTGTGATCATATTGAGCTCTCATAAAAATATTGGCCATAATTAAATAGTGGAAATTGCATTTTCCTATTTAAAGAAAATATCTCAATTTGGGGCCTTTCCAAAGGAACTACCATTTTGGTAGCTAGGAAAAATCCCAATTAATTTGTGGAGCTTCTCATCTCCATATCTTCCCCATTTCCACCAAAATATCAAGTTCCACAAATCAAAATTTGAGCACCACATCCCTTTGCAAATTCTGTCCAGATTTTCTGTTTGCAAAGGAAGTGCTTGATTCCTTGATCTCCTTGGGCTGAAATTTTGCAGGGTGATTCATTATGAGAAATTACCCTTGTCCACCAAAAATCAGCCCATTCCATCTAGCCAATCTTCCTCAGCAAATTATCCAAGTATCTGTCCAGATTGGAGCACTGTGAAGGAAGTACCATTTGTACTTATGCAAATGGTATGAAATTTTTACAGTGTCTCCATATGCCTAAATCATTGATCTCCACAAAATTTGGGCCATGTTCATCTAGCCAATTGATGCCAGCATCATCATCTTCATTTCTGGTCAGATTGCCACTTTGCAAAGGAAGTACCATCTAGAGTTAATTGTTTGAGCTGAAACTTTGCCAAGTTCATCACCTTAGTGGATGTTTAACCCCTGACCAAGATCATGCCAATAGGAGCACTGTGATGGCCACCGCACAGCACAAACACATGGCTGCCAGCTGTTGTTTAACTTTGGTGTAGTCACACCAGAGCTCACTTTTCTTGCTTAAGAGGTCAAGTCATCTCAGTGTAGAGTGTAGAACAGCCTAGACATGTTTTGGCCTCGAGCAGGGCGTGGCAAGGCCCTGGCCACGTGGTGACCATGGGCAGAGCACGCCAAATGCACTGCTCTGTGCCAGATCCTTCGGGAGCTCCTTTCCAGTGAGCTCCAGCTTGTCCGGGAGCGTCTAAGAGCTCCCCATCGCGCGCGTGAACCCTCTGGAGCTCTCTCCCCCTTGTCCTCTAGCCGTGGCTGCCTCTGTCGCCGTCCCGAAGCTCCGGTCGCCGTCCCGAAGCTTCAGCCGCCATCGCGAAGGCCCTTCCCCGAGCTATTTAAGCAAGTCCCCGAGCCTCCCGAGCAGCAACAACCCCAGCCCCCTCCTCCAATCGAGCCTGGAGCCACTTTCCCTCCCTATGTCCGGTGTGCCGCCACCGGACCCCCATGTCAATGTCAGCTCCAGAGCCCTCTCCCTCTCCTCTCCGTCCGCTTCCCTGGCCGCTGCAGGACCCCGCGAAGCTGCTGCCGTCCCCGGCACCTCCGGTGATGTGCCGCCGAAGTAGCGGCTTCGGAGGCCGTGGCTGCCTCCCTGCCGACCGTGGGCACCTTCCCTCTAGGCCCCTCGAGCTCCCCGGCGACCACCCGCGGGTGCGGGACGGCGCCACGAGGCCGCCCGGCTCGTCGAAAGGCGCAGCCATGCGGGGGAGCGCCGGCGAGGCCGAGCCACCGCAGCCTTCCCCTGTCTCTGTCGGGGCCGGCGACGACCAGAGGAGAAGATAGGAGAAAGAGAGAGAAGAAGTCAACGTGGACCCCGCTCGTAAGTGAGAGGAGCTGACGCGGCCGGGCCCGCCGTCAGATTTAGTGGAGGCGCCTTCGGCACAGTGCGCTTCGTAGCTTTGAAAGCGTATTCCGAAGAATACGTTTTCTAATTCCCAGCCGCCGGCCGAAGGTGTTGAATTGTGAACGTTCGTCCATTAAGCACCGAAATGGACACTATTCTGTCTATTTTGTCGCCTAACGAATGAACAGCCGTAACTGTGCAACCGTAGCTCCGATCGAGGTAAAACCAATGCCCACTTCTTCGTCTTGTCGAGCCCGTTCTGCTGGTACCACTTTCATAATGTTTTCACATTGTGAAAATGACCATTTTGCCGTTGCCCTATATCTGGCCCCTCTGTGAGGGAACCCCTTTCCGGCGAATTCTTCCGCGAGGTGATTGCACTTCCTGCCGGCATGTTCATCGACCCCAGGCAAGCCAACCTCTTATCATGAGCTCCGAACTTGCGTGATGACTTTGCTTGCACCCTGTGTGTTTATTTTACATCCGTACCACCTGTTAGTCCGCATTTGCATACACTTGTCGTGCCACCCGTATTAGATGTTAGCCCTACTTTTCATCTAAAGGTTATGACTTGTTCTCATACTTTGCCATGCTAGTAATTATATTGCTAATGACATAGTCCTGTTAGTACTATGGTTGATCTCATGCCATGACTATCAGTACTATGATCTTGCTATGCTAGCACCTACAGTTGTCGGTGAAATGGTACGATGATGGGTAGGTGGAGTTGGATTAATAAACTAAACTTAGTTGGTTGATCCTGAGTCACCTGTCCGGGCTTACCCGTGCAACCACATTTGCCGGTATGGGACGGCCTTGAGTTGGTCTGATCGCGTGCTCTTTCACCGGTACCACCAGACAGGGAGGGTTATGCGTGCACGCTATCCTGATCAGGTAGGTGGCGATAACCCTGTGAGCCAGTTGAGTTATGTGGGTACCCGTCCCCGTTTGGGACAGTTTAGTTTGGCCACGACGGTGGCAGGTGTCATGAGGACACTAGGGCCACCCAGGGCAGGACTCCGGGGGAGGATGAATGCCAGTGGTACGATGGGAGAGTCACGGGCCAGGCAGGTTTCGTTGGAGCAACGCTGGTCCACCCGAATGGGATCACGAGGTCAGGTACTCCATGGTGTGGGTAAAGTGCGCAACCTCTGCAGAGTGTAAAATCTATTCGAATAGCCACGTCCACGGTATTGGACAGCCCGTCCAGACCTCACTAGGTGGCCAACCGTAACGGTGATAACAAGGATGGAGAAACTGGTATTGTGTTCAGAAGTGCTCATTGAGTCATGAGTATTTCGAGGGTTGTGGGACAACCCAGAAGAGAGTAAGTTGGTATTCGGTAACAATAAGTACTCTAAGCACCTAATGTGATCATTGCCATACCATGTAGTTGATAGACCTAAATCCATGTTACGCCATGCTTGATCCCTGTTTCCCCGTTAATTCCATGCCATGTTTAAAATTAATTCATGCATAGCATAGGGCTTGCTTTGTTATCTACTTGTTTGGATGCTATGTATTTGGTTGTCTTGTGAGTACATTCAAAGTACTCACCTGGCCTTGCACGTGGCCAGTTGCAGGAGAAGGTTCGTCGTGCTAGATCGTAACCCAGCCAGTCCTGTGAGTTATGGAGCCTAGCCAGAGACGTCGTTGCCGCTGAACCAAGACCTTAGCTGCCATTTAGTTAGCCTTGGAGCTATGTAATATTGTTGTAAGCAACAATATTGTAATATCCCATTTCATTTAATAAAGCCATTTTATGCCTGGAATTGCTGTATCATGTCTTTGACGTGCGCGAGATCTTATCCTGGGGCTGGCGTGCGTCGGCCCTCTATCGGGGTGCCACAGCTGTGAGTGTTAGCAATCATAGAAGACTAAATGATGGTTGAGTATGTCGACTTGCCAAAAGGCTCCGACATGAGACCCTTCCTGAAAATATGATGAATTGTAGTTGCAAAGTTGACTGAGAACATAGTTTGTTGGTTTTCAATAAGGTTTATGCTTTATACTTCTATGTTGTGATGAATTGTTACTTGTTCATGAGAAGTTATATCATGAAAGTATATGAATAAGTTTTATGATAGAGTTTGTTGCTGTTATGATAATAAGCATGATGCTTCTATGTCCGTATTTTTTTTATCGACACCTCTCTCTCAAACCATGTGGACATGCTTTTCAATTTCGGCTTTTCTCTTGAGGACAAGCGAGGTCTAAGCTTGGGGGAGTTGATACGTCCATTTTGCATCATGATTTCCTACTGTTATTTATTATGTTTTGCTGAATAATAATGCTTTAGGGAGTGATTCTAATGCCTTTTCTCTCATAATACGCAAGGTTTACACAAAGAGGGAGAATACTGACAGCTGGAATTCAGGACCTGAAAAAAGCACATCGGAGATACCTATTCTGCACATCTCCAATGGAGCTGAAACTTTACGGAGATTATTTTCGGAATTAATAAAAAATACTGGAGCAAAGAACTGCCGGAGGGGCCCACCCTGGTGGGTTGTATCCTCCTCGGCCCACCTCCGGTGCCGATCTTTTGGTATATAATCACTTTTGGCCTAGAAAAAAATAAGGAGAGGACTTTCGGTATGGAGCGCCACTGTCTCGAGGCGGAACTTGGGCAGGAGCACTTTTGTCCTCCAGCGGAGCGATTCCGCCGGGGGAAATTTCCTCCCGGAGGGGGAAATCGAAGCTACCATCATCACCAACACCCCTCTCATCTTTGGGAGGCCAATCTTCATCAACATCTTCAACAACACCATCTCCTCTAACCCTAGTTCATCTCTTGTGTTCAATCTTTGTACCGGAACCTCAGATTGGTACCTGTGGGTGACTAGTAGTGTTGATTACCTTGCGTAGTTGAATACTATATGGTTTATTTGTTGGAAGATTATATGTTCAGATCCATTATGCTATTCAATACCCCTCTGATCTTCAGCATGATTATTATTTGTGAGTAGTTACCTTTGTTCTCGAGGTCACGGGAGAAGTCATGTTGCAAGTAATCATGTGAATTTGATATGTGTTTGATATTTTGATGATATGCATGTTGTGATTCCCTTAGTGGTGTCATGTGAACGTCGACTACATGACACTTCACCATTCATGGGCCTAAGGGAATGCATTGTGGTGTATTTATTAGATGATGGGTTGCTAGAGTGACAGAAGCATAAACCCTAGTTTGTGCGCTACTTCGTAAGGGGCTGATTTGGACCCAAACGATTAATGCTATGGTTAGATTTTATCTTAATACTTTTCTCGTAGTTGCGGATGCTTGCAAGGGAGTTAATCATAAGTGGGAGGTTGTTCAAGTAAGAACAGCACCCAAGCACCGGTCCACCCATATATCAAATTATCAAAGTAGCGAACACGAATCAAGCCAACACGATAAAAGTGACTAGATGAAATTCCCGTGTACCCTCAAGAACACTTTGCCTATTACTAGAGACTGTTTTGGCTTGTCCGTTGCCACAAAAGGATTGGGCTACCTTGCTGCACCTTATTTACCGTTACCGTTACTTGCTCGTTACTAATTATCTTGCTATCAAACTATCTTTTACCTACAATTTCGGTGCTTGCAGAAATTACCTTTTTGAAAACCACTTGTCATTTCCTTCTGCTCCTCGTTAGGTTCGACACTCTTACTTATCGAAAGGACTACGATTTATCCCCTATACTTGTGGGTCATCAATTTGTATGTGCCATCTCTAATTTTCAAAATGAATTTCCTTTTTGTGTGCTCGTACCGCTCATGAAACGGTAGGGGGTGTCCAATATTTTTCCATGCTAGATGTGTTATCCTTAAGATGAGTGTTTATTCACTTGTCATTGCACGAGAGTACGGCTGTAATAGGGATGCCGAGTCCCGAAATGATTTTTTTTTTACTTTTTGTTTCAAATAATAAATTCCTTGGAAAGTGTTGGTATGGAAGGCAACTGTGGATACGTCCAGCCATGGATTGTGAAAGAATGGTGGAAAAAGGAATAAACTTTACTTTATGTTTGGGAACTTCCAATGATATATCTAGCATGGAAAGTATTGTGAACTACTTTGTCATTTTCGTTGACACGAAAGGCATGCCACTCAAAACATTTCTCTCTCTCAATTTAAACTTTGAGCTCTGGCACCTCTACAAATCCCTACTACCCTCTGCGAAGGGCCTATCTATTTACTTTATGAATTTTTTATTTTTTATTTGAGTCTCCATCTTCTCTTATAAGGCACCAACTAGGGGGCACTATGATCATACTTGAGCATTGGGTGTAGTTAATATTTTAGTGTGTTTCATGAATGGATCAATGATTGAGCATGATGGGCTAGGGATAACTTTCTTTAGTGTTGATATTTTGAAAGACATGGTTGCTTGTTGGCATGCTTGAGTATTAAAGTCATTATGTTAAAACTAGACTATTGCTTTGAACCATCTAAAATTCCAAATGTCCATGTTACAAAAGAAAAGATTATGTGATGAACATGTTAGGCAGCATTCCACATCAAAAATTCTATGTTTATCATTTACCTACTCGAGGACGAGTAGGAATTAAGCTTGGGGATACTGATACGTCTTCAACGTATCTATAATTTTTGCTTGTTCCATGCTGTTATATTATCAATCTTGGATGTTTTACAATCATTTTATAGCAACTTTATATCATTTTTTGGGACTAACCTATTGACATAGTGCCAAAGTGCCAGTTGCTGTTTTTGCTTGTTTTTTACTTCGCAGAATATCAGTACCAAACAAAGCGCAAACACCGCGAAACTTTTTGGAGATTTTTTTCTGGGCCAGAAGACATCCAGTGGGCCAAAGAAGTACCAGAGGGCATGGTCGAGGAGACCACAACCCACCAGGGCACGCTAGAGGCCCCTGGTGTGGCCTGGTGTGTTGTGCCCTCCTCAGGATGCCTCTCCATCGCCTCTGATGCCTATAAAATCCCAAATATTCCAAAAACCCTAGAGGAGTCGACGAAAAACACATCCAACCGGCACAAGTTCCAGAACCACGAGATCCAATCTAACACCATCACGAAGGGGTTCGTCATCCTCATTGGTGCCTCTCCGATGATGCGTGAGTAGTCCACCATAGACCTACGGGTCCGTAGGAAGTAGCTAGATGGCTTACTCTCTCTCTTTTGATTCTCAATACAATGGTCTCTTGGAGATCTACTCGATGTAACCTTTTGCGGTGTGTTTGTTGGGATCCGATGAATTTTGAGTTCATGATCAGTTTCTATCCATGAATATTATTTGATTCTTCTTTGATCTCTTATATGCATTATTAGTTATAGCCTCGTATTTCTTCTTCGAATCTTTGGTTTAGTTAGGCCAACTAGATTGATTTTTCTTACCATGGGAAGAGGTGCTTTGTGATGGGTTCGATCTTGCTGTGTCCTCTCCTAGTGACAGAAGGGGCAGCGAGGCACACATGTATCGTTGCTATTAAGGATAACAAGATGGGGTCTGTTCCTACATGAATAGATCTTGTCTACATCATGTCAACGTTCTTATTGCATTACTCCATTTTTCCATGAACTTAATACACTAGATGCATGCTAGATAGCGGTCGATGTGTGGAGTAATAGTAGTAGATGCAGAATCGTTTCGGTCTACTAATCTTGGACGTGATGCCTATATAATGATCATCGCCTTGGATATCGTCATGATTATTTGATCTTCTATCAATTGCCCAACATTAATTTGTTCACCCACCGTGTGCTATACTCATGAGAGAAGCCACTAGTGATACCTACGGCCCCCGGGTCTACCTTTCCAACATATTGCTTTCCGATCTATCTTTTTGCCGCTTTTGTTTTCAGATCAATTATTCCAAAAACCCAAAAATACCTTGCTGCACTTTTTATTTGCCTCTTTTATTTTGCGTTCTTGAGAGATCTATCTATCCAATCTATCTTATCCTAATCTATCTTTTTACCGTAGAGAGATTGCCAACCTCTCTTTCGCGTCGGGTTGCAAGTATTTGTTCTTTGTGTGCAGGTGTTGTTTCCGAGGTGTTGGTGATCCTCCTACCGGTTCGATACCTTGGTTTCATAACTGAGGGAAATACTTACCGTCGCTGTGCTGCATCATCCCTTCCTCTTTGGGGAAATACCGACGCAGTGTCAAGCCACGTCAAAGGAATTTCTAGCGCCGTTGTCGAGGAGGAAGCGGTCTCTTCTTCGTGCCAATCTCTGGCGCTGAGGAGACACCATCAACATCTATCAGGTTCCTAATCACAAATCTCATCTCCTTGCAATTACATTATTTGCCGTTTGCCTCTCGTTTTCCTCTCCCCCACTTCACCAAATTTGTCGTTTTATTTGCCCTCTTTTTCGTTTGCCTTTTTCTCGCCGGATCTCTTGTTGTTTGCTCGTGTTGCCATGTGCCTTCTATTTGCTTGCATCTTTTCTTGCTAAAAATGTATTGATATGGATCCTCATCCAATTGCTAATCTTTTCGAAAGACCAAATTATGATGAACCAATTGCTAGTGAGTTGAGTGCACTTGATTATCTCCATGAAGTTTTGTTTGAAAATCATGAATCTGAAAATTTTGATTAAGTGTTGAAAGATGAAATTTATAAGGCGATTCAAGATAGCTCCTTATTGAAAAGCATGATTGCAATGATGCTAGTATGAATTCTCTAAATATCCATGATGCTAATGATATGCAAAGCTACAAGCTTGGGGGTGCTATGTTTGATGAAGATGATATTTGTAGTCCCCCAAGTTCTGATGAGCAAATTTAGTATGATGATTGCATGCCTTCTATTCATGATGATGGTGATGACACGTATGCTATAATGAGTAATGATATTTAATTTGCAATGTGGTTATGTCAATCAAGTGTCTCATGATAGTTATTTTGTTGAGTTTGTTCCCACTACCATGGATGAAAAGGAATTTGCTTATGTGGAGAGTAATGAAAATTCTATGCTTGTGCATCATGAAAAAAATGATTTATGTGATAGTTATATTGTTGAATTCCTTCATGATGCTACTGAAATTTATTATGAGGGAGGAACATATGCTTGTAGGAATTGCAATAATGTCAAGTTTCCTCTCTATTTGTTCAAAGTTTTGAAGTTATGCTTGTTTTGCCTTCCTATGCTAGTTGATTCTTGTTCCCATAGATTGTTTGCTGACAAAATCCCTATGCATAGGAAGTGGCTTAGACTTAAATGTGCTTGTCATGAGGTTCATGATGCTCTCTTGCATATTTCAGTTACTACTTTTTATGTGAGCATCATTGAAATCATCATGAGGTTCATTTTTTACTGGAACGTGATAATGAGCTGAAATTTTAACACAGTGTTTCTATACAAATTCTTTATGTTTTCCTAATTTTTCAGAATTTCTAGAGTTACATAAGTATGGTTAGAGTACAGATTACTACAGACTGTTCTGTTTAAGACAGATTCTGTTTTCGTTGCATTGTGTGTTTTTTTCATGAATCTATGGTTTGTATTGAAGGGTATAAGCCATGGTCAAGTTAAAATAAAGTAGGTATAATTCAATAATAAAATATGAATGGGTTTGCAACAATACTTAAATAGTGATTTGCTTTATTATACTAACGGATCTCACGAAGGTTTTGTTGAGTTTTGTGTGATTGAAGTTTTCAAGTTTTGCTTGAGATCACGATGGATGAAGGAATAAGGAGTGAAAAGAGCCTAAGGTTGGGGATGATACAACACTCCCAAGATATATCCAAAGAGAAACAAGCAACTAAGCTTGGGGATGCCCCGAGTGTCATCCCCTCTTTCTTCTAACGACCATCGGTATTTTACTTGGAGCTATAATTTTATTCGTCACATATCATGAGTTTTGCTTGGTGCGTCTTGTATCATTTGGGTCTTTGCTTGCTTTGCTTTTTAGTTTGTCATTAGTATCCTTTCTGGACACACCTATTTGAGAGAACCAAAATTATGCTATGATTTGTTAGAATTGCTCTATATGCTTTACTTAAATTCTTTGAGCTATGGATTTGCTCTAGTGCTTCACTTATATCTTTTTGAGCACGGTGTGCTTGGAAATTTTTGTAGAAATACTCTCATGCTTAACTTTGATTAATTTGAGAGCTACTACATTTTGAAGAAATCCTCTCATCCTTCACTTATATTATTTTTAGAGATGAAATCTCTATCCTAATGTTCTTCACTTAAATTTGTTTGAGCTTGTGAAAAGCAATGGCAATATATGAAATTAGTCCCAAAGTGATAGATATTTAAGAGGGATATAATAAAAACTTTCAAGAAGATCATTAGACAAATTAAACTTGATTCCTTGTAATAGTTTTGAGACATGATGATAGTGATATGTAAGTCATGTTAGTGAGCAATTATGCTTTAGTAAGAATATTGGTGTTAACGTTTGTGATTCCCTATGCAAGCACGAAAGTCAATAGTTATGCAATGAAATTACATCCTACTTATGGTGCATTATTCGGTGTTAGTTATGCTCAATGCTTGTTTATGTGAATTTTTGTTTCTTGGTTGGTTGCTTCTCAATCTATTTGCTAGCCTCCACTTGTACTAAGTAGAAATACTACTTGTGCATCCAAAATCCTTAAACCTAGTTTTGCCTTATGATTCCACCATACCAACCTATATGTGGTATTTCCGTGCCATTCTAAGAAATTTTTTGATACGTCCCTTTTGCATCATGATTTCCTACTGCTATTTATTATGTTTTGTTGAATAATAATGCTTTAGGGAGTGATTCTAATGCCTTTTCTCTCATAATAGGCAAGGTTTACACAAAGAGGGAGAATACCGGCAGCTGGAATTCTGAACCTGAAAAAGGCACATCAGAGATACCTATTCTGCACATCTCCAATGGAGCTGAAACTTTACAGAGATTATTTTTCGAATTAATAAAAATAGTGGAGCAAAGAACTGCCCGAGGGGGCCACCCTGGTGGGCACAAGACACCAGGGCGCGCCAGGCCCCCCTAGGTGTGCCCTGGTGGGTTGTGCCCTCCTCGGCCAACCTCCGATGCCCATCTTCTGGTATATAATCACTTTTGACCTAGAAAAAATAAGGAGAGGACTTTCGGGATGGAGCGCCGCCGTCTCGAGGCGGAACTTGGGCAGGAGCACTTTTGCCCTCCGGCGGAGCGATTCCGCCGGGGGAACTTCCCTCCCGGAGGCGGAAATCGAAGCTATCGTCATCACCAACACCCCTCTCATCTTTGGGAGGCCAATATTCATCAACATCTTCAACAGCACCATCTCCTCTCAAACCCTAGTTCATCTCTTGTGTTCAATCTTTGTACCGGAACCTCAGATTGGTACCTGTGGGTGACTAGTAGTGTTAATTACCTTGCGTAGTTGATTACTATATGGTTTATTTAGTGGAAGATTATATGTTCAGATCCATTATGCTATTCAATACCCCTCTGATATTGAGCATGATTATTATTTGTGAGTAGCTACCTTTGTTCTTGAGGTCACGGGAGAAGTCATGTTGCAAGTAATCATGTGAATTTGATATGTGTTTGATATTTTGATGATATGTATGTTCTGATTCCCTTAGTGGTGTCATGTGAACGTCGACTACATGACACTTCACCATTCATGGGCCTAAGGGAATGCATTGTGGAGTATTTATTAGATGATGGGTTGCTAGAGTGATAGAAGCTTAAACCCTAGTTTATGCGCTACTTCGTAAGGGGCCGATTTGGACCCAAACGTTTAATGCTATGGTTAGATTTTATCTTAATACTTTTCTCATAGTTGCGGATGCTTGCGAGGGGGTTAATCATAAATGGGAGGTTATTCAAGTAAGAATAGCACCCAAGCACCGACATGAATCAAACCAACAAGATAAAAGTGACTAGATGAAATTCCCGTGTACCCTCAAGAACACTTTGCCTATTACTAGAGACTGTTCTGGCTTGTCATTTGCCACAAAAGGATTGGGCCACCTTGCTGCACCTTATTTACCATTACCGTTACTTGTTCGTTAGCAATTATCTTGCTATCAAACTATCTGTTACCTACAATTTCAGTGCTTGCAGAAATTACCTTGCTGAAAACCGGTTGTCATTTCCTTCTGCTCCTCGTTGGGTTCAACACTCTTACTTATCGAAAGGACTACGATTGATCCCTTATAATTATGGGTCATCAAGACTCTTTTCTGGCGCCGTTGCTGGGGAGTGAAGCGCTCTTGGTAAGTGGAAATCGGTAAGGAAAAACTTATACTACGTGCTGAAATTTATTGTTACGTGCTACTATGGAAAACATTCCTTTGAGGGGTTTGTTCGGGGTATCTTCACCTCGAATGGGACCAAAATTAGTTGCCCCTCAACCTACTGCACCTACTGAAAATATTGGTTACGAAATTCCTTCGGGTATGGTAGAACAACGGCTTGCTAAACCTTATGCAGGAGATGGAATTGAACATCCTGATATGCACGTATTATATGTGAACGAAATTTGTGGATTATTTAAGCTTGCAGGATTACCCGGAGATAAAGCTAAGGAGAAGGTTTTCCCTTTATCTTTGAAGGGAAAAGCATTGACATGGTATAGGCTATGTGATGATCTTGGATCGTGGAACTGGAATCATTTGCAATTGGAATTCCACCAAAAGTTTTATCCCATGCATCTAGTTCATCGTGATCGGAATTATATATATAATTTTTGGCCTCGTGAAGGAGAAAGTTTCGCTCTAGCTTGGGGGAGGCTTAAGTCAATGTTATATTCATGCCCCAATCATGAAATCCCGAGAGAAGTTATCATTCAGAATTTTTATGCTCGGCTTTCTCATAATGATCAATCCATGCTCGATACTTCTTGTGCTGGATCTTATATGAAGAAGACTATTGAATTCAAGTGGGATCTCTTGGAAAGAATTAAACGCAACTCTGAAGATTGGGAACTCGATGAAGGTAATGAGTCAGGTATAAAGCTTGAGTTTGATTGTGTTAAATCTTTTATGAATACCGATACATTTCACAAGTTTAGCACTAAATATGGACTTGACTCTGAGATAGTAGCCTCTTTCTGTGAAGCATTTGCTACTCACGTTGATCTCCCTAAGGAGAAGTGGTTTAAATATCATCCCCCTATTAAAGAACCGGTCATAGCTAAAGATGAAACCATCATTTACAATGTTGATCTAGTTGTGCCTACCGCTTATACTGAAAAACCACCTTTCCCTGTTAGGATAAAGGAACATGCTAAGGTATCAACTGTGGTTCGTTAGAGTAATATTAGAGCACCTAAGCCCCCTGAGCAAATTAAAGTAGAACCTAGTGTTGCTATTGTTAAGGATATCTTGGTAGAAAATATTTATGGGCATGTTATCTACTTCTGTGATGAAGCTGCTAGAATCGCCAAACCTGATGAAAAAGATAAACATAGACCCATAGAAGGCATGCCTGTTGTGTCAGTCAAAATAGGAGATCATTGCTATCATGGTTTATGTGATTTGGGTGCTAGTGTGAGTGCTATCCCTTTTACCTTATACCAAGAAATTATAGATGAAATAGCACCTGCTGAAATAGAAGACATTGATGTTACTATTAAACTTGCTAATAGAGACACCATCACACCACATGGGATTGTTAGAGATGTTGAAGTCTTGTGTGGGAAAGGAAAATACCCTACTGATTTTCTGGTTCTTGAATCCACACAAGATGACTTTTGTCCCATTATCTTTGGTAGACCTTTCTTGAGAACTGTCAACGCTAAGATAGAATGTGAAAAACAAACTGTCGGTGTTAGTTTTGGTGGTGTGTCTCATGAGTTTAATTTTTCCAAGTTGAGTAGAAAACCTCGTGATAGAGCGTTATCTAGTAAGGATGAAATAATTGGTCTTGCTTCTATTGTCGTGCGTCCTTCCGATCCATTAGAACAATATTTGCTTGACCATGAAAATGATATGCACTTGCGTGAAAGAAATGAAATAGATCAAATTTTCTTTGAACAACAACCTCTCCTGAAACACGATTTGCCTATTGAAACTCTTGGAGGTCCTCCTCCACCTAAAGGTGATCCTGTCTTTGAATTGAAGCAATTGCCTGATACTTTGAAGTATGCTTATCTTGACGAGAAAAAGATATATCCTGTTATTATTAGTGCTAACCTTTCAGAACATGAAGAAGAAAGATTATTAAAAGTTCTAAGGAAGCACCGGGATGCTATTGGATATACTCTTCATGATCTTAAGGGCATTAGTCCACTCTATGTCAGCACAAGATTAATATGGAACCTGATGCTAAACCCGTTGTTGCTCATCAATGACGATTAAATCCCAAGATGAAAGAAGTGGTAAGAACTGAAATATTAAAGCTACTAGAAGCAGGTATAATCTATCACATTGCTGATAGTAGATGGTTGAGTCCCGTTCATTGTGTCCCTAAGAAAGGAGGTATTACCGTTGTTCCTAATGATAAAAATGAACTCATTCCACAAAGAATTCTCACTGGCTATAGAATGGTAATTTATTTTAGGAAATTGAATAAAGCTACTAGAAAAGATCATTACCCTCCGCCTTTCATTGATCAAATGCTAGAAAGATTATCTAAGCACACACACTTTTGTTTCCTGGATGGATATTCTGGTTTCTCTCAAATACCTGTGTCACAATCTGATCAAGAGAAAACCACCTTTACTTGCCCTTTTGGAACCTATGCTTATAGACGTATGCCTTTTGGTTTATGCAATGCACCTGCTACCTTTCAAAGATGTATGACTGCTATATTCTCTAACTATTGTGAAAAGATTGTGGAGGTTTTGATGGATGATTTTTTCGTTTATGGGACTTATATTGATGATTGCTTAAGCAACGTTGATCAAGTTTTGCAGAGATGTGAACAAACTAATCTTGTCTTGACTTGGGAGAAGTGCCACTTTATAGTTAATGAAGGCATTGTCTTGGGGCATAAAATATCTGAACGAGGTATTGAGGTGGATAAAGCCAAAGTTGATGCAATTGAGAAAATGCTATGACCTAAAGATATTAAAGGTATTCGAAGTTTCCTTGGTCATGCTGGTTTCTATAGGAGGTTCATAAAAGACTTATCTAAAATGTCTAGGCCTCTTACAAATCTTTTGCAAAAGGATATCCCTTTTTTTTTATGATGATTGTGTGGAAGCCTTTGAAACACTCAAGAAAGCCTCCTCTACACCTATCGTTCAACCACCTGATTGGAACTTGCCTTTTTGAAATTATGTGTGATGCTAGTGATTATGCTGTTGGTGCTGTTCTAGGACAAAGAGTTGATAAAAAATTGAACATTATCCATTATGCTAGCAAAACTCTAGACAGTGCTCAACGAAATAACGCTACTACTGAAAAAGAATTTTTAGAAGTTGTGTTTGCCTGTGATAAATTTAGATCCTACATTGTTGACTCTACAGTTATTGTTCACACCGATCATGCTGCTATAAAATATCTTATGAAAAAGAAAGATGCTAAACCTAGACTTATTAGGTGGGTTCTCTTGCTTCAAGAATTTGACTTACATATCTTTGATAGGAAGGGAGCTGAGAACCCCGTAGCTGATAACTTGTCTAGGTTAGAAAATATTCTTGATGACCCACTACCTATTGATGATAGTTTCCCTGACGAACACTTAGCCGCAATAAATGTTTCTCAGAACACTCCTTAGTATGCTGATTATGCTAACTACATTGTTGCTAAATAGATACCACCTAGCTTCACATACCAACAAAATAAAAAAAATATTTTATGATTTAAGACATTACTTTTGGGACGACCCACATCTTTATAAAGAAGGAGTAGATGGTATTATTAGACGTTGTGTACCTGAGCATGAACAGGAACAAATCCTACGGAAATGTCATTCTGAAGCTTATGGAGGACATCATGCGAGAGATAGAACTGCTCACAAGATATTGCAATCTAGTTTTTATTGGCCTACTCTCTTCAAGGATGCCCGGAAGTTTGTCTTGTCTTGTGATGAATGTCAAAGAATTGGTAATATCGGTAAGCGTCAAGAAATGCCTATGAATTATTCACTTGTCGTCGAACCATTTGACGTTTGGGGTTTTGATTATATGGGACCTTTTCCTTCCTCTAATGGGTACACTCATATTTTGGTTTTTGTTGATTATGTCACTAAGTGGGTAGAAGCTATTCCAACTAGTAGTGCTGATCACCACACCTCCATTAAAATGCTTAAACAAGTTATCTTCCCGAGGTTTGGAGAGCCTAGATACTTAATGATTGATGGTTGTTCACACTTTATTCATGGTGCTTTCCGTAAGATGCTTGCTAAATATGATGTTAACCATAGAATTGCATCACCCTATCATCCTCAATCTAGTGGTCAAGTTGAACTTAGCAATAGAGAAATAAAATTAATATTACAAATAACTGTCAATAGGTCTCAAAAGAATTGGTCTAAGAAACTAGATGATGCACTTTGGGCCTATAGAACAGCTTATAAAAATCCTATGGGTATGTCTCCATACAAAATGGTAGATGGAAAAGCTTGTCATTTGCCTTGAGAATGAGAACATAAAGCATTTGGGGCAATTAAAGAACTCAACTATTATTTCAAACTTGCCGGTGAGAAGAGGCTATTTGATATTAGCTCACTAGATGAATGGAGAACCCAAGCCTACGAAAATGCCAAACTATTCAAAGAAAAATTAAAAAGCTGGCATGACAAAAGAACCCAAAAGCGGGAATTCAAAATAGGAGACTATGTTCTTTTGTTCACCTCTCATTTAAGATTTTTTGCAAGCAAGCTTCTCTCCAAATGGGAAGGACCTTATATTATCGAAGAGGTTTATCGTTCTGGAGCTATCAAGAATAATAATGCCGAAGGTACTAACCCGAAGGTGGTCAATGGACAAAGATTTAAGCACTATATCTCAGGTACGCTTATTACCGTTGAAAGCAATGTTATCCAAACCATGACACCGGAGGAACACATAAAAGAATCCTTCCGGAACACTCCAGAATTCTGAAAAAATAGGAGGTACGTGATACGGTAAGTAAACGGACTCCGAAAAATCCGCAAAAATATTTTTTGTCAGTTTTGGAATATTAGAAAATTTTAGAAATTAAGAAATAAACCGGAAGGCGATCGAGGTGAGCACGATACACCAGGGCGCGCCCTGGTGGGTTGTGCCCACCTCGGACACCTTCCGGACTTCGTTTTCCTTCCATATGCTTGTTTCCTAAGAATAAAAATTCTCTATATATACCCCCGACTGTTTTGACGACTGCATCGCAGAAAAATCCTCTGTTCTTGTTTCGTTGCTGTTTTCCTATCAGATCTGCCAGCCCAGGCATCATGTCTTCTCCCTCCTGCAATAACGTAGAAGAAGATGCCTGGCTAATGAAGATGGAGATGAAGAGGGAGGAGCCAACAGAAGCTAACAGGGAAGACAAGGGCAAGGAGGCTGTGGAAGATAAGTCCCCAGAAGGAGGGCAATCCATGCCAACAAAGGAGGGGGGAGAAGAAGATATCCTTCAACCTTATTACAGTCATCTCACCCCTATTGAAATCGTAGCTTTTAGAGCTTTCGAAGCGGTCCATGTTCAGAATAAAATTCTCATTCGTGAAAATATTTTGCTAGAGGATCACATCAATACCCTTCGGAGAGTCATCCGAAAATTGGAGTACCTTTTGAGTCTTAAGTGTGACACCTCTACACCACCACCTTCTTCATCACCACCACCAAAGGAGACTTGAGCACACGGGTATGGGCACTCCCCTTGGCTTGAGCCAAGCTTAGGGGAGGTGCCCCGGTATCGTATCACCATCACTTTTATTCACCTTTACCTATTTTAGTTCTATCTTTAGTTTTCCTTTTGATTTAGTTGAATAAAACTTTAGCATGATCTATTTTGGTGTGTTAGTTTTGTGGCCTATCTATCTATGTAATCGAGTGAGAGTTATATAATAAAGTTTAGTTTGAGTTTTTGCTCCTCTACTTTATTGTTGCAATCAAAATAAAAGGAAAGAGAAAAAAATAAAAAAAATCATATGCTAATCTTATGGTGAGTAATGAAATCACATAAGGAAAAGTATAAGTAGTAAAATTTATTGGATATTGACAAACATAGCATTAGTCAATGATGCAATTCATGAAAAAATTAATAAGGGAAGAGAAGATCCACATGCAAATACACTATCTTGGACATCTTTTATGATTGTGAGCCCCCATTAAATATTATATGTCAAAATGGTTGACGTTGGACAAGGAAGGCAACGTAATGATTTATGTTTGTTCATATCCACATAGAAGTTATATTGTCATAGATCCTTCAACATGTGGTGCTTGCTCAATATCTTTGCTAGCCAAAAATTCCGCACTAAGTAGAGATACTACTTGTGCATCCAAAAACCCAAACCCAAATTCATTCTTTGAGAGGCCACCATACCTACCTACGGATCGAGTAAGATTCTTTTGTCGGTGCACTAGTACAGGGGTACCCAGTGCCCCTGACTTATGCACAGGCGGTAGAAGCAAAAAAACCCGACAGCAATCAAGACCAAGACTACAGCAAGCTCAACACGGCAGCCCAAGCCTGGGCTGCGACGCGCCAAGCACATCCCCGACGCTTGCCGGGGACCAAGACGAACGCACCTCTCAGAAGACCCGGCAAGCCATTTCCCTGCAGGTGTGAGCCATCCAGCCATCGCTCCACCACATCGCTACGCCTGTCACTTATCGATGCGATGTCGAGCCCTGAGGCGATTAATCAGCTCTCGCTAAGAATGTGGCGATGCATTGAAAGGCAAGTTACGCTCGGTTGACACCCGCCCCGCAGCGTGTCAAGATCTTAAGCAGCAACCGGCCAAGCGGTGGCAAGGGCTTCCCGGGGATGCACCCCCAAGCGCCACCTAGGCAGGTAATCAAGGCATTTTGTCCTAAATGCCAGAGTTAGGTACGATAGCTCTGCTTAGCTATCTAATCCCTAGATAATGTCTGTTTTGCCATTGTGGTTACCCCTTGCACTATAAAAGGAGACCCAAGGCAACCTAGCTCAAGGTTGGCAACCCAAACCCCCAAACGCTTGTACTCGCATAGCTGCTCTTTCCCCGACAGCAGCCCTTGCCGGGATTAGGCGCCCTGCGTTCTTCGTGTTCCTCCAATCAATCCACCAAAAAGCAGGAGTAGGGTTTTACGCTTAGCAGCGGCCCGAACCTGGGTAAAATGCCTGAGCCTTGATCGTTGCGCTGTCTCATGCTCTCCGCTCTTCGTGCAACGTGACCCCCCTTGCCGAACCACAAGGGACCTCTGGTCCCATAGGTGATCGTGAGCATCCGTGCGCCGACATCTTTGGCGCGCCAGGTAGGGGGCGTGCATGATTTGCGTGAACCTGAGTTCATGAATGGGGAATCAGTCTTCATCATCATCTTCTTCAACAATGGCTCCGGAGAGGAAATCTAGCGCGGCTGCGCATCCCTTCTCCTCGAAGGCTCCCTCACACGCGGCCGTCGGCACCGTAGGCGCTGCGTCGGCTGCAGGCGAGGCGGGCATCGTGGACGACGCGGTCGGCGCGGGCGGTGCCCCCGTCCAGCCTTTTGCGGGCGGAAATGGAGCAGGAGGCGCCGGAGGGGAGCAACTACATCAACAACATGGCGAGCTCGGCCTCGACGCCACGGGCGAAGGGAACGTCCGTTCATCACCTCCCCACCGCGTGGATGTCCGAGGCCACCTCAGCGGCGCCCAGTCCGGTGCGAGCCATGACTTTCCGGCCGCATCTGTCGCCAGCGAGATTGTTGGGCGTGCACCTCGTGCGGAGCGAGACGGGGCGCCCAGCGGAGTCGCAGCTCCTCAGGATCGGCCCATGAGCCACCAGAAAGCTTGAGCGAGTGGCGCGCGGCATCAAGGACGCGGTGACACTTCTCTTGGCCCTACCAAGAGTCGAGCCACGTCAAGGTCCGCCTCTTTCACCATGCCTGACACCACAGAGGAGGCCATGGCAAGAGTCCAGATGCTGCTCAACTTCATGCCAGCAGCCAATAAGATGGATGAATGGAGAGCCACCATTCAAAGTTTGATTTCCTTCGTTGAAGCCAACAAGACCCAGCAGGCAGAGCCATCGCGACGTATGCGAACAGCAGCGGCGGCCCAGGGCGGCGAGCGCATTGAAGGGGTCACCCCAACGGTGCAATCTCCTCCGCGACAACAGGCCTAGACGCATCCGCAGCAAGCTTCGCATGCTGACGACCGCGACGAGGCATCCATAGTCTCGTCTGGCCCGCACGACCGCCGGGATCAACGGCATGTCCTTGAAGACCGGTGGAAGGAAGACGCGTGCATCACCATCGAGCGACATCGGGAAGCACATCGTCAATCCGACAAGCGCAACGGTCGAGACGTCGGTGACCCCGCGCCCAGTGTCGGCGGGTACCTTCCTTACAAGGTTGATTGCCCTGCCTTCACTAGCGAGCTACGACGGGTCCGCTGGCCGTCGACCCGAGCCTTCAAGCCTGAGCGACTAGAGAAATACGACGGGAAGCTAAACCCCGCGGAGTTCTTGGGCATCTACACGATAGCTATTCAAGCTGCGGGAGGAAGAGATGAAAAGGTGTTCGCCAACTATTTCCCTTTGGCACTCAAGCCAAATGTGAGATCATGGCTGATGCACCTGCCAGAGAATTACATTTCCTCTTGGGCTGATCTGTGCAACGAGTTCATTGGCGCCTTCACCGGTGGTCATCAAGAACCAGGCCAGCCCAGCAATCTCCAAGTCCTCCCGCAAAAGGAGGGAGAAACCTTGAGAAAGTATATCCAGAGATTCAGCTGAGTACACTGCAACATCCATGAGATCCATCCCGCAGCAGTGATTGCCGTGTTCCACTCGAACGTGCGCAACAGGAGGATGCGAGCCAAGATGAATGTCAAGCTCCCCAAGACTGTCAATGAGCTTTACACCTTGGCGGATATGTGTGCTCGGGATGAAGAAGGGAGGCGACTTCCCGGAGAATAGGTGGGCATCAAAGTAGACTCTGATGATGACGACGATGCCCCCGACCCGAAGGGAAGGAACAGGAAGCGCAACAAGAAGCGTAAGGGAAAAGCAGTGCTGGCTGTCAAGAGCTCCGGAGACCTCAGTGCCGACAAGAAGGAGAAAGGCGAAACCCCCGGCAAGAGAGCTGCCGCGTGCGCTGATTGCCGGGAGGCTGCTGCCGCTGAGAAGGCCGGGAAGTCCGACGGGCCGTACTGCAAAATTCACCGCACCAAGGGCCATGATCTCCAAGAATGCCGACAGGTCGAGCAACTTGTTGAGAAACAGAGGGCCGAGTACGAGAAACGCGACAAGGAAAAAGGCCAGGACGGCGCTGCCGGGAAGGGCCGTGGCGGCAGAGGTGGTCACCGCAGCTAAACCCCGTAGCAAAAGGAAAAACCCGCCAGAGGCCGAGAGAAGAAGGAAACTGATGATATGAGTGATGATGAGGATGTTGATGAGGATTCCAGTGACAGGCAGTTCCAGAAAGCAACCAAAGCCATGTGCGTTGACGGGGGTGCGTCCTTGCACTCCTCTCGCCGTCAGCTCAAGCAGTGGGCATGCGAGGTCAATGCCGTGGAACCAACTGCAGAATCTAGGAAACCACTCAGGAGGTCCCACACGCCTATCATCTTTGACGAAGAGGATCATCCTGACCGTA
Source organism: Elymus sibiricus (assembly GCA_039707655.1). NCBI lineage: Eukaryota > Viridiplantae > Streptophyta > Magnoliopsida > Poales > Poaceae > Elymus > Elymus sibiricus. The sequence goes on from CM077669.1 coordinate 275,610,566, forward strand.
CCTCTACGGTTGGATGTTTGCCGTTGTTTGTTTCCCCGACAATCCACAACCTCAGGGTGTCTAAGATGTTAGTTGACGATGGGGCCGGATTGAACTTGATCTCTACTAGAGTGGCTGAGAAACTGCATATCCTTGATGAAGAGCTCGAAGCAATGGGTACATTCCAAGGAATCAACCCCGGCAGGAGCCGACCCAAGGGAAAGATCACTCTGCCTGTGACATTCGGTGGAGAGTGGAACTTCCGAACAGAGAGGATAGTGTTCGACGTTTCCGAGATCCCACTGCCTTACAATGGAATCCTTGGTTGCCCAGCACTGGCAAAGTTCATGGCGGCATCCCACTCTGCCTACAAAACTTTGAAGATGCCAAGGCCCATTGGGGTTATTTCCATCCCATCCGACAAGAAGGACGCGGTTATTTGCGTGGACCAGATGCATCGCGACGCGGTAGCAGCTGAAGCCACATGAATCCCAGCTCCCGCCAAGGACTCAAAGAAAATAAAGAACACCGGCAAGGACTCCGGGAAGTGCGCCTCTTCGGAGTGCGCCGCACCCGACGATGTCCTGCCGGAGAGTTCCGCAAGCAAGAAGACCAGGGTCACCTATCCTGAGACGAATAAAGTCCCGACAAGAGAGGATGGCACTGGTGGTACCTTCACCATCAATGCTACCCTTACTGACAAATAGAAAAGCGCGCTCGTTACCTTCCTGCGCGAGAATGTTGATGTGTTTGACTGGCAACCATCTGACATCCCCGGTGTTCCCAGGGAGGTAATTGAGAACCACCTTGCTGTCTGCCCTCATGCCCGACCCGTCTAGCAAAAGGTTAGGAAACAGGCCTTGGAGCGGCAACAGTTCATTGTAGAGGAAATCAAGAAGCTTGAAGCAGCTGGTTTGGTCAGGGGGGTACTGCATCCAACTTGGTTGGCAAACCTGGTGGTGGTACAAAAGGCGAATGGGAAATGGAGGCTTTGCATAGACTTCACTGACTTGAACAAGGCTTTGCCCGAAGGACCCTTTCCCCTTGCCGCGCATAGATCAAATTGTTGATTCCACCTCCAGATGTGACTTGCTCTCCTTTTTGGATGCCTATTCCGGTTACCACCAGATATTTATGAACAAGGAAGATGAGGAGAAGACCGCATTTATAACTCCCTGCGGCACGTACTGCTTTGTACGGATGTCCTTCGGGTTAAAGAGTGCTGGTTCGACCTTCGCTAGGGCTGTTCAAATTGGTTTTGGACCTCAGCTGCACAGAGATGTGGAAGCCTACATGGATAATATCATGGTCAAGACCAAGGATGAAGCCACTCTCATACAAGTTCTGGAAGAAACTTTCGCAAACTTGCGCAAGATCAACCTGAAGCTCAATCCTGAAAAGTCTGTGTTCGGTGTCCCATCCGGCAAGCTGCTTGGGTTCTTCGTATCTCAGCGAGGAATAGAAGCCAATCCCGACAAGATCAAGGCGATCGAGCAGATACAGGCACCCAAAACCATCAAAGATATCAGACGCCTGACCGAATGTGTTGCCGTGTTGAGTAGGTTCATCTCCAAGTCCGCTGAGCGCACCTTGCCGTTCTTCAAAATCCTGAAGAAGTCTGGCCCGATGAAGTGGACCCCGGAGGCAGATGCAGCGCTGCTAGACCTAAAGAAATACATATCCTCTGCTCCCACCTTGGTCGCTCCTAAACCGCAAGAGCTGTTGCTACTATATTTAGCGGCAACAAATCAACTGGTTAGTGCAGTGCTGGTGGCGCAGCGGGGGTGGATGAAGATTCAGCAGCCGATGCTGATGCTGCCGGGAGCGAGAAAGAAACATCCGCGACAGGGATCGACACAGGTCAAGGGGGATCTTAGCAAATGGTTTACAGTGAGTCCAAGGAAGTGGCAAATAAGAAAATGGTGCAGCGGCCCGCGTACTTTGTCACTTCCCTACTACAGGGGGCTAGGTCAAGGTACTCCGGAGTACAAAAGCTGATCTTCGGCCTCATCATGGCCTCGAGGAAGCTACGCCACTACTTCCAAGTCCATGAGATAACAGTTGTCACCCGTTTCCCATTGCAACGCATACTGAGAAACCCCGAAGCCACTGGCAGGATAGTTGAGTGGGCACTGGAGTTGTCAAGCTTCGGATTGAAGTATGGGAGCACTTCCACCATTCAAAGCAGAGCCTTGGCGGAGTTTATTGCAGAATGGACACCCATGCCAGATGATGAAGCTCCGGAGACAATCCTCCCTGGCAAAGAGGCGCCAAAGGATTGGATCATGTACTTTGACGGTGCCTTCTCACTCCAGGGCGCTGGAGCAGGCGTGCTCCTCATCACCCTGACCGGAGAGCACCTCAAGTACGTCGTCCAGATGCACTTTCCCCGGGAGGAAGCCACCAACAATACCGCTGAATAAGAGGGGCTCCTTGCCGGACTCAGAATCGTGGTAGAGTTGGGAATAAAGAGGCTGATCATCCGAGGAGACTCTCAACTAGTGATAAAGCAAGTCAACAAGGATTATCAGAGCCTGCTGATGGAGGCCTACGTGGAAGAAGTGAGGAAGTTGGAGGAGCACTTCGATGGGCTGCAAACAGAGCATGTGCCACGAGCAGAAAACAGCATTGCTGACCACCTATCGAAGTGCACTATGTAGAATCTTCCTGTGGAACCAATAACCTTTGTTCTCCGCCTCACCCAACCATCAGTGTCCCCGTCTGCGATGTCCAAGAAGAATAGAAAGATGAACTACAACAAGCATTTCCCGACAGAGCTTCCCGAAGCCGCTGGTAGATAGGTTGCCGAGGAAAATCCCGTTCCGGTTGACGAGCAGCTCCCTCCCGCAGGACCTCTGGGTCTAGCGGTTAAGACAAGCACTCCCGGAGACCTGGAGATGCCTTTAGTCCTTGTTGTCGAGCCACAGGCTCCAACCTGGGTGCAACATATAGTCCATTTCCTTCAAATAGGAGAACTCCCTGAAGAGCAAGAGGAAGCCGAAAGAGTAGCTCGCTGGTCAAGTATGTACCAGTTTGTCGATGACACCCTGTATAGAAGGTGGCCGAACGGTGTGAAATGGAGGTGTATCTGCCGGGAGGATGGACTGAAGCTGTTGGCAGAGATTCACGGAGGAGTATGTGGTTCCCACATTCGATCAAGGGCCCTTGCCAGGAAAGCTTTCTGGTAGGGTTTCTATTGGCCCACTACCCTCCACGACGCTACTGAACTGGTCACCAAGTGTGAGGCTTGCCAGTTCCACTCCAAGAACATCCATCAACCAGTGCAAGCCCTGCAAACAATCCCTCTATCCTGGCCATTCTCGGTCTGGGGGCTCGATATCCTGGGCCCCTTCCCCCGTTCTGTCGGGGGCTTTGAGTTCTTGTTCGTGGCAACCGACAAGTTCACAAAGTGGCCCGAGGAGGAATCAGTGAGAAAGGTGACCGCACAAGCAGCTATCAAGTTCATGAAAGGACTGGTGTGCCGTTTTGGAGTGCCTAATAGAGTGATCACCGACAATGGCACCCAGTTCACGAGCCGCGCCTTCATGCAATATATCCAAAACCTTGGAAGCAAGGTCTCCTTCGCCTCTATTGCTCACCCGAGGAGCAACGGGCAAGTCGAGAGGATGAATGCTGAAGTGCTGCGAGGACTCAAGACAAGGACTTTCGATAAGCTGCGGAAGAGCGGCAGGAGCTGGATAGATGAGTTGCCGGTGGTTCTTTGGTCCCTCAGAACGACACCAAATCGAGCTACCGGTGAGACGCCCTTCTCGCTAGTGTACAGGGCGGAAGCAGTGCTCCCCACGGAACTCATATACGGGTCACCTCGAGTGCTTGCCTATGATGAAGTAGAGCAACAGCAGCTGAGGCATGACGATGCCACGCTCCTCGAGGAAGACCGTCTCCGGGCTGCTGTGCGTGCCGCACGCTACCAGCAAGCTCTGCGCCGCTACCATGGCCATAGAGTTCAGGCCCGGAGCCTTGAGGAAGGCGACCTTGTCCTTCGGCGTGTTCAGTCCGCCAAGGGTACAAACAAGTTGACGCCGAAGTGGGAAGGCCCTTACCGGGTAGTACGAGTCACCAGACCTGGCGCAGTCCATCTGGAGACCGAAGATGGCACCATGGTGCAGAACTCATGGAACATTGAGCATCTTCGTAAGTTCTACCCGTAAGGTGCGGCTGCCGGGCTCAGTCCCCGGCTGTCACCTTTTGTACAAGCCTTGCCGATGTTGCATGTAACCCTTTGTACAAAGCCAAGCGAAGAACCTGTGCAACATTAATAAAGCTAGACATTGCATCATATCATCATCCTTACATGCTCATTACGCATTTCTATGAATGTAATGTTAACGCCTTTAAGTTTTTAAGATTTGCTAGAATGCTTGATGAAACCATAATCTTTGTTACTGTCCTCACCCTACATGTTTTACCATCGAGAAAACAGGGGAGGGAAACAAGGGAACAGAAATGGCGGCCCATCACGGTTGAAAAGAAGATACTACCTGGAAAAGATAAGTGTATCACGTATTTCTAGTTTAGTACTTCTCATTTTCTCAAGGAAACCCTTAGCATCTTCCTTACTGCGGGATGTAGAGTCACCCACGTGGAGAAAACCCTTGTCGGGATGAGCCGTCCCCCTGCCCTTACTCATGGGGGTGACAGCACCAAGACCGACAAGGAGCTCTGCCGGGGAACAATGCCAACCTGTTGCCGGGGGCTCGTCCCCCCACTTTGGCACTCGTGGTATGAATGATGACCCGGCAAGCAGCTCCGCACGGCAGAGACGAAACATACTGATGCAGTACAAATAAGGAAAGGAAAATGATAGTACTTGCGGAAAGAAAATAGCATTCTATTCTCATTCATTTTCGATACAAAATGAGTAGAGATTACATTTATGATTCATTAAAACTTGGCAAGCGCCTACATCTTTTGACATAAAAAAAGATAAGTGCCCCGTGATCCCTTTCTTATCCCTCTCCTCTCAGGGACTAGGTAGGAAAGGAGCAGAGGGCAAAAGGAGCGCCTGGCTGGGATTCAACGCTTCCTAGCCAGGACCAGAGGGATGTGACCGGCGGAAGGCCCCTGCCCCCAGGCAGGCCGAACGAAGCCGACGGAGCGGACAAGACCGACAAGGGGAAAGAAGGCGGAGGGCAGGTGCAGATGGTGGCGCTGCCGGGACCCAGCTGGTGATGATGGTGCTGCCGGGGAACGCGAAGCGTCAGAGACCTCATCCATGCTCCACATGCGTCGTAAGTCCCCAACCGCCATCATCTTCCTCATCGCCACCGCCCGAGGAGACACCCCCGCCATCGCCCAAGCTCCAGGCGTGGCAACTCGGGGAACCCACAGAGAGCATGGTCGTCCCCGGTGGCCAAAGGCGGGGAATTCTGTCCCCCACCTTAGAAGAGCACACGAAGATGAAGAGATCTCTTCCGTACACTCCATCCAGAATGCCGCGGAAGGAGAGCTTCACCACGGTAAATGACGAGGCGTAGCAGCAACCGCTCGCATGCCCATGGTGACCGTGTGGGCGTTTTTTCTCCATCACCTTGAAGAAGGAATGCGGAGACCATGGACCGCCACGACGTTGCACCTCCAGCGCAGATCCCGATGCAACGTCAACCGCGTGGAGCTCTGTCAAGACCAAAGAAGCGGGCAGTGCGGCGACAGGCGTACCACCGCAGCCGTCCCCGATGCGGCCACCACGCTGCCCGCTCCCTCATCCGAGGCTTCCCCGACCGACCTTCTGTTCAGAACCGTACACCCATGACGGGAGCCGAACAGAGTTTCGGGGGGAAGGTTCTACAAGCACGCTCGCTCGCCTCCTCCCCTGAGCATAGGGAGGGTGAGCGCAACTCAAGACAAAGAAGCAGAAGGACGAGCTCTGTAGGTTTGCACTCAAGGAAGAAGAAAGGATGGATGAGCATCGCCCCTCGCGACCCCCCAATTTATCGGGGAGCGCGGGGGCTGGCTCTCCTCCATTCCAAAGGTCGCCGCCCATCTCCACCAATTCCATCGCCCATGATCACGGGCGAACAGGTAACCGCCCCATTGCTCCAATCCATGGCGCTGCGGTTTCTGCCACGATCAGGACTTTAAGTCACGCGCGCCCGTCGCTAACTCCCCGCTATGCATGCGGCGCGCGTGGCGGAAACGGCCTAAGGTGGTGGGTCAGTGCTGACCAATAAATTGGCAGTTACCCCCTCACATTGCGCGTCTGTGCATGAAACTTGGGCCTGACCCAACGACACTTGGCTAGCACGTGTGGACCAGTCCCGGGGGCTCCTGTCGATGCACTAGTACAGGGGTACCCAGTGCCCCTGACTTATGCACAGGCGGTAGAAGCAAAAAAACCCAACAGCAATCAAGACCAAGACTCTAGCAAGCTCAATGCGGCAGCCCAAGCCTGGGCTGCCACATGCCAAGCACGTCCCCGATGCTTGCCGGGGACCAAGACGAACGCACCTCTCAGAAGACCCGGCAAGCCATTTCCCGATAGGCGTGAGCCATCCAGCCACCGCTCCACCACATCGCTACGCCTGTCACTTATCGATGCGGTGTCGAGCCCTCGGGCGATTAATCAGCTCTCGCTAAGCACGTGGCGATGCATTGGAAGGCAAGTTACGCTTGGTTGACACCCGCCCCACAGCGTGTCAAGATCTTATGCAGCAACCGGCCAAGCGGTGGCAAGGGCTTGCCGGGGATGCACCCCAAGGGCCCCCTAGGCAGGTAATCATGGCATTTTGTCCTAAATGCCAGAGTTAGGTATGATATCTCCGCTTAGCTATCTAATCGATAGATAATGTCTGTTTTGCCATTGTGGTAACCCCTTGCACTATAAAAGGAGGCCCAAGGCAACCTAGCTCAAGGTTGGCAACCTGAACCCCCGAACACTTGTAATCGCATAGCCGCTCTTTTCCCGACAGCAGCCCTTGCCGGGATTAGGCGCCCTGCGTTCTTCGTGTTCCGCCAATCAATCCACCAAAAAGCAGGAGTAGGGTTTTATGCTTAGCAGCGGCCCGAACCTGGGTAAAATGCCTGAGCCTTGATCGTTGCGCCATCTCATGCTCTCCGCTCTTCATGCAACGTGACCCCCTTGCCGAACCACAAGGGATCTCTAGTCCCATAGGTGATCGTGAGCATCTGTGCCCCGACACCTTCATGTAAGTTGTCATCGGTGCAATAAGACAATAAAAATTTCTACTAAAAGTGTTTTGATCAATTAGTGTAAGAGAAAATTGAGCGCTATACGAACTTATGATGGCAAAGTAATAAAAGCGACGGACTGCAAAATAAAGGTGTTTATCATAGGGGGCAATATAGCGTGACGTTCTTTTACATTAAGGGATTGGGCATACAAACCAGAAAGCGCATGACAACCTCTGCTTCCCTCGACAAAGGGACTGTCTTTTACTTTTAAATATTTACTTTTATGCAAGAGTCAAAGTATTCTTCCCTATTCCTTTTTGCTTTTTTCTTTTGCAAGCATCATATGGTGAGGAAAGATCTAGGCACATATATCCAGTTGGATGTGAGTGGGCATGAGTTATTATTGTTGACATCACCCTTGAGGTGAATACGTTGGGAGGCGAAACTATAAGCCCCTATCTTTCTATGTGTCTGGTTGAAACTTTTTGCACATGGGTATGCTGGGAGTGTTAGCAATCATAGAAGACTAAATGATGGCTGAGTATGTGGACTTGCCAAAAGGCTCTGACATGAGACTCTTCCTGAAAATATGATGAATTGTAGTTGCAAAGTTGACTGAGAACATAGTTTGTTAGTTTTCAATAAGGTTTATGCTTTATACTTCTATGTTGTGATGAATTGTTACTTGTTCATGAGAAGTTATATGATGAAAGTATATGAATAAGTTTTATGATAGAGTTTGTTGCTGTTATGATAATAAGCATGATGCTTCTATGTCCGTATTTTGTTTTTATCGACACCTCTCTCTCAAACCATGTGGACATGCTTTTCAATTTCGGCCTTTCGCTTGAGGACAAGCGAGGTCTAAGCTTGGGGTCAGGTCCCTTGCACCTCCTAGACCCCTTGCACCTCAAGTAATTTTCTCATGGCCTCAGGTCAATTATTGGGGGGGTGAAAACCCCATTTTTACCCCCTGGACAACAAGGACAAGAGCATCTCTTCCTCTCCCTCACCTTCCCAGCAACCCCCAGGACACCATAGACTTTCCTCTAGCTTTATTTACTCCCCTAGATCCCATGGATATGAGTGGCCATGCCCTACATGCCAAAAGCATGCTTTGGAGCGCGCTTCAATGCGTCCTCGCACTGTAGTCGGAGCATCTCAAGGATCCCGACAACATTGGGATGAGGGGCCTTGTCCCCTGGCCCTCCCTCGGCGTCCGGGACTTGCCACACTGTCACCCCCTCCTCCTTCTCTCTCCGTCGACCCCAGCACACGTGCCCAAGCACCGCCCGTCTAGGCCAGTGAGCGAGCTCACACGTGCGAGCGCCAGAACCCTCTCCGCTCCTTCTCTGCCCTCCCCCTGGTCATGGACGATGCCCACAAACGCCCCCGAGCCACCTTGACGTCCTCCCACGTCTTCCAGGGCCCCTGCAACGGTCTCCGGCGGACCTCGCCGATGGTGGACCTCGCCCCTCCTATTTAAGCCACCCCCGAACCCCTCTCGGCCCTGTGCTAGCGCTCCCTCTTTCCCAATCAACCACCGCACCACCTATTCCACCTCTCGAAGCCCCGGTGATCGGGATAGAGCCGGGCTCCGCCACTTTGGCTCGCCGGAGAACACACAGTACATGCCCCCTCCGCCTTCGTTCTCGCCTGATCTAGAACCGCAGATAGCCCCTGGCCCATTACCCTCCTTCTTCCGCTGCATTTGCAGCAAGGGACGGCCTCGACGATCACCTCTCGAAGCTTCTCTGCCACGGGACCTCATCGCAGGCAATCCGTGGCTCATCTCCGTTCAACTCCACCTGCCCCCGAAGCGCCACGACGAGCCGAACCCATCCCCACACTCGCCTGCCACTGCCGTGCCCTCTACTGTCGCCGGTGAGCTCGCCTGCCTCTAGTCACGAGGTTGAAGATGACATGCGAGGCCCACTTGTCATCCTCACGTCTCTCTTCCTCTCCTCTCTGTCTCTGGCCACCGGGGCCCGCCCGTTAGGTTCAAACCTGATGACCGTGCGCGCCTCGGGTCGCCTGGGCCACTTCGCTGGCTGGACCGGCTCGGCTATCCACTTATGGCCCAAAGGCACAATGCCTTTTTCTTTTTCCTTTTCCGGCAGTTTTGCAAAAATTCCACAGATTCAAATCCTTGTCCAAATCTAGTGATTCAAAATTTTAAAAACCTTGTAAAAATACAACCTTTTTTATTATGTCACTTGTGTATCATTTAGAAAATTATTTTTTGTGCTGTTTGTATTTAAAAACCCTTTTTAAAGCTTTTTAAATCTATGTTAAAATGCTTTTCACCATTTTTGACACTCCAAAACCAAAAAGCAATAATTTTTCTATTTTTAGTTTTCACCCTAGTATTTTTCAAAACTGGTTTGACATTTTTTGAGTGATTTATTTTTCCTGTTTTTGTCATGGTCTTATATTTGCCCATTAAATTGCGACGATGGATTGTGAAGTTGACGAGGGAATTGGACCAGAGACCCCTTGACAATGTCTAAGAAACCTTTTTATGCATGTCATATAGCACTTTAAATTGATGCATCGGAATCATCATGAAATGGTGACCACCCTGATGGGTTGCCTCCGTTACTTTCCTCGTTGATAGCATTGGCATGACTCTACTTTCAGCTTAGAGTTGTGTGGGTGGGAAGTCGGTAGGATGCTAAATTAGTTGCTACGCAAGTGGGACGGGTATATGCATGGTGATGGCAACAAAATTATTTTCAAGGACTTTTCGAAAACCCCATCGGGTGCCACTAATGCCTGAGGGAGATGTCGAGTTAGGTGACCACTTGATGAAGAGGCTAGTACTAAGGCAAGTGAGTGTGTTGCTTTCGAAAACGGATTGGTTTAAGATGCGACCGTTACTCCAACCTTACATGTACAACCACGATACCCCTTATGGGATGGGGATTTGTTGATTACTCTTGTCGATGCTAGCAGAGATCCCGCATTACTAGTGGCTGGAGTCACATTGTCACTCTCGATATAGGGTCGTGCCGGATCAGATGACCATGGGATGTTTCACAGACACCGGGCACACCGTTGGTCCCTTCATGGATGATAGTTGTGATGTACATCATGCGGGCTGCGTGCCAACGAGTGGACTCTTTGTTAGTATTTTCAAGGGAAAGGTTTTGTTCGGGTACTTACCTCGGGTATGTAATATACCGCGAGTCATGGCATGACACAGAAGTTTCCCGAGTCTTGTGGATAAAGCGTGCAACATCTGCAGAGTGTGAAACAATTTGAATAGCCGTGTCCACGGTCAAGGACAGTTGGATGACCGCTCTTGGGCTACGTCCATTGTTTACCAAACTTGGTGTGTGTGTGTGTAAAGGAGATACATGAGTTGAGTCGGATGACTCAACGTGAGGATTAAGCTGGAAGTGTTCCAAACTCTTTTTATATCGATATTTGTAACCTATTCTTATGGATACACGTAACCTCATGATGCATGCTTTCACATGTTGATAGGACATATCCTTGTACTCAAATTAGCTTTCCGCAAAATTACCTACTTAGTGCTATATCATGCATTGTTGTACCTTGTTCCAAACATGGGTTGCTTGCGTGTACATTCAAAATACTCATTGGCTTGCCATTGGTTATTTAATTGGCCAGGCACGGAAGAGCAGGAATATGGTGAAGATTACATTGGTGACGAACATGCAAATTAGGACGGTTCCCAGTCAGAATGCCTGTAGGGTTAAGGCAGATGGCACGGGTCCACGCTATCTTGCAAGATTTCCGCTTCGAGCTTGTGTTTGTTGTTTGGCCTTCATGGCCCTATCTATGTAAGACTTGACCATAATTTGTGTAAGACGGTATGTATGGATGTAAGACTCTTGTTATTCAGCTTTTGTGTGTTCAGTGAGCATTGATCTTTCGATCACTGTACACGTGCATTCGGTGATCACGACTTATGAGTCGGGCTCCCCACATACGTTCTGCCTCATTCTTTGCGGTTACTGGCATTTCCACGAGTGTTCCATGGCGGCCATCAAGTTGGCCATAGCTTGACATGGCCACGCCTGGAGCCGACACTGAAGGGTCAGTCCCGGCTGTCGCACCAGCTGCCGCGGAGTCGATGGTCGCCGTTGTTCCCGCCATGCAGACAACGGCTTGCAGAGGCAGCTTGAGGGACTCTTGAGTAGCCTCATCATTTGAGTAGCCCCCAAGCCTGCCATCAAAAAGTGGGCGGATCGATTCGGTGTCTCTGATCGAAGACTCTCCATCAAAGAAGATGATGATATCTCCGCTAGCCATAGACTTCCCCGCGAGATCAACAACCTGAGTGAAGCCGACGAAGACGTGGTTCCGGCTGGATAGAGCCCGACCGGGTTGGGTGCGCCGAGCGGGCTCGAGGATGTCGGTGCAGATGTCCGGCTGGGATCCTGACTCACCGATTTTGCCGATGAAGATGTGGATCTTGGCAAAGGGGACCTGGTACCCGTACTCGATTGAGCCAGCCTCGGGACCCCAGCCTTAACCATCGATGTAGAGCTTGCCGTGACGACTCTTGGTCATCCGACCGATCGCGTATCCCTCGATCCCTAGGAAAGCTCCCTCCAAGAACTCAACACCACCGTGCGCTGGCCCCACGGTGGGTGCCAACTGTTGTGGTTTTGTCAGTGTAGATGTCCTAGCGAGAGGACTAAGTCTGGGAGCCACCGCAACTAGGTGGTCGCTTGGATGGGGTTGATCGGGAACGAGAGACAAGGGTTTACCCAGTTTCGGCCCCTCCAATGGAGGTAAAAGCCTGCGTCCTACTTTTTGTGTTATTGATGACGATGATCTCGATTACAAGGGTCGGGAATCGCTAACCTAGCTCTCGAGGGTTTCTTTCTTGAACCTTCTACCTCAGGGGCTCCCCTTTATATATAGGTCGAGGCCCTGAGGTTACAATAGAGTCTGGGTCATAACACAACCCATGACCTAGTCTACATTCTATTTATCTTGCCTTTCAATTAGAGGGAATTCCTTATAACTTCCTCCGTGAGCCAGCCAGCCAAGTACTAGGATTGAGCCGGCCTCCTCCCGCGAGTCATGTTTTGGGCCTTATCCTCGTGGTTGACCACGACCCTCATAACTGGTCCAATTATGAGCCGCCCAAGACCACTAGGTCTTATCTGGGCCGGGTCATACCATGGGGTATATCCCCAAAAGTCTTGGTCTGGTCATTGGACACAAACGAAGGACACGAAGTTGCAATGAATAACTTTTAACTAAACAAAACCCAAGCAAAAAAGCTACAAGATTGATCTACTTATATAGGAGCAAGGGGTGGAGGCCAAGGAGATGGGATGACGTCCCAAGGTATCCTGAAACAAACCCTAGGTCATACAAGGCCCATGGGCCCAAGTCGATGTGATGCAACACCTTTGGACTTGTAGTTTCACTTAGATTCTGCTGCAGCGTCATATTGTTTTGTCAATATCTCCACATTCTGGAAGAACTTGACGGTGAATCGAACTAGGTTGGAAAGTGCACAGAATAAACTTTCCAAAAAAGAATCATCCAATTTGGAGTCCGTATTCAATAGTTCTTGGCGTTTTGAGTCATGCATGTCTTTGTAGTCCGAATCTGAGTCCAGAACATGAGAGACTTGGACTATATCTTCTCTTGGGCCAAAAGTAACGTGAGAGAACTTCTTGAACAACACCTAAATTTCTATTTTCCCCTTATCTTCATATGTGGATTTTAAAAGTGTCTGGTAGTTCTGCAATTAGGCATGAAACAAAAAGAGGTGAAGTATTTTTGTTCTGTATAGCATAAATAAATTATTGCATAACTTTTATCTGAAATCACCTCAAATAAATACGCATATGCAATATTTGTGATCATATCCGAGGTAGCCATCTCCTCATAATCCTCCCCTTCTTGAAAACAAAGTCGTCCTCGGCGTTGCTTAATATGAAATGTGTCTAACAAAAGAGACAAGGTGTACATGTTGTATAAGTATATGTTATCCATTTTTACTTCCCTCCGTTTATGCACATTTGACACATGTATACATTAGTAACATTCATATGTTATGAAATATAAAGCTAAAGTATTATCACAATAAATAGAAGGCATTAAAATATTGCAACTCAGTTTACATATAAGTGAAGCCCTTATTCATGTCAAAAGATTGACAATGTTCATCTTTAAACCATCCCAACATTGGTAAATAAACTTTAATTACTTCAAATTTACATACTACAACATGATTAAATAAGCAAACATGCAAAAAGTCATTTGACACAGAATCATCACAACGATTAGAGGTCATATCAAAATGATTGAATATTGGCACAATTATTTTCAAACGTATTTGATCTAAATCTGATTTATTTCCCGATCCACATGGTTCTTTCACATCAACATATAAGTCAATGTGTGCACTCGACATTGTTGATATTGCAGTTTTGGATCACCTGGCAAAGTCAAATAATCAACATAGTCCTCTAGAATAGGTGGTGTGTTCAAAGTAGTGACTAGATCATAACATGGTGCATTTAAATTGACAGGGCATTCATCATACTCATGTGGAGGTGGAAGTTCAGTACCTTTGTCATTACGTCTTATGATCAACTCTGATGATGTAGGCACTCTCGGTGGTGATGTGTCACTTGGTGGAGTTGATGTAGTCCTCACAAAAACAGATGTGGCTATAATAGTATGCCTAGTAGTTGAAGGATCAACCGTATCAACTATGGGAATGTGCATCATGTGCTTGTTCCCCTTGTGCGCAACATGTCGTTTTATTTCCCGTTCATCTCTGCAAGCAAGATGAAACAAACGGTCCATAGGATAATACTCTTCATGAATTAGTATCTCCTAAATATCACTGTTCAATCCTCCCCAAAATCTATCCACAAAATCTTCTTCACTTTCTTCTAAAAAGGAATGCAACAAGGTAGTTTGTAAATCATCATAATATTCTGTTATGGTGTCACTACCTTCTTTTAAATGTTGTAGGTTTTTAATCATGCCACGAGTATAATAAACATCGAGGAATCTATCTCTCATGACAAGTTTTAAATCATCCCAAGTAGTAGGTATATAATCAGGGTATAACCAACAATGTTCGCTCCACCAAACTAAAGCAAAGCTACTGAACGTACTAACTGCATCTTTAACTTTTCTACGCTCATCAAAATTATGGGATGCAAATATATAATTCATTTCGTACTCCCATTCAATATATAAATCAGGTCTAAAACGAGCATTAAAGGGTGGCATGGAAACATTAACATGATTATGTTCAATTTGATGTCTTTGCTCCTATCATGACAGTTTTTGTTTTTTCTTGGGTGGTGGCAAGTCTCCCACGATCGATGAATGCCAAGAACTGACAACTCTGGATCCTACCATGATTAGTAAACAAAGAACAAGATCTAGAATAATGTTCTTATGAACTTCTGGATGTGGTGGTAAATGATGTCTACTACGCAACTTTATTAGCGTAGACGTTCTTGGGCCTCCAAGTGCAGAGTTTTGTAGGACAGCAACAAATTTCCCTCAAGTGGATGACCTAAGGTTTATCAATCTGTGGGAGGTGTAGGATGAAGATGGTCTCTCTCAAAAAAACCTGCAATCAAATACAAGAAATCTCTTGTGTCCCCAACACACCCAATATAATGGCAAATTGTGTAGGTGTACTAGTTCGGTGAAGAGATGGTGATACAAGTGCAATAGGGATAGTAGCTATAGGTTTTTGTAATCTGAAAATATAAAAAATAGAAAGGGAGCAAGTGGCAAACCGCGTGCAAAACATTGTATAAATGTTTGGAAATAAGGCCCAGGGTTCATACTTCCTATAGTGCAATCTCTCAAAAATGCTAACATAATAGAATCATATGATCACCCCTCAACGTGCAACAAAGAATCACTCCAAAGTTTATATATAGCGGACAACATAAGATGAAATTGTCATAGGTAGTAGAACCACCTCAAAGTTACCCTTTCCAATCAATCTATTGGGCTATTCCTATAGGTGTCATAAACAACTCTATAGTTTGTACTAAAATAAAACCAATGATACATATCAATCAATCCTAATGTCACCTAGATACTCCAATGTCACCTCAAGTATCCGTGGGTTAATTATTCGACATGCATCAAACAATTTTAGATTCATCATATTCAATCCAACACAAAGAACATCAAAGAGTACCCCAAGGCTATCGGAGAAACTAGGACACGAACGTGTATCAACCCCTATGCATAGATTACCCCAATGTCACCACAGGAATCCGCAAGGTGAGTACCAAGACATACATCAAGTGATCTCAAATCGAATATTCAATCTGACAAAACAAAATCTCAAAGGTAAAGATTCAATTCATCACATCAAGATAGCAAGGGACAAAAACCATATGATCCAACTATATTAACAAAGCCCATGATACATCAAGATCGTGACATCTCAAGAACATGAGAGAGAGAGATTATACACATAGCTACTGGTACATACCCTCAGCCCCGAGGGTTAATTACTCATTCCTCGCCATGGCCTCCACCGGGATGATGAAGATGGCCACCGGTGATGATTTCCCCCTCCGACAGGGTACTGGAAATGCTCCAGATAGGTTTTTCTTTGATATAGAGAGTTGCGGCAGCGGAGCGGAAGTTCTAGGTTAACTTTCGGGGGTTTATGGATTTATAGGAATTTTCAGCATTGGAATCACATCAACAGGAGCCACATGGGCCCCACAAGCTAACAGGGCACGCCCACCCCCCGGGCTCATAGGTGGCTCCCCTCCGGTGGTTCTTCGCTCCGGTATTTCTTATTTTCTGCACAAAAACAACACCACGGTAATTCTGCTGAAAACAAAGTCAGCCTGGGTTAGTTCTAAATAAATCATATAAAGTGCATCAAAACCATATAAAAGTATTGTAAACATAGGCAAATATGGCATGAATACTTCATAAATTATTGATACATTGGAGACGTATCAGTAAAACGCTCACATTAAAGCAACTATCAATGTCTTACAAGTTTTACCATGCAGCAGGCATTGATCCGCAAACAACGGTGTCGAATAACTCCAAAGATTGAGTAAAGTGATTACCACGTGAACGTATGTAAACAAACATGCACGAAGTTGCGCCTTTGCAATCGCTAAGCCTATCACCGAGAGGTTATTGGCCACGCCGGAGCACGATCAACCTGACCACGAATGTATATTCCTTCAAGCAATCAAAGAACAAGCAAGAATATGATAATAGCAATCTGAATATTGCAAATATAGATGAAGTATTGATAAATGTCGGGTTCCGAAAGCGGTCTTGATCTGGTCGTTGGACACAAACTAAGTACATGAATTGACATGGCTAACTTTTAACTAAACAAAACCCAAGCAAAAAGCTACTAGATTGATATACTTATATAGGAGCAAGGGGTGGCAACCAAGGAGGTGGGAGGACGTCCCATGGAAGCCTAAAACTAACCCTAGGTTGTACAAGGCCCATGGACCAAAGTGGAGGTCATGCAATACCTTTGGACTTGTAGTTTCACTCGGATTCTGCTGTAGCATCAGATTTCGTCAATACCTCCATGCTCTGGAGTCTAGAATCCAGAGTCCGGATGAAAGGCGAAACGACTTGGGTTGGAAAGAGCATGAAACAAACTTTCCAAAAAAAAGTATCACCCAGTTCAGAGTCCGGATGCAAAAGTTCTTGTCATTTCGAGTCAAGTATGTCTGTGCAGTCCAAATCTGAGTCCGAAACATGAGAGACTTGGGCAGTATCTTCTTTTGTGCAAAAAGTGATGTGAGAGAACTTCTTGAACAACATCTAAACGTCTTTTTCCCTTATCTTCATATGTGCATTGGACTACTGTCTGGTAGTTCTGCAATTAGGCATGAAACGAGAAAAGGTGAAGTACTTTTGTTCTATATAGCAAATAAATTATTGCATAACTTTTATCAGAAATCATGTCGGGCCTCTCGGACTTGGGGTGCCCAGGCCCATCTGCCTGTGGCCCAGGAGGCGAAGCTTGCCTAAGCATTGAGTGGCCCCACTCACGGGCTTCACGGAGCTGGTTCTCACGAGGGCCATGCCTCGCAAGGCATGTGGCGACGCCACCGTCGAGTGCTTCACGAGGCATCTCCGTGAGACTGTCCATGACGCCCTCGGGGGGCGGGTCTGCCTAGAGCTGGCCTAGTAGGGCCCCGCAACCCTGCGTCCGCACATGGGTGATGCGCGCCGTGCCAAGCAGTGCCAGGAGCGGTGCCAGTGGGCACGGACAAAGAGGTTATCCTCTTCGGTGATAGAGAAATGGCCTCAGCTCGCGGGCTCCAAAAGCAACCCCCAAAGGTTTCCCTCTCCAAGCAAGAAGACCAAGACCGAGGGCTCGGCAGGACGGATGTCACCCCCAATCCCACGAGCACGTCACGACGGAGAGCTTGGGAAGGCGAAGACCACTTTTGTCAGGATAGGCAGCAGTCTTGCCCCCCTTCAAACCGGCCGTTGTGGCAACCCTTCCCGCCTTGTGTTTTTGGGGGAAGAGGACCAATGCCAATATAAGAATAGGAATCGGCCACCGTAGATGAGAGAGCCCCGGGCAAGCAAGAACATACCTTTGTACTCATCCTCATCTTCAAGCA
This sequence comes from Elymus sibiricus, assembly GCA_039707655.1. Lineage (NCBI taxonomy): Eukaryota > Viridiplantae > Streptophyta > Magnoliopsida > Poales > Poaceae > Elymus > Elymus sibiricus. The sequence continues at coordinate 275,628,307 of CM077669.1, forward strand.
ATCCACCAAGCAGGAGTAGGGTTTTACACCGCGAGGTGGCCCGAACCTGGGTAAACCATGTGTCCCTTGTTCATTTTCCTTAGATCGAGCCGCCGAAGAGTCGTCGTGAGGTTGAGAAGCAGAGTAGGGCAAGAGAGAGAGTGCACCCCAGTGTTCGAACCTCTAAGGGTCCCCGGAGACCTGATTCCGACATTTGGCGCGCCAGGTAGGGGTGCGCCGCAGCTCTCCAGCTCCATCTCGTCTCCGCCCGCGTCGACCCGATGGTTGACACCGGCCGCACATGCGCAGCGCGCTCAACGCTGAACGAGCTCCACAGCCTCTCCCATGCCACGAACGAAGCTATCGACGGCCGCGACGCCCGCGAGCGGCGAGATCGCTCACGCCCCCCCCCCCCCCCCCCCCCGCGCGGCAGGCCAGCTGCCCCGTCGCGTCCTCCTCGGCCTGCGTTCACGTGTGAGACCTGAACGCGCAGGACGCGTTGCTCATGACGAGTGAGTTGCTCCGCCACCGCCCGACGGACGGGGGCTTTGATGCCTAGGTGGACCACGTCACTAAGCTCATCACCGTCGTCAGGAGGGCTCTAGCGCCCTACCCACCGTTTCGGCCCCCGTTACTGGGAGAAGGGGGCGCGAGTGGTGGGCCCGTCCCACCATCGCGCGACGACCTGACCGCCTCGGCCGGGTGATCCCAAGCAGGGCCTGACTCGCGTCCTCCTCCTCCTCCTCCGGGTCCCGGTGACCTCCTTCGGCTAGCCGACCGGCCCCGGCGGCAATGTACCCGGGGGGGTGGAATGTTCTGAACCCACCACAACATGCGCACCCACGACACGGAAGACTGTCGGGCGTTTGGACCATCCCGCAAAGAGCGCGTCGGCCAGTGCCCGGGACGCGGCATCCGCGGCGCCGGCGGGGGCGGTAGTGGGGCCAACAGGAGGGGCAATCGCAATAACAACCCTAACCAAGGTGGGCGCAAACAGCCTCGCGACAACAGCGAGCGCGGTCGGCTCCAGGAGGACGCTCGTCAAGGGCGACACCATGGGGCATGCCCCCAGGACAGCGTGGCCTTGCTACCACGATCGCGGTCGCCCAGAGAGAGCGGCAGCGGATCGTCTGACGGGGATTACCAGGGGCCTCGCTTGGCGGCCTGCATCCTTGGTGTAGCCTTAGCCCTCCTGTCAACCCACCGGCTCGAACAGCCGCACCGTGCGATGAGCGGAACTCCCCGGGGACCAGAGGCCACGTGGTTCCTCAATTGGTCCCAGTACCCCATCTCCTTCGACTCCATGGACGACATCGAGTCCAGGGCTGCCGCGGGCACGCTCCCTCTGCTGTGTACCCCCATAATCTGCAACGTCTCCATCACCAAGACCCTCATCGACAGCAGCACCGGCCTCAATGTGCTCTCTGCGGAGACCTTCGAGACCCTGTGGGTGCTCTACAGCAAGCTGGCACCCACCAGGAGGACATGGCGGGCATGGCCCGTTCCCTCGAGTGGGCCTACAAGGCAGTCGCGACCAAGCATCCTGACGATGAGGGGGGAGCTGGGCTTGACGTGGCCGCGCTCCCAAGGAATAAGGAACAACTGCTGGTCCCAGGCCTCGCCAAGATGATGAACGTGATGCTCGGCACCGACGACGCGAGCCGCGTGGCCCTTTTCAGTGACAGCCTCGCCTCGACATAGGGAAGCGCTCCCGACGCCTCCCTCGGGCTAGGCTCAGGGGCTTCCGCCCGGGGAGCGCCCGACGTGGCTGGTGCGAAGGGGGAGGAGCTCGGGCACCGCTTGGAGGCACGCCTCAGCGCGTGCCCCCACGAGCGAAGAGCGCGGCACCAGGCGCCGGTTTCATGGGGGCTCATCGACCAAGGAATCAGCAAGTAGCGGGAGGAGCGTCTTCCAGAACGCCATTCAAAGCAGGCCGCCAACCCCAGGAGGAGCGGCAGGGGGCGGCCGTATGTCGACCTCGTGGGCCTTAACGGGGCAGGACCCCAGGGCCCCTCCCGACCCTCGCGCATCGTCACCAACTACGCCCGCGTGCTTTTTGGAGCATCAGAGTGTCCAGTGAGCGCCATCGTCACCTTCCACAAACAGGCGAGCCTCACGATGGTGCCTGGGGCCGCGCCAAGGCCTCGCGGGTCTTCGAAGCCTCAGGAGCCAGTCTGCCCCTGAAGGGTTAACCCCCGCGGCACGCATCGTCAAACGGCATGACGCTCTCGCGGCGGCATGGCCGGCAGGTTATTTTGTGGTCTGTTCGATTCAGGCGACCCCCCATTCCTTTTTGTGTACTTTGCATTACCCTGAAGCTGGGACTTTCCCATTATGTAATGAACCAGATTAAGCCCCGTTGAAATTATGTCATTTGTTTTAAGCTCCAAGTGTAGCACCTCGTCCTCACCCCGATCTTCGCCCCCCTGCGCCTGCCCCCTCGACGGTTCCATGGGGGAGGGTTGGACACGGCGTCTGCTCCAGGACCTGTCCTCACAGCGCCGAGAAATCCAAATGACCAAGCTCTGGCTCATGGGCTGACCCCCCGTGCAAGTCATCTCAGCAAGGTCTTTGGTGTCCCGCCCTCCCAGAGAACTGCCATGGCGCGTAATGGGGGCACGGCTCAGCTCGGGTTGGTGGGGGCAAACCGCCCCTCGGCGGGCGCCTCGCCGCCCCCGCCTCTGAGCCACGATGATCGCGCGGTGCGCCCCGCGCCCATGTTATGGGTCGCAGAGCGCACACCCGCGCCAGAAACTAGGCGTAAAGCCACACGAAGAACCGAGGAAGGAGCTCCCGAGCCTTGTGCCTGGGGTATCCGACACCTCTTTTAAATCGCCGCCCGTGACACTCTCACGTAATAATGAGTTTGGGGTTGTACACGCCCTGGAGCGTCCCGACCGGCCGGTCTACGGCCTTTGGGGGACTCCCACCCACGCCCAAGTGGAAGCCCCATGCTCCGCGCTGGCGGAATAACTGTCCAACCGTGACTATGCCCATGCCTAGTGGAAGCCCCATGTTCCGTGCTGGGTGAAGAAGCCAATGAAGAACCCCCTTGCCGAGGGCCGTAACAGCCTCAGGGCGAACGCCCCTCGCCTTGGCAACCGTAGCCCCCCCCGCGGCACATGCCCACCAGCTCTCGCTTGGGCCTCATGCGCGCGGTGGCTGGGCACGGTGCCTGTGTTTGGGCTAGTCCTAGCGACGCCGGGACCCAAAGGACTGGGTTTTGGTTCGCGGACCTGCCGACGCACACGTCACCTCACCGAGGCTCCTGGTGCCTGTCTTCCTCGCGTGACGCCCAAGCGTAAATTGGTAAGCGTGCACCACTGTACAAGCAAATGCTTTCACACAGGATCTCTCGCAACGACGGTTCCCCCGAGAAGCCCCACGAGGCCGGCCCAGATGAGTCCCTAAGGATCACGCGTCAGGGCCTTTCATGCCGACGACGTTTGAAACGTGCTCGGGGGATGGGCCCCGGCGATGTAGAACGTCGGGAAGATCCTGGAGAGGGAGACAAGCATAACAAGGGGCGCGAAGAAGAAACTCGTTTTCAAACCAAAGTGTCGTTCGGTTTAAGACACGAAGGACATAACCCGTTTTTACACACCCCCACGGGGTCAGCATGGTTCATTGCAGGAAAGGAAAACAACGCAAAAAGAGGGATTGTGCTCCCACGGTTCCGCCTCCGGAGACCCCGACGTTGACGCCACCGCACATAGTTGGAGTCCTCTTCCTTGATGCGGGCACTTCGGGAACTGTCGGAGTCGTCGTCGCTCCCGCTTCCCCCGGAGGAGGAGCTGCTGCCACCGCCGCTGCTGCTGTCGCCCTCCATGCAGCAGTCCAGGCGATTTCCGGCCTCCCGAAAGATCTTCACGAAGACCATGGCAGGTCCGTCAAACTTAAAGTAGAGGACATGACCCTCCCGCAGGCAGCAGGCGAGTGTGAACGACTTCCACCCGCGCCTCCGAAACATGAAGTCGAGGGGGTTGAACTCCGTCGCCGCCCAAGAAGACCCGTTGCTGCAGCCGTCTGGCTGCATCCACAGGCCCGGGGGTGCACGCTCCCCCATCTCCCTCGCGAATGAGTCTGGGAGACGGAGCCAGGTGCGGGGTCTTCTCTCGATCCTCACGAGGAATTCGTGAACCACCTCGGCGGAATGGTCTCGCGATCGGGGCGGCCAGGCTCCTGCACCATACCTCTGACCCCGTCCGCGGCCACCTCGCCCACCACGCCCGCGGGCAGAGCTCCTCGCACGGACGCATGTACCGACGTGGGTCGCCGGTGGAGTTTGCCCGCGCCCCCGAAGAGACGCCTCGGGCACGGCTATTGACGCACGGTAGCGACCGCCTCCCTTCGACAACCTCGACGCCCCCGCCTCCTCTATCGCCGCTTTCTTCTTCTTGGCGATGCAGAACCTCCTCACGGGCGCCATCGCTGTTACGGCGGCAAGTGGTGATGGGTGCCGAGGACAAGGATGATGGGCTAAGGAATTCCTCCCCCCCCCCCTTATATGCGGCCTGGGCTTTATGTCAGCCCTGGGCGGTTACCGAGGCGTCGTGGGGAGTGGAGGGGCCCCGATGCCCCGTCATGCGCCACGTGTTGCGCTTAACTCCCAGGCGGTTGGGGCCCACGTCGCTCCGACCTTACCCCATTAGAGGAACCGCGCCCGCCACGTGGTCATGGACTGCATCGCTAGGCCCGCAGGACCGGGGGCATCCAGGCCCAGACGTGTGTGGTCCAAGGCATAGTGTATGCCACGAGCTGAACTTGGCCCACCGACGATTCCCACGAGCTGGACCCTCGCAAGGGTCCCGCCCCCGCGGCTCCCGCCGACGGCCGTCATCAGGGGCCTCTGCGGTGCCTCGCGCGGGGCCTCGCCCTGAAGCCATCTTGGAAACCTTTCCTAGACGGACTCATCACAGGGGGCACGACGCTCGTGCTCGGTAGACCTCGCTAGCTCGAGCGTGGTTGGCCCTGTAGAGCGGGCCCAAGCCGCGGCTCACGTCTACACGCGTTGTCTTGCCAACGCCTCTGGTCGCCTCGCCAAGGCCTAGGATGACAGGCTCCCTTGTGCGAAGCCCGAGGGCAAGTTGATGGTCGCGTGGAACCCTGGGCGGAGCACCCAGCGGAACGGTTCCCTAAGAAAGGTCCGGCAAGGGCGACCTAACGAAGTAAGGGCTAGGTGCTAAGGACTCTTGGGGGCTGCCGCCACGAGGCCGCGCTGCACATCAAAAGTGGGGGCCTCGCGCACTGGGCGTCACGGGTGTTCGCCGGCCTCGTGAGCCCCAGCCAGGGCACGGGGGCTGCGTGAAGGGAAGCAAAGGGCCCCACGAGGGGAGCAAGGATGTCTCGACACACGACAGGCAACAACCAGATTAACAAAAGTACATCGCAAATGGCTTACGCCCCTCTGGGGCTGGATGGTTCATAGTGCAACAGGAAAGGGAACATAAAGCCTAAGCGGAGGAGGCGCTGCCTTCGCCGTGGCTGTCAAGGTTCACGGCGCCAAGGCTCCCGCTCTCCTCAGAAGGAGCGTCCTCGGCGAATCGCCCGACCAGCGACTCCACCTGCCCGCGGACCTCGTCCCTGAGGGGGCCTCGGAGCTCCTCTGCCACGGGCTCCATCACGCTGGAGAGGTCGAAGGCAAGATCATGGCGGCAAAGGTTGGAGAAGACGCGAGTCAGCGCGCGGTCTAGGAGATCGCGCGCGCTTGAGTCGATGTCCTCCTCCACCTTGGAGACAGCCGACTCCATCGTCTCCACCACCTTGAGGAAGAAGTTGAGGTAGCCTTTGTCGCCATGCGCGTGAGGTAGCGCCGGGATGTCCCTGACAAAGCGGCGGAGCGCGCCACCCGCACGGCGCGCGAGGTCTAGGAACTGCCCGGCGCGCTGCGCCTCCATCATGCGCGCCCGCGCCGCGTCATCCTAGGCCATCTGCACCGCATCGGCGACTTCACTGACCTGAGCTTGCAGCGACGCCAACTCCGCCTCGACGCCCCCTTGCTCGCGAGGGTGGCCTGGAGATCCGCCTCGACACCCCGCAACTAGGATCAGAGCACGCTCACCTCCTCTTGAAGCGAATCACAACGAAGCTGGATACGGGCCTTCTGACGGGCCAGCTCGCCGTGGTACTCCTCCAGAGCGGGCTCTCGCTCCTGAGCCACCCTCGCGTCGGCATCGGCACGGGCCTCCTTGCGTGCTGCCTCGAGTGTAGCCTCGTCGGCGAGGGCTTGGCCTTCCAAGGTCTCTAGGCGCTCGCGCTCCGCCTCCTGGTCGAAAGCGGTCCTATCGGCCTCCCGCTCGCGGAGAACCACGTCGGCTTCCCGCTCGATGACGGCCACCTCCCGGCTGTCCAGCTCCGCCTCGCACTCGGCGCGCGGCACAGTGCTCGCAGTGCCGAGGGCCACGCGCCCCCAGGCCCCGACAAGCCGGGCATGGGGGCGGATGCCTCTCCGATAAACAGCACGCTGGAGGACGCCCCGGGCGAGCCGCCCCTCCGCCTCTTGCGCCCGAGCACCTTGAGAGGTTCGGCGATCAGACTCATCGGCTGGGCTGGACGTGCAAGAAAGGACTAAGGAGGCAGCACACTTACTCGTGGTTGGCGGTCCAGCACCATCGTGTCGGAGCTGGCCCTGAGCGCCGGCCTCCATTGCCTCCGGGGGATGGAGGTGCCGCTGAAGGCCCCGCCCGCGCTCCAGTGCTCGTAGCATCCCTCTTCGCCACCATGACCTGGAAGAAGGGAGGAGGGAAAAGATCGGGCAAAGAAGCAAAGGGGGAGAAGCGGCAAGAGGAGAAGATATACGAGGGTTTTTATGCCTGGCGCGCCTGACGGTTTACCCAGGCGGAGGCGCAGTTCCCGAAGCATCGTGGTGGAGTAGAGGAAATGCACGCCTCACCGAATGACACGCGTCGCGCATGGCCCGCAGACGATGGGGGCCCACATCGTTTCGACCCCTCCAACAGGCGGAGTACTTCGCGCCGCGGGCCCGGGGGCTACTGTCGTGCTTCTGGGACTGGGGGTGCCCAAGCCCGTCTGCCTACGGCCCAGGACGCGAAGCTTGCCTAAGCATTGACTGTCCCCACCCATGGGCTTCATGGAGCTGGTTCTCGCTAGGTCCATGCCTCGCGAGGCATGAGGCGATGCCACCATCGAATGCTTCATGAGGCTTCTCCGTGAGGCTGTCCATGATGCCCTTGGGGGGCGTGTCTGCCTAGAGCGAGCCTAGTAGGGCCCCACAACCCTATGTCCGCACATGGGTGATGCACGCCGTGCCAAGGGGTGCCAGGAGCGGTGCCAGCGGGCACGGACAAATAGGTTATCCTCTTCGGTGATAGAGAAACGACCTCAGCTCGCGGTCTCCAAAAGCAACCCCCAAAGGTTTCCCTCTCCGAGCAAGAAGACCAAGACCGAGGGCTCGGCAGGACGGATGTCACCCCCGAGTCCACGAGCAAGTCACGTCGGAGAGCTTTGGCAGGCGAAGACCACTTTTGTCAGGATAGGCTGCAGTCCTGTCCCCCTTCAAACCGCCCGTTGTGGCAACCCTTCCCGCCTTGTGTTTTCGGGGGAAGATGACCAAGGACAATATAAGAATAGGAATCGGCCACCATAGAGGAGAGAGCCCCGGGCAAGCAAGAACATACCTTTGTACTCATCCTCATGCTCAAGCAATCCACCAAGCAGGAGTAGGGTTTTACGCCGCGAGGTGGCCCGAACCTGGGTAAACCTTGTGTCCCTTGTTCATCTTCCTTAGCACGAACCGCCAGAGAGTCGCCGTGAGGTTGCGAAGCAAAGTAGGGCAGGAGAGCGAGTAAACCCAGTGTTCGAACCTCTTTGGGTCCCCCGAGCCCTGATTCTGACAAATCGCCTCGGATAAATACGCATGTGCAATATTTGTGATCATATCCAAGGTAGCCATGTCCTCATCACTGTCGAGTCAGCCGCTCATCTCGGATACCATTCCGAAAAGCCACAACTGCTTCTACCTCCGGCCAGTCAATTATTTGGTTCTTGTTTGTCAAGAACCTGTTCCAAAACTTCCGGGCCTACTCGCCGGACTATTGTTTGATAAGGCTCAGATCGTCGTCGTCTGGGGGTCGCACATTGGTTCCTTGGAATTTGGCTCGGAATGCATCTTCGAGCTCTTCCCATCTTCCGATGGAGTCCTCGGGCAAGTTGTTAAGATGAAGCCTCGCAGGACCCTTGAGCTTAAAAGGTGGGTATTTAATGGCGTCGAGATCATCTCCCTTGGCGATCTGGATATGGAGAAGAAATCCTCAATCCATACTGCTGGGTTAGTCGTCCCATCGTCATTTCTGATAATGACGGTTTGTACCCTTCAGGGAATTGTTGCTGCATGACCTTGTGTGTGAAACACATTGGGTGCACAACTCCTTCAACCCGAGTGATAGACTACTGGCCATACGGTGCTGGCCGAACATAGTGGTCTTCCTGGGCCCTGGTATTTCTATCCAACCATTCATGGTATCCTGCCTGATCGGTGGGTGCTCGGTCCCTGGATCTGTAGATGGACCGAGCTGTAGTGTCTAACCTTTCTCGAAGAGCAGGGTGGTTAGTGATACTTCCCTCGGAGTGACCCGATGGCCCATCTCACCCCCTAGGAGGGTGGCCCGGTTGATCGTGATGATAATATGATGTGGCAGGTCATCTTCTACTTCATCATCGAGTTCTAAAAGTAGGCGCCTCCGTGGGTAGTATTTAGTTTTACTTTCGAGTGTATCCTAAATTTGTCTCCTCTAGCGTCATCTCCGGGAGTATCTGCCGGTTTCTAAGAACCTACATATGAGTTGTGAGCAACAACTCTTTGAGAGTTTGGCCAGGGACTGAATAGTTCCAAATATCATAAGTCATTGATGAAATTTGGTCGATGAACACGAAGAACTATCCAGGTTCGGGCCACCTTGTTGGTGTAATACCCTACTACTTCTTTGTTGTATTGCAATGGTGAAGAGATACAATGAGTGTGTTACAATGGTGAAAAGATTGACCCATTCTGAGGCCTCGGCCTCCCCTATTTATAGTGTCGAAGGAGGCCCTGGAGGAGGCTCAGATGGTTTGGAAATAAACTTGAGTATAACTTGTATGACAACGACATGCACGCCTGTATGCACGATGATGACGCCATTCTGGGGCATGGTATTGCCCAACAGGTCTACTGCTTCTCCCTCCGGTATTCATCAAACATCATAAGGGTACCGCAACTATGGCAAAATGTCTACTGTAGCTGTCCCCTATGACTTCGTCCGCAAGGATCTCACCGGGAGAGATATGACTAGCTTTCCATTGATGCCGCCAGCTCATGCTCCTTCTTGGGCGGATCCCGTGAAGAGACTCAGACGCTGGCCCTCGGTAGTTTACCTAGGACCACCGTTCCGAGGCAGGCTAAGAATTGATGAGTATCTTGGAGACTTTAAAAGCCCTCCTTCCCTTGCAAGGAAGATGTACGCCCCATTTGTTTAACCTCAATGCCTCAGGCAACCACTACCCTAGTTTTCTCTATGCCGACAGTAGCCCTCGGGCCCATCATCCTCTCATCCCTTAGCGGTAGCATAGAGGGGGATGGTTCCAAGCAGACCCAAAGGCGTGATACGTGGCAGCCCATCCCGTCTCACAGTGGATGTGACCTACCCTTGTTATGTCATGAAGTTGAGACTAATTGATTGCTTTGTGAGAAAACAAGTTGCCTTCTCAACTTCTGTAATGATTCTAGCTTCCTCAGAGGCCATGGCCTACCACGTGTCTGGATGAACGGTTGCCGCCCCACAAGTCCATTAGATTTAAGGGGAAAACCGAACGACACCGAGCCTACCGTCTTCCTCCATCGCCGCAAGTCTGACGCTGCTTGCAAAGCTCCTCAACCACCTTCACCCTTCTGCCATGGCTTCCAGTGACCCTGCCGCGGAGGCGGAAATGGGTGAAAGATGCAATGAGATAGTTAGAAGGAACCTATTTCGGTCGTGCTTGAGTCCCTCTTCCCCGATGCCCGAAGCTTGAGAAAGTATGGGTTCTTGGTCAGAGGAGTTAACCACTCGTGGGGGCCGATGGAACTCATTGCCGGGGCCAACGTGATGGAGGACAGTGTCGTGGTCCCCATTTTCCTCAACTTCCTCGCCACGGCTTTAATTTGGCCCTTCTCCAACTTCTTCATGGCGGTTCTAGAGAGCTTCCATCTCCATATGCTCCATCTTCATCCCAATGTCGTGATGATCTTAGCGATTTTACCCCACCTATGGTATGGATTTGTGGGCATGAGGCTGTCTTTGGAGCTCTTCCGACATTCCGTCTCGGCACGCCGGGACCTGGTTGCCAGTTCTCCGGCTGCGTGTCGTTCCCCCTCGTGGGAGAAGAGGCTGAGACCAATTTAATTCCTTTGCATCTTTATGATCTACTATATGTGAGGCATCGGAACTGGGTGCTCGTCGACGCCCGGTGGGAGTCCGTCTGGCTGCATCCACCAGTTGCCCCAGCCAAAGAGGATGGCACATGGGTGTCGGTCCAGTGGGAACCAGGGTACCACGTCCAGTCTGCCTGCGGCCTAGGAAGAGACACTTGGCAATGGGCCCAGGAGGCGGCCCACTTAGGAGCTCCGCAGGTAGGACACTTCGTGAGGTGCCATACCTTGTGAGGCCCCTCCCTGCGAGGTGAGACTCTTCAACATGACCACCTTCAGCCGCAGGTGGCCTTGCGAGGCCCTTCTCATGAGGAGACTTCCCACAGAGCCCTCCGTTTGAAGGGGTCGTGCGGGGCTGGTCGCACAACTGAGTGCCCACCATGTGGGTGATGCACCCGCGCAGACAAGGACGACAGAGGCTGTGCTAGCAGGCGCGGACAGGGAGGATTTCCTGTTTGATGATTAAAGTGCAGCGCCCGCTCCTTCCACCAAAGCAATTTCCCAAATTTTGCAATTCCGGTGAAAGACGACCACGATGGAGCGGCTCGCCAGGACAGAGGTCATTACCGAGACCACCAGTGCGTCATGGATGGCACCTTTGCAGGTGAAGACCACCTTTTGATAAGATAAGACAGATCCCCTGTGTCAGACCCTGTGATTTGCCTCATGACTAAGTAACATGACTCAAAAACTAGGGCCAATTAAAACTTTTTGCGTTCATATGAATGCTTGACTTGTGTGCTATTTGCTTGCTTGTTTGATTGCATGCTAGTGCTCTATATTCATAAAACTCCCTCCTACTCCCAAAGCTCTTTTCCTTGATCCAAACTTCTTGCCCAATGATCATGCCATGTGAATAGTGCCCAAAACTATTTTTATCAAATATTATTTTGGCCAAAAAGGATTTATTCAAATTAGGTTTGCAAAAGCCCCTGAATTGAGGTTTGTACTACAAGTCCTCAAATTGGGTGGATCCTTTTTCCCCAAAGACTTTATTTGGAACCTACTATATATATATTACTTCCCAAAACCACCACATATTAATTTTAAAGATTATTTTCCTATTTTATTTAAAGGCTTTTTCTTAAGGCCAGAAATGGTCTTTTATAGGGAAAAATTATTTAAATGCTTTCAAAATATTTGAGAAAATTTAGGGAAACTCAGTGGACATATAGTTTCCATATATATGAGTTTCAACACATGGTCATGTTCAAAATCATGGGCAAACCCCTCAAAACCCTTTCTGTCCAAATCAAGCTTTTGAAATATTTCCATAAGAAATATTCTCAAATAAATCCAAGAAAATTCTAGCAGGTCACATATGACATATGTGATCATCTTGCCAAGTTTCATCTCAAAACCAATTGTTTTGATTCACCAAAATATTCCAAAACCCTCTCTGTCCAGATCCAAACTTGAGCAACTTGACCTTGCCAACTATCTCCTACTAATCTCAAACCTTGTGGACATGTTCTAATACTCCAATAATGCATCCACACCAAGTGGTGCATCAAGGAGAACAGATTAACTTGTCCAAATTCCCCCAAACCCCTTCCTGCTGATTTCAAAACTTGGGAATGTTTGCATTGGCAAGTTTTCCCAATTGGTCCCAAAAATTTTGGGCATGCTCTAATATCCAAATAATGCCACCACACAAAGCGGTGCATTAAGGAGAATAGATTAGCATGACCAGATCTATAGAAACCTATTTCTGTTGATTTCTAGGGTTTACCAAGTTTACATTGGCAACTTTCTTCAGCTAATCTCAAACTTGGTGATCAGCCCTACTTTTGACCACCATTTGATCCTGTTAAATCTCAAGGCAAGTAGAATTAATTTACTTGGCCAAATCACCATCAAACACCTTCTGGTCATTTCTAAAAGTCACTGTTTTCACCCTCTAGCTTATTCTCCTTGATCCCAAATTTTTACCACAGTCCATCATGACCCTCCTATACCTCCAGTAAGAAACCCAGCCCCCCAGCTCAATGATTTGTGGGGTAACAGCCCCATTTCTACCCCTGGACAGCAATGTTTTACCTTCATCTCCACTCCCTTCCTATTCTAATGGAACCTCCACAGCATCCTATGCAATTTCTCCTTTGTTTTACCTCCCTGAAGCTTCTGGACAAGCGTGGCCGCGTCCAAGAGGCCAATGGCATGCCATGGCATGCCATATGGGCACTCTAGGGCGCGCTACAGTGCGCTCCCGCACTGTAGCCGCCGCCCAATCCCCCTTCCCGATACCCTAGGGAGGCGGGAGCTTGTCCCCCTGGTCGGCCTCGACGTCCGCAGCACGGCAGCTGGTCGGCCCCCTCCTCTCTCTCCTCCTCCCGCACGTGCCGAAGCCGCCCGGCTCGGCCAGTGGCCGGCCTGACACGCGCGAGGCCCTGGCGCTCCCCCTCTCCCTCTCTCCTCTTCCCTCGACGTGGACCTCATCCACGAAGGCCATAGACATGCCCCGAAGCTCTCCCGTGGCCACCAGAGCATCTCCGGCGGACGCCCGTGGGCTCGGTCCACGGCGAGCCCCGGCCTCCCTATAAGAAGCCACCCCCGAGCCCCCGATACGCTCCCTTGACTCCCTCTCCCTCTCAGCAACCTCCCAGTGCCCCCCAATCTCCCTCTCATCCTCTGCATCGACGACAATGGCCGGAGCCATGCCGTCAGCCCCCACTCGAATTCGAACCGAGCCGAGCTCCCCCTCGCCCCTTTCTCACTCCGGTGACCTCTCCTAGCCGCCTCAGAACCCCCCCCCCCCATCGTCACCGTTCCTCCCTGTGGCGCCGTACCCTCAAGGCCAGTTGCGGCCGACGGCCCCCTCCACGGCCATCAGCGCCGACACTGCTGTGGCCCTCCCCTACGGGCGCACAGCGCTGGGATGGGTGCGGCGCGGTCGCCTGAGCTCGCCGGCGAGCGCGGCATCGCCGGGGGTGGCTAGTGGAGCGAGCCCCGGCGTGCGCTCGGCTTCCCCTGCCTCTCCTCGGCATGGGCGGGAGGAGGTAGACGAGCCTGCCAATGGGTCCCGCCTGTCGGCCAGCCAACGGGACTGGGCCACTGACGGGTGGGCCCCCGGCTCCTGTTAAGTGGAGGCGCCCCTCCGTGTCATCCGCCTCCCTGTGAAGGAGGCGCATTCTGAGTAATACGCCTTCGGCGTCGCCCCAGCCGCTAGGCCGAGCAAATGGGCCGGCCCATTTGCCATCCTGCGCCATGTGCGCAGTTTAGCCTTTCTGGTGAATTAGTTTCCCTTTTTCTTTTCCAGTGGGACTAATTAATTCATAGTAAATTCATTTTAACTCCAAATTAGTTGATTCAAACTCCTAGGTGTTTCTAGAATCCTTATCTATCCAGAAATATATCTTTCACATTTTTCCTGCAAACTTTTTTGTAGAGTTCAAATTCAAATTTGAATTTGAACTATGAAAGACCCACCTTGTAAAATCTTCAGTGGATTCATGATATCTCCAAATGGAGTTATTCAAGTTCCTAGGTGCCTCTAAAATCATGTGTTAGGGTGTGAACATTTTTACTTACACATATTCTGCTATGTGAAATATTGGACCATTTCTTCATATGTGTTCCTTCATGGATGGTACTGTGTAGAGCAAGGCTCCTGTTTATACATCATGAAGAGACGGACCAACGAGTGGACTCTTTGTTTAGTATCGCTAGGGGAAAGGCATTGTTCGGGTGCTTACCTCGGGTATGTAATATACCACGAGTCGTGGATGACACGGAAGTTCCCCGAGTCTTGTGAAATATTGGACCATTTCTTCATATGAGATCCACTTTGAAAATCCCTAGGAAAATCATGCCAACTCCAAACCCAGTGAAACCGCTTCCAAAATGTTTCTAAATTTGTGCCCTATTTGTTGGGTGCATCCACTCATTTTTACCAATATATTTTCTGTAGACTTCTTATAGGATCATCATTTCCACCATTCAAGACTCCCCCTTAACCCACATCCAATAAAACCTCCTCGGTTATTTTTCTCATAACCAGAGGCGTCCGAGAAAAATAAAACTCCTATTTATAGAGCACTTTTATTTTTCTGCTTGTGGTGTTGCTTATTATGGTTGTTTACGGCGATAGTTGACGAAGTAGATGGAATGCTCGGAGTGGACGAGAAGCGTGTGAAGACCTAAAAGACTTTGTTGAGCCAGGCAAGCAGCCCTTTGACCATGACTATAGACCCTTTTATTGCATGTCATATAGCACTTGTTGTTCCGATGAATTGATCATGTTGATAAGGTACCCCCCCTTCGGTGGGATGCCTCCGATACCTTACCATTGATACTTGCATCGTGCATGACCCTACCTTCTTATGAGGGTTGTGCGGGTGGGAGTAGATAGGTTGCTAGTAGATGCTACGCAAGTGGGTTCGGGAATATACATGGAGAAGGAAACAAATGATTTCAAAGACTTTTCGAAAACCCCGTCGGGTGTCACTAATGCCCGAGGGAGATGATGATGAGCTAGGTAGCCACTTGATAAAGAAGTGGTGTACCGGAGCAAGTGAGTGTGTGTGGTTTTCGAAAACTGATTGGTGTAAGTTGCGACCGTTATTCCAACCTTACATGTATGACCACGATACCCCTTATGGGATGGGGCTTTGTTGATTACCTTGGTGGGTACTAGCATGGAGCCCGCATTACTAGTGGCGGGAGTGGCGTGGTCACTCTCGATACGGGGTCGTGCCTGATAGGGCGACCATGCGCTGTCTTTACAGGCACCGGGCGCACCGTTGTGTTCCTTCATGGATGGTACTGTGTAGAGCAAGGTTCGTGTTTGTACATCATGAAGACACGGACCAACGAGTGGACTCTTTGTTTAGTATCTCTAGGGGAAAGGCATTGTTCAGGTGCTTACCTCGGGTATGTAATATACCGCGAGTCGTGGATGACACGGAAGTTCCCCGAGTCTTGTGGGTAAAGTGTGCAACCTCTTCAGAGTGTAAAACTATTCGAATAGCCGTGTCCACGGTCAAGGACAGTTGAATGACCGCTCTTGTGCTACGTCCAAATGTTTACTAAACCTGGTGTGTGTGGTGTGATGGTGACAAAGATGAAACTTGAGCTAAGTCCGATGACTTGGCATGATGATGAACATGAGATGTTCAACCCCTGCTTGTGATGATAACCGAGTCTTGTTCACATGAATACCTGTCAACAGTTGATGCATGCTTACTCAAGTTACTTGATCATATCATTGCACTAAAAATTAGCTTTCTACAAAAACTTACCTACTTAGTGCTATATCATGCTCTGTTGAACCTTGTTCCAAACATGGGTTGCTTGCGAGTACATTCAAAGTACTCATTGGCTTGCCACTAGTTATTTTATTGGCCAGGCATGAAAGATCAGGTTATGAAGAAGATTACCTTGGTGACGGACATGCGAGCTAGGATGCTTCCCAGTCAGAATGCCTATAGGGTTAAGGCAGATGGCATGAGTTCACGCTAACGTTGAAGATTCCGCTGCAAGTATATGAAGACTAGGCCTTAAAGGCCATTTTTGAGTACAAACGGTATGTAATGGATGTAAGACTCCTGTTATTCAGTTTCCGTGTGTTCAGTGAGCATTGATCTCTGGGATCACTGTGCACGTACATTCGGTGATCAAGACTTATGAGTCGGTGTCCCCACAGAGCTGGTACCAGAGCCATCCTGACTGTAGGAAGCCCTTAGTTAGCATGGACGTTAGTTAGGACAAGACTATTTTTCCAGACCCTTCAAAATTACTTACAAAACTACTATAATTCTCACCTCTCCTAAAAATTTCAAAGCAAGGAAAGGTTTTTGCCTTAGCACTGCCACCATTTTTCTCTTAGCTCTCCTCGTCTGCTTTTCAAAACTTTCAAACGGTCGCTACTACCCTTGTGCCCCTGTCCACTGGATTCCTTGAAAATCCTCGTGGGTAACCCAAAAGGAAGCCACCTTGCCAGGCATTTGCCCACATTTCTTGGACAGAAGTTGGCGACGCTAGACAAGGAGCTACCAACAGAAGATACCTTCTCGAAGAATGAGGATAGCAAGACTCAGAAGATGGTGACACCCTCGACACTTCCCCAGGTTGATGCAACCTTGGCTTGCGATGAACATGACGTAAGATATGCAAGGTCATTATATGCATCGCTAATAGAGCAATCCTGTCATTACCATTGTTGTGTCGGTAACCACCGGTGGATGAGAACCTCCCCATTTGGTCCGCCTCACTATAGTGAGTAGGAAAACGGTTCTCATCATCCCCCGCTCTTGGTGCCGATAGTATCGTCAACGTGACCGGCAGGATACAACTCTACCATGCCTTGCTAATGTCATTGCATAAAAGATTGCCTACCTGGATCCCTCGACGTCTCAGAAGACAAGGGGACATTGTCACAATTACGAAGACAAAAGAAGACCCGTCAACGACAGCCATGAGGAACCACCTTCGTCATCAACTCACCAACCGTGAAGTTGTCAAGGACTCTTCAGGCACAACCCGGATCGTTTCGTCGAACAACAACCAAAGACATAGCGACACCTGAAGAAGACCCAGAAGACTGAGCGGACTCCTCTCCGAGAAACGAAGCAAGCATGACTACAGAGTCCGAGAACCCCTAGGGTAGGATAGGTCGTGTATTCCCCATGCGAAGTCGAGTCTGTGTGATGGTTCAGATAGAACCATAATTGTGTGTTGCTTGTTTTTGCTTGTTAATGCTTTGGTGTAAGTCACACTTTTGCCCCAAGCAACAAGTATGCGACTAAGCACCCACCTTATCTTAATAAGCGTGTTTTGCCTTTTCGGCACTTGTTTGATTGCACTTGCACTATACCACCCCCTTAGGCACTCTCCTCTATGCTACTTTCCCTCTCCCCCCTCTCGTCAACTGAAGACCGGGAAGACAAGATGCACCAACGATCCACCTCGGCAAACAACTGACACGGAAGACTTCGACTACAACCTATTCAATCAGACGCAACCCCGTAGAGTTATGCTCTTCCCCTCAAGACTGGAAACCCCTCCCGAGCCCAACCTAGACCTCACAAGCTTCCCCAGCTCAAGCCTCTGATCACGTGTTTAATACACGGATTTGCCTGAGCACCTGTTGAGCTTTAATAACCCCCTGCTTACCGCTGGGTTCATTACGGGACTAGTGATCATAGTGAACAGACACATTACATCCCTAAGCCAGCACTTGAACTGATGATGCTGTATGGTAGATTGTTCTGAGGATGTATAACTAGTAGGCTAATAATTTGACGAGGCTGTAATAGATATCTTGAGGAATTAGTTGAGACCCTTTGGTGGATTACAAGCTTTAATGTTGGTATACGAACTTGGTGGATCAAGATTGATAGAGTAGCATAACTTACGTCTCCCTTGAGTAACTTGGATTTAGTAGGACAAATATGATTACAAGCTGAAATTCTTGGTGGATCAATGACTTGACTTTGGCAAGTAATGTTGATATTGGATTGATGGTGATATGATAGTGACTGTAGTAACTAGGAGGGAATTCTTACTACATGTAAACCTTGGATTTAAATAGGTGATTATAGTAGGTGCTCAAGATCAATGAAACTACATGGTTCGGAGTAATTTGGATTTAGTCCGATGATCTTGATCTTGATACCATGTTTCTCGGTGGAAGGCAAACCAGGAATATTGGATTGTTGTTAGAATCGACTCAAGGATCCATATGCACCGAACATTGGAGTTCACTAGATCCTCATGATGGGAATTGATGGTTATACTGTGATGAGATAGTTCTTTCTGGAATTTGGGGATTTAGGAAATCTGGAGATACATGGAACGACCCCGGTATTGGATTTGTAGCAATAACAGGTCATGTAATAGTGGATGATATTCGTGGATCGATTAATTCGATTCGTAGGAAGGAAACAAGATCTTGGAGTGGTTTATTACGTGTTTCCTTAGCATAGTAATGCAACATCTTAGACCTTGGATACATTAGTTGAACACTTGGATTTGTAGTATCACAATCAAGCTTAGCGGCTTGTATGCTTCCCGAGGATTTTTACATAGGGATATATTTGAGTTAGCTGTAGAATAACATATGAGATTTTGGTTTAGTCCTTCTCTCAAACTTTGGAGTTGAATAGCATGAGTGATGTTGGAGTTGACTTATATGAGATGATACCTTCAATAAGATAGGGTGATTTTGTTTGGAGCAGGTAGTACTATTGGCATCTAAGAACTGTGATCAAGGATAAGATGATAGACGTTCACTCGCATCCTAAGCTCCTTGAAACCCCCTAAGCTTCACCGAGCCATAACACGGTCGGATTATGACCATAGGCCTTGGACTATAAGTCCTTAGACCATGGTCGATACTCCACCTCAACCACCACCAATCCTGTTCAAAAGGAAGGTGGGCACGAAGAACTAGACTGCGATGGACCACAAACCCCTGGACAAGTGACCATCGAGAGCAAATGCCCACTCCTCTCACATATCCCACGGGCAATGTGCTTGTGTGATACTTGGGGAAATATGTTGTTGTCCTCACGGATGACATACTTACTTACCCAATAAGAGAAGGAACACATTAGTCCTATTTGGACAAGCCCCAGGAACACCCATTACCATACCTCTCGAGTATAAGGTCTCACCTTGAAGGAGTTGGACTCCGCGAAGCACCGACGTCCAAGCACAATGAAGCCCTTGCACATCAAGAGGATTATAGATCCCCTTGTCTTAACGATCACCTATTAGTTCCTGACTAGGAAGGAACCGAGGAGCTGATAACACCACTCACTCCACCACCTTGACAGCGTACGATGAGCACGACGTCCCTACTTCCTTCAGATGCCTGGAATGGAGTGGACGACTGTCACGACTTCGTTATCAGCCCTTTTTAGACAATCTAGGGCATAAACCGTGACTCGATCATGATAAACCACCTGTCAAAGGTAGTTCACCCCGCTTGCCAAGCCTCATACCTTGGGGACTAGATGGCTGTTCTATACTTCTGGATAGTCAGCTTATTTAGAACCCTTCAGAAACCTTCCCAGATGGTAGAACCCATTTTGACACCAAGTCTCTAAGCCTAGTCTTAGGGACGAGACTCGGCCCAAACCTTTGCCACGATGGCTACGGAGAGACCAGTAGACAAAGCACTCGCAAACCCGCCAGAAACACGAGTCCGCGACGACGAGGACAAACGACCAAAGAAGAATGAAGAATCTACCTGGGCAACTTACTCAAGCACAAGGCCTCGACGCGAAGCCCACGATGACGCGCTTCAACACTCTCGAGGATGAAGACCACTGCGACTGAAGATCTCCTGCCTTAAGGAAGACAAGGACTTCCTCGTCGACAAGAAGCTACACCAAGACTCGACCCTCCTATTCTAATGCAAGACATCTAGATGTCACTAACCAACGTGAGAAACCCCAGGACCAGCACACATACACACTACTTGGCCACGTATTCGGACTTTGGAATACACACGTAAGCCAGGCCCTTGCCAAAACCTCGTCCACCAAACCCTTAACCATTAGGCAAGTCTAGTATATTGCAAGAACCCCGTTCACCCTTAGACGAAGTCAACAATGCACTCAAAGACATATCATCAAGCACTTCAAGACCCAGAAGGACAACCATGCCGGAGCAGAAGCAACATGGAACGTGAAGACTACCCCACCTCTGAATTTCCGCATCTTTCCCACGCCTAGCCTAGGAATCTCGGGGACGAGATTCTTGTAAGGGGGGTAGGTCTGTCACACCCTATGATTTGCCTCATGACTAAGTAAGATGACTCAAAAACTAGGGCCAATTAAAACTTTTTGCGTGCATATGAATGCTTGACTTGTGTGCTATTTGCTTGCTTGTTTGATTGCTTGCTAGTGCTCTATATTCATAAAACTCCCTCCTACTCCCAAAGCTCTTTTCCTTGATCCAAACTTCTTGCCCAATGATCATGCCATGTGAATAGTACCCAAAAATATTTTTATCAAATATTATTTTGGCCAAAAAGGATTTATTCAAAATAGGTTTGCAAAAGCCCCTGAATTGAGGTTTGTACTACAAGTCCTCAAATTGGGTGGATCCTTTTTCCCCAAAGACTTTATTTGGAACCTACTATATATATTACTTCCCAAAACCACCAAATATTAATTTTAAAGATTATTTTCCTATTTTATTTAAAGGCTTTTTCTTAAGGCCAGAAATGGTCTTTTATAGGGAAAAATTATTTAAATGCTTTCAAAATATTTGAGAAAATTTAGGGAAACTCAGTGGACATATAGTTTCCATATATATGAGTTTCAACACATGGTCATGTTCAAAATCATGGGCAAACCCCCTCAAAACCCTTTCTGTCCAAATCAAGCTTTTGAAATATTTCTATAAGAAATATTCTCAAATAAATCCAAGAAAATTCTGGCATGTCACATATGACATATGTAGTCATCTTGCCAAGTTTAATCTCAAAACCAATTGTTTTGATTCACCAAAATATTCCAAAACCCTCTCTGTCCAGATCCAAACTTGAGCAACTTTACCTTGCCAACTATCTCCTATTAATCTCAAACCTTGTGGACATGTTCTAATACTCCAATAATGCATCCACACCAAGTGGTGCATCAAGGAGAACAGATTAACTTGTCCAAATCCCCCCAAACCCCTTCCTACTGATTTACAAAATTGGGAATGTTTGCATTGGCAAGTTTTCCCAATTGGTCCCAAACTTTTTGGGCATGCTCTAATATCCAAATAATGCCACCACACAATGTGGTGCATTAAGGAGAATAGCTTAGCATGACCAGATCTATAGAAACCTATTTCTGTTGATTTCTAGGGTTTACCAAGTTTACATTGGCAACTTTCTTCAGCTAATCTCAAACTTGGTGATCAGCCCTACTTTTGACCACCATTTGATCCTGTTAAATCTCAAGGCAAGTAGAATTCATTTACTTGGCCAAATCACCATCAAACACCTTCTGGTCATTTCTAAAAGTCACTGTTTTCACCCTCTTGCTTATTGTCCTTGATCCCAAATTTTTACCACAGTCCCTCATGACCCTCCTATACCTCCAGTAAGAAACCCAGCCCCCCAGTTCAATGATTTGTGGGGTAATAGCCCCATTTCTACCCTTGGACAGCAATGTTTTACCTTCATCTCCACTCCCTTCCTATTCTAATGGAACCTCCATAGCATCCTATGCAATTTCTCCTTTGTTTTACCTCCCTGAAGCTTCTGGACAAGCATGGCCGCATCCAAGAGGCCAATGGCATGCCATGGCATGCCATATGGGCGCTCTGGAGCGCGCTACATTGCGCTCCCGCACTGTAGCCGCCGCCCAATCCCCCTTCCCGACACCCTAGGGAGGCGGGAGCTTGTCCCCCTGGTCGGCCCCCTCCTCTCTCTCTCCTATTCCCGCGCGTGCCGAAGCCGCCCGGCTCGGCCAGTGGCCGGCCTCACACGCGCGAGGCCCTGGCGCTCCCCCGCTCCCTCTCTCCTCTTCCCTCGACGTGGACCTCATCCACGAAGGCCATAGACATGCCCCGGAGCTCTCCCGTGGCCACCAGAGCATCTCCGGCAGACGCCCGTGAGCTCGGTCCACGGCGAGCCCCGGCCTCCCTATAAGAAGCCACCCTCGAGCCCCCTCTACGCTCCCTTGACTCCCTCTCCCTCTCAGCAACCTCCCAGTGCCCCCCAATCTCCCTCTCATCCTCTGCATCGACGGCAATGGCCGGAGCCATGCCGTCGGCCCCCACTCGAATTCGAACCGAGCCAAGCTCCCCCTCGCCCCTTTTTCACTCCGGTGACCTCTCCTAGCCGCCTCAGAACCCCCCCCCCCCATCATCACCGTTCCTCCCTGTGGCGCCGTACCCTCAAGGCCAGTGGGGGCCGACGGCCCCCTTCCACGGCCATCAGCGCCGGCACTGCTGTGGCCCTCCCCTGCGGGCGCACAGCGCTGGGATGGGTGCTGCGCGGTCGCCTGAGCTCGCCGGCGAGCGCGGCATCGCCGGTGGTGGCCGGTGGAGCGATCCCCGGCGTGCGCTCGTCTTCCCCTGCCTCTCCTCGGTGTGGGCGGGAGGAGGAAGACGAGCCTGCCAATGGGTCCCGCCTGTCGGCCAGCCAACGGGACTGGGCCACTGACGGGTGGGCCCCCGGCTCCTGTTAAGTGAAGGCGCCCCTCCGTATCATCCGCCTCCCTGCGAAGGAGGCGCATTCTGAGCAAAACGCCTTCGGCGTCGCCCCAGCCGCTAGGCCGAGCGAATTGGCCGGCCCATTTGCCATCTTGCGCCCTGTGCGCAGTTTAGCCTTTCTGGTGAATTATTTTCCCTTTTTCTTTTCCAGTGGGACTAATTAATTCATACTAAATTCATTTTAACTCCAAATTAGTTGATTCAAACTCCTAGGTGTTTCTAAAATCCTTATCTATCCAGAAATATATCTTTCACATTTTTCCTGCAAACTTTTCTGTAGAGTTCAAATTCAAATTTGAATTTGAACTATGAAAGACCCACCTTGTAAAATCTTCAGTGGATTCATGATATCTCCAAATGGAGTTATTCAAGTTCCTAGGTGCCTCTAAAATCATGTGTTAGGGTGTGAACATTGTTACTTACACATATTCTGCTATGTGAAATATTAGACCATTTCTTCATATGAGATCCACTTTGAAAATCCCTAGGAAAATCATGCCAACTCCAAACCCAGTGAAACCACTTCCAAAATGTTTCTAAATTTGTGCCCTATTTGTTGGGTGCATCCACTCATTTTTACCAAAATATTTTCTGTAGACTTCTTATAGGATCATCATTTCCTTCATTTCCACCATTCAAGACTCCCCCTTAACCCACATCCAATAAAACCTCCTCGGTTATTTTTCTCATTACCAGAGGCGTCCGAGAAAAATAAAACTCCTATTTATAGAGCACTTTTATTTTTCTGCTTGTGGTGTTGCTTATTATGGTTGTTTCCGGCGATAGTTGACGAAGTAGATGGAATGCTCTGAGTGGACGAGAAGGGTGTGAAGACCTGAAAGACTTTGTTGAGCCAGGCAGGCAGCCCTTTGACCATGACTATAAACCCTTTTATTGCATGTCATATAGCACTTGTTGTTCCGATGAATTGATCATGTTGATAAGGTAGCCCCCCTTCGGTGGGATGCCTCCGATACCTTACCATTGATACTTGCATCGTGCATGACCCTACCTTCTTATTAGGGTTGTGCGGGTGGGAGTAGATAGGTTGCTAGTAGATGCTACGCAAGTGGGTTCGGGAATATGCATGGAGAAGGAAACAAATGATTTCAAAGACTTTTCGAAAACCCCGTCGGGTGTCACTAATGCCCGAGGGAGATGATGATGAGCTAGGTAGCCACTTGATAAAGAAGTGGTGTACCGGAGCAAGTGAGTGTGTGTGGTTTTCGAAAACGGATTGGTGTAAGTTGCGACCGTTATTCCAACCTTACATGTATGACCACGATACCCCTTATGGGACGGGGCTTTGTTGATTACCTTGGTGGGTACTAGCATGGAGCCGACATTACTAGTGGCGGGAGTGGCGTGGTCACTCTCGATACGGGGTCGTGGCTGATAGGGCGACCATGCGCTGTCTTTACAGGCACCGGGCGCACCGTTGTGTTCCTTCATGGATGGTACTGTGTAGAGCAAGGTTCGTGTTTGTACATCCTGAAGACACGGACCAACGAGTGGACTCTTTGTTTAGTATCGCTAGGGGAAAGGCATTGTTCAGGTGCTTACCTCGGGTATGTAATATACCGCGAGTCGTGGATGACACGGAAGTTCCCCGAGTCTTGTGGGTAAAGTGTGCAACC
The DNA here is from genome assembly GCA_039707655.1 of Elymus sibiricus. Taxonomy (NCBI): domain Eukaryota; kingdom Viridiplantae; phylum Streptophyta; class Magnoliopsida; order Poales; family Poaceae; genus Elymus; species Elymus sibiricus. The sequence goes on from CM077669.1 coordinate 275,652,487, forward strand.
TCTTCAGAGTGTAAAACTATTCGAATAGCCGTGTCCACGGTCAAGGACAGTTGGATGACCGCTCTTGTGCTACGTCCAAATGTTTACTAAACCTGGTGTGTGTGGTGTGATGGTGACAAAGATGAAACTTGAGCTAAGTCCGATGACTTGGCATGATGATGAACATGAGATGTTCAACCCCTGCTTGTGATGATAACCGAGTCTTGTTCACATGAATACCTGTCAACAGTTGATGCATGCTTACTCAAGGTACTTGATCATATCATTGCACTAAAAATTAGCTTTCTGCAAAAACTTACCTACTTAGTGCTATATCATGCTCTGTTGAACCTTGTTCCAAACATGGGTTGCTTGCGAGTACATTCAAAGTACTCATTGGCTTGCCACTGGTTATTTTATTGGCCAGGCATGAAAGATAAGATTACCTTGGTGATGGACATGCGAGCTAGGACGCTTCCCAGTCAGAATGCCTATAGGGTTAAGGCAGATGGCATGAGTTCACGCTATCGTTGAAGATTCCGCTGCAAGTATATGAAGACTAGGCCTTAAAGGCCATTTTTGAGTACAAACGGTATGTAATGGATGTAAGACTCTTTTTATTCAGTTTCTATGTGTTCAGTGAGCATTGATCTCTGGGATCACTGTGCACGTACATTCGGTGATCACAACTTATGAGTCGGGGTCCCCACAGAGCTGGTATCAGAGCCATCCTGACTGTAGGAAGCCCTTAGTTAGCATGGACGTTAGTTAGGACAAGACTATTTTTCCAGACCCTTCAAAATTACTGACAAAACTACTATAATTCTCACCTCTCCTAAAAATTTCAAAGGAAGCAAAGGTTTTTGCCTTAGCACTACCACCATTTTTCTCTTAGCTCTCCTCGTCTGCTTTTCAAAACTTTCAAACGGTCGCTACTACCCTTGTGCCCCTGTCCACTGGATTCCTTGAAAATCCTCGTGGGTAACCCGAAAGGAAGCCACCTTGCCAGACATTTGCCCACATTTCTTGGACAGAAGTTGGCGACGCTAGACAAGGAGCTACCAACAGAAGATACCTTCTCGAAGAATGAGGATAGCAAGACTCAGAAGATGGTGACACCCTCGACACTTCCCCAGGTTGATGCAACCTTGGCTTGCGATAAACATGACGTAAGATATGCAAGGTCATTATATGCATCGCTAATAGAGCAATCCTGTCATTACCGTTGTTGTGTCGGTAACCACCGGTGGATGAGAACCTCGCCATTTGGTCCGCCTCACTATAGTGAGTAGGAAAACGGTTCTTATCATCCCCCGCTCTTGGTGCTGATAATATCGTCAACGTGACCGGCAGGATACAACTCTACCATGCCTTGCTAATGTCATAGCATAAAAGATTGCCTACCTGGAACCCTCGACGTCTCAGAAGACAAGGGGACATTGTCACAATTACGAAGACAACAGAAGACCCGTCAACGACAGCCATGAGGAACCACCTTCGTCATCAACTCACTAGACGTGAAGTTGTCAAGGACTCTTCAGGCACAACCCGGATCGTTTCGACGAACAACAACCAGAGACATAGCGACACCTGAAGAAGACCCAGAAGACTGAGCGGACTCCTCTCCGAGACACGAAGCAAGCATGACTACTGAGTCCGAGAACCCCTAGGGTAGGATAGGTCGTGTATTCCCCATGCGAAGTCAAGTCTGTGTGATGGTTCAGATAGAACCATAATTGTGTGTTGCTTGTTTTTGCTTGTTAATGCTTTGGTGTAAGTCACACTTTTGCCCGAGGCAACAAGTACGCGACTAAGCACCCACCTTATCTTAATAAGCGTGTTTTGCCTTTTCGGCATTTGTTTGATTGCACTTGCACTATACCACCCCCTTGGGCACTCTCCTCTATGCTTCTTTCCATCTCCCCCCTCTCGTCAACTGAAGACCGGCAAGACAAGATGCACCAACGATCCACCTCGGCAAACAACTGACACGGAAGACTTCGACTACAACCTATTCAATCAGACGCAACCCCGTAGAGTTATGCTCTTCCCCTCAAGACTGGAAACCCCTCCCTAGCCCAACCTAGACCTCACAAGCTTCCCCATCTCAAGCCTCTATTCACGTGTTTAATACACGGATTTGCCTGAGCACCTGTTGAGCTTTAATAACCCCCTGCTTACCGCTGGGTTCATTATGGGACTAGTGATCATAGTGAACAGACACATTACTTCCCTAAGCCATCACTTGAACTGATGATGCCGTATGGCAGATTGTTCTGAGGATGTATAACAAGTAGGCTAATAATTTGACGAGGCTGTAATAGATATCTTGAGGAAGTAGTTGAGACCCTTTGGTGGATTACAAGCTTTAATGTTGGTATACAAACTTGGTGGATCAAGATTGATAGAGTAGCATACCTTACGTCTCCCTTGAGTAACTTGGATTTAGTAGGACAAATATGATTACAAGCTGAAATTCTTGGTGGATCAATGACTTGACTTTGGCAAGTAATGTTGATATTGGATTGATGGTGATATGATAGTGACTGTAGTAACTAGTAGGGCATTCTTACTACATGTAAACCTTGGATTTAAATAGGTGATTATAGTAGGTGCTCAAGATCAATGAAACTACATGGTTCGGAGTAATTTGGATTTAGTCCGATGATCTTGATCTTGATACCATGTTTCTCGGTGGAAGGCAAACCAGGAATATTGGATTGTTGTTAGAATCGACTCAAGGATCCATATGCACCGAACATTGGAGTTCACTAGATCCTCATGATGGGAATTGATGGTTATACTGTGATGAGATAGTTCTTTCTGGAATTTGGGGATTTAGGAAATCTGGAGATACATGGAACGACCCCGGTATTGGATTTGTAGCAATAACAGGTCATGTAATAGTGGATGATATTCGTGGATCGATTAATTGGATTCGTAGGAAGGAAACAAGATCTTGGAGTGGTTTATTACGTGTTTCCTTAGCATAGTAATGCAACATCTTAGACCTTGGATACATTAGTTGAACACTTGGATTTGTAGTATCACAATCAAGCTTAGCGGCTTGTATGCTTCCCGAGGATTTTTACATAGGGATATATTTGAGTTAGCTGTAGAATAACATATGAGATTTTGGTTTAGTCCTTCTCTCAAACTTTGGAGTTGAATAGCATGAGTGATGTTGGAGTTGACTTATATGAGATGATACCTTCAATAAGATAGGGTGATTTTGTTTGGAGCAGGTAGTACTATTGGCATCTAAGAACTGTGATCAAGGATAAGATGATAGACGTTCACTCGCATCCTAAGCTCCTTGAAACCCCCTAAGCTTCACCGAGCCATAACACGGTCGGATTATGACCATAGGCCTTGGACTATAAGTCCTTAGACCATGGTCGATACTCCACCTCAACCACCACCAATCCTGTTCAAAAGGAAGGTGGGCACGAAGAACTAGACTGCGATGGACCACAAACCCCTGGACAAGTGACCATCGAGAGCAAATGCCCACTCCTCTCACATATCCCACGGGCAATGTGCTTGTGTGATACTTGGGGAAATATGTTGTTGTCCTCACGGATGACATACTTACTTACCCAATAAGAGAAGGAACACATTAGTCCTATTTGGACAAGCCCCAGGAACACCCATTACCATACCTCTCGAGTATAAGGTCTCACCTTGAAGGAGTTGGACTCCGCGAAGCACCGACGTCCAAGCACAATGAAGCCCTTGCACATCAAGATGATTATAGATCCCCTTGTCTTAACGATCACCTATTAGTTCCTGACTAGGAAGGAACCGAGGAGCTGATAACACCACTCACTCCACCACCTTGACAGCGTACGATGAGCACGACGTCCCTACTTCCTTCAGATGCCTGGAATGGAGTGGACGACTGTCACGACTTCGTTATCAGCCCTTTTTAGACAATCTAGGGCATAAACCGTGACTCGATCATGATAAACCACCTGTCAAAGGTAGTTCACCCCGCTTGCCAAGCCTCATACCTTGGGGACTAGATGGCTGTTCTATACTTCTGGATAGTCAGCTTATTTAGAACCCTTCAGAAACCTTCCCAGATGGTAGAACCCATTTTGACACCAAGTCTCTAAGCCTAGTCTTAGGGACGAGACTCGGCCCAAACCTTTGCCACGATGGCTACGGAGAGACCAGTAGACAAAGCACTCGCAAACCCGCCAGAAACACGAGTCCGCGACGACGAGGACAAACGACCAAAGAAGAATGAAGAATCTACCTGGGCAACTTACTCAAGCACAAGGCCTCGACGCGAAGCCCACGATGACGCGCTTCAACACTCTCGAGGATGAAGACCACTGCGACTGAAGATCTCCTGCCTTAAGGAAGACAAGGACTTCCTCGTCGACAAGAAGCTACACCAAGACTCGACCCTCCTATTCTAATGCAAGACATCTAGATGTCACTAACCAACGTGAGAAACCCCAGGACCAGCACACATACACACTACTTGGCCACGTATTCCGACTTTGGAATACACACGTAAGCCAGGCCCTTGCCAAAACCTCGTCCACCAAACCCTTAACCATTAGGCAAGTCTAGCATATTGCAAGAACCCCGTTCACCCTTAGACGAAGTCAACAATGCACTCAAAGACATATCATCAAGCACTTCAAGACCCAGAAGGACAACCATGCCGGAGCAGAAGCAACATGGAACGTGAAGACTACTCCACCTCTGAATTTCCGCATCTTTCCCACGCCTAGCCTAGGAATCTCGGGGACGAGATTCTTGTAAGGGGGGTAGGTCTGTCACACCCTATGATTTGCCTCATGACTAAGTAAGATGACTCAAAAACTAGGGCCAATTAAAACTTTTTGCGTGCATATGAATGCTTGACTTGTGTGCTATTTGCTTGCTTGTTTGATTGCTTGCTAGTGCTCTATATTCATAAAACTCCCTCCTACTCCCAAAGCTCTTTTCCTTGATCCAAACTTCTTGCCCAATGATCATGCCATGTGAATAGTACCCAAAAATATTTTTATCAAATATTATTTTGGCCAAAAAGGATTTATTCAAAATAGGTTTGCAAAAGCCCCTGAATTGAGGTTTGTACTACAAGTCCTCAAATTGGGTGGATCCTTTTTCCCCAAAGACTTTATTTGGAACCTACTATATATATTACTTCCCAAAACCACCAAATATTAATTTTAAAGATTATTTTCCTATTTTATTTAAAGGCTTTTTCTTAAGGCCAGAAATGGTCTTTTATAGGGAAAAATTATTTAAATGCTTTCAAAATATTTGAGAAAATTTAGGGAAACTCAGTGGACATATAGTTTCCATATATATGAGTTTCAACACATGGTCATGTTCAAAATCATGGGCAAAACCCCTCAAAACCCTTTCTGTCCAAATCAAGCTTTTGAAATATTTCTATAAGAAATATTCTCAAATAAATCCAAGAAAATTCTGGCATGTCACATATGACATATGTGGTCATCTTGCCAAGTTTAATCTCAAAACCAATTGTTTTGATTCACCAAAATATTCCAAAACCCTCTCTGTCCAGATCCAAACTTGAGCAACTTTACCTTGCCAACTATCTCCTATTAATCTCAAACCTTGTGGACATGTTCTAATACTCCAATAATGCATCCACACCAAGTGGTGCATCAAGTAGAACAGATTAACTTGTCCAAATCCCCCCAAACCCCTTCCTACTGATTTACAAAATTGGGAATGTTTGCATTGGCAAGTTTTCCCAATTGGTCCCAAACTTTTTGGGCATGCTCTAATATCCAAATAATGCCACCACACAATGTGGTGCATTAAGGAGAATAGCTTAGCATGACCAGATCTATAGAAACCTATTTCTGTTGATTTCTAGGGTTTACCAAGTTTACATTGGCAACTTTCTTCAGCTAATCTCAAACTTGGTGATCAGCCCTACTTTTGACCACCATGTGATCCTGTTAAATCTCAAGGCAAGTAGAATTAATTTACTTGGCCAAATCACCATCAAACACCTTCTGGTCATTTCCAAAAGTCACTGTTTTCACCCTCTAGCTTATTGTCCTTGATCCCAAATTTTTACCACAGTCCCTCATGACCCTCCTATACCTCCAGTAAGAAACCCAGCCCCCCAGCTCAATGATTTGTGGGGTAACAGCCCCATTTCTACCCTTGGACAACAATGTTTTACCTTCATCTCCACTCCCTTCCTATTCTAATGGAACCTCCATAGCATCCTATGCAATTTCTCCTTTGTTTTACCTCCCTGAAGCTTCTGGACAAGCATGGCCGCGTCCAAGAGGCCAATGGCATGCCATATGGGCGCTCTGGAGCGCGCTACAGTGCGCTCCCGCACTGTAGCCGCCGCCCAATCCCCCTTCCCGACAGCCTAGGGAGGCAGGACCTTGTCCCCCTGGTCGGCCTCGACGTCCGCAGCACGGCAGCTGGTCGGCCCCCTCCTCTCTCTCTCCTATTCCCGCGCGTGCCGAAGTCGCCCGGCTCGGCCAGTGGCCGGCCTCACACGCGCGAGGCCCTGGCGCTCCCCCGCTCCCTCTCTTCTCTTCCCTCGACGTGGACCTCATCCACGAAGGCCATAGACATGCCCCGGAGCTCTCCCGTGGCCACCAGAGCATCTTCCGCGGACGCCCGTGAGCTCGGTCGAGCTCGGTCCACGGCGATCCCTGGCCTGCCTATAAGAAGCCACCCTTGAGCCCCCTCTACGCTCCCTTGACTCCCTCTCCCTCTCAGCAACCTCCCAGTGCCCCCAATCTCCCTCTCATCCTCTGCATCGACGGCAATGGCCGGATCCATGCCGTCGGCCCCACTCGAATTCGAACCGAGCCGAGCTCCCCCTCGCCCCTTTCTCACTCCGGTGACATCTCCTAGCCGCCTCAGAACACCCCCCCCATCGTCACCGTTCCTCCCTGTGGCGCCGTACCCTCAAGGCCAGTGGCGGCCGACGGCCCCCTCCACGGACATCAGCGCCGGCACTGCTGTGGTCCTCCCCTGCGGGCGCACAGTGCTGGGATGGGTGCGGCGTGGTAGCCTGAGCTCGCCGGCGAGCGCGGCATCGCCGGTGGTGGCCGTTGGAGCGAGCCCCGGCGTGCGCTCGGCTTCCCCTCCCTCTCCTCGGTGTGGGTGGGAGGAGGGAGACGAGCCTGCCAATGGGTCCCGCCTGTCGGCCAGCCAACGGGACTGGGCCACTGACGGGTGGGCCCCCGGCTCCTGTTAAGTGGAGGCGCCCCTCCGTGTCATCCGCCTCCCTGCGAAGGAGGCGCATTCTGAGCAATACGCCTTCGGCGTCGCCCCAGCCGCTAGGCCGAGCGAATGGGCCGGCCCATTTGCCATCCTGCACCCTATGCGCAGTTTAGCCTTTCTGGTGAATTATTTTCCCTTTTTCTTTTCCAGTGGGACTAATTAATTCATACTAAATTCATTTTAACTCCAAATTAGTTGATTCAAACTCCTAGGTGTTTCTAAAATCCTTATCTATCCAGAAATATATCTTTCACATTTTTCCTGCAACCTTTTCTGTAGAGTTCAAATTCAAATTTGAATTTGAACTATGAAAGACCCACCTTGTAAAATCTTCAGTGGATTCATGATATCTCCAAATGGAGTTATTCAAGTTCCTAGGTGCCTCTAAAATCATGTGTTAGGGTGTGAACATTTTTACTTACACATATTCTGCTATGTGAAATATTGGACCATTTCTTCATATGTGTTCCTTCATGGATGGTACTGTGTAGAGCAAGGCTCGTGTTTATACATCATGAAGAGACGGACCAACGAGTGGACTCTTTGTTTAGTATCGCTAGGGGAAAGGCATTGTTCGGGTGCTTACCTCGGGTATGTAATATACCACGAGTCGTGGATGACACGGAAGTTCCCCGAGTCTTGTGGGTAAAGTGTGCAACCTCTGCAGAGTGTAAAACTATTCGAATAGCCGTGTCCACGGTCAAGGACAGTTGGATGACCACTCTTGTGCTACGTCCAAATGTTGACTAAACCTGGTGTGTGTGGTGTGATGGTGACAAAGATGAAACTTGAGCTAAGTCCGATGACTTGGCATGATGATGAACATGAGATGTTCAACCCCTGCTTATGATGATAACCGAGACTTGTTCACATGAATACCTGTCAACAGTTGATGCATGCTTACTCAAGTTACTTGATCATATCATTGCACTAAAAATTAGCTTTCTGCAAAAACTTACCTACTTAGTGCTATATCATGCTCTGTTGAACCTTGTTCCAAACATGTGTTGCTTGCGAGTACATTCATAGTACTCATTGGCTTGCCACTGGTTATTTTATTGGCCAGGCATGAAAGATCAGGTTATGAAGAAGATTACCTTTTTGACGGACATGCGAGCTAGGATGCTTCCCAGTCAGAATGCCTGCAGGGTTAAGGCAGATGGCATGAGTTCACGCTATCGTTGAAGATTCCGCTGCAAGTATATGAAGACTAGGCCTTAAAGGCCATTTTTGAGTACAAACGGTATGTAATAGATGTAAGACTCTTGTTATTCAGTTTCTGTGTGTTCAGTGAGCATTGATCTCTGGGATCACTGTGCACGTACATTCGGTGATCACTGTGCAACTATAAGAGGGACAGTGCTACTACCTTAGAGAGGGAGATCTCTCTTTGGATCCCCATTTGGTCATTTTCCATCGTCTTCTACCTTGTAGCACTTGTACTTCCCCAAGAGCAATCTAGACAAGCAGGAGTAGGGCTTTACACCACTTGGTGGCCCGAACCTGGTTAACTCCGTGGGAGGGGCATCTCGGGGAAGACGCGTACGAGCGTGGGTGTGGGGTGCGCGTCTGGCGCTACGGGCTGCGACAGCGGCGGCTCGGGCCAGGCGGGCCTCTCTCGAGCTTCGCGGGCCGTGGTTGGCTGCGGGTGGAGGTGCGTCTGGCTACGGGTGGGGCGCGGCTAGCTGGCTGACCCTCTGTCCATCCTATCTAGCCACGGGTGGCTTGGATCATGGCTCGTGAGCCGACCCGGCGGCTCGGCTAGGAGCTGGCGGTGGGGCTGGATCCTAGTGGGACAGATGGCGACGAGGGAGTGGGGAGGCATGGAATGAGGTGGGTGGTGGCGGCTAGAGGTAGGGGAAGGGCTAGGGGCTAGGTTTTCTGAAAATGGAAGGGGAGCCTGTCCATATATAATAGGAGGGTGTTTGGGGGAGCTGTTTTGGAGCCCTCTAATCGCAATCCGACTATTCCGATCGGAGGGGGGCTAGGTGGGCTAGGGCTATGTTTAGTGGGATGTGTATGTGGTCTAGCTGAGGATGATAGGGAAGTTTTGTGGCCCGACACCTGATTTTTAAATACCGAAACATCTATGATTTTAACCGGCGATAGTGCCGCGTATGTTTAACGGCTGGGGTATCATACGAGCTACGAATGCAACGAAATTTTGCCGGTGGTCTACCTACAATATATTAAGACCGCTCTCCAACTTTCACCACATTCCGAGAACATTTTATTCCTAGTTCTAAAACTATATTTTAAAGATACCACGGGAGCGTGCAAGTGTATGTGGTCTCGACACGGTTAGCATCGAAATGGGGAGAACCAGCAACTATGAACAGATGAAAGTTTTGGAAAACGATGGCAACGGAGTGCTGATGCAATGTGAATGATGCGATGATGAATGCGACGATGACGACAACAACAACAACAACAAAGTCTTTAGTCCCAAACAAGTTGGGATATGCTAGAGGTGAAACCCATAAAAACTCGTGACCAACCCATGTGGTTCTGGCACATGGATAGCAAGCTTCCACGCACCTCTGTCCATGGCTAGTTATTTGGTCATGCTCCAATCCTTCAGATCTCTTTATGGACTCTTCCCATGTGAAGTTCGGTCTACCCCTGGCCGTCCGCTATGCACCGGGGCTTCTGGAGGCCTGCACTGAATATGCCCAAACCATCTCAGACGATGTTCGACAAGCTTATCTTCAATCGGTGCTACCCCAACTCTATCTCGTATATCCTCATTCCGGATTCGTTCCTTCCTTGTGTGGCCACACATCCATCTCAACATGCGCATATCCGCCACACCTAACTGTTGCACATGTCGCCTTTTAGTCGGCCAACACTCAGCGCCATACAACATTGCGAGTGGAACTGCAGTCCTATAGAACTTGCCTTTTAGCTTTTGTGGCACTCTCTTGTCACAAAGAATGCCAGAAGCTTGGCGCCACTTCATCCATCCGGCTTTAATTCGATTGTTCACATCTTCATCGATATCCCGATCCTTCTACAACATTGACCCCAAATATCAAAAGGTCTCCTTCTGAGGCACCACCTGGCCATCAAGGCGAACATCCTCCTCCTCCTCCTCATGCCTAGTAGTACTGAAAGCGCACCGGATGTACTCGGTTTTAGTTCTACTCAGTCTAAAACCTTTCAATTCCAAGGTTTGTCTCTATAACTCCAACATCATGCTGACGCCCGCCCGACTATCATCGACTAGCACCACATCGTCCGCAAAGATCATACACCATGGTATATCTCCTTGTATGTCCTTTGTGACCTCATCCATCACCAAGGAAAAAAGATAAGGGCTCAAAGCTGACCCCTGATGTAGTCCTATGTTAATCGGGAAGTCATCAGTGTCGCCATCACTCATTCGACCACTTGTCACAACATTACCGTACATGTCCTTGATGAGGGCAATGTACTTTGCTGGGACTTTATGTTTTTCCAAGGCCCACCACATGACATTTCGCGGTATCTTATCATAGGCCTTCTCCAAGTCAATGAACACCATATGCAGGTCCGTCTCCATGTATCTCTCCAAAAGTTGTCGTACCAAAAAAATGGCCTCCATGATCGACCTCCCAGGCATGAAACCAAACTAATTTTTGGTCATGCTTGTCATTTTTATTAAGCGGTGCTCAATGACTCTCTCCCATAGCTTCATTGTATGGCTCATCAGCTTAATTCCACGATAATTAGTACAACTCTGAACATCCCCCTTGTTCTTGAAGATTGGTACTAACATACTCCGTCTCCACTCTTTTGGCATCTCGTTTGCCCGAAAAACGAGGTTAAAAAGCTTGGTTGGCCATACTATCGCTATGTCCCCGAGGCCTCATCACACCTCAATGGGGATACAATCAGGGCCCATCGCCTTGCCTCCTCCTGTTTAAATCCTCCTTGAACTCCGAATCCTGGATTCGTCTCACAGAACGCCTACTAGTATCATCAAAGGAGTCTTCCAGTTCAATGGTAGATCTCTCACTCTCCCCATTGAACAACTTGTCAAAGTACTCCCGCCATCTATGCTTAATCTCCTCGTTCTTCACTAGGAGTTGATTTTCTCCGTCCTTGATGCACTTGATTTGGTCAACATCCCTCGTCTTCCTGTCTTGGATCTTGGCCATCTTATAGATGTCCCTTTCGCCTTCCTTCGTGTCTAACCGCTGGTAGAGGTCCTCATATGCCTGTCCCCTTGCTTCACTCACAGCTCGCTTGGCGGCCTTCTTTGTCATCTTGTACTTCTCTATGTTGTGTGCCCTCCTATCGAGATATAGGCATCTGAAACAATCTTTCTTATCCCTAATTGTCTTCTAGACATCATCGTTCCACCACCAAGTATCTTTAGCTTCGCTTCTACTTCCCCTGGACACTCCAAACTCCTCTGAGGCCACCATTTGAATGCAAGTTGCCATCTTCATCCACATGTTGTCTGCATCACCTCCTTCCTCCCAAGGGCCTCCTTAATGACCCTCTCCTTGAACGCCTAAGCTACCTCCCCCTTGAGCTTCCACCACTTCGTTTCTAGTGATTTTGACATGCTTGTCTCGCTGGACACGAATCTGAAAGCGGAAGTCAGCAACCAAAAGCTTATGTTGAGGGACAACAAACACTCTCTACATGTATCACCTTAAAGTCTAGGCGCGCACGCGTGTCTTCTCTTCTCGAGAAGATAAAATCAATCTCGCTAGAGTGTTGACCACTACTGAAAGTCACTAGATGTGATTCTCTCTTCTTAAAGAAGGTGTTAGCTATGATCACGTCATAAGGTAATGCAAAGCTTAAGACATCTTCTCCTTCTTGATTCCTGATGCTATAACCAAAGCCCCCATGCACCCCTTCAAAACCTATGTTAGATGTGCCCATGTGGCGACTGCGATCTCCTCCTATGAAGAGCCTCTCGCCAATCGGGACACTCCTAACCATGTCCTCGAGGCCTTCCCAAAACTCCCTCTTGGTGTTCTCATTATGGCCTACTTGCAGGGCATACGCGCTGATAACGTTGAGAACTAAGTCCCCAACTACCAACCTGACCAGGATAATCTGGTCCCCACGTCTCTTGACGTCTACCACTCCATACTTGAGGCTCTTCGTGATCAAGATGCCTACTCCATTTCTGTTTGCAACCGTCCCCGTGTACCACAGCTTGAAGCTGGCACCCTCCACCTCCTTTGCCTTCTGTCCCCTCCAATTGGTCTCTTGGACGCAAAGGATATCAACACCTCTCCTCATCGGTGTATCAACTACCTCCCCAAGCTTACCTATCAGAGACCCTATGTTCCAGCTACCTAAGCGGATATGTCGGGCCACTTGGACAGGGGGTACCCAGGCCCGTCTGCCTGGGGCCCATGTCACGACGTGGGGCCTGGGCCCAGTGCGGCCCGCCATGAGGCTTTGCAAGAAAGGTCTTCATGGGGGCATTTGCCTCATGATGCACTTGGCCAGAGGCATCCCCACCAGCCTCATGAGGACACCCTCGCGAGGTCGCCTCCTGAGGTGGCCCCTCCCGGTGGCTCTACGAGGCGCATAGGTTGAAGGCGGTTCGACGGGGTCGTGCGGCCCGCCCCGTCAGGAGGACGGCGCACGCCCTGCCGAATGCCTTCCGGAGCCGTGGCAGGAGGCTTCGGAGAGTAGACTTTCCCTTTGGTGCTACGGGAACTGGGCTAGCGTGCCAGTTCCCAAAGCGACCCCCAAAGGTTTCCCGTTCGGTGTAAGAAGGCCAAGGCTGGGGGCTCGCCAGGACGGAGGTCATCACCGAGCCCACCAGCGCGTCACGAAGGGAAGCTTTTGCAGGCGAAGCCTACTTTTGTCAGGATAAGTTGCAGTCTTGTCGCCTGTCAAACTGGCGCTTGTGGCAACCCTTCCTGCCTGATATTTTCTTGGGAAGAGGACCAAAGCCGGTATAAGAGGAATGGGGCAGCCACGGTAGCGGGACGGACCTCCTCTGTATTCACCCTCAACCCTAAGAAATCCAGACAAGCATGAGTAGTGTTTTACATCACGAGGTGGCCCAAACCTGGGTAAACCACCATGTTCCTTGTCCTTCCCCCAAGCTCAAGCACGCCGGAGCATCGTCATAGGTTAGCAAGAGAGAGCAGGGTTTGAGAGCCGGCGCACCCCAGAGTTCGAACCTCTTTGGGTCCCCGGAGCCCCGATTCCGACAGGATCCTCCTATGCTCGACTAGCTTCCTTACCCTTCGCACTCGTTGAGGGTAATGAAATATGTGTAAAGAATCTAGAGCATCGATCTCGGTTGTTACAACTCTCCCCCACTACAAAGAATCTCGCCCCGAGATCTTCGAATAAGAAAAGGAAGATAAAGTGGAACAGGTAAAACTAAGTTGCTTCTTTGACAAATGAGTGAAAGCAATGAACGTTGGAGGTTGCTAAGAGATGAAGAAAGAGTTGCAATGACAAAAAGAGTTCACAAGAGCATGAATGAATTTGAAACAACTCCGGTTGAAGCAAGATAGGCAAGGAATGAGAAGAAAGAATTCGGGCAGCAATCTGGTTGAAAAGAGAAGCAAAACTTGATAAAATGGAAAGAACTTGAAAAGAGAGCCATCACACTCCGGTTAAATGGATAAGCAAGGCGAAAACATGATGTTGGCAAACAAGATGATGGGTCGAAGAGAGCAACATCACAAGGCCTCTGAACAAATGAATAAAAGCTAGATCGTTGGAAAGAAAAGAACATAGAAGAAAATGACAACTTACTTGAAAGGACAACCTTACGAATAATGCTTGAACGGATTTGTTAAGAGAATCAACAACAAAAGAATATGATTCCCATGGTATTATGGAAAACATATCAAAACTATGAGGTGCAAAACTGCCATCATGCGAAGCAATTGATTGGTTGAGATCAACAAATAGATGAAAACTTTTTTCACAGAGAGGAGAAGGAGAAAATTTGGAACATTGATGAGCACCGCAAATAGCAACAATCCTTAGGAAAGGCTTTAGGTGAATCGAATCCAAGATAGCTCCAAGAAAGGAGTGATGGGTTTATCTCATTCTTCACAAATTCTCTTCGAGACTCCTCATAATTCAAGAATGCTATAATACCATCTCAAAGATAAGAGAGAATGAATTTGTCAGTGCACTAGTACATGGTTACCCAGTGCCCCTGACTTATGCACCAGCGGTAGAAGCAAAAACCCGGCAAACAATCAAGACCAGACTCCAGCAAGCTCAACGCGGCAGCCCAAGCCTGGACTACAACGCGCCAAGCACGTCCCCGACGCTTTCTGGGGACCAAGACATGCACACCTTCCAGAAGACCCGGCAAGCCACTCCCCGGCAGGCGCGAGCCAACCGACCACCGCTCCGCCGCATCGCTACGCCTGTCACTTATCGATGCGGTGTCGAGCCCTCAGGCGGCTAATCATCTCTCGCTAAGCACGTGGCGACACATTGGAATGCAAGTTACGTCCGGTTGACACCCGCCCTACAGCGTGTCAAGACCATAAGCAACGACCGGCCAAGCGGTGGCAAGAGCTTGCCGGGTATGCACCCCCGAGCGCCACCTAGGCAGGTAATCATGTCATTTTGTCCTAAATGCTAGAGTTAGGTATGATAGCTCTGCTTAGCTATCTAATCAATAGATAATGATTGTTTTGCCATTGTGGTAACCCCTTGCACTATAAAAGGAGGCCCAAGGTAACCTAGCTCAAGGTTGGCAATTCGAACCCCCGAACAATTGTACTCGCGTAGCCGCTCTTTCCCTGATAGCAGTCCTTGCCGGTGTTAGGCGTTGTGCGTTCTTCTTGTTCCTCCAATCAATCCACCAAAAGCAGGAGTAGGGTTTTACGCTTAGCAGCGGCCTGATCCTGGGTAAAATGCCTGTGTCCTGATCGTCGCGCCGTCTCATGCTCTCCGCTCTTCATGCAACGTGACACCCCTTGCCGAACCACAAGGGGCTCTGATCCCATAGGTGCTTGTGAGCATCTGTGCCCCGATATCTTTGGCATGCCAGGTAGGGGGCATGCATCATTTGCGCGAACCCGAGTTCGTGAACGGTGAATCGATCTCCATCGTCATCTTCTTCAACAATGGATCCCAAGAGGAAATCCGGTGCGGCCACACATCCCTCCACTTCGAAGGCTCCCTAACACGCGGCCGCCGGCGGCGTAGAGGCCACGGTGGCTGCAGGCGAGGCAGGCGTCGTGGACGACGCGGTCGGCGCAGGTGGCGCCCCCGTTCAATCCTTCGCAGCTGGAGATGGAGCAGGAGGCGCCGGAGAGGAGCAACTACAACAACAACATGGCGAGCTCGGCCCCGACGCTAGGGAAACATCTGTTCATCACCTCCGTGCCGCGCAGATGGCCGAGGTCGCCTCAACGGCACCCGGTCCGGTGCGAGCCGTGACCCTCCGGCTGCACCCGTCGCCAGCGAGAATGTTGGGCATCCACCTCGTGTGGGATGAGACGGAGTGCCCAGCGGCTGCACCCACTGCCCACCAGAAAGCTCCGGTGAATGGCGCACGGCATCAAGGACGCGGCGACGCTTCTCTTGGCCCTACCAAGAGTCGAGCAATGTCGCGGTCTGCCTCTTTCGCCATGCCGAGCACCACAGAGGAGGCCATAGCGTGAGTCCAGATGCTCCTCAACTTCATGCCAACGGCTGATAAAATGGACGAATGGAGAGCCACCATCCAGACTTCGATTTCTTTCGTTGAAGCCAACAAGACCCAGCATGCAGAGCCGTCGCGACGTATGCGAACAGCAGCAGTGACCCGGGGCGGCGAGCGCGTCGAAGGGGTCACCCCAATGGTACAATCCCCTCCGCGACAACAGGCCCAGAGGCAGCCGCAGCAAGCTTCGCATGCTGATGAGCACGACGAGGCGTCCATAGTCTCGTCTGGTCCGCGCGATCGCCAGGATCAATGGTGTGTCCTTCAAGACCGGCGGAGAGAAGACGCACGCATCACCATCGAGCGATGCCGGAAAGCGCATCGTCAATCCGACAAGCGCAACGGTCCAGACGTCGAAGACTCCGAGCCCAGTGCTGGCGGGTACCTTCCTTACGAGGTTGGTTGCCCTGCCTTCACTAGCGAGTTGCGACGGGTCTGCTGGCTGTCGACCTGAGCTTTCAAGCCTGAGCTACCTGAGAAATACGACGGGAAGCCAAACCCTATGGAGTTCTTGGGCATATACACGATAGCTGTTCAAGCTACGGGACGAAGAGATGAAAAGATGCTAGTTAACTATTTCCCTTTGGCACTCAAGCCAAACGTGATATCATGGCTGATGCACCTACCAGAGAATTCCATTTCGTCTTGGGCTGATCTATGCAATGAGTTCGTTGGCCCCTTCATCGGTGGTCATCAGGAACCTGGCCAGCCCAGCGATCTCCAAGTCCTCCCGCAAAAGGAGGGAGAAACCTTGAGAAAGTATATCCAGAGATTCAGCCGAGTGCACCGCAACATCCCAGAGATCCATCCCGCAGCGGTGATTGCCGCATTCCACTCGAACGTGCGCAACAGGAGGATGCGAGCCAAGATGAATGTCAAGCTCCCCAAGACTGTTAATGAGCTTTACACCTTGGCGGATAAGTGTGCTCGAGCTGAAGAAGGAAGGCGACTTCCTGAAGAGGAAGCGGGCGTCGAAGTGGACTCTGATGATGACGACGACGCCCCCGACCCGAAGGGAAGGAGCAGGAAGCGCAACAAGAAGCGTAAGGAAAAAGCAGTATTGGCTGTCGAGAGCTCCGGAGACCTCAGTGCAGGCAAGAAGGCGAAAGTCGAAATCCTCGGCAAGGGAGCTGCTGCGTGCGCTGATTGCCGCGAGGCTACTGCCGCTGAGAAGATCGGGAAGTCTGACGGGCCGTACTACAAGATTCACCGCACCAAGGGCCATGATCTCCAAGAATGCCGACAGGTTGAGCAACTTGTTGAGAAACAAAGGGCCGAGTGCGAGAAGCGTGACAAAGAAAAAGGTCAGGACGGCGCTGCCGGGAAGGGCCGTGGCAGCAGAGGAGGTCGCCGCGGCAAAACCCCGCAGCAAAAGGAAAAACCCGCCAGATGCTGAGAGAAGAAGGAAACAGACGATATGAGTGAAGATGAGGATGATGTTGAGGATTCCTGCGACAGGGAGATTTAGAAAGCAACCGAAGCCATGTGTGTTGACGGGGGTGTATCCTTGCATTCCTCTCGCCGCCAGCTCAAGCAGTGGGCACGCGAGGTCAATGCTGTGGAGCCTACTGCAGAATCTAGGAAGCCACTCAGATGGCCCCGCACGCCTATCATCTTTGACGAAGAGGAACATCCTGACCGTACCACTACGGTCGGATGTTTGCCATTGTTGGTTTCCCCGACGATCCGCAACCTCAAGGTGTCTAAGATGTTAGTTGACGGCAGGGCCGGATTGAACTTGATGTCCCCTAGAGTGGCTGAGAAATTGTAGATCCTTGATGAAGAGCTCGAAGCTTCGGGTACATTCCAAGGGATCAACCTCGGCAGGAGCCGACCGAAGGGAAAGATCACCCTGCCTGTGACGTTTGGCGGAGAGTTGAGCTTCCGGACAGAGAGGATAGTGTTCGACGTCGCGGAAATCCCGCTCCCTTACAAATGAATCCTCTGTTGCCCAGCTCTGGCAAAGTTCATGGCAGCATCCCACTATGCCTACAATACCTTAAAGATGCCAGGGCCCATTGGGGTCATTTCCATCCCATCCGATAAGAAGAACGCGGTTATCTGCGTGGATCAGATGTATCGTGACGCGGTAGCAGCTGAAGCCACAGAAATCCCAGCTCCCACCAAGGACGCAGAGAAAATGAAGAAGGCTAGCAGGAACACCGGCAAGGACTCCAGGAAGCGCGACTCTTTGGAGTGTGCCGCACCCGACGATGACCTGCCGGGGAGTTCCGCTAGCAAGAAGACCAGGGTCGCCTATCCTGAGACGAAGAAAGTCCCGGCAAGGGAGGATGGCATTGGTGGTACCTTCATCATCAGTGCTACCCTTACTGACAAATAGGAAAGCGCGCTCGTTACCTTCCTGCGGGAGAATGTCGACGTGTTTGCCTGGCAACCTTCTGACATCCCCGGTGTTCCCAGGGAGGTAATTGAGCACCATCTTGCTGTCTGTCCTCATGGCTGACCCGTCAAGCAAAAGGTTAGGAAACAGGCCTTGGAGCGGCAGTAGTTCATTGTCAAGGAAATCAAGAAGCTTGAAGCAGCTGGTTTGGTCAGAGGGGTGATGCATCCAACTTGCTTGGCAAACCCGGTGGTGTTACGAAAGGCAAATGGGAAATGGAGGTTTTGCATAGACTTCACTGACTTGAACAAGGCTTGCGCGAAGGACCCTTTCCCCTTGCCACACATAGATCAAATTGTTGATTCCACCTCCGGATGTGACTTGCTCTCCTTTTTGGATGCCTACTCCGGCTACCACCAGATATTTATGACTAAAGAAGATGAGGAGAAGACCACATTCATAACTCCCTGTGGCACGTACTGCTTTGTGCGTATGCCCTTCGGGTTAAAGAGTGCTGGTTTGACCTTCACCAGGGCTGCTCAAATTGGTTTTGGACCTCTGCTGCACAGAAATGTGGAAGCATACATGGATGACATCGTGGTCAAGACCAAGGATGAGGCCACTCTCATACAAGACCTGAAAAAATACCTATCCTCTGCTCCCACCTTGGTCTCTCCTAAACCGCAAGAGCTGTTGCTGCTATATTTAGCAGCGACGAATCAAGTGGTTAGTGCAGCGCTGGTGGCGCAGCGGGGAGTGGATGGAGATTCAGCAGCCGCTGCTGATGCTGCCGGGAGCGGGAAAGAAACATCCGCGGCAGGACGCGACACAGATCAAGGGGGATCTGAGCAAATGATTAACAGCGGATCCAAATAAGCGGCAAAGAAGAAAATGGTGCAGTGGCCCATGTACTTTGTCAGTTCCTTGCTACAGGGGGCTAGATCAAGGTACTCTGGAGTACAAAAGCTGATCGTCGACCTCATCATGGCCTCAAGGAAGCTACGCCACTACTTCCAAGCCCATGAGATAACAGTTGTCACCCATTTTCCGTTGTAACGCATACTGAGAAACGCCGAAGCCACTGGCAGGATAGTTGAGTGGGCATTGGAATTGTCAAGGTTCGGATTAAGGTATGAGAGCACTTCCACCATTCAAAGGAGGGCGTTGGCGGAGTTTATTGCATAATGGACACCCACGCCAGATGATGAAGCTCCGGAGACAATCCTCCCCGGCAAAGAAGCACCCAAGGATTGGATCATGTACTTTGACGGTGCTTTCTCACTCCAGGGCACTGGAGCAAGCATGCTCCTCATCGCCCCTACCGGAGAGCACCTCAAGTACGTCGTCCAGATGCACTTTCCCCGGGAGGAAGCCACCAACAATACCGCTGAGTATGAGGGGCTCCTTGCCGGACTCAGAATCACGGTGGAGTTGGGAATAAAGAGGCTGATCGTCCGAGGAGATTCTTAGCTTGTTATAAAGCAAGTCAACAAGGATTACCAGAGCCCACTGATGGAGGGATACGTAGGAAAAGTGAGGAAATTGGAGGAGCATTTTGATGGACTGCAAACAGAGCATGTGCCACGGGCAGAAAACGGCATTGCTGACCATCTATCAAAGTGCGCTGCGCAAAAACTTCCTGTGGAACCAGGAACCTTTGTTCTCCGCCTCACTGAACCATCAGTATCCCCATCGACGATGTCCAAGAAGAGAAGAAAGCTGAACTCCGGCAAGCATTTCCCTGCAGAGCATCCCAAAGCCGCTGGTAGAGAAGCTGCTAGGGAAAATCCCGTTCCGGTTGACGAGCAGCTCCCTCCCGCAGGACCTCAGAGTCTAACGGTTGAGACAACCGCTCCCGAAGACGAAGAGATGCCTTTAGTCCTTGTTGTCGAGCCACAGGCTCCAACCTGGGCGCAGCATATAGTCCATTTCCTTCAAACAGGAGAATTCCCCGAAGTACAAGAGGAAGCCGAAAGAGTAGCCCGTCTGTCAAGTATGTACCAGTTTGTCGATGACACCCTGTACAAAAGATGACCGAACGGTGTGAAATTAAGGTGTATCTGCCGGGAGGATGGACTGAAGCTGTTGGCGGAGATTCACGGAGGAGTATGTGGTTCCCACATTGGATCAAGGGCCCTTGCCGGGAAAGCTTTCCGATAGGGTTTCTATTGGCCCACTGCCCTCCAGGACGCTACTGAGCTGGTCACCAAGTGTGAAGCCTGCCCGTTCCATTCCAAGAACATCCATCAACCAGCACAAGCCCTGCAAACTATCCCTCTATCCTGGCCATTCTTGGTCTGGGGGCTCAATATCCTAGGCCCCTTCCCCCGCGCTGTCGGGGGCTTTGAGTTCTTGTTTGTGGCAACCGACAAGTTCACAAAGTGGCCTGAGGTGGAACCAGTGAGAAAGGTGACCGCACATGCAGCTATCAAGTTCATGAAAGGACTGGTGTGCCGCTTTGGAGTGCCTAATAGAATTATCATCGACAACGGCACCCAGTTCACGAGCCACGCCTTCATGCAATATATCCAAAGCCTTGGAAGCAAGGTTCCCTTCGCCTCTGTGGCTCACCCAAGGAGCAACTAGCAAATCGAGAGGATGAATACTGAAGTGATGCGAGGACTCAAGACAAGGACTTTTGATAAGCTGCGGAAGAGCGGCAGGCGTTGGATGGATGAGCTGCCGGTGGTTCTTTGGTCCCTCAGGATGACACCAAATCGAGCTACCGGCCAGACGCCCTTCTTGCTAGTGTATGGGGCGGAAGCAGTGCTCCCCACAGAACTCATATACGGGTCACCTCGAGTGCTTGCCTACGATGAAGTAGAGCAACGACAGCTGCGGCATGACGATGCCACGCTCCTCGAGGAAGACCGTCTCTAGGCTGCTGTGCGTGCAGCACGCTACCAGCAAGCTCTGCGCCGCTACCATAGCCGCAGGGTTCGCGCCCAGAGCCTTGAGGAAGGCGACCTTGTCCTTCGGCATATTCAGTCCGCCAAGGGTACAAAGAAGTTGACGCTGAAGTGGGAAGGCCCTTATCGGGTAGTACGAGTCACCAGACCTGGCGCTGTCCGTCTGGAGACTGAAGATGGCACCAAGGTGCTTAACTCATGGAATATTGAGCATCTTCGTAAGTTCTACCCGTAAGGTGCGGCTGCCAGGCGCAGCCCCCGGCAGCCACCTTTTGTACAAGACTTGCCGATGTTGCATGTAACCCTTTGTACAAAGCGAGGCGCAGACCCTGTGCAACAATAATAAAGCTAGGCATTGCATCATATCATCATCCTTACATGCTCATTACGCATTTTTTATGACTGCAATGTTATCGCTTTTAAGTTATAAAGATTTGCTAGAATACTTGATGAAACCATAGTCTTTGTTACTATTCTCATCCTACATGTTTTACCATCGAGAAAACAGGGAAGGGGAACAAAGAAACAAGGAGGGCGGCCCATCACACTCAAAAAGAAGATACTACTTGGAAAAGATAAGTATATCGCATATTTCCAGTTCAATACTTCTCGATTTCTCAAGGAAACCCTTAGTATCTTCCTTACTGTGGGTTGTGGAGTCATTCACGTGGTGAAAAACCTTGTCGGGATGAGTCGTCCCCCTGTCTTTGTTTATAAGGGTGGCAGCGCCAATACCGACAAGGAGCTCTGCCGGGGAACAACGCCAACTTGTTGCCGGGGGCTCGTTCCCCCACTTTGGCACTCGTGGTTTGAATGATGACCCGACAAGTAGCTCCGTACAACAACGACAAAACATACTAATGCAGTATAAATAAGGAAAGGAAAGGGATAGTACTTGCGAAAGAAAGACATAACTTATTCTCATTCACTTCCGATACAAATGGGATGAAGATTACACAAGAAGGCACCTCTTTTTAATAACTCTTTATTTGGCTTTCTCCCCTAGGGTCATATTACAAAAAGAAAAAGAGCAGAGGGAGGACCCCAACAGAAACCCAGCCTGACCCCGTCAGGACCAACATTGCGCGGACGGTAGTCCCACCGGAAAATAAGACGAAGCCGAAGTCCACGAGCCTGCCGGAGTCCAGCTGAGAAGAAGAGGCGGCGCCCAAGTCGAGAACTCCCGGCAAATCGCTCTGCCGGGGGGGAGGAGGAGGAGCGTGATCACGGTAACAGTGCAGCCAACGATCAGCTGGAGCCCAGGTCGTCGTACTCCGACTTGACGGCCTAGGACTCGTCGTCGTCGTCTTCACCAACACTATCCTCCTCGTCGCTATCGCTCGAGGAGGAGCTTTCGACATCACTCGAGCTCTCCTCGCAGCAGCCAAGACGAGCGCCCGAACGCCCATAAATCTTGATGGAGAGCAGGTCGGCCTCCATCATCTTGAAGCGGAGGACGTGCCCACCCATGAGGTTGTGGGCACGGGCGAAGGTTTTCCACCCGCGCCTGAGAAGCATGACGCGACGGTCCGGATACTCAACGTCCACTCGCGCGGCACCATTACAACAGCCATGCGCCTGCAACCACAGGGCGTGCAACTTGTCAACCTCCATCACCCTGGCGAAGGGGTGGGGAAGGCGCAGGCGGCTTCGGGGAGGACCACACAGCTTTATGACGAACTCCAGCGCAGTTCCCTCAGCATGGCGCTGCGTCTTCCCCGACCACGGGCCCCGCGTCGACTTCGGCCCCTCCCAGCTCCACCACCGTGCGCACTCAAACCACCTTCCGCCTCCGCGGCTGAAGCAATGGCATGATCCCGACGGGAACCCCTCGCCATTGAGGCGGAGGCCGGAGGGCGCCCTCATCCCCTAGGCATGCTAGCGGCAAGCGCAGCTCAAGACAAGGGAGAAAAAGGG
Organism: Elymus sibiricus; assembly: GCA_039707655.1. NCBI lineage: Eukaryota > Viridiplantae > Streptophyta > Magnoliopsida > Poales > Poaceae > Elymus > Elymus sibiricus. The sequence goes on from CM077669.1 coordinate 275,675,534, forward strand.
CGAGCTCTGTGAGTTTGCACTCAAGGAGGAAGGAAGGATGGATGATCATCGCCCCTCGCGACCCCCAATTTATAGGGGAGGGCGCGGGGGCTGGCTCTCCTCCACTCCAAGGGTCGCCGCCCATCTCCACCAATTCCATCGCCCACGATCACGGGCGAACAGGTAACCGCCCCGCCGCTCCAATCCATGGCGCTGCGGTTTCTGCCACGATCAGGACTTTAAGTCACGCGCGCCCGTCGCTAACTCCCCGCTATGCATGCGGCGCGCGTGGCGGAAATGGCCTGAGGTGGTGGATCAGTGCTGACCAATAAATTGGCAGTTACTCCCTCACATTGTGCGCTTGTGCATGAAACATGGGCCTGGCCCAACGGCACTTGGCGAGCACATGTGGGACAGTCCCGGGGGCTCCTGTCGGTGCACTAGTACAGGGGTACCCAGTGCCCTTGACTTATGCACATGCGGTAGAAGCAAAAACCTGGCGAACAATCAAGACCAGACTCCATCAATCTCAACGCGGCAGCCCAAGCCTGGACTACAACGTGCCAGGCACGTCCCCGATGCTTGCCGGGGACCAAGACATGCACACCTTCCAGAAGACCCGGCAAGCCACTCTCCGGCACGCGCGAGCCAATCGGCCACCGCTCCACCGCATCGCTACGCCTGTCACTTATCGATGCGGTGTCAAGCCCTCAAGCCGCTAATCAGCTCTCGCTAAGCACGTGGCGACACATCGGAATGCAAGTTACGGCTGGTTGACACCCGCCTGCAGCGTGTCAAGACCATAAGCAATGACCGACCAAGCGGTGGCAAGTGCTTGTCGGGGATGCACCCCCGAGCGCCACCTAGGCAGGTAATCATGGCATTTTGTCCTAAATGCCAGAGTTAGGTATGATAGCTATGCTTAGCTATCTAATCAATAGATAATGACTGTTTTGCCATTGTGGTAACCCCTTGCACTATAAAAGGAGGCCCAAGGCAACCTAGATCAAGGTTGGAAATTCGAACCCCCGAACACTTGTACTCGCGTAGCAGCTCTTTCCCCGACAGTAGTCATTGCCGGGGTTAGGCGTTGTGCGTTCTTCGTATTCCTCCAATCAATTCACCAAAAGCAGGAGTAGGGTTTTACGCTTAGCAGCGGCCCGAACCTGGGTAAACTGCCTGTGTCCTGATCGTCGCGCCGTCTCATGCTCTCCGCTCTTTGTGCAACGTGACTCCCCGTGCCTAACCACAAGGGGCCTCTGGTCCCATAGGTGATCGTGAGCATCCGTGCCCCGACAGAATTGCACATTGAAATGCCAGACAAAGGATACTTGAGATCCTCCAACAAGAATCTTCAAGAACACTTCAAGAAAGAAATAAATCCTTAACAAACCACCATGAAGAACGTCTTGGAAGAACTCCAGAAAAAAATGATGATCAAAAGAATTTTGGTTGAATGAACAGAATAGAAGCATTGCAAAAATTTAGATAGAACTTCAAGACGAGATAATTCATAATGCTTGGAACTTCGGAAAAGAGAAGATGAACAACATAGAACCGAGAATTTGAGACCATGAGCAACTCCGGAGGAAGAATTAATCTCCTTGATGAAACATGAATAAGAAATATAATATACTTATCCTTCATCAACTTAAATTGACGACAAGCAATGGATTTGGCATACCATTTATTCTTCTTAAAAAATATTGAAAAGAGATATCACGTACTGGAAGAAGTCTTGAATGAAACACCGGTAAGAATTAGAAGCGAATGAGGATACTTCGAATGAATGGGGATACACGAGAACAAACAGAGCACGATCCAACGATAAGAATTTACATACTAATGAAGAAAATATGGAACGAACAAAGAGACATCAATTGAGAAGAGTTTGAGATCGCAGATGAAAGCTAAAAATGAAGAACTCTTCGGGCAAAGATGGCCTTCGGAGCACGGGGAACGAAAACAACTCTGAAATTCTCCGGATAGACAAGCAAAGAAATCCTCACGAATGGAAACATGCGAGAGGATTTCATAAACCTTGAACCATGAATCTTCATGAGAACGGATAAAGATTTAAGACAAAACTCTCCTTCGGTCTTCCAAGCTGAGAATGACGAGGAGGAACACCACCATGAATTGTTGAAACACAAATGAATAACGAAAAGGTTGAGCCAATGATGAAAAAATATTTCGATGCGATCTTGGGGAAAGAATAGGACAGACGGAATTCATTCTTATGTCACATTTGAAAAATTTGAGAAAATCTCCCGAAAATATTAGAAAGGCCATGTAAAATCCCGGATAAGAACATGTGGGTTATGGGCTGACTCAAGATAACACCGCTGAAACGATTGCTTGGAAAGAGAGATTGCTCCGGTAGAACTTAAAAACTTGATGAGGTTGAGAACCTCGAAATAACTTGAAAGGATTTTGAACGAAAACACAAATTTTCTGAGATATCTTTGCCACTCCGGATATAATAAAGAGAGATGAACAAACAAGAGAGGCTTGGCTGATAATTTTCAACATGGGAAAAACATTGGATAATTGACAAAGGATATGATGAACACCAAAAACTTGCATTGAATTCACCGGAGAAGAAAACGAGAACAAAGAATGACGACAGTGAAGCTCCTGAGAATCTTCACATGGAAAACACTGGATTGAAACATGGAAGAGAAGAATGAAGAGACTTCACATAAATAGAAAGGCACTTGCATGAGAATTTAATCGTAGAAGAAAAATGACGGGAGGGTGGGCAAAAGAAGAAGACAACTTAGGACGGATGAAAAGAACTCTGAAAAAAAAATATGAAGATAGATCTTGCAATGTTGAAATAAGATTGAATTCACTTGAAGAGAAGCACACCGGTTGGGAAAATCCTTGACATGACAATTTGATTGATCAAAAGGATTATCACTCCCATAAGAATATGAGAACACCATTAACAAAGGTATGGAATCAACACTTGACATAAAAGCAACTCGAATTACCATACTCCAACGAAACAAAGGATGAGGCATGTAGATTAAGCCAGAAACAAATATATGACATAACTCATTCGATATTTTCGTGGTAAGGCTCGTACGGGCTCGATCTTACAGTAGCCATCATGTACAAGGTAGTGCACATGACATACAAAGCATCCCCGAATCGTAGCAAGCTACAAGGTTTCTTTAAGAAACAATGAGAACCGCTGTAAGAAAGACCGTCAACAAGCGAACCACTAGATGTCGAACCCCAACCTCACATCATGTCTCTATTGGAAGATAAACCTAGGTAACTACTTGAATTCCCACCTAGAAACTCCTGAAATCCTTTGCTTATGTAATCGGGTACACTTATACACGGAGCAAAATCCATCACTCAACTCGTAGCATGATACCATTCTCCAATGTATCACATCCGTCAACACATAACCAGAGGTCTCGGAAACTCATCTACCTTAGACCCTTATAATCACAATAACACTAAATATGGCAGTACATTTGGACGCTCTCACCAGTACTGGGTGGCGCCAAACTCCTCTCGCCACAAATAGTATTGAAGCGAGTTTGAACATCTTCATCCTGAGATACTAAGGAAACTAAACGATAGCATGTGTGTGACAAGAAAACCTTGGATCTCAGCTCCCTCGGACAACACCCATAAATAGGAGGCACCAAGAGCAGAATTCCGGTCACAACGACATCGTAGAGGTCCCAAAATACCCATGTTATCCTAAAAAACATTGAGTGAGAAGAAGAGTAGAAATAAAATTCCTATGTCACAAATCCTCACGAGAGCGATGAAGGGAAGAGGAATAAAAAGAATTCCTACTCTCCGATATATAACTAGACTCAAAATATAGTTTTTCTTTCTAGACTCAACAATGGCCAAGTTCGATCAATCAAGGGGGCTCCAAGATCGGTATTGGGGAAATAATTCCTACTGAAAAGAATTCCTACTCTCTGATACCAACTTGCCATGCCTAAAAAGTTGTACTATCCTCGCGGCGGATCGAGGACCTCGATAAGGATAGAAGCGCATTTCGGGTCGCTTCGCAATAATGGAAATCGTCACAATACATGTATATGGAGTTGGCTTACACTCGCCACATGCTACAACATATATATCTCAATACATCAATGCATCACAATCATCATACAGAAGAGCAGTATCCAACTACGGATGAAATCAAACGAGAAAGAAGACGACGTCCACCCTTGCTAATCCCAGGATGCCAACCTGGAACCCATCCTATGATCGAAGAAGAAGAAGAAGAAGAACTCCAAATAGAACAATCATCACTCTCACATCAAAGCATTGCATTAGCTGTACTTGCATCTGTTGTTGTAGGAATTTGTGAGCCACGGGACTCAACAATCTCATTACCAAGGGTATCAAGAGTAGCAAAGCTTAATGGGTGAGGTATGATTAAGTGGTGAGGTTGTAGCAGCACTAAGCATTTTTATCTAGCTAGCTTACGAGTACAAGAATAAGAAGAGTGATCTACACATAAACAGACGTGAACTAGTAATGATCAAAAAGTGATCCTGAACATAACCACGGTTACGCACACGATTGGTGTATTTTAATAAGATTTACTGTCAAGTTCTCTACAACCGGAAATTAAAAATTTCCAAGTCGCCACATAACCATGGGCATGGCTTTCTGAAAGATTTAACCCTGTAGGGGTGCTCGAAGTAGTCCATTTTAAATTAGCAGACACATCCGATGCAAAACCTCACACCATGATGAAAGCACAATTTCTCCCTAGGTGGTTTTGGTAATTAATAACAACATATATTTCATTGGACTAATGTTTCCACCAAGTATATTTCAGGAAAGTTCAATGAATGGACTGGCAAAAGGATTGTAAGGAGATCCCCTAGATGCAAGGAACATCTATTGGCAACAAGCTTGAAGACTCTACATTTTACATTTTGTGATAAATCACTTTTGAGTCCATAGGAAAGCCAATACTATTAAAAGGGGATAAGGTTTCTATGATGATCCGGTTGCTCAAGTGCTTAGAGATTAGCCACCAAAAATACGCATGAAATTCTCCCACAAACTCTCTGTCTAAAACCTACCACCAAAATCGATTCCACCAAGTTTTCATATTCGGCCCTACCGAGTTTAACCCTAGACAGATCCTGAGCCAAAACCCTAATTAAGGTCTCGATGACACCAACGTTCCATTCAGTGCAACCGAAACCAGTGACCAACTTTCTCGTTAGCCATTTTCAAGAATCGCAATTTCCGAGTTTTGGAAATCGGTCTCACCGAGATTTGGAAATGCCTAGGTCACTTATATAGGTACCACTGAGATTTATATAACGGTCTCACCGAGAAGCCGAAAGTACCACATTTTGCTCTAGTATGTGCAACCGAGTTTTTGGATCGGTTTCACCGACTTGGGTGATACGTATCTATAATTTTTTGCTTGTTCCATGATATTATATTATCATTCTTGTATGTTTTACAATCATTTTATAACAACTTTATATCATTTTTTGGGACTAACCTATTGACATATTGCCAAAGTGCTAGTTGCTGTTTTTGCTTGTTTTTTTACTTCGCAGAAAATCAATACCAAATAGAGTCCAATTGCGACGAAACTTTTTGGAGATTTTTTCTGGACCAGAAGACACCCACTGGGCCAAACAACTATCAGAGAGGTGGGCTGTGGAGAGCACAACCCACCAGGGCGCGCCAGGGGGGCCCTGGCGCACCCTGATGGGTTGTGCCCTCCTCGGCCCCCTTTCGCACCGCCTGTGATGCCTATAAATACCCAAATATTCCAAAAACCCTGGGGGAGTCGACGAAACACAATTCCAGCAACCGCAAGTTCCAGAACCGCGAGATCCAATCTAAACACCATCACGGAGGGGCTCATCTTCCTCATAGGTGCCTCTCCGATGATTCGTGAGTAGTCCACCATAGACCTACGGGTCCGTAGGCAGTAGCTAGATGGCTTCCTCTCTCTCTCTCTTATGATTCTCAATACAATGGTCTCTTGGAGATCTATTTGATGTAAACTTTTGCGGTGTCACTACTAGGAGAAACCTTATAGGCAGGACACTATTAGTAGCGCTGGAAAGTAACAGGCGCTGCTGGTAATTACCAGTAGCGCTGGATTTTGGCAGCGCTACAAGTAAAGACTTAGCAGTAGCGCTGGAAACAAAAAGAGCGCTACTGCTAAGCGGGACCCGACGAGCCCACCGACACTGTTGGTAGTAGCAGCGCTGTCCACAATATAGCGCTACTACTAAGATTTTAATGTAGCGTTTTTTCTCGTGGAACCGCTACTACTAATGGGCCCCACCTAATAGTAGTGCTCTGTCTGCAAAGCGCTACTACTAACTAACATAGCAGTAGCGCTTTCTGAAAAACGGCGCTACTGCTATTCGTGGCTGGTGCCACCTTTTCACCGCCCTCCCCCTCCTCCCCCCCCCTTTGCCCTCTCTCCCCCTCCTTTCCCCTCTCCCCTCACCATTGTTGCCCTTCTTCTCTCTTCCTCCTACCTCTCTTCTCTCCCCATTAATGCCCCCCTCCACCATAACTCTCCTCCATAAATGGCCTTCTCATCTCCAGCTAGCTCCATAAATGCCCCCCTACCTCATTTATTTGGCTCTCCCTCCATTCCATTAGATATAGATCTAGCTAGCTCATCTCTCTCCCTCTCCATTAGTTACCTAGAGTCATCTCTCCTCCCCAACAACTAGATCTAGCTAGCTATTTAGCCATCCACACTTTCGATCCCTATAGGTAGCGAAAGGCCTCATCCGGTCGATCGGTCTCTCTTGGGAGATAGGTGAGTAAAAAGTTGTTCATTTCAAGAATGGGAATATGTGTGTTTGGGATATGGAGAGATTTGTGCGAGTGACATGCCCCCGAGTTCCTTATGTTTTGCCGAAATGTTGATTTATTTCCGTTTCGGTGAATTTCGAGCAAACTCGATATGTCCTATTTTTAGGCAAGGTCATGCCAAATTTTTATATGACTTTGATGCATGCATGCATTTTGTTTATAACCCTTTTTCTTGTTATACCGTGCATGCAGTTGGTCATGAAGGTGAGTGGATGGAAGGTGGAGCGATACATGCAATCTGCGGTGATGGACATGCATGCAAATAATCGGACTAGGATTAGATGTCCGTGTACAAGATGCAAAGAAGGAGTCCTTTTGGACCCTTTTGATCGTGGCAGGTTGAAGGCGCACCTGCTGATGAATGGTTTCATGGATGGCTATACTCGGTGGATAAGTGAAGATAATGATGATGAGGACGTCCACATGGCAGGGAATAACGACATGGGGCTAGATGAAGAGATGACCGATCGACACGAAGACGATGGCGCCAGACATGGCGGCGGGGAAGAGTTAAATGACGGCGGCGGAGAAGATTCCGAACACGGCGAAGAAGAGTCCGGACATGGCGAAGAAGAGGCGGCGGTCACGCCACAGTCTTTGACGCTACAAAGTGCAGTTGTGCAGGACCCTCATGTTCGTGACCTCCTTCGCAAGAGTACGACTAGCGAGAGAGCTGCTTCTAGAGAGGAGGCCATGCTGGCGCAACTTGAAGTAGACTCGAAGACTCCATTGTATGACGGTTGCGATCCCGAGGTGACCCGCTTGAGTTTCACGCTCGAACTTCTAAAGACGAAGGCCAAAAACAAATGGACAGACAAAAGCCTCGATGAGCATTTGAAGTATCTACATAATAAAGTTCTTCCCGCGGGGAACCTGTGTCCTACTAGTGTCGATGAGGCCAACAAAATTGTTTGCCCTTTTGATTTGCCGCACATTAGGTACCACGCATGCATCAAAGATTGCATCATTTATCGGGGGGAGCACGCAGAAAAAACCAGCTGTCCAGTGTGCAATGCTTCTCGATACAAGAAGGCAGGAAAGAAAGCTCCTCAGAAAGTTGTATGGTACTTTCCGATCACTCCCCATCTGTAGCGGTATTTCGTAGATCCTAAGGAAGCAAAGCTCATGCGCTGGCACGCGGAGAGGAAGAAGCCCGACGATGGAGATGATCCGAAGCTGAGACACCTCGTAGATGGTAGCCAGTGGAGAGCATTCAACACCGTATATGGATTTGCTGCAGAAGATCCAAGGAACATCGTGCTTGGTGCGAGTACCGATGGCATGAATCCGTTTGGAAACCAAAACACCAACCACAGCACATGGCCCGTCTTTGTATGGATGTACAACCTCCCCCCATGGAAGTGCATGAAGACAAAGTACATACACATGAGCATGCTGATTCAAGGGCCGAAACAACCGGGAAATAATATTAATCTATATATGGGGCTTCTGAAAGAGGAGCTAGACACGTTATGGAAAACACCGGCATGGACATGGGACGCCAGCAAAGGAGAGTATTTCTATATGAGAGCCGCGCTGATGATGACGGTGCACGACTCTCTCGGTTACGGGTACACCTCAGGCCAGGTGTGCCACGGATACTGCGGATGCATGAGGTGCATGGATGATACAACGTCTCAGCAGCTTACGTCAACGAAAGAGGGCGGGTCCGGGAAAATCATGTACATGGGGCATCGTAGATGGCTCGAGAAGCATGACCCGTGGAGAAAGCGTGGAGATCTATTCAATGGGTTGGCTGAGCATCGAGGACCTCCACGTAAGAGGAGCGGCGCCAAAATCAATGAGCTATTGAAAAACTGGGAACAGTGCCCCGCGCCGGGAAAAAGGCGTCGGAGCCGCTACTGAAGGTATCGAAAATGAGGTCTATTTTCTGGCACTTGGAGTACTGGCCCGATCACGACACGCCTCATTGCCTTGATCAAATGCATATCACGAAGAATGTTCTCGAGAGCTTGCTTGGCACACTGATGAACATGCCGGAGAAGACCAAGGATGGGCCGAAGGCAAGGAAAGACTTGGAAGATTTGAAGATCAGGAAAGATCTCCACCGTAAAAAGTCGACGGAGGAGACAGAGACGGAGACGGAGGAGGGGCAAAGGGGCAGAAAAGTCAACAAGAAGGAGGAGAATTATTGCCCCCCTTCTTGCTTCACCTTAAGTGCGAAGGAGATCGATCAATTCATCAAGTGCCTTATGGGAATCAAAGTCAGTTCCGGTTACTGTGGGAAGATAAGCAGATTTCTAGACCCCAAGAAGAAAAGGTTCAGCGGGATGAAGTCTCATGACTGTCACGTGATGATGACGCAGATACTCCCGGTTGCCATTAGAGGGATAATGGACAAGCACGTCCGTGACACGCTTACTGGTCTCTGCAACTTCTTCGACGTTATCTCTCGAAAGTCCATAAGTGTGAAGGAGCTCCGAAGGCTACAGGAAGAGATCGTTGTCATACTATGTGAGCTTGAGATGTACTTCCCGCCCGCGTTCTTTGATGTCATGGTGCATCTGTGTGTCCACATCGTGGATGACATCATCGACCTCGGGCCGACATTCCTTCACAGCATGATGCCGTTCGAGAGGATGAATGGGGTCATCAAAGGATTCGTTCGTAACATGTCCCGTCCCGATGGGAGCATCGTCTAGGGGTATCTGACGCATGAGTGCATCTCCTTTTGCGAGAATTATATAGGCATCGGAGACCCTGTTGTTGGTTTGCCCGTCAAGAAGCACGATAGGAGGCTTGGAGGAGAAGGTCACAACAACGGCCGGAGGGAATTGCACGTGGACTACTCGGATCGACGGAACGACTTTGATAGGGCTAACTTAGTAGTGCTACAACACCTAGATGTGGTAGATGATTATGTGGCACGGCACAAAGAAACCATCGCAAATAAGTACCATGATAAGGGGATGCTCAAGACGGACGACGAAGTTACTGTAGAGCACAACGCCACTTTCTTGCATTGGTTCAAAGAGCAAGTTCTTGAAAATCCCCCGGAAGAGGGCAGTTCAGACGGATTGCTCATACACGCCTTAGCACATGGCCCCGCGCCCAAACTCGCGACCTATCAGTCATACGATATCAACGGGTACACGTTCTACACGGAGGACAAAGACATGGACAGTGATTACCAAAACTCCGGGGTGACGATTGAATGTGTGACCAACGCCAACGGCACAACTGAAAGATTCTACAGAAGGGTCGAAGAGATCTGGGAGCTTGACTATGCTGGAATGCACGATGCGACGATGTTCCGTGTTAGATGGGCTAAGGACATCGTAAGAGAAAACAAGTATTTCACTACCATGTCTATACCCGACGCGAAGAGCGCAACCGTGAACGTTAACGTCATCGCCAAAACTGAGCCATGGGTACACGCTAAGCACGTGACACAATGCTTCTTCATAACCGACCTGACCAATCCCAGCCGTGTTGTCGTGAGGAGAGGCAAAAGGAGCATCGTCGGAATGCATGGAGTCGCCAACGAGGAAGACTACGACCAATACGGCAACCCGATGAGGGAAGATGACGATGACGATGAAGCATATGTGAAAAGAAGAATCAATACTACATTACGTAAGAAAGATCGTACTCCATGGTTCCGGAAAAGTCACAAGGAGGGGCTCAATTATTCGGCAACAAACAAGAAAGGGAAGAAGCTCAATGTGAAACGTCGTCGACGCAGCTGAGAAACCATCATTTATATATATGTATCTATTTTGTGTATGCACTTAAGTAACCGTTATCGGTCAACCGATATATATATGTTACCACCACATGCATGGTTCTGGTGATATTCGCGCAATGTGGGAGGGAGACGCCGTCATAAACAAAAAGGGAGAAAGTAATACAAAAGAAATACAAAAGGGAGAAAGCAATACAAAAAAACAAAAACAAAAGGGAGAAAGTAATACAAAAGAAAAAGAAAAGTAAACAGAAAAGAAAAGGAAAATAATAAAAAGAAAAGAAAACATATCAGTAGCGCTGGATTATGAACCAGCGCTATAGCTAATATAGTTATAGCGCTGGATCCTAACACAGTGCTACTACTATGTGTAATTTAGAATTAAAAAAACTAAAAATTAAAACAGTTAGCAGTAGCGCTGGATTACCACACAACGCTATAGCTAAATTAGCTATAGCGCTGGATCCTAACCCAGCGCTACTACTATTTTGAGTTAACCCACCGCGCGTGCTCAAATTTTGCCAAGTCCCATCCCCCCCCCCCACTCTCCCACCTCTCCCCCTCCTCTTTGCTGTCGCGCGCCGCCGTCGCCCCTGCCCGCCGCCGTCGCCCCTGCCCGCCGCCGTCGCCCCTGCCCGCCGTCGTCGCCCCTTCCCGCCGCTCCGACCTCCTCCTCGTCCGCGCGGATGCCCGAGCCCTCCCTCGACCACACCATCGCCGCGCGGGCCCGCCCTCGACCTCGCCGCCGCCGCCCCTGCCCGCTCTGACCACTATTCTGTCGCCGCCGGCCGTCGCCCCTGCCCGCTCCGGCCTCCTCGTCCGCGCCGACGCCGTCAACTTCACCATCTCTCTGCATCGCCGCCCTTCAGGTACCCCCCTCCCCCCACCTCCCCCTCTCTCTAGTCAATTAGGAAAAAAAATCTAGGGTTCATATCTTGCTTAATTTAAAAAATAAAAATAGTTTTTAAAAACAGAATTGTTGCTACTTAATAATAGAAGACAGTAGGAATTAATTAATTTTTGTAGCTATAAATAAAAAACTTTAAATAAAAAACAGAAGCAAATTTTGTAGCGTTAAATAAAAAACTATCTAGGCTTTGTAGGTATAAAAAACATTAGCAAAAATTTATAAAAAACAGTAGCAAAAATTTATAAAAAACAGTAGCAAAAAATTATAAAAAACAGCTCCCTTCCTATACTTTTTTAGCTATAAATAAAAAACAGTAGCAAATGTTTAGTGAGGTCATTTTGCAATAGTTTTTCGTTTTCGAAAAGACCACTATTTTGCAATGTTTAGTGAGGTCATTTCACTATGTGTACTTGCTTTGTATATGTGCTCCTGTTTGTTGAATGTTGGTTGCAAATTGATGTTATATATGTGCTCCTGTTGGTTGCAAATTGATGTTATATGATTTTGCAATGTTGGTTGAATGTCGAAGAATATCCGAGTGGCCTATGTTTTGCCGGAATGTTGATTCATTTCCGTTCCGGCAAATTTCAGGCGCTCCATATGTCCACTTTTTAGCAAAGGTCATGCCGAAAATTCCCGTGATTTTCGGCATGACTTGTGCTAGAAACTAGGACATATGGACTGCCCGGGATTTGCCGGAAGGGGAATGAATCAACATTCCGACCAAATATAGGCCCCTTTTTTTCTCTTCATTATATCTTTTATTTACAATTGTTGAATAGGAAACATGTCTAGCCACGCCTCAGCCGGGGGTTCTGCTCGCCTCGAAGAAGAGCCCATCGAGGCAGCAAATCACTATTTCGATTACCTGGACGAACACCAGATGGGGGTGCATGGTGGCAGCAGTGGCACCAACCCCGACACCGATGCCGACACCGGCACCAGCACTGGCACCGGCACTGACACCACCCCGGATACCGGCAACGATGCTGTCGTAGCCGGTAAAGCATCGAAGCAGAAGAGGTCACGAAGACCAAACGAGCTCGGCATCGGACAAATTGTGGTCACGGATATGCACCCCAAGAAATTAGAGCCAACGGCGCCGGATGAAGCGCGCTCGTGCTGGGGCAATCAACTAGGATGCATCCTTAGGGAAACCGCAAACATCAACGACGAGAAATTGAAGAAGATACCACATATGGAGCACATGCTCCTAAAGAAGTTGCACAATAGGTTCCTGTTCCCCAGCTGCACAGAAAGCAAAGAACCGTGGGACGACGACGCCATGACAAAGATAAACAGCAAGGCGATGGTGACGTTCACCAACGACTTGTCCGCCTGGAAAGTTCGGGTGAAAAAAGCGATTGATAAGAATGAACCGTCGTCCAAGATTCATGCTGACAATCCGACACTTACGGAAGAGGACTTTGAAAAATTCTAGGAGACTTGTGCTAAAGATGAAACCAAGAAAAAGTCAGAGAAAATGAAGGCGCTCCAGGCCAGGAACACGCCTCCCCACCGCCTCAGAAGCCGTGGTTACTAGGGGAAGAGGCACATATGGGCCAAGGAGGACGCCGAACGTGAAAGTCACGGAATCCCAGACCCCTTGGCGGAGTTCACCGACCCGCTGGAGCGTGACTGGATCAGGGCCCAGTACAAGTGGGACCGCGTCAAGAAGACCTTTTACACGGACCCGAACACGAGGGAGTTCATGATACTTCTGGTAATTGTTATATTACCACATTATCATATTAGCTTCCAATCAATTCGACTACAAGTTTTGTCACATTATTAGTAAACCATCCACGTTCCTTTTGCAGAAAGAGCAGCAGCAAAAGGAAGCCGAAAGCGACGAGTCGTCACAGTCGTCGGCGAGGCCCAAGTGGGACACCCAATTTAACCGGGCCTTGAACATACTGAAAAAGGTCCCGGAGGACACACCACCGTCCTACGGACGTGTGCACGGCGTCGGAGATGGCGCCTCGTGGAAGATGTGCTACCGCGAGGAGCCAGAGGAAAGAAGGAAGAGAAAGTTGCTTACTCAACAGACCATCGACCAGAAGGTCGCGCATGCGGTCAATAAGTCCAAAGTTGAGACCAAAGCAGAGTTGGAACAGATAGTCGATGCAAGGGTCAGTGCAGCGGTAGCTGGCATCACGGCTGACTTCACATCTTCCATTTCCACCTTGCTTCCGGCATTTTTTGAATGGACGAAGAAAAATCCAGATAAAGGGCCAGCAGACTTTCCCCTTCCCAGCTACGTCGGGAGCAATTCGGTGAACATCGCACCACCAGCACCTGCTCACGCCACCGCACATGCTCCCGTACCTGGTCCCGCTCCTGATCATAGCAGCCCGTCCTCCATCTCTGGCCTACTCGGCGGGACTTCGTCTTTAGCTGAGCTCGACGCCCTCACGGTATTTACGCGTCATACCCTCTTGACCAGCATATCTATAGTCTTCCGTTTCAGTTGCCTTTCGGATGTTTGACATTGCAGACATCTCTTCGCAGGCCAACAGTACCCCGTGCACCCTACTGTATGACATCAAGGGCCAGAAGGTGGCCGTGGGAAAGGCAATGATCGTGAAGCAGAAGGACCGCATGTTCCACAACCGAGAGATGCCCGATGGCGTCTTCAAGGTTAACGTGGCCAGTGTCTTAGCGGGCTTCGAGGATTTGCCTCCTCCGGTACCAGTCGATGACGAGGAGACTCCTCAACGGATTGGCGCATGCAAGAGCTGGTTCTTGCCTTGGCCGAAGACTCTTCTTCGTGTCGAGGCGCCCAGTATCAGACCAACGACAGCTTCTCAAGAAGGTATGAACACCACCCCACCTACCAAATTACTTGCACCTGTCGTGGTGGGTGATAGCGGACGACGCGAGGGAGAGCCTCCATTAGTGCCAGATGACGTCGCCCCCGTTGTCGAAGAAGCAAATGCTGATGATGACATGGAGGAGGATGATGATGACCCAGACAAGTATTTCAATACCGCCTATGATGATGGAGGATTGATGGCTCAGGACGACGAAGACTCAGGCTATGAGCGTGGAGATGATGACTTGATGCTGCCTGATTTGCCGGAGCCGGAACGTCCTAAGGCGGAATGCAAAAAGTCTCTCTTCAAGCGATCCTCGCAGGAGACGCCTCCAGATGCCACCTCTACCCAGCAACAACCCGAGGGCCGTCAACTGATTAGCCCGACGACATTGGGGGTGGTGGTTAGGGAAGGTATGGTGGGCTCACTACCGCCACCCGCCAAGAAGCAATGGAGGAGACCGAACAGGAAAGTCCCTAAAGGCGCCAGAGCTGCTTCAAGCAGCTAGCTGCCTCTAAAGCCCCGGGTGGTAGACAGAATACCAGTCGAAGGTGCGAAGCGTTTCCATGTCGCCGGCGACCCGATCCTACCTGCGAAGGCGCTAGAGCACATACTGAACAATGATCTAAGGAGACTCCATGAAGATGTGCTAGCCAGAGAGAAAAGCCTTCTCATCTCAGAAAAACCAGGATACCCGCTTTACGCGACTCAGGTGCCGGGTGGGAAGTTGTACGTCGAGGGATGGCCCGTGGATAAGTTCATCCTGCGATTTGACTACATCTATGACATGTTCCACATGACCAAGCTGGATTTCCAGTTCATCCGCATGTATTCGTTGTATCTCAACTACATCATCAGGATCGAGAACATAAAATATATCTGCGTCGCGGACCCGTACCATATGCACGAGAGCTTCTTGGATGTCTGCAAAGAGCACCATGACTATGCGAGCAAGTACATCGGTGGCTTCATGATCGCTAATAAGGACAAGGAAGCGATTCTCCTGCCTTATCATCCCATGTAAGTCATCCGCGCATATCCTTTCGTAAGTGTTAATCATTCCTTTGCAAGCATGGAGGCTAATTTGAGGTGTACTTAATTTGCGCAGCGGGGGGGGGGGGGCGCCGTCCTCATCATTCTGTACCCAGAATACTCCCATGCTATCTACTTGGACTCATCGAAGAACATCAAGAAAAACGATTACAAGCACATAAAGAGTGTTCTTGATAGTGCCCTGTTAACCTTCAGCCTGTCTGGTGGATATATCAAGGTGAAAAAGTATAGGAAGAACGGGCTGGTTTTCAGCCATAAGACCGACTTCTGCTGCATCCAGCAACCGCACATCAGTAAGGCTGATGGATTCTACCTCATGCATCACCTGCTTGAGTTCAGAAGGGATAATCAACGCCTTCGCATGTTAGCTACTACCAACGATGCCGAGATTGTCAACTGGGCCACAAGCATAGGAAAGACACCGGATGATCGAATCCGAGCTGAGTTTTATCACGTACAGTGTGAACTTGCCCAAGTGATCATGAAGCAGGTCCTCGAACCAACAGGGATGTTCTACCATGGGCCAATCACGCGGGATGATGTCCGAGCACTGCTAATCGCTCAGTGTCTAGACCTGAAGCCTTTCAAGAAGCTCGGGTGCTTCCTCCCTGACTATGAAGATTGGACCGCCGACATGGAGGACTGATTGTCGTTGACAATATATGTGTCACTAGCGTCCAGACGAAACTATGTGATGTAATTAAACCGTGGTCCTGAACTAGCGTAGATCGCTCTAGTTAATTAGTTTGGGTATGAGGAACTTCGTCATTTATGTTTACTATAGGTTGCTTGTATTTTGCTAATTATGCCTCTTTGTTTTCTTAAGTACATTATGTTGCATATTATCGTTCAGTTCATCAACTGACGATGCAGGTACATAGATCAGAGATGGCTAAGGATTGCTACGCCGTGTTCGTTGGGAGGGTTCCAGGAGTCTACGACCACTGGCCAGACGCTCAGGCCCAGGTGGACAAGTACCCGGGTGCTAGCGACAGAGGGTTCGACAGCAGAGCCGAAGCGGAAAGTAGTTACTTGAGGTGGACACTCCGGCAAGAGCGGGGGCGGAACCGTCGGTGCCTCAAGTACTACATAGTCGCGGTCTTGCTCATGCTGATCGCTCTTCTCTTCTACATCATGGTTTAGATAGAGATGATGAAACTTGTGTGTGTGCCATGACCATGTAGTTGCACTTATTCGAGACATGCCATGACTTGTGTATCGCTATTTTCGAGATGTGATGATATTTGTGTTGAATGATGATGATGATGGTATGACGAGACTACTGTATGTGTATGATATGATGAGAATAGTGTATGTTTATTGTGATCTGATGAAACTACTGTATAGAGCCTGTATAAATACATCAAAAATACGTAGAGGGGGTATGAATCTGTGAAAGCAGGAATACTAGCAGCAGCGCTGGAAGGCATCTAGCAGCAGCGCTGGATTAGCAGCATCGCTTGCCTTTCTGTAGCGCTACAGATAGTTAGCAGTAGCGCTGGTCAGCGTAGCGCTACTGCTAACCATACTTAGCAGTAGCGCTGCACCAACCAGTGCTACTGCTACAACTTAGCGGTAGCGCGTTAGCAGTAGCGCTGGACCCAGCGCTACTACTATAGGTTTTTCAAGCGCTACTAGTAGGCTTTCTCCTAGTAGTGTGTGTTTGTTGGGATCCGATGAATTTTGAGTTCATGATCAGTTTGTATCCATGAATATTATTTGAGTCTTCTTTGATCTCTTATATGCATGATTACTTATAGCCTCGTATTTCTTCTCCGAATCTTTGGTTTAGGTAGGCCGACTAGATCTATTTTTCTTGCCATGGGAAGAGGTGCTTTGTGATGGGTTCGATCTTGCAGTGTTCTTTCCCAGCGACAGAAGGGGCAGCAAGACACGCATGTATCGTTGCTATTAAGGATAACAAGATGGGGTCTATTCCTACATGAATAGATCTTGTCTACATCATGTCATCATTCTTATTGCATTACTCTATTTTTCCATGAACTTAATACACTAGATGCATGCTGGATAGCGGTCGATGTGTGGAGTAATAGAGGTAGATGCAGGCAGGAGTCGGTCTATCTATCTTGGACGTGATGCCTATATAATGATCATCGCCTTGGATATCGTCATGACTATTCGATTTTCTATCAATTGCCCAACAGTAATTTGTTCACCCACCGTGCGCTATACTCATGAGAGAAGCCACTAGTGAACCCTACGGCCTCGGGTCTACTTTTCCATCATATTGCTTTCCGATCTACGTTTTTGCAATCTTTGTTTTCAGATCTACAAAACCAAAAACCCAAAAATATATTGCTGCATATTTACTCTTTTTATTTGTGTTCTTGAGAGATCTATCTCTCCTATCTATCACTACCTAATCTATCTTATTACCGTAAAGAGATTGACAACCTCTCTTTCGCGTCGGGTTGCAAGTATTTGTTGTTTATGTGCAGGTGCTTCTTATTTGGTGTTGGTGATCCTCCTACTGGTTCGATAACCTTGGTTTCATAACGGAGGGAAATACTTACCGTCGTTGTGCTACATCATCCCTTCCTCTTTGGGGTAATACCGATGCAGTCTCAGTCCACGTCAAAGAAATTTCTGGCGCCGTTGCTGGGGAGGAAGCGGTCTCTTCGACGTGCCTATCGTAGGCGTCAAGAGGACTCCACCATCATCTACGAGGTTCCTAATCACAAATCTCATCTCCTTGCCATTACATTATTTGCCATTTGCCACTCGTTTTCCTCTCCCCCACTTCACCAATTTTCCTTTTTATTCTCCCTCTTTTTCGTTTGCCCTTTTTCTTGCCGGATCTCTTGCCTAGTCATTATGGCTAGTTCTTCCTTTATTGCGTGTACTCCCGATAATGAGGTTATTAATTTTAAGCAAAGGGGAGGGGAGAACTTAAAAGATGCTTGGTATAGGATTTGCAATGCTCGTAATAGATCTATCCATAAGCAATCTACCGTTGTTCTTCTTCACAATTTTTATGTGGGCATCACCACTTGGTTTAGATTCGTCCTTGATACGATTACCGGTGGGAATTTCTTGACGTATCCTTCGTTAGATGCTTCTAATGCTTTGGGAAGTTTAGTGGGATCACCACCTATCATGATAAATGAAACAAGTTTAACTCTCGAACATGTTATGGCCAGAACCTTAGCCATGGATAGATTACTAAAGAACATCTTGATGATCTAGATAAAAGGATGCATAATCTTGCTAATAAAATTGGATCTAAGGCGGGAGATGCTCTTAAATTGCTTAAGGAAAAGGAAACTATAGTTAACGAAAGGGTAGAAGAGAGCCCCTACCGGATTGATAAGATAGAAGAGATTTTTAGTAATTTGGGTTCATCTTTTTCTTCTATCAAAACTATTGAAAAAACTCCCGTAAATATTGGCAAGATCACGCAAGTCACTAAGAACAAAGTTGCCACGCCTAGTAGTCACAAGGGGGATCTTAAAATGATTAGTATTCATCCCGATTTTGTTGAAATCATAAGAGACCCTATTTACAAGAATGAATTTTTTGGGTTTCTTCCTAGGAGTGTTGTCATCAAAAACATGCATGCTAAACCCTTGAAGAAATCTAGTTGTGTGATTGAAGGGTTGAAAACCAAAGATGACAATACTTGAATGTATCCATTATGCGTAAAACGATAACGCTTGTTGGGAGGCAACCCAATGAATAAATAAAATTTTGCTTTTTTCCTTTCTGTTTTTGTGTGTTGAAACAATTATGCCTCTGTTATGATTGTGTTTTTATGGTTTATTTAGTGTTTGTGCCAAGTAAAGCCTTTAGGATGATTCATAGGATGAGTAGAAGCGATGCTGAATCTGAAACAGAAACTTTGCGTCCAGTATATGAATTTTCATTTTTTTCTGGAATGTGATCTTGAGCTGCAATTTTAACACAGTGTTGCTATACAAATTCCTTACGTTGTCCTAATTGTTCAGAATTTTTAGAGTGACAGAAGTATGGGTAGAGTACAGATTACTACAGACTGTTCTGTTTAAGACAGATTCTGTTTTGATTGCATTGTGTGCTTGTTTTGATGAATCTATGGTTTGTATTGGGGGGTATAAGCCATGGTAAAGTTAAAATACAGTAGGTATAATGAAATAATAAAATATGAATGGGTTTGCAACAGTACCTAAAGTAGTGATTTGCTTTCTTATACTAACGGATCTCACGAAGATTTTGTTGAGTTTTGTGTGATTGAAGTTTTCAAGTTTTGGGTGAGATCATGATGGATGAAGGAATAAGGAGTGATAAATCCTAAGCTTGGGGATGCTACCGCACCCCCAAGATATATCCAAAGATAAACAAGCAACTAAGCTTGGGGATGCCCCCGAGTGGCATCCTCTCTTTCTTCTAACGACCATTGGTATTTTACTTGGAGCTATATTTTTATTCGTCACATATTATGAGTTTTGCTTGGAGCGCCTTGTATCTTTGCTTGCTTTGTTTGTTAGTTTTTCCTTTGTATCCTTGCTGTACACACCTATTTGAGAAAGCCAAAACCATGCTATGATTTGTTAGAATTGCTCTATGTGCTTCACTTAAACTTTTTGAGCTATAGAATTGCTCTAGTGCTTCACTTATATCTTTTTGAGCACGGTGTGTTTGGAATTTTTTGTAGAAATACTCTCATGCTTCACTTAGATTAATTTTAGAGTTAGTAAATTTTGATGAAATCCTCTCACGCTTCGCTTATACCTTTTTGAGAGATGAAATCTTTATGCTCATGTTCTTCACTTAAATTTGTTTGAGCTTGCCAAAAAGCAATGGCAATATATGAAACTAGTCCCAAAGTGATAGATATCCAAGGAGGATATAATAAAAACTTTCATGAAGATCATTGGACAAATTAAACTTGATTCCTTGTAATAGTTTTGAAACATGATGATAGTAATATGTGAGTCATGTTAGTGAGTAATTATGCTTAGTAGGAATATTGGTGTTAAGGTTTGTGATTCCCTATGCATGCACGAAAGTCAATAGTTATGCAATGAAGTTATATCCTACTTGTGGTGCATTATTCGGTGTTAGTTATGTTCAGTGCTCACTTATGTGAATTTTCGTTTCTTGGTTTGGTTGCTTCCCAATCTATTTGCTAGCCTCCATTTGTACTAAGTAGAAATACTACTTGTGCATCCAAAATCCTTAAACCAAGTTTTGCCTTATGAGTCCACCATACCTACCTATATGCGGCATTTCCATGCCGTTCCAAGCAAATTTGTATGTGCCATCTCTAAATTTTCAAAATAAATTTTCTCTTTTGTGTGCCCGTACCGCTCATGAAACGGTGGGGAGTGTCCAATATTTTTCCATGCTAGATGTGTTATTCTCAAGATGAGTGTTTATTCACTTGTCATTGCACGAGAGTGCGGCGGTAATAGGGATGCCCATTCCCGAAATGAAAAAAGAAAAAAATATTTACTTTATGTTGTCAAATAATGAATTCCTTGGAAAGTGTTGGTATGGAAGGCAACCGTGGATACGGCCCGCCATGGAAAGTCAAAGTTTGGTGGAAAAAGGAATAAACTTTATTTTCTGTTTGGGAACCGCCTATGATATATCTAGCATGGAAAGTATTGTGAGCTACTTTGTCATTTTCGTTGACAGGAAAAGCATGCCACCCAAAATATTTCTCTCTCTCAATTTAAACCTTGAGCTCTGGCACCTCTACAAATCCCTACTTCCCTTTGCGAAGGGCCTATCTTTTACTTTATGCAATTTTTATTTTTACTTTGAGTCTCCATCTTCTCTTATAAGCACCAACTAGGGGGCACTATGATCGTACTTGAGCATTGGGCATAGTTAATATTTGCGTGTGTTTCATTAATGGATCAATGACTGAGCATGATGGGCTAGGGATAACTTTCTTTAGTGTTGATATTTTGAAAGACATGGTTGCTTGTTGACATGCTTGAGTATTGAAGTCATTATGTTAAAACTAGACTATTGCTTTGAATCATTATAAGTCCATGTGTCCATGCTATACAAAAGAAAAGAATGTGATGAACATGTTAGGCAGCATTCCACATCAAAAATTCTGTTTTTATCATTTACCTACTCGAGGACGAGTAGGAATTAAGCTTGGGGATGCTTATATGTCTCCAATGTATCTATAATTTTTGCTTGTTCCATGCTGTTATATTATCATTCTTGGATGTTTTACAATCATTTTATAACAACTTTATATCATTTTTTGGGACTAACCTATTGACATAGTGCCAAAGTGCCAGTTGCTATTTTTTACTTCGCAGAAAATCAATACCAAACGGATTCCAATCGCGACGAAACTTTTTGGAGATTTTTTCTGGACCAGAAGACACCCAGTGGGCCAAACAACTGCTAGAGAGGTGGGCTGTGGAGAGCAAAACCCACCAGGGCGCACCAGGGGGGCCCTGGCAAGCCCTGATGGGTTTTGCCCTCCTCGGCCCCCTTCCGCACCACCTCTGATGCCTATAAATTCCCAAATTTTCCAAAAACCCTGGGGGATTCGACGAAACACAATTCCAGCTGCCGCAAGTTCCAGAACCGCGAGATCCAATCTAAACACCATCACGGAGGGGTTCATCTTCCTCATAGGTGCCTCTCCGATGATGCGTGAGTAGTCCACCATAGACCTACGGGTCCGTAGGCAGTAGCTAGATGGCTTCCTCTCTCTCTTATGATTCTCAATACAATGGTCTCTTGGAGATCTATTTGATGTAAACTTTTTCGGTGTGTTTGTTGGAATCCGATGAATTTTGAGTTCATTATCAGTTTCTATCCATAAATATTATTTGAGTCTTCTTTGATCTCTTATATGCATGATTACTTATAGCCTCGTATTTCTTCTCTGAATCTTTGGTTTAGTTAGGCCGACTAGATCAATTTTTCTTGCCATGGGAAGAGGTGCTTTGTGATGGGTTCAATCTTGCGGTGTTCTTTCCCAGTGGCAGAAAGGGCAGCAAGACATGCATGTATCGTTGCTATTAAGGATAACAAGATGGGGTCTATTCCTACATGAATAGATCTTGTCTACATCATGTCATCGTTCTTATTATTCCATTACTCCGTGTTTCCATGAACTTAATACACTAGATGCATGCTGGATAGCGGTCGATGTGTGGAGTAATAGAGGTAGATGCAGGCAGGAGTCGGTCTATCTATCTTGGACGTGATGCCTATATAATGATCATCGCCTTGGATATCGTCATGACTATTCGATTTTCTATCAATTGCCGAACAGTAATTTGTTCACCCACCGTGCGCTATACTCATGAGAGAAGCCACAAGTGAACCCTATGGCCCCCGGGTATACTTTTCCATCATATTTCTTTCCGATCTACGTTTTTGCAATCTTTGTTTTCAGATCTACAAAACCAAAAACCCAAAAATATATTGCTGCATATTTTCTCTTTTTATTTGTGTTCTTGAGATATCTATGTCTCCTATCTATCACTACCTTATCCATCTTATTACCGTAGAGAGATTGACAACCTCTCTTTCGCGTCAGGTTGCAAGTATTTGTTGTTTGTGTGTAGGTGCTGCTTATTGGGTGTTCGTGATCCTCCTACTGGTTCGATAACCTTGGTTTCATAACTGAGGGAAATACTTACGGTCGATGTACTGCATCATCCCTTCCTCTTTGGGGAAATACCGACACAGTCTGAAGCCACGTCATTGGGCAATAATGTTGTAACGGTTGGATTTTTGGAGATGCCTATATATATCCCTCCACCTCCTCTCACTCGCAGAGGAAGCACTCAGAACATACCTACACTTGCCCCTTCCATTTTTCTGAGAGAGAGCCACCTACTAATGTGTTGAGATCAAGATCTTCCCCTCCAAACATATGAATCTTGATTTATAGCCTCCCCAAGTAACTTTCCACGCAATCAACCTCTTCTACCAAGCCAAATGTGTGAGAGAGTGAATGTGTGTTGATGAGACTATCTTTTGAAGCACACGAGCAAGGAGTTCATCATTGTTACCACATCTATTACCTTTTGGGGAGTGGTGTATCCTAGTTTGGTTATGTGTCGCTTGGGAGCCTCCTTCTTCGTGTGTGGAGTTGAACCAAGAAGTTTGTACAGGCAAGGAGATCGCCTACTTCGTGGACGGAAGCCATGATGGAATAGACGAGGTTGCTACTTTGTGGAGCCTTACGGGTGGAGCCCTCCATGGACTCTCGCGAATGCTACCCTCGGCGGGTTAATGTCTCCATCAGCGTGGATGTATGATAGCACCACCTATCGGAGCGACGGGAAAAATCTTCATGTCATCTGTTGCGTTTGATCCTCCTATCCCTTCCTCTACTTTCATGTGCATGTCTTTACTTTCCGCTGCTATACTCTTAGACTTGCATGTGTATGGTGTGCTTGACTTGCTACAATTGCTAAAACTTGGCAACATCCAAAATTGGGAAAAGGCTAGATTTTTAATTTGGTCAAGTAGTCTAATCACCCCCCTCTAGACATACTTCAGATCCTACAAGTGGTATCAGAGCTTTGGTCTCCATTGCATTGGTTTCAGAACCTAGGAGAGTATGGCATATAGTGAGGGAAATTATCATCGTAGAGGTCCATATTTTGATTGTACAAACTTTGCTAGTTGGAAGCGTAAAATGAAAATGCATATTCTTGGTCATAACCCCGCTGTATGGGCTGTTGTTCATGTTGGATTGCAAGGTGAATACTTTGGTGATGGAAAGGAACCGGATCGTGAAGCGACCATGGAAGAATTGAAGATGTCACAATACAACGCTCAATCATGCGACATTCTATTCAACTGCTTATGCCCCGAATATTTCAACAAGATAAGCCGTCTTGAGAATGCAAAGGAAATTTGGGATACTTTGGTTGATATGCACGAAGGTACCAAATCCATCAGGGAATCTAAGTTGGATGTGCTACACATTTATCTTGACAAGTTCAAGAAGAAGGATGGTGAAGGAGTCACAGAAATGTACTCTAGGCTTGCTATCATGACAAATGAGATTACCGGCTTAGGAAGTGAAGAGATGACCGACAAATTCATCATCAAGAAGATCCTTAGAGCCTTGGATGTAAAGTATGACGCCGTGTGCACATTGGTCCAAATGATGCCAAACTACAAAGATCTCAAGCCTACAGAAGTCATTGGAAGGATCGTTGCTCATGAAATGTCGCTCAAGGACAAAGAAGAACTTCACACCAAGTCAAACGGTGCATACAAAGCTACAAGTGACACTCCCGCTACTTCAAGTTACAACCTTGTTACCAATGAAGAGATAAGCCTCATGGTCAAGAAATTCAACAACTTCTACAAGAGTATAAGCAAAGAGAGAAGCTCCAATTCAAGACATGAAGAGAAGCGTTCCTCTAGTCGTGACCGGAATTGTTACAATTCCGGAAGGCCCGGACACTACTCCAATGAGTGCACTGCCCCCACAAAAGAAGAGAAGATTCACCTAGAAGAAAAAGCTCAAGAGAGGAATCACCTCGTAGAGAGAGAAGGAGTAGAGAAGATTGCTATGAACGAAGACCCTCTCGGAGAAGCAAGGACTCATAGAAGAAGGGCAAGTACACCAAGAACTACATAAGAAGAAGACATCAAGCTCATGTTGGTGAATGGGTTTCCGGCTCTGATTCCGACAACCAATTCGAGAGAAGCTACCAGTCCAACTCCGACTATAGTCAAGATGAAGGTGTTACGGGATTAGCAGTCATAACATCCAACTCGTATGACATATTTGATTCACCAAATGAAGGAAGTGGAAGTTGCTTCATGGCTAAAGGCCCCAAGGTATCACACCTCGAATACATTGACTTTAATAGTGATGAGGATGACTTACTAGGAGATGATGACTTGCTCTTTGATAAAACTAGTGATGCTAGTCAAAATGAACTTGATAATAATCATGGTAGTCAAGATAAGTCGTGTGATGATGATAAGAAGGAGATGAAGCGTCTAACTAAAGAACTAAACTGTCACAGCCCTAGATTCCTGCTTGTAATTAGTTGCATTGACATCCATGTCATCATATTAACTTTTCTTAAAATTTGAAATGGGGAATTAACAAACCCTAGCACCTCTTTGAATTACCTAGGTTCAACTAAAATATTTTTCAATGAATCCAAATGGCCTTCATAAAAGCCCATGATTTTTGAAAAATGTGGAAGCCTTTGTCAAAAATGATTTGCACATTTTTGGAACATTTTGGATAATTGAATTAACCCATTTGCTTTTGAATTTGGGGCTTTTAATTGCTATAAATGTTTTGAATTCTCCAAATATTCTGGAAATTATTGAGGTCCTCTAGAATAATTAACTTAGTGGCCACAAATATTTTCATGATTTTTAAGAAATGATTTGGTTTTAAGATCAAATCCAAAACAATTGCAGAAATAGAAAACAGAAACAAAAACTAATAAAGGAGAGAGATATCTTACCTGGCACTGTGGCCCAGTACTGTAGCTGGCCGGCCCAGCCCACCTGGCGCTGCCAGTCTTCTCCCACCTCGCGCCAGGAGGATGCGAGACGCGTGGTCGCCGGGCGCCCGGCCACCTCTAGCCTGCCTACTCGCCTTGGACGTTGCCTAAGAGCGCCACGCGACCCCCCAGAGCCGTCTGCATCGATCCCTCCTCGCATCTCTCTCCCTCTCCTCCTCTGGCTCTCTCTCCCTAGCCGCCCAAGCACCATGGCCACCGCCGCTCACAACCACCGCGGCCACCGGCCTCCCCCAGCCCTCTAGCGAGCCCAGCCGCTCCGCCTCGATGCCCCGTTCCTCCCCAACCAAGAAAGCTAGCCACAGATGCCCCACCGAGCCGCCTCGACTTCATCTTCAACCTCTGGACCCGAAGACTGCCTCCAGTCGATTCGCCCCGTCAAGAGCGTCCCCGAGCCCTCTGACCTGCTCATCAGAACCACGGTGAGCCACTGCTCCGTTTCCCCCTACCCCCGTTGCTCCTAGCGCACCTAGCTAGCTGTGCCGCCAGAGCCGAGAGCCCCTCACCGCCGGCAATGACGCCGCCGTACGCTCAGCAACCGCAGCTCGTGTCCGAGCACACGAGCGTGCTCAGCAAGCCCATAGGAAGCTCTAGAACTCATCATATCGTCTTGTGGACCACCGTAGCACCGAAACCGTCGATCCTGTAGCTCCGGCCGCCGCAAATGTGCTTGCCGCCATTGACTCCGACCACCCCGCGACCTCCTGGAGCCTCCCCTGGATGCGGTCGAGTGTGGGCTACCTGCTGGTGTCCTCCGCTCGTCGAATGGCCGTGTGTCGCGCAAGTCCGGCGAGCTTCCGCCATAGATTTGGCCGTCGCCCGCCAACTCCGGCGAGTGCCGACGTGGCGACATCATTAGTGGCTAATGGCCCCGCTAACTAACCCTACAGCAGCTGTCAGTGGGCCCTGGCCCGAGTCAAAGCCCGGGTCAACTCGGGATTAATCCCTGAATCAATGACAGCAGGGTCCCACCTGCCAGTGACTCTCGCCAGCCCTGAGAGACTGACCAGTGAACCCCACTAGTCAGGTTTGACCTGGCAACGGCCAGCTGACCTGCTGACGCAATGCTGATGCAATAAAGCCTTTTCTGATTTATAATAAATCCATAAAATGCTTAAAACTTCTAAAAATCATAGAAAATAATCTATAACTCGGATGAAAATAATTTATATACGAAAAATGATCAGAAAAATCCAAGGAATCTGTTTGTGCCATGTTCATGCATGTTTGAGCAAGTTAAAATCCCCAAGTAGGACATTTCATGATTAGGATAACTTAATAAATAGTGTTGAAGTTGGAATTTAGCATATATTTGAATTCCACTTCACTTAATATGACTATCTATTGCACTTGGTCAATTCAATGCTCTAGCATGCCATATCATACATCATGTTTGTTGCATTGCTTGAATGTGTTCCTTTCCTGTTTTTCGGTGGTGTTCCTTCCCGGTAGACGATGGTTCCGACGTAGAGATCGTTGTCACCGATGAAGACTCATTGATATCTTCAGAAGTGTCAGGCAAGCAACCTCCCCTTGAGCATACTGATATGAACCCACTCTCTCGCTCCTGCTCTCTTTTACTGCATTAGGGCAATAACAATTCAACTATTACCTGTTCTCGGTAGTTGAACCCATTCCTTTGCATGACCTGTCTTTGTCACAGTAAATAGTTGAAACCACTTAGCATGAGTAGCAACTTCTTGAGCCTTGATGTGCCTACTCATCCATGCTTGCTTGCTTACTGTGCCTGCTATGCTTAGAGTCGTGTCATGTCGGGTCTGATCCATCTGGGCGATGAATCGGAATGGCAGTGTTCATGTCCTACTGTGTGAGAGCTAAGTGTGTGAACACGATTTGGTAAAGGTAGCGATGAGTGGCCATGTAGGAGTACATGGCGGGTTGTCTCATTGGGACCGTCCTTAAGAACTGAGTTCTGTGTTTGTGATCCATGGCAGTTACTACCACACGTTGAGCCCTGAAATATGACCCCGCTCGACTTATTAATTGCCTATATCTATGTCCAGGAGTTGCAACTAGTTTTTGGTGTTTGTAGGAAAGGTGTTAGCGGCCATACTTAGCACTGCCCGACGGGGTGGGCTTTTATGCGGTAGATACACAATGTCACGGTGTACCAAGTGGCACCCGAACGGTGCGCTTGGGAAGCCTGCACACATCATTCGAGGCCGTAGTGAAAACTTCGGCCGGACTTCCATGCGGGTTCAGTCTCAAATAGGTGATAGCATGGACTAGGGTCTCGTGTGATTGATGGTCGTGGCTGACTCCCTCGCTGGGCTTCCGCTTGAAGGTTGCCGGGGTGCATTTTTACGTGCACAAGGCGATAAGTGGCGGGAGCATGTGTGAAGAAGTACACCCAGCAGGGTTATGAATCTGTTCGAATAGCCGCGTCCTCGGATATGGACTACTTGAAGAACTTATGTGGTTCATAGACAAGTGAAATGGATACATTAAAATTCGCAAGATAAGTGTGAGTGCTATGGATGGCCTTCCGTAGGAAGATGGGAGTGGATCCATAGTGCTTTATTGATATGGTAAATATGTGGACTCGTGTGCGTTTTCTCCGTCCAAATAAAGTACTCGTAGTCATAGTACAGGTTAGCCAAGAGTCAAAGCTTGCTTGCTGCAATAAACTCCACAACCCCCTTCATTGATACTGATGCATATGTAGTTAGTTCTGATGTAAGTCTTGCTGAGTACTTTGTACTCACGGTTGCTTAATTTATGTTTTTTCAGAGGAGACGTCAGTCTCATTAGTGATTCTTACGACGTGAAGTTCGATGTTGACTGGATTAGCTTGGGAATCCCAGACAGAGGTCTGGCTCCTTTGCTAGGGTCGTTGTAGCTTTTTAGGCTCTTTTAGCCGCTTTTAATAGATGTCTGTACCCAGACATGTATCTTCTGCTTGTTGATTGTATGCTCTGAATGATGGCTCATGTGACCCCCTGCTTGTAACATTATACTTTGTTGGCTCACGGAGCCTTCTATATAAATGTTGTGTTGTTGTATGGTTATGTTGTGATGCCATAGTTGTATCTATGCATATCGGACATGTCATCCGTACGTGTGACGTGTAACGTAATGTATGGGATTCGACACCTAGTTGCGTGCCTCTAGTAGCACTCTTTACAGGGAAATTCCTCTTTGTGCTTCCACTGAGCCTTGGTAGCTTGCTACTGCTCCGGACACATTGATTGACCGGCGAGTATCCTTCTTCCTGCTGTGTCCGTCCCCTCCGGGGAAATGTCTCGCAGTGTAATGAAGTCCCTGTAGCCTGCTATGACTCGTCTATGCGCAGTTGATGACATTTATGTCCCACGGCGTAATGGAGTCCCTGTAGCTTGCTATGACTCATCAACACACGCTGAGACGGACACCTGCATTGTTGGGTTACGTATGCCTGTCCCTGTATGGATGTTCCACTTGGGTTCTACGACTAGTCATGTCGACCCGGGTTCTGGGACATTTGAATGCTAGTGACATATTCACATTTGTGAGCCAAAAGGCGCAAACGGTCCCGGCCCAGGTATGGTGGCAGCCGTGGAGATAACCGTGCGTGAGGCCGCAAAGTAATGTGAAGTGTTACATGCTAGATTCTTATGGCTTAGGATTGGGGTCCCGACATAAACACTCTTAAGTTAGCTCATGAATCTACTCAACAAGATCATAGGGAGCTTCTAAGAACTCATGAGAGGCTACGCTTTGAGAAGCTAAATTTAGAGCAAGAACATGAGTTTCTTAAAGCTATCAATGACGATCTTCGAAAGAAGAGTTCTTCTTATCTTGCCAAATGTGTACTCTTGTCGACATTTGTTCCACAAGTTAAATCTAAGCCAACTAGTAACAAAGGAAAGAAAGGTTCTTCATCTAGTGGTAACAACACTAATGCTAAATCCAATAATGTTGCTTCTAGTAGCTCTATTTATTCCACTAATGATTCTCTTAGCCAAGTTACACTTGAGCAAGAAAACGATTTATTGAAAGGGATTATAGAGAAAGGTTTCTACAAGAGTCTTGCCGGAGGTAAGCAATTTGAGGAGATTGTACGCAAGCATGGAGGACACTGAACCAAGGCATTGGTTACTTCAACGCCAATGGAGTTGAATGGGAAGAAGGTCAATACCCCAAGACGAAGTTTGTTCCTCAAAGGGAGAAGTATAATCATGCTCTCCCAAGGGAACAAAGGATCAACATGACCTTCCACCACAAGACCACAAGCTCAAGGGCAATGACAAGCTTCAAGAGGAGATTGACACATTTGAAGTCGAATCCCAAGCTATAGCCAAGTGGGTTCCCAAGGCTACTAGAAGCTCTACTTCAACAAGTGCTACTTCAACTCCAAGGATTCCCATCAAGTTTATGTGGGTCCCAAAGAAGAAGAACTAGAGAAGTTCTTGAGGGGTGACTCCGCCAACAAAATTCAATCAAATTCATCATTGGCAAGAACTAATGCAATCAACTCTAACCTTATGCAATAGTTCAAGGAGTCACAAATCGCTCGTAGGTAAGCAAGGGACAAGGTAATTAAAGAATCAATGGAAATCATCTAAATGTGCTTCACTCCATGTTCATAGATATCCTTGTATATGTTCCTTGTGTGGAACTAACCCATGTAGGTGAGAAGAGTACGAAACAACTATGATTTCTCCCAACTCAAGATGATCTTCATCAACTATGAGCATCCACTACTACAACACCAACATGAAGTCTTCTATGACAAAACCCAAGGTTAGTTTATCCCTCGTAGGGGGGATGTCACATCAAGGGGGGAGGTTTACTCTAAGACTTGAGTCAAAGCATCTCTTAAGATGTGAACACATTAAAAGATTTATGTAAAAGTGGTAAACCCACTTGTGCTTAAACCATGAGTATGACCTATGATAAAGTATTCTTACTTGGATCCTAAGTGAATATACTCATATATAGATGACTCTGTCATCGCCAAAGTGCTTAGTAGATACTAGAGTAGTTTTGCATGTTTGCCATATTTCATTTGACATCTTATTGTGTGAGCATGTTGGTATGCATATTTTTGCTCATTCGAGGATATCCAATTGTTGTTATTTAGCTTTCATTTTCTTTGTCCAATTGGATATACAACAATTCCTAAGTACCTTCCTCTAGCCATCTATGCCTTCTTGTCTCAAATTCTATTCATGCTTCATCACAAAATTTGAGCAAGCACTTTTCGGACCCTCTATGTGAGGAGCGCACGGAGTTTCGTTTCGACAAGAGATATCCTCCAAATCCTCCCATGTGGCACTCGGTATAACCAACTCCGCAAACTCGGTTTCACCGAAGCACAAGGGTTGATCTGGTTTTTGAACCTCGGTACAACCGGAATCAAAATCTTAGCTTCACCGAGTTTCTCGGTACACACACACACACACACACACACACACACACACACACACACACACATATATATATATATATATATATATATATATATATCCGCGGACCTGAAATTGAAAATTACTTCAATCTCTCGGCCTCCTACAACACTCTGCTGCCGCCGCTCGTGTCTAAGGACGTCGCACTTCATCTCCCATGCGCCCTCGCCGCCGGAGTCCGCCGCCGTCGACGGCAATCCTCCCCGTCGTCTCCGCCGTAGCAAGTTCTTCACCGCATTAGGGTAAGAACTCGACCCCTTTTGCGCTCCCCTATCTGATTCTTGTGCAATAGGTCATGGTTATCTTCTTGCCATAGTTTGAAACAATTCTATCCAAAAGAAAAATCGAGAATATTAGATGAATTTTTTTAGGTTTAGATTTCCGTGTAACGCCCAAGATGCGGTCCTATGCTTATTTTGGCTC
Organism: Elymus sibiricus; assembly: GCA_039707655.1. Lineage (NCBI taxonomy): Eukaryota > Viridiplantae > Streptophyta > Magnoliopsida > Poales > Poaceae > Elymus > Elymus sibiricus. The sequence continues at coordinate 275,707,180 of CM077669.1, forward strand.
GGGGGGCTCAATAGGGATAGAAGCGCATCTCGTCGTTTCGCAAGAATGAATATCGTTACAAGTACATGTAAAGAGGAGATGAGTATATGGAATTGGCTTACACTCACCACCAGCTAAATCATGATCACATCAATACATCAATACATTCAATCACCATACAGAAGAGAAGGGTCCGGCTACGGACGATATGAAATGATAAAAGCGAGATCCATCCTTGCTAATCCTAGGTTGCCGGCCTGGATCGCATCCTATGATCGAAGAAGAAGAAGAACTCCAAATCAAACAAGCATCACTCTCATGTCAAAGCATCGCATTACATGTACCTGCAACTATTGTTGTAGTAATCTGTGCACCACAGGGACTCAACAATCTCATTTCCAAGGGTATCAAGACTAGCAAAGCTTAATGGGTGAGGTATGGTTAAGTGGTAAGGCTGCAGCAAACACGAAACATTTATTTGAGTGGCTAACTTACGAGTACAAGAATAAGAAGAGTGTTCTACACATAAACAGACGTGAGCTAATAATGTTCATGAAGTGATCCTGCACACCTACTTACGAGTCAATCATAACCCCTCTGTGTTCCCTTCTTGGTTCAAACCTCATAAGAAGAGACAGTCACGGTTACGCACACGGTTCGTGTATTTTAATTGAGTTTACTTCAAGTTTTCTATTACCGGATATTATAAAATTCCCAAGTTGCCACATAACCGCGAGCATGGCTCTCAGAAAGATTTAACCCTGCAGGGGTGCTTCAACTCATCCATCACAAACTAGCCACCAGATGCACCGGAAAACCTCAATCTCGAGATAGCCCAAGGTATCCTCGAAATCCAACTGCACAAGACGTTCGAGAAAGGTAAAACAAATCCAGCAAGACCGCCCGATGTGTCGACGAACTCGATAGGAGCCGCGTATCTTGTTCTCAGGACACGACGGATAAGCTATGGTTACCATGCCAATCACCGAGGTGCCTCAGGCGGCGTTAATAAGCTGCTCTGGGTTGGACCAACACTCATGAGGAGCACTGTCCTGGCTTGTTGATTAATTATCCACAGGGTCCGTAAAGTCCCTATGCAAGTTTATTAGTTTTTATGCAAATGTAGTAGCAATGTTGGGACTTGACAGAAGAGTTTTATCCCAAAACAAAAATCAAGGGGGTCCCCATAACAACCCCAAGCATGTTAGGAGCGCTCAATATGGAACATAACACCAATACTCGGAAACTAAGGCGGAAAGTGTGGAAGAAAACATCAGGCAAAAGGTCGAGCCTTCCACCCTTTACTAAGTGTATAGATGCATTAATTAAATAACAAGGTAGTGTGATATCCCAAAGATATCCATGTTAGCACATGGAACAACCTGCACCTGCAACTAGCAACGCTATAAGAAGGGTTGAGCAAGCGGTAACATAGCCAAACAATGGTTTGCTGGGATGTGGACGGTTAGAGGCTTATCATGGCATTTTGGGAGGCTTCACAAACAAGTTGCAGGTAGCGAGACATAGCGATAGAAACGAGACAACTAGCATGGCAATGATAGTAATGGTATCGAGGGAAATGGTCATCTTGCCTGAGATCCCACTTGGAAGAAGAAAGAATAAGTGAAGTAGACGAACCAATTCGAATGTACCTCACACTCCGAATTGGTTTTGGAACTCTATCAAGAAGAAGCAATCCGGAAACAAACAAATGACACGGTAAACACCACAACATGTTCATGATATGATGCACAATAAAATATGATGCATGTTCATTTAATTATGCATGGCATGACAAGCACAACACTCAACTACTACACATTAAGTGAAGTTCAATATGCAATGAGTTACATATTGATGAAACTGCACATTCAAATATTTAGTCCACTCCCGTTTATTTACTCGGCAAGATTAAATGTTGTTTAACATGGTTGGTCATGGCATAAGGTGAAGATGGAATTAAAGCATTTTAAATGAGGCCGATTGCAACATATATCATTTCCGAAACGGCCCCATATGCAAATTATGAATTTGGTCCAGATCTGTCCTAAATATATTTGATCTTTATTAAACGGGAAAATAAAGTGCACCACATTATTGTACACATTTTTCTAAGCAAGTTTCTTATGTAGATTATTTAATTCGGAGTTACGGTTATTTAGTTATGCAATAAACCGTTCTTATCATGGCATTAATACAAATTAAATGCAAACTATATTTTAAACATTTTCAACATGGTTTAAAGTTGGATATTAAGAAAGTAGGCGTCACCTACACCAAAAGACATATCTAGATAATGTATTATGGAGCCATGGATAAAAAACTATGCATGTTCAAAGCAACATTTTTAACATATTCTGTCAATCATATCCTAGTGCACTATCCACCAGAGACAACAACATGCTAGTAATTTTAACATGAATGAAAAAGGCACTACCAGATAGACCACAAGATGTAGCTCAAAATCATATAAGCTACAATTTTATATGATGCCTAGAATAAAAACAATTATGCCAACTTATAATATGCTAAACACTAGTAAAACACAGACAAACTGAGGGGACTTAGTGGAAAAAATGGCTAAGTGTGGAATCTGGCATGTGTGTGTGGTCAAAAGAAAACAAAAACAAAGGCAAAAAAAAGGGGAGAATTGGGTTTCGAACCCCGGATCCCATGGGTGTAGGGGTGAGGCTCTCGGCATTGTGCCTCTGCTAAAAGTGATACAGAAGGGAGAGCTGCTTCTCAGCAGAGGCAAATATAATATCCAGGAAAGATATGCGGCGGCTGCGACTCGATCCCAGGATCTCCTAGTTCAAAATGAGAGCGCTGGCCAGCTGGGTTTGCTATATGCTCATGCATGGGAAGGTGCATGACTGCCTTTGAACAAGGCAAAGCCCCGGGTCCTAGAAACAGCATGGACATGCAACGAACCTCCGGCGACCACGACGAGCAAAGGCTGCAGCTTCTGCAGCAGCAGAGCACCGGTGAGCGGGCGGAATTGGCAGGGGTGCGCGCATGCGTGTGGAGAGCTGCGGGATGAGGCCGAAGCACGGGCCTTGGACGGAAGTTCGTCTCGGCGGTGGCATGGAACGTGGCGAGGCGACGTCTGCAGCGGCTTGGCAGCCACGGGATGAGGAGTTGGGCGAATTGCGGAGCTGCGGTGCGACGCGGGCATGTGTGGCAAGATCACGACCAGAGGTGTGTGTGTGTTGCGCGCGTGCAAGGGCAGGAGCTGGACAAATACCTAGAGCTCTGTTTCGTCTGCATGGTGAGAGCACAACGTTGGGTCTTCGTACACGAGCAGGATGCTGCTACGGCGATGGAACCAACTGGGTAACAAGGCCGGGGGATCGGCTGCTCACCACGGGGGTGTTGGTGACGACATATCATATGGAGAGGCAACGGAGGCGACGAGGGAGCATGTTGATCGTCGGGGGTGCTCTGGTCCATGAAGCAGAGGAGGCTAGGGACAAAGAGGTCGTCGGGGCAATCGATCCGGGGCTCGGCTTGGCGTGGGAACGGAACTAGCGTGACGTCCTCTTGCGATTAGGCGAAGTAGCAGGGTTCGGCGGGGCTCCTACATCGGCGGCGATGTGCATGTGGACCCGGTCATGGTGGATGCAGCAGTGGACGCAGGGCGTGGGGTGGCGATGGGGAGCGGAGGCGGCACGGAGGAGGAAGGAGAGGAGAGGATGGAAACCCTAGGGGCTTGGTTTGGGGCTTTATAGGAGGGGGCGCAGCGATGGGGCTCGGCCGCCATGGCCATGTGCGTGCACTCGTGGAGTTTTACTGTGAGGGCAGGAGCGACGATGTGGAAGAAGGATGCTCGGTGGTGGAATGAGGTGGGGCCGGTGTGGTAAGTGGATGGGCAGCACACATCCAACAGTAATGGGCCGGCCTGCTAGGTTGCTTCCCTCCCCGTTTGCACTTTCTTTCTATTTAAAATTTAAATAGAGTTTAAGTGAAAGTGTGTAGAGAGATAGGGGAAGAATTAGGGAAAGATTCAAATATCTCTGGAGCTCTAAAAATATGCACTAATGAATAAAAATGGTTCGGGCATTTTTAAAGACAGAAAAAAATCAAGTTTGAATTACATTCAATCTTGATCCATTTTTAAATCTAACCAAGACATTCTCAATAGTGCTGAAATTTGGTAGAGGGACATTTGACATGATTTAGGACGGCTAGGAAAATAGTGGACATTTTTATGTTACCAGAAAAATGCCTCTTGTAAAATAGGAAAATAAAAGAATAGCAATTGAGAATTTTCTTTTGAAAAATAAAATGAAAGTGGTGTAAAAGCGTGGAACAAGTTGGCATGAGGGATTAGCAAGATCAAGAGGAAAAGAAGAAGAAGGTTTCAATCACATGAAAAAATAATAAAAGAAAACAAATCATGATCACAACATGGAGATGATGCCTGATGCAAAATAATAAAACACGCATCCAACAACATGCAAGCATGATCAAATCACCACAAAATAAATGAGGTATTGGACTTGGGCTGTTACAACTCTCCTCCACTAACAAGAGATCTCGTCCCTAGATCTTAGAATGAGAACAGGAAGAGAAAGAGGTAAAATAAGTTGCTTCTTTGACAAATGAGTGAAATCAACTAATCTTGGAGGTTGCAAGGAGATGAAAAATGGCATGAGGAACAAGCGAGAATTCAAATCCACCGCGGACGGGACAAGATAGACAAGGAACGTGGAAGACTGAATTTGGGCATCACATCGGTAGAAAAGTGAAGCAAAACCTGATAAGATGGAAAGAACTTGAAAAGATGACACGACACCCTGGTTAACTAGAAGCAATTAAAAGAACATGATCTTAATAAAACGAGACGATGGTCCAAGAGAGCAACATCACAATGCCTCCGGTACAAAAGAATAGAAGCTAGATCGTTGGGAACGAATGAATGGAGAAGAAAATGACATATTCTACCACAATTAAATTTGGAAATCATCATTACAAAGAAGGATTGAACGGAGTTGTTGGAAAATCAACAAAAAAAAGAATAAGGTGGTTGTGGGAATATGGAAAACATCTCAACATTATGAGGTGACAACCGGCCCCAAACGGTAACAATTGGTTGCTTGGGAGCAACAGGATATGCAAACTTCTTACACCAAGAGGATGCATTGAGAACTTGGATCATTGATGAGCATCATGATAGCAACAATCCTTAGGAAATGCTTTAGGTGAAATCCAATCCAAGATAGCTCAAAGGAAGAAAAAATGGGTTTAAATATCTCATTGTTGAAAAATTCTCTTCGAGACTCCTCATGAATCAAGAATGGTATAACACCATCTCAAAAGATAAGGGAGAAAGACTTGCACTTTGAAATGCCCGAGAAAGAATACTTGATCTCCTCCAACAAAATATTGGAGAACACTTCGATAAAGAATTAAATTCTTCAAGAAGACTTCGAGAATGAATGAACTCTTGAAGAACCACCATCAAGAACCTTTGGAAGAACTCCTAAATGACAGGATGATAGAAAATAATTGAAGGTTTGCAAAAGGAACAAGATTGAAACCTTGTCATGATTTAGATGAAGCTTCATGACGAGATACTTGAGAAAACTTGGAACTCTGGAAAAGAAAAGATAACAACTTGGAACCAAGAATTTGATATCATGAACAACTCCGGAAGAAGGATTCAAATCACGTTGATGAAACAAAAATAAGAATTATGTTATGCTTATCCTTCATCAAGTTAAATTGATGACAAGCAATGGATATGGCATTCTACTTATTCCTCTTGAAAAGATTGAAGAGAGATATCACAAACTTGAAGATGCCTTGAACGAGAACACCGGTAAGAATTTGCAAACGGATGAGGATACTATGAATGAATGGAGATACATGAGAATGAAGAGATCATGATCTGTCTAGTAGAGAACTTGAACGAAGCACCGGAATTATTGAGATACGAACGAAGAGGCAACAATTTAGAAGGATTTGAGAACGAAAGCTGAAAGCGGAGAACGAAGAAATCCTCTGAAATGATGGCCTTCGGAGGATCGAGGACGAAAACAACTCTGAAATGCTCCGGACAGATATGGAAGGAATATCTCATGATCGAAAACAATTTAAAAGAACAGCAACAAGCTGAGATGACGAATCTTCAGAAGAACGGACAAAGATTTAAGAAAACATTCCTTCATTCTTCCAAGATGAGATTGATGACGAGGAACACCACCATGAATTGTTGAGACACTCTGGAACAAGAATAAAGAAAAAAAAGGTGGAGCAAATGATCAAAATAATTCTAAGCGATCTTGGAGAAGGAATATGACTAATGAAATTCATTCTTACGTCATATTGAAAAGAAGTTGAGGACATCTCCGGAAAGATTAGAAGAGCTAGGTAAGATCCTGGGATAAACCTATGGCTTATGGGCCCACTCAAAGAAAACACCGTTGAAACAATTGCTTAGGAAGAGAGATTGCACCGGTACAAATTTAACCTTGATGAGGAGAGACCCTCGAACTAATTTGGAAAGATTTTCAACGGAAACACGAGTCTTCTGAGATATCTCAAGCACTCCGGATAGAATAGAGAGAGACGAATAAACAAGAGAGGCTTGGCTGAGAAATTTTAACACGGGAAAACATTAGACAAATGACTTAGGATATGACGAACACTGAGAGGTTGAATCTGTAGGATCGCAAGTATGTCTAGAGGATGGGTGATTAGACTACTTGACCAATTAAAAGTTCTAATTTTCCCAATTCTAATTGTTGGCAGATTTTAGCAAAGATAGGAAGTCAAGCACACCCTACACATGCATGTCTAAGAGTATAGGAGCGGAAAGTAAAGACAAGCATATGTAATAGAGGTAAGGGTTAGCAGATCAAACACAATTGTAGGCACGAAGATTTTTCCCGTAGTTCCGATAGGTTGTGCTATCGTACATCCACGTTTATGGAGTCTTCAACCCACGGAGGGTAACGGTCGCGAGAGTCCACGGAGGGCTCCACCCATAAGGGTCCACGAAGTTGCAACCTTGACTATTCCATAACCGCTTCCGTCCACGAAGGACTAGCCTCACTATGGGTAGATCTTCACGAAGTAGGCGATCTCCTTGCCCGTACAAACTTCTTGGTTCAACTCCACAACATGAAGTAGGAGGCTCCCAAGCAACACCTAACCAATCTAAGAGGCACCACCCTCCAAAAGGTAATAGGCTTGATAGTGATGATGAACTCCTTGCTCTTGTGCTTCAAGATGATAGACTCCTCAACACTCAATCACTCTCTCATAGATTTGGCTTGGTAGAAGAGATTGATTGGGTGGAAAGCAACTTGAGTAGGCTAGAAATCAAGATCCATATGGTTGGAGTGGATGATCTTGATCTCAACACAAGGGTAGGTGGTTCTCTCTTAGAAAATTGGATGGCGCAAGTATGGAATAGTTCTGAGTGCTTCTCTTGCGAGTGGGATGTGGTGGATGGGTATATATAGGTGATACGTCTCCAACGTATCTACTCTTACTCACTCTTTTGCCCTTGTTTTGGACTTTAATTTGCATGATTTGAATGGAACTAACCCGGACTAACGCTGTTTTCAGCAGAACCACCATGTCGTTGTTTTTTGTGCAGAAATAAAAGTTCTTGGGATGGAACGAAACTTTATGGAGAATTATTTCAGAATATATGTGAATTATTGGAGACAAAATCCACTGAAGAGGGGGGCCAAGGTGAGCAGCACCCACCAGGGCATGCCAGGTCCCCCGGGCGTGCCCTGGTGGGTTGTGCCCACCTCGTGGCCCCACTGACCCTAATTCCGCCACTATAAATTCCTATTTTTGGAGAAATAATCAGAGAGAAAGTTTCATCGCGTTTTACAATACGGAGCCGCCGCCACTTCCTGTTCTTCATCGGGAGGCCAGATCTGGAGCCCGTTTGGGGCTCCAGAGAGGGGAATATTCGGGCTCCAGAGAGTAGAATCACCAACCTTTCTGCATCGCCAATTCCATGATGCTCCCCACCGGGAGTGAGTAATTCCTTCGTAGGCTTGCTGGTCGGTGAGGAGTTGGATGAGATTCATCATGTAATCGAGTTAGTTTTGTTAGGGCTTTATCCCTAGTATCCATTGTGTTCTGACATTGATGTTGCCATGACTTTGCTATGCCTAATGCTTGTCACTAGGGCCCGAGTGCCATGATTTCAGATCTGAACCGTTTATGTTATCACCTTTATATCTATGTTCTTGATCCGATCTTGCCTAGTCATATGCACCTATTATGAGTTATGATCCGTCAACCCCATAGTGACAATATTTGGGATACTTCGCGGTGATGACCGTTGTTTGAGGAGTTCATGTATTCACCATGTGTTAATGCTTTGTTCTGGTTCTCTATTAAAAGGAGGCCTTAATATCCCTTAGTTTCTTTATGGACCCCGCTGCCACGGGAGGGTAGGACAAAAGATGTCATGCAAGTTCTATTCCATAAGCATGTATTACTATTTACGGAATACATGCCTACATTATATTGATGAACTGGAGCTAGTTCTGTATCGCCCTAGGTTATGACTGTTATATGATGAATATCATCCAACGAGTTCACCGATCCAGTGCCTATGAGCTTTCCACTTATTGTTCTCGCTAAGTTACTATTGCTGCTGCTACTGTTCCAACTGCTACAAAACTATTGCTACTACTGTTACTGCTACTGTTACTGTCACTACTGCTAGCAAACTATCATATTACTGTGCTACTGATCACTCTGCTGCAGATATTTAATCTCCAGGTGTGGTTGAATTGACAACTCAACTGCTAATACTCTCAAGTATTCTTTCGATCCCCTTGTGTCGAATCTATAAATTTGGGTTGAATACTCTACCCTCGAAAACTGTTGCGATCCCCTATACTTGTGGGTTATCCAGACCTTTTTCTGGCGCCGTTGCCAGGGAGCGTAGAAATATTTGTTGAGTCACTTGGGATTTATATCAATTTATCACTGTGAAGAATCTGAAGGATCCAAAGACCAAGATCGTTCCCTCTAGGACGAGGGGAGGTAAGGAATTGCCATCACACTCTGCACTTGATTCACCTTTTGTTTTGAGTATGCTTGCAACACCACCACATGCTAGTAATCCTGATATGTCGCAAGTTATCGATGATGCTACCTCTGCTATGAATTATGCTATTGATGATGCTAGTACCATGCTTGATGATGATGTGCCACTAGGAGAATTTCTTGATGAATAAATTGCTACATCTAAAGAGAATGAAACCACTGAAATTGATGAGATTGCGGAAACTGATGATGACTATGAATCACCTAATAGTCCTAGTTCTCCTAAGTTTGAAATGCCTAAGATACCTGAAGGTTATGTTATGGACGAAGAAATAACTAGAGAAATTCTTTCTTGCAAGGATAGAAACGATCTTAAGAAATTGCTATGCAAGTATAAGGAAAAGACTTTGAATGCTAGAATGAAATGTGATCCTAAGTTTGCTACTTCACCTATCTTTGTTACCGATAAGGATTATGAGTTCTCTGTCGAACCAGAGTTAATTACTTTGGTTGAATCTGATCCTTTCCATGGCTATGAAACTAAAACTGTAGTGGCACACCTTTCTAAGCTGAATGATATAGCCACCCTCTTTGCTCATGATGAGAAGATTCGCTACTATTATATCCTTAAGTTATTTATGTTCTCATTAAAGGGTGATGCTAAGACATGGTCCAATACTTCTGCTCCTGGTTGTGTGCGTAGTCCCCAGGATATGATTTACTACTTCTCTGAAAAATACTTTCCTGCTCATAAGAAACAAGCTGCCTTACAGGAAATATTTAACTTTGTGCAAATTGAATAAGAGAGTCTCCCACAAGCTTAGGGGAGGCTTATCCAGTTGCTTAATGCTTTGCCTGATCATCCTCTCAAGAAAAATGAAATACTTGATATCTTTTACAATGGACTAACTGATGCTTCTAGGGACTTCCTAGATAGTTGTGTTTGTTGTGTTTTCAGGGAACGAACTGTTGAACAAGCTGAGGAATTATTCAATAACATATTGAAGAATTATGATGATTGGACTCTTCCTGAACCACCGCCTAAACCCACTCCGAAGAAGAGGGGTATCTTATTTCTCAGTCCTGAAGATATGCAAGAGGCAAAGAAATCTATGAAGAAAAAAGGTATTAAAGCTGAGGATGTTAAGAATTTGCCACCTATTAAAGAAATACATGGTCTTGACACACCACCACCTCCACAGTTGGTAGAGGTAAATTCTTTATTAAAGTATAATGAAAGCGACATTCCTCACAATAAACATCTTAGTCAATGCTTATATGAGTTTGACAACTATATTATGAAGCAAGATCATTTCAATGCTCATGTTCTGAAACAATTGAAATATAATTCCGACATGATTGCTCGCTTGAGTGACTTGCTATTTAGAATCAGTAATGATGTTAGGGGTGTAGGAAAACATTCCTCTATGGTTCAAACTTAGTTAGAACAAGTTGCTAAGTCTCAAAAAGAATTGCTTGATGAAATGAATAATAATATGAATGATTTTGCTGCTAGAGTAGTAACTAGAGGAGGTAGAATGACCCAAGAACCACTCTATCCTGAGGGTCACCCTAAAAGAATTGAACAAGACTCTCAGAGAATTAATTCAGATGCACCTAGTCCTTCTAAGAAGAAAAAGAAAAAGAAAAATGATAGGACTTTGCATACCTCTAGTGAGCCTGAGACCCAAAAACCTCCTGATAATAATGATGTCTCTATTTCTGATGCTGAAACTCAGTCTGGTAATGAACATTTACCTAGTGATAATGAAAATGATGATGTTGATGTTCATGAAGATGCTCAACCTAGCAATGATATAGAACTAGATATTGATGTTGAAATAGAGCCTGCTGCTGATCTTGATAACCCACAACCTAAAAATAAACGTTATGCTAAAAGAGACTTTGTGGCTAGGAAACATGGTAAAGAAAGAGAGCCATGGGTTCAGAAACCCATGCCATTTCCACCTAAGCCATCTAAGAAAAAGGATGATGAAGAATTTGAGCGATTTGCTGAAATGATTAGGCCAGTCTTTTTGCGTACCCGCTTAACCAATATCTTAAAGATGGCCCCTTATGCAAAATATATGAAAGATATCATCACAAATAAAAGAAAGATACCGGAAGCTGAAATCTCCACCATGCTTGCTAGTTATTCTTTTAAGGATGGGGTACCTAAAAAACTTGGAGATCCTGGAATACCAGCTATACCTTACTCCATCAAAAGAAACTGTGTCAAAAATGCTTTGTGTGATTTCGGAGCCGGTGTTAGTGTTATGCCTTTCTCCTTATATAAAAGACTTGATTTGAATAAACTCACACCTACCGAGATATCATTGCAAATGGCTGACAAATCAACTGCCATACCTATCGGTATTTGTGAGGATGTGGCCATTGTTGTCACAAATGTTACTATCTTAACGGACTTTGTTATTCTTGAGATGCCCGAGGACGACAACATGTCGATTATACTTGATAGACCCTTTTTGAATACTACAGGGGCTGTTATTGATTGCAACAAAAGCAAAGTCACTTTTCATATCAATGGTAATGACCATACGGTGCACTTTCCGAAGAAACAGTTCCAAGTGAATGGTATAAACGTTATTGAAGAATCTCCGACCATCACTATTGGAAGTTTTAAATCACCTCTACCTAATGCCAAAAAGAAATATGATATACTTATTGTTAGGGATATGCACATCCCTATTGAGGTAACTTAGTGTTTTACGAAAGTTCTTCGGTTTCATGCTAATCGGAGGTGGTTGTTAATAAGACTTGATCAACCTTATTAATGAATCATTTTTTAGAGGTATGAAGTCGATGAATCTAGTAAGAACAACTCTCTGCTCCCACCTTTTATTTTCTGTTTTAGTTAGTCAAATAAAATAAAATGCCATGATTATCCTATTTTCTATTTTCTCTGCGCAATAAAAAAATGACCAAAAAATAAAAATTCTCAGAATGCCTTGAAAACTTAACACGAATTTTTTCCAAATATTTATGAATTTTTGGTGCAAATAATACAAGAGGGGGGTGCACCTGATGCCCACAAGACACCAGGGCGCGCCAGCACCCCCAGGCGTGCCCTGGTGGGCCCCCATGTGGGCCCCCTCACTTATCTCTTTAGCCCACATCATCCCCTACCTCCGGAAAAAATCACCACAACCACCATTCTCATGTTCTTGCTCTCAAACACGCGGATTTTGATCTCCTTGCTCGAAGCTCCGTTTCTGAAACTTTTTGGAGGAATTGCTACTTGGTATGTGACTCCTCCATTGCTCCAATTAGTTTTTGTTTTAGTGGGTTATTTTTAGAGTAATTAGCTACTCTTGGTGCTGCTGTAGATGAGCTTGCATGTTGAACTCTTAGAGTTCTAATTATGTTTGAATGCTCAATATGGCCTCTATGCATGCTTAGGAGTAGTTGCTAACAATCTTACAAAGTTTTGTTGACAAACTTTTGTGGACTAAATTTTTTTAGATTTTTTATAGGAATAAAATGCAAATCTTTAGCAAGTTCTCCTCCAAGAAAAATGCCAAGGGAGTCATTGGGGAATCATCGGACAATGACCATCACACCCCAAGAAGGGCGGAGGTGCGGCCGTGTGAATGTCCGCATGATGCCTTCATTGAGGAGGCTGGATTCCATCAAGAGTTTGCTCAGTTTGTTGCAAATGCTGGGTTGACTGAGTTCCTCGCAGCTAAGTGTGACCAATATCACATCCTTACAAATTCCTTTGTGCAAGGCTTTTATTATCTAGGGAGAAAAAATCCTCCTGAAGTGCTATTTAATCTTTATGCTGAAACTTACAAAATGCCGCTAACTGACTTCTGCAACATATGCTTGATCCCTTCTGATGGGGAATTGAGAGAACCTAGGCCATCTGAGTGTGAGGATTTTCTCCTCACTTTAACAGTGGGTGAGGATAGAGGCGTGTCGAGCGCCACTGGTACCAGCTTGTAGTTTCCCTCAATGCATTACTTCGCTTTGGTCATCGCTAAATGTTTAACCACTAGGGAGAAGGTCGGCGCACTCAGTGCCCCTGACCTTCCTATTTTATGTCGTGCACTTTATGATGATCACACCTTTAGTATGGGGGCTATTATTGCTCGTCGCTTACATCTTAACAAAACTAAGGGAAAGATACATGGTGGTATTTATGCTACTCGCTTAGCGAGACACTTTAGGGTTCGGTTTTGCCCTCATGATTATCTATTATCCCGAGTTTACCTTGATCACAAGTCACTACAAGATCACCAATTCCTCGATGTAAGTGATTCTCCCCGTGACATTCATTACAACCTAGTATTCAGCAAGGAAACATGTGATGTTATTCCGTTGCCTGCACCTGCTTTGTTTGATTCTATTGCCAGGAACGGATACAGGATCATGCTAGATGACATTACAACCTACCGGAAGAACTTAGCAGCTGCTGAGGAGGAGCCCCAGGGGTGGGATGCTCAGGTGCCGCCTCCACCTCACTACAACTTGGGACCGGACGGCTACTACGGATGGTGATTACCAAGCTAGGCCAAAAGCCTAAGCTTGGGGGAGTACGTATTTCCACTTTCATTACATTCATGTTCCCACATTTCATTCCAGTAGTCGGTGTTCATACTTTTTCATTGTAATATCCATGCTAGATTTGTTTTCTCGCTTTCTTCTTGTGTGTTTGAAAAACTTTGTGAAAATCCAAAAATATTTCCTACTTCTTTTTAGTTTTTCTTTTTAGCTTAGTGTAATTGTCGGATCAAAAGAAAACCCCAAAAGATTTCTCGCTTCTTCTTTTACTTGTTGGGAGTTTTCCCGTGTAAATAGTTTTTCTCATTTTTGTTTTCTCCTCTTTAATTTGCTTTCTTCAAGAAAAACCAAAATCTCCAAAAACATTTCAGTGTGTTTCTCTGAAATTCTTCTTTTTACTTGAGTCGTACCTAGGAGAAGACCACAATGAAATTGTTGAGTGGCTCTCATTTGCATTATCGTTTATCTAACAAAGAGCCCATATCGCTTTGTCTTCTCTTGAATAAAATGTTTGCAGATTCCAGCTTAGTCCACGGCACTCTTGCACTATTATTATTTTCTTATCATTCGGTCGTGCATGTGAAAGGCAATAATGATGACATTTGATGAATTGACTGTGGCAGAGAAAAGTGGGTATGAACTCAACTTGTTTTTGTTTTTGTAAATATGTTTAACCTAGTATCCTTGATTCAGCTCATTATGATCAAACATGTTTCAATGACCATTAGAGATTATAGTTGTTCATGCCATGCTTAAGTAGCTAGGAGTGGATAATGATTTATCTTGGGTGTCAACATGCATTAAAATGGTTGTGATGCGGTATGATGATATGGTATCCTCCTCCGAATGTTTCAAGTGGCTTGACTTGGCACATGTTCACGCATGTAGTTGAATCAAAACCAACATAGCCTTCATGATATTTATGTTCATGGTGTCCATATCCTACTCATGCTAGTATTCAATGTTGATTATATGTAATGCATGTTCATGACCGTTTTCGCTCTCTAGCTGGTCTCTTCTCAATCTAAGTACTAGCCTTCGCCTGTACTAAGTGGGAATACTGCTTGTGCATCAAATCCCTTAAACCAAGTTGTGCCTTCGCTAGTTGTGCCTTCGCCTGTACTATGCGGTACTACCCTGCCGTTCCAAAGTAAATTTGCATGTGCCATCTCTAAAACTTCAAATGAACATCTGTTTTGTGTGCCTGGACCGCTCATGGAGGAACAAGGGGCGGTCAGTATCTTCCATGCTAAGCGGGTTATTCTCATGATGAGTGTTTATTCACTTGTCCTTACACGAGAGGGGCGGTAATAGGGATTCCCAGTCACGAAATGAAAAATCAAAAATAATTAAACAAAACTTCCCCAGGAATGTTGTTGGTTTGGACGGTACCCGTGGATGCGGCTAGCCGTGGAGTGTAATTGTTGGTGGAGGGGGAGTAAACCTTTACTTTTACCGCTTGGGAACCGCCGCTAATTTGTTTAGCATGGAAGATATTGATAACTCTTGGTCATGACGTTGACAGGAAGGGTGTACCTCCCAAAATTAGATCTATCTCTGTTTTAAACTTTGAGTCTGGCACCGCTGCAAATCCATGCTTCCCTCTGCGAAGGGACTATCTATTTACTTTTATGTTGAGTCATCACCTTCTCAAATAAGCGCCAAACCTGAGAGCACTATTGTCATCCTCATGCATTGTGTATAGTTGATGTTGGGTGTAGCATGACTGGATCTTTTCTACCATGAATGACAATGATTAGTCGCTGCTTGAACTTTGGAGGTGCTCTGCATTTATGTTTTGCTGTCTCAGAAAGGGCTAGCGAGATACCACTATTGTCATATTGTATCATGATTGTTTTGACAAAGTGTTGGTGCTTGAGATATCTTATTATTGCTCGCTAGTTGCTTATGTTATTGTTATGAGTTAATATAACTTGTAAGAGTTATTGTTGGCATGGTTAGTCATAATCTTTGCTAAAAACCTGGGTGCTACTTAAGCATATATATGTAAACAAGAACAAAAGAGTTCATAAAAGTTTTTCTTTATCACTTTCAGTTTGTCAACTGAATTGCTTGAGGACAAGCAAAGGTTTAAGATTGGGGGAGTTGATATGTCTCCAACGTATCTACTTTTCCTCACTCTTTTGCCCTTGTTTTGGACTTTAATTTGCATGATTTGAATGGAACTAACCCAGACTAATGCTGTTTTCAGCAGAACTACCATGGTGTTGTTTTTTGTGCAGAAATAAAAGTTCTCGGAATGGAACAAAACTTTTTGGAGAATTATTTCAGAATATATGTGAATTATTGGAGCCAAAATCCACCGAAAAGGGGGACCAGGGTGATCAGCACCCACCAGGGCGCGCCAGGCCCCCTGGGCGCGCCCTGGTGGGTTGTGCCCACCTCGTGGCCCCACTGACCCAAATTCCGCCGCTATATATTCCTATTTTCGGAGAAAAAAATCAGAGAGAAAGTTTCATCGCGTTTTACGATACGGAGCCGCCGCCACCTCATGTTCTTCATCGGGAGGCCAGATCTGGAGCCCGTTTGGGGCTCCGGAGAGGGGAATCTTCGGTCTTCGTCATCACCAACATTTCTCCCTCGCCAATTCCATGATGCTCCCCACCGGGAGTGAGTAATTCCTTCGTAGGCTTGCTGGTCGGTGAGGAGTTGGATGAGATTCATCATGTAATCGAGTTAGTTTTGTTAGGGCTTGATCCCTCGTATCCATTGTGTTCTGAGATTGATGTTGCTATCACTTTGCTATGCCTAATGCTTGTCACTAGGGCCCGAGTGCCATGATTTCAGATCTTCACCGTTTATGTTATCACCTTTATATCTATGTTCTTGATCCGATCTTGCCTAGTGATATGCACCTATTACGTGTTTTGATCTGTCAACCCCATAGTGACAATATTTGGGATAATTCGCGGTGATGACCATAGTTTGAGGAGTTCATGCATTCACCATGTGTTAATGCTTTGTTCCGGTTCTCTATTAAAGGGAGGCCTTAATATCCCTTAGTTTCCTTATGGACCCCGCTGCCACGGTAGGGTAGGACAAAAGATGTCATGCAAGTTCTTTTCCATAAGCACGTATGACTATTTACGGAATACATGCCTACATTATATTGACGAACTGGAGCTAGTTCTGTATCGCCCTAGGTTATGACTGTTATATGATGAATATCATCCAACGAGTTCACCGATCCAGTGCCTACGAGCTTTCCACTTATTGTTCTCGCTAAGTTACTATTGCTGCTCCTACTGTTCCAACTGCTACAAAACTATTGCTACTACTGTTACTGCTACTGTTACTGTCACTACTGCTATCAAACTATCATATTACTATGCTACTGATCACTCTGCTGCAGATATTTAATTTCCAGGTGTGGTTGAATTGACAACTGAACTGCTGATACTCTCAAGTATTCTTTGGCTCCCCTTGTGTCGAATCTATAAATTTAGGTTGAATACTCTACCCTCGAAAACTGTTGCGGTCCCCTATACTTGTGGGATATCAATAGGAATCTCCAAAAATCCAACCGTTACAACATAATTGGCCATCTCGGTGAAACTGAAGCAAAACTTGGTTCTACGTACCAATATGTCAAAAATGTTGCAACTTTCAGAATCTCGGTGAGACCGATATGGAACTCTCAGTGGTACTGAAACCAGTGGCAGAGGGCATTTCCCAAAACTCGGTGAGACCGAAGCATAAACTCAGAAATTCCGATTTTATGAATTGGGACGCTAGAAGGTTGGTCACTGAAACTCGGTTGCACCGATGCAGTCTCGGTTGTACCAAAGAGCTAGGGTTTGGCTAGGGTTCTGTCATGGGCAGAAAACCGGTAGGGCCGAATGAAAAGTTGGTGGCACCGATTTTGTGAAGTTGGGTTTAGATAGAGTATTTTGTGGGAGAGCTTGTGGGTGTTTTTGGTGGCTAGCACTTGTGCTTGTGGAGCAATTTTTTCACCAACAGTACCTTACCCCCTTTTAATAGTATTGGCTTTCCTATGGACTCAAAGAGATTTTTCACAAAGTAAAAAGAGAGTCTTCTTGCTTGAAGCTTTGCCAATCTATTCCTTGCATATTGGGGTATCTCCTCACAACTTGTAGCCATCTCATCATTGGACTTTTCCTGAAATATACTTAGTGGAACCATGAGTCCAATGACATGTATGTTGTTATTAATTACAAAAACCACCAAGGGAGCAAATGTGCTTTCAATCTCCCCCTTTTTGGTAATTGATGACAACATATAGATCAAAGCTTCGACATATGATATAATCAATGAATAGAGTCATCACTTTGAGAAGTATGTGATAAGTAAGAGCTCCCCCTAAATTTGTGCACTATTTGAATTTGCGTTTGAATGCAAATGCACAATCGATTAGGTTCATGGGGTTCTCTTCCATGTCACATACAGCTTGGTGGTGTGCGATAATAATACGAATGAATAACATGGCGCAACACATCAAGCAAGAAGTGAATGATCATCTCATAAGCATCTCAAAAGATAGGAAATAGTAGCAAGACATAGGAAGTGCATGATCAAACACCAACAAGTTTAACACAAACAAATCAACCAAAAGATTTTAAAGTTTTGGAGAGCGATAAAAAGCAACACTCTCTCTCTCTCTCTCTCTCTCTCTCTCTCTCTCGAAGCCCTATTGATCTATACAACTTGTCCCCCTTTGGTAACAAGTTACCAAAAAGTTGAAAGGTATAGGACTAATCGTCTCTCTGGGGCTGATCTCCTCCGGTTGTTGATGTAGGAGTCGAGAGAACCGCATCCACAAAGACTTCTGCAGATGTCATCGAAGGGGTTGGTGTAGACACAGAAGGTGCTGATGGAGCTGGTGGGACTGAAGGAGCTGCAGCAGGAGCTGATGTAGATGGTCTCATCTTAGAAGCTGGCACTAACAAAGATCTGGCTTGTGTCTTGAATTGAGTGCTGGGCCTGAGAGGTTGACTATCATCATCATCATCATCCCCTGAGGTGTGGGGAAGGGGTATTGAGTCCACCTCCTTTTTGAGCTCATCAACTGTCTTAGTCAGCCCATCCACCTTGTTGTTCAGAGAGTGAAACTTGTCTGCAACAATCCTTTCCAGGCTCTTTTGGTTCTTGAGAATCTCCTTGATGTCATTTTGCATGCCTTGTATAGAGCTAAGAATGAGATCCATTTGCTTGTTCCTTGTCCTTGGCACTGGAGCACTAGTGGCTCTAGCTGCCTCAGCTGCTTCCTGTGCAGTAGCTGAAGTGGGATGGTCTGGGTTCATCACCACTATATTGTCTTCAAACTCTGGATGGAGAGCATGTGGGGTCTATCAAGAGGAAATAAATTCTTCTCAAGCTTGGAGTTAATGAGCATCTGAATGTATGGTGCATATCCGCATGACCTCTTCTGGTCAGCAGCTATCCTCTTCACGGTCTCAACAATCAAGTCCATGACTCTGAATCTTGTGTGAAGGCTAATGTGATGCAACATGTTGATGGAATATCCTCGGATCATCTTGTCATCTCCTGACTTTGGCATCAATGTGTACCTCATGATGGTGTTGGTGGTTTGCAAACCTGCCTGCAGATAGTACACTGAGCCAAGCTTATGTGAATGGACATAGTACTCAGGAATCTCCTTGTACATATTAGCCATGGAGTTGTGATTTGCTTTGGACTCAGAGTACATATCCAAATCACCATCCTGTACTTGTGGAGCTCCTAAGATGGTAGCCCACTCTTCCACTGAAGATTCATATCTGGTGCCCTCAGTCATCCACACTATCCTGCCATCTGGATAGAAGTGTGCTGTGGAATATAACTGCATGATCATCTCATCATTCCAGGGAGTCATCTTCTTGCAAACAAAAGCATCAATACCAACAGCCTTGAAGTTATCTAGCACATGGGGAAAATAATCTTCATTCTTCTTAATGTAGTCCCAGTCTACATATCTCATAGCGCTGACAGCAGGGCTCTTATCAAGCAAAACCATCTCATAGAAATCCTGCTGCTCCTTGGTGTGGAATCTGTAGTCTACAACTGTCTTCCTCCTCTAAGAATAAGGATCTATGGCTCTGCATGCTCTCATCCCTGAATCATTTCTCTTCTTCATGTCCTCAGCAAGTGGATAGTTGTCATTGTGTTGTGGGAGGTGAGGTCTAAGCTTCGTCAAAACAGACATATCCTCATCTTCAACAGTAGCTCTGGAAGAGGTTCCCTTGTTCTTGGCTGCAGCTAGAATGTCTCTGGTTCTCCCCTTGGGTTTAAGAGATGTGGGCTTCTTGGGAGGAGGAGCCACCTTGGTTTTGGATGGGGCCTGAGAAGTCATGGCATCAGCAAGCAGCTTCTTCTTCTTCTTAGGAGGAGCCTGGGCAGCTAGCTCTTCCTCTCCCTCAACATTTGCTGGATCCTCATACATGGTAGTTGGTCTTCCAACAACATGTACTATCCTCTTCCTGCTTCTCTTCTTGTCAGCAGGCTTCTTGGGCATAGAGCTTCTGGCTGGCTCTATAGACATGGAATCCCTAGCACTCTCTGGTGCTTTAATAGCCTCTGAGCTGGCATACTCCTTCCTGACAGGTCTTCTGGATGAAGTTGCCTCAGATGCAGCTTTCTTGGCAGCTCTGTCTGCTTTGTCCTGCCTTTGCTTGGCAAGGACCTCCTCTGGCACAAAATCAGAGTCCTCTTCATCTGAATTTAACTTTCTCCTGGCTCTAGTTGCAGCCTTGGGCAACCCATGGGAGCTAGGTGTGCCTGGATCTTCTGAAGAAGATGAGTTGGCCTCAGGATTGGTGCCTGGATCAGCATCAATGCTAGGCTCTCTGGAATCATTCCAACTATCACCTGAAGCTGACATGCTGTCCCTGTGGATGGAGTATACAAGAGCAGAAAGGTTGAGTATCACGAAAACACATAAATTTTCAAAAAACTAACTCATAAACTTTGGGTATGAACTACTGCAAGATAGATTTCGGTAGCACCAGATTGTTTTCGGAGTCACCGAGACTGACCACTGCCTTAACAGAAACTTGGCAGCCATTTCGATGGAACCGAAAAAGACTACTCGGTCTCTCCAAAGTGGTTCTCAGTAACCCTAAACACAGAATCGGTGGAACCGATTCTTAGTCACCCATATGTATTCTGCGGGAGATAAGATCCAAAATTTCATTTATTTTGTAATCTATGGATTGTTTTTGTGGGATAGGAAGTTTGCACATGGTGGAACAAGATGAAATCATCTCAATGCGTTAGAATCGGAAGGGGAACGCATGAAGAAATTCGGAGCCATACCCTAACTTGGCGGTGGTCTGACTACGGCGGCAATGGCGGAGAAGATTCCCGTCAGCGGCGTGATTCAAAACTGCGGAAGCGCTCGGGGAGACAAAGGCAATGACCGGGGGGTCTGGTTTCAGCAGCTTAGGGTTGGGGTGCAAGATTTGAAGATAGAAATTCAAAGCGTCGGGTCCGCCGGCATAAGTACCGTTCACTGTCGGTGTCACCGAGACTAGAATTTCGGTGTCACCGAGTTCATCTACTGTCAGTTGACAGGGAAACTTAGTGTAACCAAGATTATGGTATCGGTCGTACCGAGGTGCAAATGCAGATCAACCCTAGGCATTCGGTGGAACCGAGATTTTCTGGTTAGTCACAGTGAGTTGCACTTTATGGAGGTTTTGGAGGTCAGCCTTGACGAAACGGTACTCCGAGTGCTCCTCACACAAAGGGTTTGTCAAGTGCTTGTTCAAGTTTTTGTGATATAGCATGAATAGAACTTGAGGTGAGAAAGCATAGATAGCTAGAGAAGGGTCCTAGGCATTCTGGTATATCCAATTGGCAAAAAGAAAATAAAAACCAAATAGCTACAATTGGATATCCTCAAATGAGTAAAGATATGCAGACCAACATGCTCACATAATAAGATATCAAATGGAATCATGGCAAACATGCACAATCATTCTAGCGTCTATCAAGCACTTTGGCGATGACGTAGTCATCTATATATGAGTATATTGACTTAGGAGCCAAGTAAGAATACTTGATCATAGGTCATACTCATTGTTTAAGCAAAAGTGGGGTTACCACTTTTACATAAAGCATTTAATGTTGTCACATTCTTAGAGATACTTTGACTCAAGTCTTAGAGTAAACTCCCCCTTGATGTGACATCCCCCGTAAGAGGGATAAACTAACCTTGGGTTTTGTCGTGGAAGACTTCATGTGGGTGATGTAGTAGTGGATGCTCATAGTTGATGAAGATCATCTTGAGTTGGGAGCAATCCTTTGTGTTTCTTACTCTCCTCACCTACATGGGTTAGTACCAAGCACAAGAGACAAATACAAGGATATCTATGGACATGGAGTGCAAAGCATACATGATGATGTCCATTGATTCATTAATTACCTTGTCCCTTGCTTACCTTTGAGGGAATGTGTGACTCTTTGAACTATTGCATAATGTTGATGTTGATTGCACCTAGTTCTTGCCAATAATGAATATGAGTGAATTTCATTGGCGGAGTCACCCCTCAAGAACTTCTCTAGTTCTTGTTCTTGGGGACCCACATCAAGCTGATCGGAATCCTTTGTGTTGAAGTGGCACTTGTAGAAGTTGAGCTTGTAGTAGCCTTGGGAACCCACTTGACCAAAGCTTGGGATTCATCTTCATATGAGTCAATCTCCTCTTGAAGCTTATCCTTGCCCCTGATCTTGTAATCTTGTGGTGGAAGGTCATCTTGAGCTTTTGTTCCCTTGGGAAGAGTATGTTCATACTTCTCCCTTTGAGGAACAAACTTGGGCTTGGGGTATTGACCTTCTTCCCATTCAACTCCATTAGCGTTGAAGTAGCCAATGCCATGGTTCTTTCGGTATCCTCCGTGCTTGTGTACAATCTCCTCATATTGCTTACATCCGGCAAGACTTTTGTAGATACCGTTCTCTATAATACCTTTCAATAGATCATTTTCTTGCTCATGTGTAACTTGGCAAAGAGAGTCGTTAGTGGAATCAATAGAACTACTAGAAGCAATATTATTGGATTTATCATTTTTATTGCTACTAGTTGAAGAAATTTTCTTGCCTTTGTTACTAGATTGCTTAGTCTTAACTTGTGGAATAAATGTAGACAAGATTAGTCGTTTGGCTAGATAAGAAGAAGTCTTCTTTCGGAGATCGTCATTGATTCCTTTAAGAAACTCATGTTCTTGCTCCAAATTGAGATTCTTGAATCGTAGCTTCTCATGAGTTCTTACAAGCTCTCTATGATCTTCTATAGTAGATTCATGAGCTAACTTAAGAGTGTTTAATTCTTTAGTTAGTCATTCTATTTCCTTCTTATCGTCATCACATGACTTATCTTGATTAACATGATCATCATCTAGCACATTTTGACTAATATCACTAGCTTTATCACATAGCAAGTCATCATCTCCAAGTAAGTCATCCTCATCACTATCGAAATCAAGATATTCGGGGTGTGATACCTTGGGGCCTTTAGCCATGAAGCAAATTCCACTCCCTTCATTCGGTGAATCAAATATGTCGTAGGAGTTGGAGGAAACGAGTGCAAGTCCGGCAACACCTTCATCTTGACTATAGTCGGAGTCGGAGTGATAGCTTCTCTCGGAGTGGTCGTCGGAGTTAGAGGCGGAAACCCATTCACCAACATGAGCTTGATGTCTTCTTCTTGAGTAGCTCTTGGTGTACTTGTCCTTCTTCTCCGAATCCCTACTTCTCCTTGAGGGTCTTCATTCATAACGATCATCTCTACTGCTTCTCTCTCTTCGAGGTGACTCATCTCTTGAGCTCTTCCTTCTAGGTGACTCTTCCCTTCTTTTGTTGGGGGCCGTGCACTCATTTGAGTAGTGTCCGGGCCTTCCACAATTGTAACAATTCCGGTCATGACTAGATGAATTCTTTTCTTCATATCTTGAGTTGGACTTCCTCTCTTTGCCTCTACTTTTGTTGAACTTGTTGAATTTCTTGACCGTGAGGCTTATCTCTTCATTGGTTACAAGGTTGTCGCTTGAAGTAGCGGGAGCATCACTTGTGGCTTTGTAAGCACTGCTAGACTTGTTGTGAAGCTCTTCCTTGTCTTTGAGTGACATCTCATGAGCAACAATTCTACCAATGACTTCCGTAGGCTTGAGATCTTTGTAGTTTGGCATCATTTGGATCAATGTGCACACGGTGTCATATTTTCCATCCAAAGCTCTAAGTATCTTCTTGATGATGAATTTGTCGATCATTTCTTTGCTTTCTAAGCCGGCAATCTCATTGGTGATGAGAGCAAGCCTAGATTACATCTCCGCAACTCCTTCACCATCCTTCATCTTGAACTTGTCAAGTTGACTTTGAAGCACGTCCAACTTAGATTCTCTGATGGAATCGGTACCTTCGTGCATATCAACCAAAGTATCCCAAATTTCATTTGCATTCTCAAGATGGCTTATTTTGTTGAATTCTTCGGGGCATAGGCAGTTGAAAAGAATGTCACATGCTTGAGTATTGTATTGCAACATCTTCAATTCATCCGCAGTCGCTTCACGATCCGGTTCCTTTCCATCACCAAAGAATTCACCTTGCAAGCTAACACGAACAATAGCCCAAACGGCAGGATTATGACCAAGAATATGCATTTTCATCTTATGCTTGCAACTAGCAAAGTTAGTGCCATCAAAGTACGGACCTCTACAGTGGTAACTTCCCTCACTAGACGCCATGCTCTCCTAGGTTGTGAAACTAATGCAATGGAGACCAATGCTCTGATACCACTTGTAGGATCGCAAGTATGTCTAGAGGAGGGGTGATTAGACTACTTGACCAATTAAAAGTTCTACCTTTTCCCAATTTTAATTGTTGGCAGATTTTAGCAAAGATAGCAAGGCAAGCACACCCTACACATGCATGTCTAAGAGTATAACAGCGGAAAGTAAAGACAAGCATATGTAATAGAGGTAAGGGTTAGAAGATCAAATGCAATTATAGACACGAAGATTTTTCCCGTGGTTCCGATGGGTGGTGCTATCGTACATCCACGTTTATGGAGTCTTCAACCCACAGAGGGTAACGGTCGCGAGAGTCCACGGAGGGCTCCACCCATAAGGGTCCACGAAGTAGCAACCTTGACTATTCCATAACGGCTTCCGTCCACGAAGGACTAGCCTCACTATGGGTAGATCTTCACGAAGTAGGTGATCTCCTTGCCCGTACAAACTTCTTGGTTCAACTCCACAACACGAAGTAGGAGGCTCCCAAGCAACACCTAACCAATCTTGGAGGCACCACCCTCCAAAAGGTAATAGGCTTGATAGTGATGATGAACTCCTTGCTCTTGTGCTTCAAGATGATAGACTCCTCAACACTCAACCACCCTCTCACAGATTTGGCTTGGTAGAAGGGATTGATTGGGTGGAAAGCCACTTGGGGAGGCTAGAAATCAAGATCCATATGGTTGGAGTGGATGATCTTGGTCTCAACACAAGGGTAGGTGGTTCTCTCTCAGAAAACTGGATGGGGCAATTATGGAATAGTTCTGAGTGCTTCTCTTGCGAGTGGGATGTGATGGAGGGGTATATATAGGCATCTCCAAAAATCCAACCATTACAACATAATTGGCCATCTCGGTGAAACTGATGCAAAACTCGGTTCTACCGATATGTCAAAAATGTGGCAACTTTCAGAATCTTGGTGAGACCGATATGGAACTCTCAGTGGTACCGAAACTAGTGGCCGAGGGCAGTTCCCAAAACTTGGTGAGACCGAAGCATAAACTCGGAAATTCCAATTTTATGAATTGGGAGCCCAGAAGGTTGGTCACTGAAACTCGGTTGCACCGATGCAGTCTCGGTTGTACCGAAGAGATAGGGTTTGGCTAGGGTTCTGTCATGGGTAGAAAATCGGTAGGGCCGAATGAAAAGTTGGTGGCACCGATTTTGTGAAGTTGGGTTTAGACAGAGTATTTTGTGGGAGAGCTTGTGGGTGTGTTTGGTGGCTAGAACTGGTGCATGTGGAGCAATTTGTTCACCAACAATACCTTACCCCCTTTTAATAGTATTGGCTTTCCTATGGACTCAAAGAGATTTCTCACAAAGTAAAAAGAGTGTCTTCTGGCTTGAAGCTTTGCCAATCCATTCCTTGCATCTTGGGGTATCTCCTCACAACTTGTAGCCATCTCATCATTGGACTTTTCCTGAAATATACTTAGTGGAACCATGAGTCCAATGACATATATGTTGTTATTAATTACCAAAACCACCAAGGGAGCAAATGTGCTTTCAGAATCGAATGCACCGGGGAAGAAAATGAGAACAAAGAGTTATGAAATTGAAACTCCTGAGAACGTTCACATGGAAAACACCGGATACAATACGGAAGAAAATATAGCGGAACCATCACATGAAAAGAAGATACTTGGATGATAATTTAATTATTGAAGAAAATGGCGGGAAGTTGGGGAAAAGCAAAGAAAACTTAGGAAGGATGAAACGATCTTCGGCAAAGGAAAAATGAGGACATATCTTGCAATATTGGAGAGGATTGAATTATCTTGAAGAGAAGCACTCCGGATGGAAAAGAATTGACAAGACAATTTGATTGAGCAAAAGGATTAATACTCCCATAGGAATATGATAACAACGCTTAGGAAAGATATGAAATCAACACTTGACATCAAAGCAACTTGAATTACCATACTCCAACAAAACAAAGGATGAGGCTTGCAGATTAAGTCAGAAACAAATACATAACCCATTATGCATTCCCACCTGAGAACTCCCAAAATCCTTTGGTTATGCAATCGGGTCCATGGAAACACGGAGTAAAATCCATCACTCAACTCCTAGCAGTAATACTACTCTTCAATGTATCACATCTGTCAACACATTGCCAGAGGCCTCGGAAATTCATCTACCTTAGACCCTCGTAATCACAACGATACTAAACATGGCAGTACATCTGGACGCTATCCCCAGTACTGGGTGACGCCATACTCCTCTCGCCACAAATAGTGTTGAAGCAATTTCGAACATCTTCGTCCTGAGATACTTAGGAAATTGAATGATGACGTGTGACAAGAATCCCCTAGAGCTCAACTCCCCGGAACACTTCTACCCCAAATTGACATGAGGCACGAGGAACAAAATCCCACTCACAACGATATCGTAGAGGTTCCAAAATACCCACGTGATCCTAAAAAAAATTGACTGAGAAGAGGGGTAGACTTAAAATTCCTACGCCAGGATTCCTTACCAGAGCATAGAATAGAAGTAAAAAAGAATCCTAATCTCTGATATATTACTAGACTCAAAATAGTTTTTCACTAGACTCGACTCGGCCAAGTTCGATCAATCAGGGGGCTCCTAGGTCGGTACTGCTCCGATACCAACTTTTAAGGCCCAAGATGCGGTCCTATCCTTATTTTGGCTCGGGGGCCTCGATAGAGACAGAAGCGCATCTCGTCGTTTTGCAAGAATTGATATTGTTACAAGTACATGTAAAGAGGAGATGAGTATATCGAGTTGGCTTACAATCGCCACAAGCTAAATCATGATCACATATATACATCAATACATTCAATCACCATATAGAAGAGCAGGGTCTGGCTACAGACGAAATCAAACGATAAAAGCAACATCCATCCTTGCTAATCCCAGGTTGCCGGCCTGGAACCCATCCTATGATCGAAGATGAAGAAGAAGAACTCCAAATCAAACAAGCATCACCCTCATGTCAAAGCATCACATTACCTGTACCTGCAACTATTGTTGTAGTAATCTGTGAGCCACAGGGACTCAACAATCTCATTTCCAAGGGTATCAAGACTAGCAAAGCTTAATGGGTGAGGTATGGTTAAGAGGTGAGGCTGCAACAAGCACTAAGCATTTATTTGAGTGGCTAACTTACGAGTACAAGAATAAGAAGAGTGGTCTACGCATAAACGAATGTGAGATAATAATGATCAAGAAGTGATCCTGAACACCTACTTACGAGTCTAGCATAACCCCACTATGTTCCCTTCTTGGTTCATACCTCACAAGAAGAGTTAGTCACGGTTACATACACGGTTGGTGTCGACGAACCCGATAGGAGCCGCGTATCTCATTTTCAGGACACGACGGATGAGCTATGGTTACCACGCCAATCACCGAGTTGCCCCGTGCGGCTTTAATAAGCTGCTCTGGGTTGGACCAACACACATGAGGAGCACTGGCCCGGGTTGTTGATTAATTATCCACGGGGTCCGGAAAGTCCCTATGCAAGTTTATTAGTTATTAGGCAAATGTAGTACCAATGTTGGGCCTTTCCACAAGAGTTTTATCCCAAAACGAAAATCAAGGGGGTCGCCATAACAACCCCAAGGATGTTGGGAGCGCTCAATATGTGTAACGGCCCAAGACCGATACCTTCATTATTTGTTGTGATTTATTCATGCTTGTATGGTTGTGATGTTTGTTTTATTTTATTTTGCATCGTGTCATCATCTTGCATATATTGTGGTGATTATTTTTTCCCTTATTTGTTTTGCAACTTCTTCTACTTCTTCTTTGATCTTTCAACTCCCTTAAGCTCTTGCACCATTTTCATTTATTTCCCAAAAACCAACTTTCATTTCTTCTTCTTTTATTCATGTTTTACTAGTGGCATTTTCCTATAGTAGAATAATGTTCACTATATTCCTAAAACCCCTAAATCATGCAAAGACCAACTCCTCCAATTTTTAGCCTTGTTGGAATTGTTTTGGTTGGGCTTTGGATTTAATCTAGTTGAAATAAATTCAAACTTGTTTAAATTTGCAGTCTCTAAAATTGCCAAAACTATTTCTTATAAATTGTGTATATTGCAAGATTTATAGACATAATTTATATATCTCAAACTCCCTTCCTAAGTCCCTTTTCCTTTCAATTCTAATATATCTTTATTAGATCAAAGAATAAAAGGAAGAGGACTGACCTATAGCCCAAGCGAGGCCCAGCAGCAACAACCCTTCGCGCGAGACAGCCCAACAAGCCCTCCAGCAACAGAGCCTTCTTCCTCCTCCTGTACGGCGCACATCCAGAGAGCCACGTCGACCAACTCGCGGATTTGACGGCAGGAGCTTGCCGATAGCTCATATATAAAGAGCCCTAGACCAACCCTATCCTACCTCCTATCCATTTTTCCATTCTACTCCATCTCCCGCCACCATGGTAAGTCTCTCCCCGCCATAGCCGTCACCATGAACAGGGAGAGCAAGCTCGGCCCCACCCGATCCACCCCACGTCAAGCCCTCCGGCGAAGTCTGAAGCACCGCCTCAACGTCCTCCTTCCTCCGCAACGCGAACGGCCTCTCACGCATGGGATCCTCCTCCTCAACATGGTCTACCTCCCCTTCTTCTTCCGCTTCATGGAGATGCGAGCACCGACGCAATCAGCGCTTGGCCGCACCTCTACGTCACCTCGCCAGCCTCCTCGTCGTATCCCTTGAGACCCTGGTGAGCATCCGCTCCTCCCAGCCCCTCTCCAGTTTGATTCTGTCATCGTGGTCGCCGACCCATGCTGCCTGAGTTCGTCCACCATGGATGACCTCGAGTTTGAGATCGTGCTCGTGCCGCTGCTTGCCTCGCTGATTCACACATCACAACATCCACAGGTCACGTCCCATGCTTGTGCAGCACACCCACATCGTTGCATCGTCCAACACAGTCCTCGCATGGCTCGCCGTGCTCGCCGCCATGGCAGCAAGCTCAAGCTCCGCTTTTGTCTCTGCTTGCGTCACATTGGCATGCATCCACAAACACACACTAGATTGCACGTACTCCCTGCTGCACACACGCGCACCTCTTTGCACACACACTGATACGTCTCCAACATATCTATAATTTTTTATTGTTCCATGCTGATATATTATCATTCTAGGATACTTTTTAAGTATTTATTTACCAATTTATATTATTTTTGAGCACTAACCTAATGACCCAGTGCCCAGTGCCAGTTGCTGTTTTCTGCATGTTTTTCACTTTTCAGGTTTACAGTACCAAACGAAGTCCAATTGCCACGAAACTTTTTCGTGATTTTGTTGGGACCAAAAGAAGACCTGGAAGATTCGGAAGGAAGCCGGGAGACACATGAGGGCCCCACAAGCGCCAGGGGCGCGGCCTGCGAGGGGGGGGATGAGGGCTTGTGGGCCCCTCGTGGCTCTTCCGACCCCGTTCTCTGGCCTATAAATTCACATATATTCTGAAAACCCTGGAGGAAGTCCCGAAACCCTTTTTACGCCGCCGCAGGTCTCGGTTCCGCTGGGAGGCCATCTGGAGCTCCATTCTGGCACCCGGCTAGAGGGGGGATCGATCACGGAGGGTCTCTTCATCAATCTTGCTGCCCTCATGATGATGTGTGAGTAGTTCACCACAGCCCTACAGGTCCGTAGTTAGTACCTAGATGGCAATCTCTCTCTCTCTCTCTTGATATTCAATACAATGATCATCGCATCTTTGCTTTGATCTATCCGATGTAATCCTTTTGTGCGGTGTGTTTGTTGGGATCCGATGAATTGTGGGTTTATGTTCAGATTATTCATGAAAAGCATTTGAGTCACCTCTGATATATATTATGATTCTTATTTGAATGATCATTATAGCTTCTTAATGCTCCCTAATCTATTGATTTGCTTTGGCCATGTAGATTGATCTTTCTTTAGTGAGAGAGGTGCATTGTAGTAGGTTCAACATGACGAGTTTCCATATCCCAGTGATAGAAAGGGACAAGTTGCATCTTTGTGTTGTTGCTATGAAGGATAACATGATGGGGTTTATTCATATTGCTTGAGTTTACTTTGTCTACATCATGTCATCGTTCTCCATGCATTACTCTGTTTTACTTAATACTCTAGATGCATGTAGGATAGTGGTCGATGAGTGGAGTAATAGTAATAGGTGCAGGTAAGAGCCAACCTATTTGTTTATGGACGTGATGCCAATATACACATGATTATTGCCGTGAAAATCGAATAACTATCCGCTTTTCTATCAATTACCCAACAGTAATTTGTTACCCATCGTATGTTGCCTACATGAGAGATGCCGCTAAGGAAAACTATGCCCCCTGGTCTATTCACTTATATATATTCACAAACGCTATTATTATCTCACTGCCATTTATTTGTCTTTTATTTTATTTTGCAATTTACAATTATCTACACAACTCATTTGCTTGCAAATAACGAGATCAAGGGGATTGACAACCCTCTTGCCCGCGTTGGGTGCAAGTTGTTTGCTCTTTTTTGTGCAGCCGCTGAAGACGGTTGAGGATTGATATTCCTATTGGTTCGATAAACATTGGTTTCATAACCGAGGGCAATACTTACCCGTATTGTGCTGCAATTACCCGTTCCTCTTCACGGAAAACCCAACGCAGATCACAAGTATCACACACGGACCCGCACACCCCGGCGTGGTCGTGGCCGAGCACCTCAGCTGCAAGACCGGCCATGTCTTCTGTTCTGGTTTCTCTGTCAGTTTCGTCATGTGTCTGAGTGTTATCGTTTTAATCTGCAGTTGGAACATAACACGTAGTAGTAACGCAGTAGATGCACCTTGGTCCTTCACCCAGGAGATCCATGGATCGATTTCCAGATCGCCCCAAATCTTTTGCGTGGGTATTTTAGTTTTACTTAGTCCATTGTGCACACATCAGATCCATTAGTAAGGCAGAGTCCTCTTCGTATCACAAACACTTTGTTAGCCCAGCTGCTAAGTGTGCTCGTACAACTCCTGGAGGTCATGGTTCGAGTTTCTGTGGCTGCATTCTTTTTGTTGCTGATTTTTCCTCTCTAGCTAGTCAGCTCACGCCTCTGAAGCATTTTCAGTCGATCCTCTATTTTGTCACAAAAACTTAATTAGTCTACTGGTTAGCACTGCTAGTGTCCATCCAAGGAATATGTGGTTCAAATCCCAACACTCCCATTTTTATTTTTTGTTTTGTTTTCCTGTCTGTTTCACACACATACACACTCTTACACCTGGTCCCACACGTCATCCTCACAGTTCATCTTGCACACTTAGCCAATTTCATCCAGTTCCCTCTGTTTGTGTGTGTTTAACATCATCTAGCATATTTCACATTGGTATGACTTTTATTCTAGACATCATATGAAATCGTTGCTTATATGAATTTTGATCTACATCTTGTGAAAAATCCGTTAGTGGAAATTCCATCCATGTTAAAAATTGCTAGCATATTGCTATCTCTGATAGAAAAGTGTATCATGATACAAATGACATAATTGGTTAAAAATGTTGCAACTTTGGATATGCATAGTTTTGATACATGATTCCATTGTAAATGATGTATGTATGCAAAATGCTTAGATTTTCATGCAGTTTCACAATATCCAACTTTTATCCATGATAAAAATATTTAAAATTGTTGTTTGCATTAAATTGCATTTATGCCATGTTAAAATGGTTTGTTGCATAGCTATATAACCGTAACTCCGTTTAAAATGTTTTTGTCGGATTTCGGGCTCCGCAAAACCCTAAGGAATTCGAACCCAGTGGTGTGTACTAAGATTCCCCAACAGCTTCGCCCCTTCCAAGCACACAACATGATAACCCCGCTCGATGGCGAGGGAGACGATGGCACACAAGAGTTTACCCAGGTTCAGGCCTCTGCGAAGCGTAAAACCCTACTCCTGCCTTTGGTGGATTGCCTCACGAGGAGGTTAGTGGATGAACTGGTACAGTGGTGTGTTGCCTTGCTGGCATGTTTGTTCGACCCCCTCTCCACTGAGCAGCCTAGCCTCTATTTATAGCGGCTCGGGTCCTCTTCCCTTATCGCAATGGCGGGAAGGGATCCCACAACGGCCAAATTTGAAAGTGGACAGGAGGTACACCCTATCCTGACGAAAGGTGGTCTTCGCCTACAAAGTGGTCGACGGTGATGAAGTGGTGGGCTCGGTGATGACGTCCGTCCTGCGGGGCTTGGGGTCTTGGTCTTGTTGCACCGAAGTGGAAACCTTTGGGGGGCGCTTTGGGAACTCGCGTGCGCCCCTGCCTCCTTTGCACCAAAGGGGAAACTGTCCCCTCTTGCGCACTGGCACCCGACTAGCCTGGCTGGCGTCACCCTTGGCCTCCTGAGGTTGTGTGTAGCATAGGAGTCTCCGCCGCTCGGGAGGAGGCCTCGGGAGGCCTACCTCCCCGTGGGTCTTGGCGATGTTTCCCTCGTGAGCTCGGGGTCTCGCGAGGGCCTTGTGTCGAGTGAGGCCATGCCGGGCCATACTAGGTCGTTGAGGTGGGCCACGCCTTGGGCCACAGGCAGGCAAGTCTGGGTACCCTGGTACCGAGAACGCCGACAGTAGCCCCCGGGCCCGAGGCGCGCTCTGCCCAAAGGCGGTCTTCGCCTGCAAAGTAACTGTCGATGATGTAGAGGTGGGCTCGGCGATGACATCCGCCCTGCGGGGCTCGTGGTCGTGGTCTTGTTGCACCGGAATGGAAACCTTTGGAGGATGCTTTGGGAACCCGCGTACGTCCTTGCTCCCTTTGCAACAAAGGGGAAACTGCGCCGCCTGATGCGCTGGCGCCCGCCTGTCCTTCCTTGCGTCATCCTTGACTCCTGAAGCCGGGCCTTGCATAGAGATCTCCGCCGCTCCGGAGGGGGCCTGGGGAGGCCCATCCTTTGCCGGCCTTGATGCCGCTCCCCCTCGCGAGGCTAGGGCCCTCGCGAGGGCCTTGTCTTGAGTGGGGCCGCGCTTGGCTGTGTTTGGTTGGTGAAGTGGGCCATGCCCTGGGCCGCAGGCAGGCAGGTCTGGGTACCCCCGTTCCCAGAACGCCGACAGTAGCCCCCGGGCCCAAGGCGCGCTGGAGCTGGCTTCTGGGCGAAGCCTTGTGGGCGGCCCGAAGCGCCGCGGGGCCCCACACGTCTGCGGGCCAGGCTTCATATGCGACAGTCCAAGGGACCGTCGCCCCTTCTCCTCCACACTGGACCGGTCTTTGCCAGGTTTGTCGAGTCGTCCGGCCCACGCCACCAAGCCACCTTCGTCGCCCGCCGACTTTGCCGTTTGTTCTCGCCTCCTCCGCGGCTCTCATCCCTTCCGCCGAGTCCCCGTGCGCGCCGGCTTGCTTCCCCCCCCCTTTTGCCATGACTCCGAAGAAGGGGGATGGCGAAGGCTTGAGGGGGCCGACGACCGCATCCGCGCCTAAGCCCGCGCTGGGCCAGTCATCGGTGGTGAACTTGGAGGGGTTGGAGAAGGTTCAGCTGGTGGTCGCCGCCAGCTCCAATGAGTGGGGGGCCACCAAGATCTGGCCAGGCTCGCGGCCTCGGAGCGAGCTGGAGGCCTCCGCTGTCCCCCTTCATATCCATGCCCTTCTCTCGGGAGTACTGCCGCCATTCTCAAGCTTCCTCTCCGCTGTACTTTCGCATTACCAGATCCACGTGCTCCACCTTGACCCTGGTTTTCTCGTCCTCCTCTCGGCCTTCGCGTTCCTGTGCGAGGCTTGTTGGTGTTTTCCCCTTCGTGGCATTGTTACGCCACTTCTTCTCCCTTGAGTTGGCTTCGGGGGAACAGTGCTCCGGGTGCGTGTCCTTGAGAACGGCAGACGCATCGGCCCGGGGGGCCCTTGACGCCGGAATCTTTCCGGAAGCAGACGGGTTCTGGCGGCAATGGGTATACGTCGACGCCGCCGGGGCTGAGACTCTGTTTCAACCCCCGGTGACCCCCGCAACGCCGAATCGCGGGTGGAGGCACGAGGAGCTTGCCGACCCTGGGCTCGCACCGGTTCTAGCCAGGCTGGCGAGGTTGAAGCAGGCGGGCGTGACGATGGCGATGGTGGTGCGGGAGTTCACTCGCCGACGAATTGCCCCTCTCCAGCGTCATTCCCGTCCGATGTGGGCCTTCGCGGGCCCCCGTGATCCAATGAGGATCCAGGTTCCGCCTCTTTCCCCCGACGTGCTGCGCGAGCTTCTCCGCCACCTGACTGGTGGTGAACCTAACGAGCTTCCCTGGGGCGGCCTCCCCTTGTACAACTACAAGGACCGGGAAGCTCTCGTCGCGAAGATGCCGCATTTCGATGAGAAGGGGTTCTTCCCTCTGGAGGAGGCTGTAGGAGATATGCCCTAGAGGCAATAATAAATGTTATTGATTATCTCCCTGTTCATAATTAGGTTTATGTTCCATG
The DNA here is from genome assembly GCA_039707655.1 of Elymus sibiricus. Lineage (NCBI taxonomy): Eukaryota > Viridiplantae > Streptophyta > Magnoliopsida > Poales > Poaceae > Elymus > Elymus sibiricus. Next base: position 275,741,859 of record CM077669.1, read on the forward strand.
CTATAACTGCTATGGTTCTCGAGTCTACAATAACCACGAGGCTCGGAGGAAGACTCATATGCACGTGTGGGATAATAAATGGTAAAATGTATTCCTAGTCAAGCCTCTATGACTGGCTCAAGTATTGCATGATGATCCTGTTTTCCTGATCATGGGCATGGCTATGCCGGCAATTTTGAGGGCACAATTGTTGGTAGAACACTTGTGTTGAATCGACCCGATTAATGTTATGCTATGAGATACATTCGTCATAAGTTTATGGTTAATAACACAGAGAAGTTAATGTTTGCATAATTCCTTAGACCATGAGAGTGTCGAGTTTCTTCATGCTTGCTTCATGAACTTTGGGGTTTGTTAAACGTCATCCGTAAATGGGTGGCTATTACGGCGGCTTACGGGTTCATGGAAAAGTATGTCAAGGGACTTGATAGCTCAAGATTGGGATTTGCTCCTCCGACGATGGAGAGATATCTCTGGGCCCTCTCGGTGTTACGGTATCCATCATCGTCTTGCCAGACACAGGGTGATTTGATCACAGGGATGCCGGAACACGGGAACGAGAAAAGAGAACAATACCGACAACGAGGTAACTGGCATTGTGGACAAGTGTTGATCCACGAGGATGCCGATGTTTCTCACCTCGGGTAATTGTAACATATCGCGAAGCAACAGGAATAGCTCACGGCAACTGGAGGTTCACTCGAATATTTATTCGTGTGGGTATAGGGATCGATATGGGTGTCCACGGCTCCGATGTTGATCATTGATCGGAAGGGGTTCCGGGTCATGTCTATGCTTCACCGAACCTATAGGGTCACACGCTTAAGGGTCATCTATCTGCTGAATACTAGATAGGGAGTCTGAGAGAAAATCACCGAAAAAGTTTCGGACGCCGGAAAAGTTTCGGACAGCGGAAAAGTTCCGCAGAGAGGTCACCGGATGAGTTCCGGTGAAACTGAAAAGTTGTTTCAGAGGATACCATAAAGTCAAATTGGTTTTGGCACATGCCTGATAATTCTTGGAGGGTGCCAGAATCATTCTGGAAACTTTCTGGAATTTTCCGGGATGAAAACTGGAAATGTTCCGGAGCTGCCGAAACCGCTTCAGATGCTTTTCGCAGATGAAATCACTAAACTGGAATTGTTCCGGCTCGCGTTGAAAATTATTTTGGTGGGTACTAGAATTGTTCTAAGCCCACATGAATATTTTCAGTTCGATCAGACGCTGAAAAATGTCGTCGTGAATAGTGAAAGTGCTTTTTGGGATATTTTTGGAAAGCCACCTTTTGGGGCTTTGCTCCAAAAGATCTTGGGGATGACATGGATGGATAGGGGCTAATTTTGGGGCCCCACATGAGGGTGTGGCCGGCCACATGGTGGACTCCTTCATGGAGTCCCCCTTGTTCCTTGGTTTCACCTTTTAGGTCCTTGGGAAGGACTCCTTTCCATGTGGGTTTTGGGTCTTCTTGTAAAACCACCCTACCCCTTGGGTTTCCTATAAATAGGAGGTGTGTGGGCTGCCATAAGACACACTCTTGATCTCATACACATAGCCATGCATGATCTGGCATTCTTCTGTCCCTCCCAGCGAAATAGTTTCGTAGAGCCGAAAGGCTGTCTGGGTTCCGACAGGAACTAGTTCTGGACGGCGAAGCCCTGCCGGATAGATGACACTGTATGTGTGCAACTCTATAGAGAGATCGTAGTTTCGGTCTTAGTTCGAGAGTGCCTCCCGAAGGGCTGTCCGTGTGACCGTCCGAGTTTTGGAGGTCCTCCCGAAGGGTTGTCCGAGTGACAGTCCGAGTTTCGGAGGTCCTCCCGAAGGGCTGTCCGCGACACCGTCCGGGGGACTGTGTGACCGCCTCCCGGATGGCTGTCCGCGGGGCAGATGAGGGTATACATCCTCGCGGTTGGGAGGTTGTAAAATCCTAGCTGCGGGGATCTGCACCGCCGTTCGTCATCGACTCTACTTCCGCTGCGCTACGAGTTGGTAACGAAAGTGATCAAACCTTGTATGCAGTCTCCATAGTGGTCCTGGGCTGGTGCGTAGGTCGGAAATTTTTTGTTTTCTACTGCGTTACCCTTCAGTGGCATCAAGAGCCGTGCTATGCGTAGATGCAGGTTGCGATCTAGAATACATAGAGATGTATGGGTGTTGCACAATATAATTAGGTAGTAGATGAGATCTATTGCTGAAAATTGTTTGTGCGGGTAGCAGATGAAGTCTGTTACCCGATGTTCTTGTTGCTTCCCTCGAATTTGCATATTTCTGATCTTGATAACAGTATGGTGGAGTTTCAATGTTCTGGCAATCCGCGATCCTGATTGATCAACGAAGTGCTAACAGTTCATTGAATTCCACCGTAGTTAAAAAGAAAGATGAAATTTTGCAGACGAAAGGGCAATGCAGATGTGATCTGCACGGGGGTGACGCGTATGACGAAGTTTAGTATGGGGCTCAGGATTTTATTATCTCGTGTTTCATACCCCCTGGAATGTTAATCTAGCGACTTGGATTATCATGCTTGATGATGGACGATGGTAGCTTCGGTTTGTTTCGAAACCTTAGAAGCCACGTAAAATAAAATTTTGCATGAAAAGATTAGAGGCGTCTAACTTGGTTTTGCAGGATGGTTTGCATGTGCATGTGATGTGGTATAGCAGTGTTCATAATAATTTGATTATGTATGAGATGACTATATGATGTAAATTGATTAACTTGACCTGCGTGTCATGATTCGTCATGATGGCTGGAGCCATATGATTGCACTTTAATGACCTGCATGTCAACCTTATGTAATGCACTTATTTTATTAGCTATAGAGATAGCAATATTATCTGGTGCACCGACAAGGTGGTGGCAATCTTCGCGAAGGTGAATACCGACGTGAATGCCGAAGACGAAGAAATACAAGACTTCTCCGTCGGAAGGGCTATACCATATCATGCTATTATGAATTGCCTGAGATGTTTATCCCTTATGATGCACCCTTCTTGATTTCGCGGTAGTCGCTTTTATTAGGGTGATCTCTCACAAAAATATCAAGTAGTTAGTGTTCTCCCAAGTGTAGCACCGTCACGGCACCTATCTTTTCGGGGTGCGCCGTGTCACACGGGTACGAATGATTAGGGATGTGTGAGGCGGGTGAGTTGAGACCTCGCAGCGAGATCACTTGGTTGTCTTGATGTTCAGGCATGACCGTCATGAGCTCGGAACACACGCATCGAAAGATGAACAAGAGTCGCATGGAAGATGTGATTGGCAAGTTTGCCTACCGGTTGCGATTTTCGTCATCAGTGGTGTTACACCAATGGCGAACAATTGATACGTGGGTCTTGTATCACTCACAATCAATTATGAGAGATATTGATTTGAGTGGGAGCGCACTGTTGAATTAACTTGTTTAATTCTCAGTGCAATTAATTTTGAACACTGTCTAAGTGTGATTTGCATAATAGTTGTAGAAGAATGGCTCGCGTTTCCACCTTTCCTATTAAAATTGAATAGCTGTTTAATATCTGGTTAAAACTTTACGGTTGGTAAACGTAATGTGAGGATTGTCCTCTAGAGTGCCGAGAAGGACTTTGTCCTATCACATATTTTCGGTATTCTCCCGCTAATGCTATGGATCATGTGACTCACGTCCTTCGATCCAAAAGCTAAAATTCCGTTACGGTCGAGTGAAATATGTTTGCTTCCATGAGACCCGAACTTCAAAAGTTTTGGGATAGTTATGTGATATTCATGGAACTGAAAATTAATTTTCAGATACAAACAAAGGCTGAAAGATATGAGATATCTAAAGCCATGTTTGTTTGCAAACTATTAGTAAAAGTGTTTACTGGGCATTTGACTGATAAGAGAGGGATCCAGAAGAACGCCTGTCATATGATGATGGTGAATAAAACAACAACTTAAAGAGAAAGGAAGTATCCGAAGGGTGTTAGTGAAACTTTCACGCCTAGGAAATCCGGGGCTAACGCCACTCTTAAGTTGGGTGCTTCTTCTGAGAGTAGGAGAAATACTAAAAGTTAAACTGTTAGAAGTATAATGGCAAAAGGATAGAAGACTGGAATATCCAGCTCATGTATGAATGTCATACAAGTTTTTTGATGTATAGAAGGCTGGTCAAAGATATAGTTCTTGGGAATTATGGTTAAACATGTTAATCACTAATTCTTGGGTATTGTGAGTTAATCACAAAGATACCCGCTCGATTGCATTCTGTTGCAACTCGATGTAAGAACTACTATGGCCTGAGAGACTAGCCAGGAATGAGGTTTAGATACACGCAGGGAAGATAGTAAATGTTACTATGCCTTCCATCGGTGTATTCCCTATGTATTTACTTTCATAATTCATTTTAGAGTTTCACACTCTAGCCCTTTGCATAAGGTATCTTGCAAGAAGGTTGTTCATAAGAGAACTTTTGATGTTCGGTGTTATGAATAACATAAGGGCCATACTTTCATTATGAATGAGATGTATGTTATGAATATTGATAATAATACATTACCTCTGGGTTTGCTTTCATAATTCATTTAGAGTTTCATACACTCTAGCCCTTTGCATAAGGTATTTTGCAAGAAGGTTATTCATAAGAGAACTTTTGATGTTCGGTGTTATGAATAACATGAAGGGCCATGCTTCCATACAGGATGGGATGTATGCTATGAATATTGATGCAAATATGATACATCCATAACACTGACGCTAAATGTCGCAAGACTAAAAGAATACCACACAAGTGTGGCACTGCATTTGGTCACATTGGAGAAACCCGCATGGAAAATTCCATTATGATGGATTTTGAAGTCGTTTGATTTTGAATCATCTGACACTTGCAACTTTCCTCTGAAAGGTAAAGTGACTGAAATACCGTTCACAGGCCATAAGGAACGAGCAAAGAACATATTGGTAATCATACATTATGATGTGTGTAGTCCAATAAATGTTGTTGCAAGTAGTGGATTTATCTGTCTTCAGAAATGACTCAAGTAGATATATGGATATTTACTTGTTGAGACGTAAGTCTGGATCTTTTGAATTCATTCAGAAGGTTTTCAAAAATGAAGTAGAAGTTATTGTAACAAGAAAATTATGTTTCTGCAATTTGATTGCAGAAAGGAATATTTGAGTTACAAGTTTAGCGAATGTCTGATGAGTTGTGAAAGGGGTTTCGTAACTTGCACCTCCCGGAACACCGCTGCAAGTGGAAAGTCCGTGAAGATGTAATCGAACCATTTATGACATGGTAAGATCAAAGATGACATAAATAAATTTGCCATTACCCCTTTTATAGAGTGATGCTTTAGAGACTGCGGCTTTTACACTGAAAAGAGCTCCATCAGGTCTGTCGAAATAACGCCATGGTGTGGTACGCCCAACCATGTTATATCTTTTCTTAACATTTGGAATATGGGGCTTGTGTAAAAGGTTACAAACCTATTCCAAATCAGACAAGTGCTACTTTGTAAGGTTATCCCAAGTCATTGGGTATTCCCCCACCACTATACCGAGGCAAAGGGTTTTACCGCAAAACGGTATGCTTTTAAAGAGAATAGTTCTTTCAAAAAGGTGAGTGGGAGGACAGTGCAACTCAACGAGATAAACAGTATCTTTGTCATCAGATCAAAGGAAAGAAACCTTGGAAGTGATTCCGGAGTTTCCTACTGCGACTGATACGGAAGTCTCTACAATAAAATGTATGGACTTCGGTCGAACTTGCAGCTGAACCACGTAGGCAAAGCTCGTGCAAACCTATCAGGTGCGCAAACGAGATATTGTTGTTAGACAACAGTATACCTACAATACACAAGGAAGCGTTGATGGGCCCTGACTCCGGAATTGGCTAAATGCCAATACAATCTGAGATAGTTTCCATATATGTGATTCAAGATTAAAATCTTGATACACCTTTCGGAAGACTTATAGTCTAACGAATATTTATGGAACTAAAAACTGATACGGAAAAAAATGTTTTATCCATAAAGCTCGACTTGTTGCAATAACAAGTTCAAGGAGTTGACTACGATGAGATTGTTTCACCGTAGCGATGCTTAAAGTCGGTTCGGGTTGAACTAGCAATTAATACATATTTCAATCATGAGATATGAAACATGGATGACAAAGGGATTTCCATCTGATGAAAATGAAACCTAGGACTTGTATGTGATACAGTCCAAAGTAATTTGTTGATCCAGAGGATGCTAGTAAGTATGCAAACTTCAGAGTTCCAGCGATGGACAGAAGAGAGCAAAGTGGAGTTGGAATCTTCGTTTTTGATGGAATGGTCAAAGGGGTTTGACTTCATCAAATGGGTATCGAAGATGCTTGTGATTCAAGAAAGTAAGTGGGAGCATAATAATATTTCTAAAAACCTTGTGTACTTGACACATTGTTAATTGGAAATAAATTTCTTGACACGAATTAGGACTTCATTTGAAAATAGTTTTTCAATGAAGTGCTTAGGCTAAATAGCCTCAATATTAGGCATGATGATCTATGGAGATAGATTTACCTAATGGGGCTAAGCAATGAATACATATTGACAAGATGCTAAAACCTTTTAGCATTTAAAAACGCCAAGGAGTGATTCTTGCCGAAGTCACATGGAAAGAGTTTTTGCAAGACTCGGTGTCCCAAAACACTGATGAGTAAAATACATGATGGAGATTCCACACACTCTTGTGTTTGGATTAATCATGTATTCCATGGTATGTAAAAACAAACAGATATGTCCAATACTCCAAAGTTGTTGCGAGTATAGATACCATAGTGATCAAAGTACTGATCATGGGACAACAGTGAAAAATGTCATTAAGTGCTAAGAGTAGTGCTGATGACATGTTTTCTCGCAAGTAGAGATTATGAAGTGCTCGTTGTAAGTGATTACATCGATACAGTCTTCATCAATGCTCCATGCGATTTTTGATTTAAATTGAGGGTTTTGTGTGATACACAATATGGTGGCACGGTAGTTGGAAATTGTTCCAAACAAGATACTGTGGCGAATTCTATAACAAAGGCTAAGTATGTTGATGCTTAAGAAGCGACAAAGAAGTTGTTGAATCATATAGTTCATTCATGAACTTAGTATGGTTCCAAGATGACTTTGGTCTATGGGACACTATTGCAGATAGTTGCTCCATAGCTCAGTCTGAGGAATCAGGTTTCGACCAATGATTCACACATATGCAAGGCCAAGTCCAGACAAAATATGAATTTTGTGAAAGCGTGAAAATACAAGGATATGCAAAGTTACACACAGAGCTGAAGTCGTCAGATCCGTTGGACATCAGGCTATACCACATGCGAAGCATATTTTACACCAGTATGCCATAGGTGTAAAGTGCATTAGCATTGACTAGATTATTGACTCTAGTTCAAGTGGGAGTCTGTAGGAGATATGCCCTAGAGGCAATAATAAATGTTACAACGAGGACCGGGAAGCTCTCGTCGCGAAGATGCCGCATTTCGATGAGAAGGGGTTCTTCCCTCTGGAGGAGGCTGTAGGAGATATGCCCTAGAGGCAATAATAAATGTTATTGATTATCTCCCTGTTCATAATTAGGTTTATGTTCCATGCTATAACTGCTATGGTTCTCGAGTCTACAATAACCACGAGGCTCGGAGGAAGACTCATATGCACGTGTGGGATAATAAACGGTAAAATGTATTCCTAGTCAAGCCTCTATGACTGGCTCAAGTATTGCATGATGATCCTGTTTTCCTGATCATGGGCATGGCTATGCCGGCAATTTTGAGGGCACAATTGTTGGTAGAACACTTGTGTTGAATCGACCCGATTGATGTTATGCTATGAGATACATTCGTCATAAGTTTATGGTTAATAACACAGAGAAGTTAATGTTTGCATAATTCCTTAGACCATGAGAGTGTCGAGTTTCTTCATGCTTGCTTCATGAACTTTGGGGTTTGTTAAACGTCATCCGTAAATGGGTGGCTATTACGGCGGCTTACGGGTTCATGGAAAAGTATGTCAAGGGACTTGATAGCTCAAGATTGGGATTTGCTCCTCCGACGATGGAGAGATATCTCTGGGCCCTCTCGGTGTTACGGTATCCATCATCGTCTTGCCAGACACAGGGTGATTTGATCACAGGGATGCCGGAACACGGGAACGAGAAAAGAGAACAATACCGACAACGAGGTAACTGGCATTGTGGACAAGTGTTGATCCACGAGGATGCCGATGTTTCTCACCTCGGGTAATTGTAACATATCGCGAAGCAACAGGAATAGCTCACGGCAACTGGAGGTTCACTCGAATATTTATTCGTGTGGGTATAGGGATCGATATGGGTGTCCACGGCTCCGATGTTGATCATTGATCGGAAGGGGTTCCGGGTCATGTCTATGCTTCAACGAACCTATAGGGTCACACGCTTAAGGGTCATCTATCTGCTGAATACTAGACAGGGAGTCTGAGAGAAAATCACCGACAAAGTTTCGGACGCCGGAAAAGTTTCGGACAGCGGAAAAGTTCCGCAGAGAGGTCACCGGATGAGTTCCGGTGAAACTGAAAAGTTGTTTAAGAGGGTACCATAAAGTCAAATTGGTTTTGGCACATGCCTGATAATTCTTGGAGGGTGCCAGAATCATTCTGGAAACTTTCTGGAATTTTCCGGGATGAAAACCGGAAATGTTCCGAAGCTGCCGAAACCGCTTCAGATGCTTTTCGCAGATGAAATCACTAAACTGGAATTGTTCCGGCTCGCGTTGAAAATTATTTTGGTGGGTACTAGAATTGTTCTAAGCCCACATGAATATTTTCAGTTCGATCAGACGCTGAAAAATGTCGTCGTGAATAGTGAAAGTGCTTTTTGGGATATTTTTGGAAAGCCACCTTTTGGGGCTTTGCTCCAAAAGATCTTGGGGATGACATGGATGGATAGGGGCCAATTTTGGGGCCCCACATGAGGGTGTGGCCGGCCACATGGTGGACTCCTTCATGGAGTCCCCCTTGTTCCTTGGTTTCACCTTTTAGGTCCTTGGGAAGGACTCCTTTCCATGTGGGTTTTGGGTCTTCTTGTAAAACCACCCTACCCCTTGGGTTTCCTATAAATAGGAGGTGTGTGGGCTCCCATAAGACACACTCTTGATCTCATACACATAGCCATGCATGATCTGGCATTCTTCTCTCCCTCCCAGCGAAATAGTTTCGTAGAGCCGAAAGGCTGTCTGGGTTCCGGCAGGAACTAGTTCTGGACGGCGAAGCCCTACCGGATAGATGACACTGTATGTGTGCAACTCTGTAGAGAGATCGTAGTTTCGGTCTTAGTTCGAGAGTGCCCCCCGAAGGGCTGTCCGTGTGACCGTTCGAGTTTTGGAGGTCCTCCCGAAGGGCTGTCCGAGTGACAGTCCGAGTTTCGGAGGTCCTCCCGAAGGGCTGTCCGCGACACCGTCCGGGGGACTGTGTGACCGCCTCCCGGAGGGCTGTCCGCGGGGCAGATGAGGGTATACATCCTCGCGGTTGGGAGGTTGTAAAATCCTAGCTGCGGGGATCTGCACCGCCGTTCGTCATCGACTCTACTTCCGCTGCGCTACGAGTTGGTAACGAAAGTGATCAAACCTTGTATGCAGTCTCCATAGTGGTCCTGGGCTGGTGCGTAGGTCGGAAATTTTTTGTTTTCTACTGCGTTCCCCTTCAGAGGCATGCCCCCAGGGTGCCTCTTTCTTGGGGGCCCCGCCCTCCGAGAATTCGGGGAACGCCGCCCCTCCTGAGGCCGAGGTGGGTCGCCCTTCGCTGTCCGTTCGTCCGTCCCCCGCCCCGGGTCAGTCCGAGGTCGGAGGTGACGCCCAGCCGATGATGAAAGTTGCCATCTCCGCCGCTGAGTACCAGTCGCCGGTCGTCGGTTCATCGCCCCCCGATTCCCGCACCATCCGGAAGAGGAAAACGCCCAGGGCAGCCGCCCCTCGGCGCCGTGGGCTCCGGTGAAGAGGAAGTGGATCGCCATAGATGAGTAAGTGCCGCGCCCCTTTTGACCTTCTCTTCGGCGCCTTCCTTTTGAGCTTCTGTTTCGCAGGCTCCCCATCGGCGATGGAATGGACGGGTCGGTGTCGCCCACTCCTGCGGCCGCCGAGCCTCTTGCGGTCTCTTCACTCGTTGGCCGCAGGGTTCGGCCCACTGGGTCGCCCACACCCGAGCCTGTTCGGATGTCTGGTGGCCCCGAGCACGAGCCCCGTGCGGTCTTCTTCGCCTACGGCCTTCAGCTCCCCAAAATGGGGCCACTTCCCCTGCCCGCGGCCTTCTCCGGGGTCATGCCGTGCCGCATCCTCGGGCCCCCTTTGCTCGGCGACGTGGGGTCCCAGGAGGTGCGTCCTTCTTCCGGGGTGCCTATACGGGAGCCCCCAACCCCTGAGCACACATTTGGGCTGGGAGGCTCCTCGCGCACCTCCCCCGTTCACCCTGTTGAAGGTGGGAGTCCTGGTTGGCCCCTTGAGCCTGCTGACAACCGGGGCGCCGCGCCGTGGGGTTTGCTCCACACCGCGGCTGACGCGCTGAGGCGCTTGGGGGTGGGGCTCGCCAACAATGATGACCACTTGGAGGAGGAGCGCCAGCGCCTTGCGCGGGGATGGCACCAGCTTGAGGTTGCCGTGAATCTCGGCCGCCTGCAGCGCGAGTGCGCCCGCGCGAAGGTCAAGGAGTCTCTTGCCGCGGCGGTGGAGGCCAGCGAACGCGCTCTTGCCGAGGCTCAGGAAGCCGATTGCTGGCGCAGGGCCTCCGAGGATCGCCTCAGGGAGCTTCAGGCCTTCAACGCCGACCTTGAAAAGCAGAGTCCCCGAGCGCCGGTCAGGCGAGTCCCCTTCCGCCAGCGCGAGCCCCCGAGAGCCTGTTGACTCGTTGGCGTTGGAGGCGCTGGAGCAGAGTCTGGAGCAGGAGAGGCTGGAGGTGAGGGAGCGCCAGGTGTCGCTTGCTGAGGAGTCCCTTGCCTCCCGTGAAGCAAAGTTCCAAGAAGAGGTTGACAATAGGGTGGCAAAAGCTTGGCGTTCCCTTCTCCAGGACTACCGCGCGAAGCTGAAGCTCCAGGAGTCCCGTTTCTGCCAGCGTCGCGACCACCTGAAAGGCGAGGTTGATGCCCTCAAGAAAAGGTTAAACCAGGAGGAGGGGCGCCGGCGAGCTACGATGAACGCACATGCTACTGCCGAGGCCGAGCTAGCCTTTCTCTACAAACAAGTGAAAGGCGCTGCTTCCCTGGTAGAAAAAGCTTCGAAAGAGGCGGGCCATGCTCGCGGCCTCCAGCACGCGCGCTCCCAGTTGTTCCGGTCCCTCGAGGGAAGGGCTGCCTGGGCCTTGAGCGACATCTGTGGCATGAGCGTCTCGAGCCCCTTGGTCCCAGACGACGCCGGGTACCTGGGCTTCTTTTCCAGGGTCGTGGAGTGCCTTGAGGAGGGCGCACAGAAGATCCGCGTGCTTGTGGCGGAGAAGGGCCGCGACCTCCTCGAGCGGGCGGCCTCGAACGTCTTCAGCCACCTCTTTCGTCTCGACCCGCACTTCCATTTCGGGGCGGTGCTTGGTCCTGTGCCTGAAGTGACTCGCGCCGCCCTTGCCGCGCGGGTCAAGGACCATGTGGACGACCTGATAAAGGAGCTTCTTTCCGACGAAGCCGAGGGCAGTGCCTGAGCCTGGGAGCGCGAGGCCATTGCCGGATAGTGACGACGAGAGTAGCGGCGATGACGGCTTTCTCCCCCTGAGTACCCCTCTTGTTCTCTTGACATGGTTATGTATGTGGCCTAGCGACAACTCTTATGTATTTTGGAAGATACCTTTGAATGTGTCCCCGAATGACGAGGTGTGCTGCGCCGTGCTCCATCCTGTCCGGGGTTGCTGCCGATCCGGTCATCGTGCTTGCGGTAGCCTTCGGCGTCGTGGGGGTTAGCCGTGGCGCCTGGGGAGGGGTCCGGACGCCCTGGGGGTTTCCTGTTCACGTGAATGAGGTGGGTCGGCATCCCTTTCGGCACTCTGTGTCTGCAGGCCCCAGTCCCGCACATTTCCCGACCACCGTAGCATACGACCGGGTCACCGGGACGCAACCACGGGGTCAGGCCTCGACACCCTTGACACCGACCGGATCACCAAGGACGGCATCCAGGGGCGAGTGGCTTTATGACCGGTAAGGCTCCTGAGGCTCGATGCTCAGGAGCCACCTTCGACGCTCAAGCGGCTCTACGTCGGCAGGTCCCAGTCCCGCACACTTCCCCACCGCTATTAGGTACGACCGGATCACCTGGACGCACTTCACGGGGCGAGACCTCGACACCCTAGATGCCGACCGGAAACCAAGGATGGCACCAAGGGAGACGAGTGGCCTTACGACCGGTGAGTCTCCTGATGCTCAGTGCTCAGGAGCCCCCTTTGATGCTCGAGCGATTCCTATTTTGTCCTGCCGAATATCGCCTCAGGAGGCCCTAGGGCCTCCCGAGACTCCATGCGGCGGTACCATGCTGCGGTCGGAGCCCCCGAGTGGGGGTCGACTGCAAAAAGATGCAAGTCTCTGAGGCGTCAGGGCGCGGCTATCCAGCTCCGAGGCGCCTCGGGAAGGGCCGCAACACGGCTTCTTTCAAAACGCCAATCTAGAAAGAGAGGTAGAACTCAAGACCGGTAAAATAAGAGACAAAGAGAGAAAAAGTCCCCGCCCCTTTTTCTTTTAAACATAAAGTTACGAAATCCTCGAACTTCCAACAGGTTCGAGCACAAAAAGGATTCTCGAAGGTTGCAACTCGGAATACAAAAAAGAGCGAGAAAACGGCCGCGTCCGGATTTTTAGGGTAGTCCTCGTCTTCGTCTTCCCCCAGCGTTGGGCGTAGGGCATCCACGTTGCATGGGCATAGCCATTGGTGGCCAGTGTTAACTTCTCCGCCAGCGCGGAGCTGTGGCTGCCACGTTGCGTGGGAGGAACCCCTCCGCGTCCTCGGGGGGCTCCGGGCGTATACAGCCCACTCATTATTACGTGAGAGTGTCACGGGTCGGTGTTGGTCCCGAGGGTGTATAGGGAGCTCCATGCCTCGCGGGCATGAAGCCCACTCCCAGCCCCCAGGCTCATCGCGGCGAAGTAGGGTCTGCCCTGGGCGGGCCCTCGAGCATAGGGGGAGCCCCTTGCACCCTCTGGCGGGAAGGCCCGCCCAAAAGAAGGCCCTGGGCTCCCCGGGCGGTGCCCCAGCGCGCCTCGCTGGGGTACCCGGGGTTCCCATGCTGGTACTCGGGGCCCTGTCCCCAGGCCGGGCGAGCCAGGCCTGGGGACATGGGCGAGTACATGATCGCCCGCTGGTGATCGAACGAAACCCGTCCCAGAGACATGGGCGTATGTTCCACCCTCCATCTCCAAGCGAGCGTCGCGCGCCCCGGAGACTCGGGCGCATGTTCCACCCTTTGTCTCCAGGTTGGGATCGTCTGGCCCGGGGACATGGGCGTGTATTCCACCCTCCGTCCCCAAGCTGGATCCTCTTGACCCGGGAACGAGGGCGCATGTTCTACCCTCCATTCCCAGGCGAGAGGCCCCCGGTCCCCAGACCCAGACGCCTGCTCAAGGCAACTCCCTACCAGCGGGCGTACCTCGCGAGGGTCCCCGCGCCGGGCATCCTCGCGAGGCCAGCCGCGCGGGCCGCCTCCGCGAGGTTGCGCATACCAACCTGCACGGGGGCTGGCTGCGAGGCCACGTGTGCGCCTCCTGTCGCCGTGGTAGCCGGCGCCGCTCCCCTCATGGCCCGGGCGCGTGTCAACAGGGTCGTTGTAGAGTTGCAAAAGCCCCCGGGCGCCAGTGTAGTTGAGCCTCCGGTCCTCCTCCCTGGTTCCGGCGAGTGTGCTGAGGGGCGCGATGCGGCGCCCCTCTCGTGTGGCCAGCATCTCCCACCGGTTCCTGCTGGTGCCTGCGGCCGGCTGCTGCGCCCCCGATGGCCCGAGCCAGGTCACCGGTGAGCGCGGGCCGCCGTGGGCGTCCTGAGCGCGCCCACACGGCCCAAGCGTCGTGTCCGTCGGTCGTGCGAGTTCGCGGGCGCGAGCCTCGCCAAGATGCACCTGGGTCTCGTTGGTGGTGGCGCCGCCTCCAGGGGCGCGCCTGGTCTCATCGATGCGGCGGTCGCGGGCAGCGTGTTGGCGCCGCAGCTCGTGCGCCCAGAGGAGCGCGACGTGCCTGTGAGTTGGGTCTTGGCAGACTCGGTAAGGTGGCGGCACGGTCCAAACGCGGGGAGGGGCCGGGGCGACGAGGGCATGCCGTGTGGTTGGTGAAGGTGACAGCCCCCAGCGCCGGTCGAGAGTGTGGCCGGTGGCGGTGCCTGCTGGCGGTGTGGCAGAACGACGCGAGGCGCCATGGCCCGCCGGCGCCGGCCTGGCCACGCGGGCAGCCTGCCGCTCAGTGCGGGCTCGACGTTCTTTTGCCATGAGTGCAATGAGCGAAGGCGAGGCGAGACCTGAGGGAGATTTCGACACGCCCCTACCTGGCGCGCCAAAGTTCGGATTTCGGGCTCCGCAAAACCCTTGAGATTCGAACACAGGGGCGTGTGCGAAGATCTCCTGCAGCTTCACCCTACCTAGCTCGCTACTCGATGGACACAACGATGAGCTCGCCCGATGACGAGGAAGAAGATGAACATGACAGTTTACCCAGGTTCGGGCCGCTGCGAAGCGTAATACCCTACTCCTACTTTGGTGGATTGCCCCTCAAGGGGGTGTGGTGGATGAACTAGTACAGTGTTTTGGAGCCTCGTGAGGGCGGTCCTGAGGTGTTCTTTGCCCTCCGTTGGCTTTGTGGTCGATGAGTGAATCGGTTGGTCTCTCCCTCCTCTACGGTGCTGCCTACCCTCTATATATAGCGGTGGCACGGGTCCTCTTCCCTTATCGCAATGGCGGGAAGGGATCCCACAACGGCCAATTTTGAAGGGGGACAGGAGTACATGCTCGCTCTGCCCAAAGGCGGTCTTCGCCTGCAAAGTAACTGTCGATGATGCAGAGGTGGGCTCGGCAATGACATCTGCCCTGCGGGGCTGGTGGTCGTGGTCTTGTTGCACCAGAATGGAAACCTTTGGAGGATGCTTTGGGAACCCGCGTACGTCCTTGCTCCCTTTGCACCAAAGGGGAAACTGCGCTGCCTGACGCGCTGGCGCCTGCCTGTCCTTCCTTGCGTCATCCTTGACTCCTGAGGCCGGGCCTTGCATAGAGATCTCTGCCGCTCAGGAGGGGGCCTGGGGAGGCCCATCCTTTGCCAGTCTTGACGCCGCTCCCCCTCGCGAGGCTAGCGCCCTCGCGAGGGCCTTGTCTTGAGTGGTGCCGCGCTTGGCTGTGTTTGGTTGGTGAAGTGGGCCATGCCCTGGGCCGTAGGCAGGCAGGTCTGGGTACCCCCGTTCCCAGAACGCCGACAGGTCCGACTCGACGCGTGGCCCACCACGAGACGTAGGCGTCTTGGCTCCCCGAAGAGTCGGGAACTGCCTTGAGTCGAGCTGATGCCTGGCCTGCATGCCTCCCTGGCCATCATTACCCTCCTTTGAATGTTGCTGACCCTTGCGTCCTCCCCCGTCTCGGGCCACACGGATGTGACCCGACGGGGGCAGGGGAAGCGACGTGAGGCAGGATGGCACACCGGTCGAGCCTGGCACGCGCCGCTCGAGGTGCCCGGCGACTCCACTTCCCATGATGCCCCGCGTGCAGCGGTTGCGCCTATAAACCCGCCCCGCTCGGGGGGCCTTGCCATCTTGTCGCGCCCTCTCGCTTCTCTTCCTTCCAAGTTATCCTGCTCATCTTCCTCCTTTCCTTTGCTCACCATGGCATCCAGTGGAAGTGCGGCAGTTGCGGGGAAGCGTTCGGAGCCCCCGGCTCCACCGGCGGCCTCCGGAGGCAGCAGTGGGGGACCCTCACGGCCAGCCCAAGTCCGCCGGCGCTGGGCCATCGCCGATGAGTAAGTTCCTTGTCCCCCGCATCCTTCTCCTATAATCGCAACTGCCTCGCCGGTCTTGATCGTTCCTTCCTCCCAGGGCGCCCGCGCCCAAGAGGCGCACGCTTGAGGAACTCCAGGAGGAGGTGGATGCGCTGAGGGTCCAGCTCGCGGGCACAGAGGCCGCCCTCCAGGCCGTGCTCAGGGGCGAGGCAGAGGCTCGGGTGGAGCTGGCGTCGCTCCCGATCCAAGTCAAGGGGGCCGTTGACGCCGTGCAGGCCGCCCAGGACGAGGCGAACCACGCGAAGATGCTGGAGGCGCAGCGCGCCAAGCAGTATCGGGACGTCGCTCACCGCACAGTCAGCGCGGTGAGCCGGTTCGGTGGGGAGGCCCCTGCGCTGCCGTGCGCGCACGGCAATGGGGGCTACCTCAACTTCTTCGACAAGGTGGTGGAGGCACTTGAAACCGGCGTCGCCCGGGTCGATGAGGACAATGCGTCCAGCGCGCGCGACGTCCTGGACCTCACGCTGGCACGCATCTTCTCCTATCTCCGCCACCTCGTCCTGGAGCTCGACCTCCTCCGCATCATGGAGCCGGTGCTCGAGGAGCTCCAGAGGCCCCTCAGGGACGAGACGCGCCCGCACGTGGAGTCCCTGGTGGAACGGTTCGTCCACGAGCCCCTCTCTGACGAGGGTGACGACTCCGGCGCTGCGGCGGGCGACGGCCCGGACGGCGACAGCGGCTCCTCCGCCTAGTCTTCCCCTATTTTCTCTTCCTAGTTCCTGTCATGTCAAGCAACAACTGGCCCCTGGGGGCGTTAACTTTTGTGTTTTTACCTTCGCATTCATCTTCCTTCTTTGAGCCGTCGATTGTTTGTTTTGCGTGGCGCGACCCCGCGCCTCTCGCGGGGCCTTGTGTTATCGCCGATGCTCCCCGGCGTGCCTCAAGAGACCTACGAGGATATCGCGCTAAAACCTGCAACGGCATCCAGTCATGCCCTCGCGGGGCCGGCCCTCCTGAGGGGGGTCGTGCCGCCCCCAAGGTCAGCCCCCTAGCCACATCGCCTAGAGCGGCCGGTTCCTTCCTTCACGCTGCCCTTCCTTGCTCCTAGAACCACAAGAGTCCTGATGGGGTTAGGTAGCGGGCCGTAGCGTCTGTATTTTGGCGTTAGCACTCATGCCTCTTGCCCGGCATTCGGGCTATATCACTTGATTAGAAAGTTATGCCCTTATTCGGCGGGTGTACTTAGCTTATCGGGTCGTGGCGAGCTGGAGTGTCGTGAGGGGCTGGCGGAGCGACCAAGGAGGTAGAGGATCCCGGCTGGGAGGGCTTATTCCTTGCTTGCGGGGTAGTCCGGGAGCCCTTTCGGCACTCTGCGTCGACGGGGCCCGATCCCAAGCAGACCTCGACCACCGCTGGGGCGTCCGGATCACCAGGACGAGTCCAACGGGGCAAGGCCTCGGCCACAATTGGGGCGTCCGGATCACTAGGACGAGGCTAAGGGGCACAGAGCTATACGATCGGTGAGGTTCCCGAGGCGCATTACCTGGGAACCCCCCTTGACGCTCAAGTGGCGCACTGCGTCGGCAGGGCCCGGTCCCGAGCAGACCTCGACCACCGCTGGGGCGTCCGGATCACCAGGACGAGACCAACGGGGCGAGGCCTTGGCCACAATTGAGGTGTCCGGATCCCCAGGACGAGACCAAGGGGCGCGGAGCTACGCAATCGGTGAGGCTCCTGAGGCGCGTTGCTCAGGATTCCCCGTTGACGCTCAAGCGACTTCCTTACCTTTCCGCGGGCCGCCGCATCGGGAGCTGCCTGGGCCTCCCGAGGTTCCGTGATATCATGCCGTGCCGCGGCTGGAGCACCCAAGCGGGAGTCGACCGTTAAAGCGATGGGTGCCCCTAAGGCGACAGGTCCTTGTCGGCCTGCTCCAAGAGGCCACGGGGGGAGGCCAAGGTGCGCGGGCCGTACTCGGCAAGGTGTCAATCCAAAATAGAAATAAGACTTCAAGGCCAGAAAGAAGAATCGTTAAGAGAGAAAAGTTCCCGTCCCCTTTTCAAATAGAGTCATGAAATCTTCAACTTCATTTCAAAAAGTGGCAATTCGAACGCAAAAAAGAAGTAAGCAACAGCCGCGTCTGGCATCTAGGCTAGTCTTCGCCTTCGTCTTCCCCCAGCGCGTAGCGTAGGGCATCCACGTTGCATGGGCATAGCCATTGGAGGGCAGTGTTGTCCGCCAGCGCGGAGCATGGGGCTTCCACTTGGGCATGGGATGGAACACCTCCGCATCCTCGGGGGGCTCCGGGCATATGCAACCCACTCATTATTACGTGAGAGTGTCACGGCCGAAGATAGCTGGGCAAGCCCCCAGGCGCACGGCCTATGTGCTCTCAACTCAGTTTATAGCCATCCCATGCATTACTGCGCGGTTGCGCGCCTCTACAGCCCAAACCTGTGTGCATTGCTCCCCGCGTAGCCGTGGGATTGTGCTCCCACGGCCCAGACATGAGCGCAATGCACCAGGCGCAGCTGCAGAGGTGTTGTGTCGGTAAAGCCGCCTCATGAAGCGTCGCGGCGTCGGCTGGACCTCGGCTTGCGGGCCTCATGAGGCCCCGCCTCCTGAGGGCCACTCCGGCGCCCCCGTTGCCGCGGGTGGCCCGCGTTGCCTGCACCCTGCCGATTCCCCAGGCGGTCGCTCCTGAGGCCCTGGGCTCGGCTGGGCGCTGCTTGCTTGTGGGGGCAGTGGCTGCGCCACGCCCCCGCGCTTCCCGGGACGCTCCCCCTTCTCCCCTGCTTGCATAAACCTGGCTGGTGCCCCCTCCGTGGAAGCCCCATGCCCGGCTTGGGGAGAGCGCCCGGGGCACCTCCCTACTCCGGGAGGGTGCCGGCACCTGCAGAGGGCGCTTGATCCTCCGTGCCCTCCGCAGGTATGACATAGCTCGGAACGTAGGGCTCCGTATAGAGGCTTTGGCCCCCTCCTGAGTCGTCTCCGCGCGCAGCAATGGCAGTCTCCCCGGGTGGCGGGATGACACAATCCTGGGCGCGCGGTCCACAAACCCTCCTGCGGCGGGCTTCCGCCCGAAGTTGCCTGGCTCTGCCGCCGCCGTGGGGTGGGCCGCGTGTGTCTTGCCGTGTGTCGCCTTCCTGATTTTCCATCGCGCCTTCATTACGGTTAACTGCCTGGCCGGAAGCCTGAGCTGCCCGCTCCCTGTGCCGGTTGGCGCGCTCCCGCCGGTACGAGCCAGGCTGTCGATGATCCATTTGGGCATGCACGCGCACGTCGGGGTACGCACGGGGCGCCCCAGCACCTCCTTCGTAGGCACTACCGGCAGGACCGGGCGGTGCTCCAAAGCCGGTCACCGGGATCCGGAGAAGGAGAAGCACGGCGTGCAGCGGGCCCTGCTCGGGCCCGCCCGGGAGTGAGGCGGGCGCGCCATCTATAGGCGGGGCAACGGGTACAGCGAGCGAGCCCCCGGCGCCCTGCGCTGGTGGTCGCGAAGGAAGGTGGGGGCCCCAGGCCCTCCTCGTGACGGCGACTAGCTCGGCGATGTGGTCGGCCCAGGCGTCGAAGCCCCCGTGCGTAGGGCGGTGGTGAAGCATCTCACTCGCCATCAGGAGCAAGTCATGCGCATTGAGGTCTCCCACGTATGTGCGGCATGACGCCGGTCCCGTGGGCGCCGCCCGTCCGCTATGTGCCTGGCCGGCACGAGCAGCGACGGTGGTGGAAACGATGCTGGTGGCCTGGTAACGACCGCCCGGCATCGCGCTGCCGTGGTGCGGGTCTTGCGTGGCAGCGGCGTGGTTGGCGGAGGTGGATCCTTCGAGGCCGGAAGGAGCTTGTCGTGCATCGGCCATCGACACGACGGGGCAAAGAAGAAGAAGCGAAGCTTGCTGGAGACTCCTACACGCCCCCTACCTGGCGCGCCAAATGTCAGATTTCGGGTTCCGCAAAACCCTAAGGAATTCGAACCCAGGGGCGTGTGCTAAGATTCCTCAACAGCTTCGCCCCTTCCAAGCTTACAACACGATAACCCCGCTCGATGGCAAGGGAGACGATGGCACACAAGAGTTTACCCAGGTTCAGGCCGCTACGAAGCGTAAAACCCTACTCCTGCCTTTGGTGGATTGCCTCATGAGGAGGTTAGTGGCTGAACTGGTACAGTGGTGTGTTGCCTTGCCGGCGTGTTTGTTCGACCCCCTCTCCACTAAGTAGCCTAGCCTCTATTTATATCGGCCCGGGTCCTCTTCCCTTATCGCAATGGTGGGAAGGGATCCCACAACGGCAAGGGGACAGGAGGTACACCCTATCCTGACGAAAGGTGGTCTTCGCCTGCAAAGTGGTCGACGGTGATGCAGTGGTGGGCTCGGTGATGACGTCCGTCCTGCGGGGCTTGGGGTCTTGGTCTTGTTGCACCGAAGCGGAAACCTTTGGGGGGTGCTTTGGGAACTCGCATGCGCCCCTGCCTCCTTTGCACCATAGGGGAAACTGTCCCCTCTGGAGCACTCGCGCCCGCCTGGCCTGGCTGGCGTCACCCTTGGACTCCTGAGGTTGTGTGTAGCACAGGAGTCTCCGCCGCTCGGGAGGAGGCCTGGGGAGGCCTACCTCCCCGTGGGTCTTGGCGTTGTTTCCCTCGCGAGATCGGGGTCTCGTGAGGGCCTTGTGTCGAGTGAGGCCGCACCGGGCCATACTTGGTCATTGAGGTGGGCCACGCCTTGGGCCGCAGGCTGGCAAGTCTGGGTACCCTGGTACCCAGAACGCCGACAGTTTTATATATGTAACTTGACTTGAAAAATGTGTAGAATCACATGGTGCACATTATTTTCCTATTTAAGATATATAAAATATGGTTAGTTCAGATCTGGACCATATTCATAATTTGCATATGAGGCCGTCTCGGAAATACTATATGTTGCTTCCGGCCTCATTTAAAATGCCTAGATGATGTAGTTGTTTATGCTTCACCTCTTGTCATGTTTAAAAACTTTTAAACTTGCCGTGTAAATAAACGAGAGTGAACTAAATGATTCGAACGTGGAGTTTTGTCAATATGCAACTCGTTGCATATTGAACTTCACTTAATGTGTAGTAGTTGATTGTTGTGCTTTGGCAAGCCTTGCATAATTAAATGGAGATGCATCATATTTGATTGTGCCTCATGTCATGAATATGTTGTGGTGTTTACCGTGTCATTTGCTTGTTTTCGGATTGCTTCTTCTTGATAGAGTTCCAAAAGAATTTCGGAGTGTGAGGATCCGTTCGACTACGTTGGTTCGTCTTCTTCACGGATTCATTCTTCTTCCAAGCGGGATCTCAGGCAAGATGATCATTTCCCCGGAGACCACAACTATCATTGCTATGCTAGTTGTCTTGTTTTTATCGCTATGTCTCGCTACCCACCACTTTTTTGTCAAGCCTCCCAAAATGCCATGATAAGCCTCTAACCCTCCACATCCCAGCAAACCATTGTTTGGCTATGTTACCGCTTGCTCAACCCCTCTTATAGCGTTGCTAGTTGCAGGTGCAGATTGTTCCATGTGATAACATGGATATCTTTGGGATAACACACTACCTTGTTATTTAATTAATGCATCTATACACTTGGTAAAGTGTGGAAGGCTCGGGGTCACCTTAGTTTTGTTCCACTAGTGTTTTGTTCCACTCTTGCCACCTTAGTTTCTGAGTATCGGGGTTATGTTCCATATTGATCACTCCTAACATGCTTGGGGTTGTTATGGGGACCCCCTAGATTTTCGTTTTGGGCTAAAACTCTTCTGGCAAGGCCCAACATTTGTACTACATTTGCCTAATAACTAATAAAAATGCATAGGGACCCTGCGGCACCCGCAGATATCTAATCAACCCCCGGGTCAATGCTCCTCATGAGTGTTGGTCCAAACTAGAGCACTGTGCGGGGCCACCCTAGGGCAACTTGGGTGATTTCTCTCAGGCCACCGTACGCGTCGCTTATCCGTCGTGTCCTGAGAACAACCCACGCAGTTCCTATCGGGTTCGTCGACACGTCGGGCGGTATTGCTGGATTTGTTTTACCCTTCTCGAACGTCTTGTGCACCGGGATTACGAGGACACTTTCGGCTATCTCGAGGTAGAGGTTTTCCACCGGGATTCTGAGGATACTATGGGCTATCCCGCAGTTGAGTTTTTCCACCGCTACTTGTGGCTAGTTTGTGATGGATGAGTTGGAGCACCCCTACAGGGTTAAATCTTTCTGAGAGCCATGCCCGCGGTTATGTGGCAACTTGGAAACTTGTTTAACATCCGGTCATAGAAAACTTAAAGTAAATTCAATTAAAACACACCAACCGTGTGCATAACCGTGACCGTCTCTTCTTGTGAGTTCTGGACCAAGAGAGAACACGGTCGGGTTATGATTGACTCGTAAGTAGGTGTTCAGGATCACTTCTTGATCATTACTAATTCACGCCCGATTATGCGTAGATCACCCTTCTTATTTTTGTACTCATAAGTTAGCCACTCAAATAAATGCTTAGTGCTTGCTGCAGCCTCACCACTTAACCATGCCTCACCCATTAAGCTTTGCTAGTATTGATACCCTTGGAAATGAGATTGCTGAGTCCATGTGGCTCACAGATTACTACAACAACAGTTGCAGGTATAGGTAATGCGATGCTTTGACGTGAGAGCGATGCTTGTTTGATTTGGAGTTCTTCTTATTCATCGATCATAGGATGGGTTCCAGGCCGGCAGCCTAGGATTAGCAAGGATGGATGTCGCTTTAATCATTTGATTTCGTCCGTAGTCGGACACTGCTCTTTTGTATGGTGATTGAATGTATTGTTGTATTTGAGATGATCATGATTTAGCTTGTGGCGAGTGTAAGTCAATGCCATATACTCATCTCCTCTTTACATGTACTTGTAACGATATCCATTCTTGCGAAACAACGAGATGCACTTCTATCCCTATCGAGGCCTGATACGTCTCCAACCTATCTATAATTTTTTCTTTTTCCATGTTGTTATATTATCATTCTTGGATGTTTTACAATCACTTTATAACAACTATATATCATTTTTTGGGACTAACCTATTGACATAGTGCCAAAGTGCCAGTTGCTGTTTTTGCTTGTTTTT
This sequence comes from Elymus sibiricus, assembly GCA_039707655.1. NCBI lineage: Eukaryota > Viridiplantae > Streptophyta > Magnoliopsida > Poales > Poaceae > Elymus > Elymus sibiricus. The sequence goes on from CM077669.1 coordinate 275,764,861, forward strand.
TACTTCGCAGAATATCAGTACCAAACGGTGTCCAATCGCGACGAAAATGTTGGAGATTTTTTTGGACCAAAAGACACCCGGTGGGCCAAAGAAGTGCCAGAGAGGTGCCCTGTGGAGGCCACAACCCACCAGGGCGCGCCAGGATGCCCCCGGCGTGCAATGATGGGTTGTGCCCTCCACGGGGGCCCCCTCCACCGCCTCTGGCGCCTATAAATACCCAAATATTCAGAAAACCCTAGGGTAGTCGACGAAAAACACATCCAGCCGCCGTAAGTTCCAGAGCCTCAAGATCTAATCTAACACCATCACGGAGGGGTTCATCTTCTTCATAGGTGCCTCTCCAATGATGCGTGAGTAGTCCACCATAGGCCTATGGGTCTGTAGCCAGTAGCTAGATGGCTTCCTCTCTCTCTTTTGATTCTCAATACAATGGTCTCTTGGAGATCTATTTGATGTAAACTTTTGCGGTGTGTTTGTTGGGATCCGATGAATTTTGAGTTCATGATCAGTTTCTATCCATGAATATGATTTGAGTCTTCTTTGATCCATTATTTGCATGATTACTTATAGCCTCGTATTTCTTCTTCGAATCTTTGGTTTAGTTAGGCCAACTAGAGCGATTTTTCATGCAATGGGAAGAGGTGCTTTGTGATGGGTTCGATCTTGCGGTGTCCTTTCCTTGTGACAGGAGGGGCAGCAAGGCACACATGTATCGTTGCCATTAAGGATAACAAGATGGGGTCTATTCCTACATGAATAGATCTTGCCTACATCATGTTATCGTTCTTATTGCATTACTCCGTTTTTCCATGAACTTAATACACTAGATGCATGCTGGATAGCGATCGATGTGTGGAGTAATAGTGGTTGATGCAGGCAGGAGTCGGTCTACTTATCTTGGACATGATGCCTATATAATGGTCATCACCTTGGATATCTTCATGATTATTTGATCTTCTATCAATTGTCCAACCGTAATTTGTTCACCCACCGTGTGCTATACTCATGAGAGAAGCCACTAGTGAAACCTACGGCCCTCGGGTCTACTTTTCCAACATATTGCTTTCCGATCTATCTTTTTGCCTCTTTATTTTCAGATCTACTATACCAAAAACCCAAAAATATATTGCTGCACTTTTTATTTGCCCTCTTTATTTTGTGTTCTTGAGAGATCTATCTCTGCTATCTATCGTTACCTAATCTATCATTTTACCGTAGAGAGATTGACAACCTGTCTTACGCGTCGGGTTGCAAGTATTTGTTGTTTGTGTGCAGGTGCTGCTTATTAGGTGGTGGTGATCCTCCTAATGGTTCGATACCTTGGTTTCATAACTGAGGGAAATACTTACCGTCGCTGTGCTGCATCATCCCTTCCTCTTTGGGGAAAAACCGACGCAGTCTCAAGCCACATCAAAGGAATTTTTGGCGCCGTTGCCGGGGAGGAAGCGGTCTCTTCTACGTGCCAATCTCTGGCGCCGAGGAGACACCATCATCATCTACCTGGTTCCTAATCACAAATCTCATCTCCTTGCAATTACATTATTTGCCATTTGCCTCTCATTTTCCTCTCCCCACTTCACAAATTTGCCGTTTTATTCGCCTTCTTTTTGGTTCGCCTTTTTCTCGCCGGATCTCTTTTTGATTGCTTGTGTTGCCATGTGCCTTCTATTTGCTTGCATCTTCACTTGCTAAAAATCTATTGATATGGATCCTCATCCACTTGATAATCTTTTCAAAAGGCTAAATTATGATGAACCAATTGCTAGTTAGTTGAGTGCATTTGATTATCTCCATGAAGTTTTGTTTGAAATTCATGAATCTGAAAATTTTGATGAAGTATTGAAAGAAGACATTTATAAGGTGATTCATGATAGATCCTTTATTGAAAAGCATTATTGCATTGTTGCGAGTATGAATTCTCTAAATATCCATGATGCTAATGATACGCAAACACACAAGCTTGGGGATGCTATGTTTGATGAAGATGATATTTTTAGTCCCCCAAGTTTTGATGAGCAAATTTATTATGATGATTGCATGCCTTCTATTCATGATGATGGTGATGACACGTATCCTATAATGAGTAATGATAACCATGAAACTTATTATCATGGTTTTAATTTTCAATGTGGTTATGTCAATCAAGTGTCTCACGATAGTTATTTTGTTGAGTTTGCTCCCACTACCATGGATGAAAATGAATTTGCTTATGTGGAGAGTAAGGAAAATTCTATGCTTGTGCATCATGCAAAGAATGATTTATGTGATATTTGTATTGTTGAATTCCTTCATGATGCTACTGAAATTTATTATGAGGGAGGAACATATGCTTGTAGGAATTGCAATAATATCAAGTTTCCTCTCTATGTGTTCAAAGTTTTGAAGTTATGCTTGTTTTTTCCTTCCTATGCTAGTTGATTCTTGTTCCCATAAATGGTTTGCTCACAAAATCCCTATGCATAGGAAGTGGGTTAGACTTAAATGTGCTTGTCATGGTGCTCTCTTGCATAATCCAATTACTACTTTTTATGTGAGCATCATTGAAATCGTTATGCCTAGCTAGGGGCGTAAAACGATAGCGCTTGTTGGGAGGCAACCCAATGAATATTTTTTTTTCTTTTTCCTTTCTGTTTTTGAGTGTTGACACAATTATGCCTCTGTTATGATTGTGTTTTTATGTTTTATTTAGTGCTTGTGCCAAGTAGAGCCTTTAGAATGATTCATAAGATGAGTAGAAACAATGTTGAATCTGAAACAGAAACTACGCCTCAAGTGTGCAAATTTTCATTTTTTACTGGAACTTGATATCGACTTGAAGTATGGTTAGAGTTCATATTATGACAGACTGTTCTGTTTAAGACAGATTCTATTTTCGTTGCATTGTGTACTTGTTTTGATGAATCTATGGGTTATATTGAAGGGTATGAGCCATAGTAAAGTAAAAAATACAGTTGGTATAATGCAATAATAAAATATGAATGGGTTTGCAATAGAACCTAAAGTAGTGATTTGCTTTATTATACTAATGGATCTCACGAAGATTTTGTTGAGTTTTGTGTGATTGAAGTTTTCATGTTTTGGGTGAGATCACGATGGATGAAGGAATAAGGAGTGAAAAGAGCCTAAGCTTGGGGATGCTACAGCACCCCCAAGATATATCCAAAGAGAAACAAACAGCTAAGCTTGGGGATGCCCCCGAGTGGCATCCCCTCTTTCTTCTAACGACCATCGGTATTTTACTTGGAGCTATATTTTTATTCGTGACAAATCATGAGTTTTGCTTGGAGCATCTTGTATCATTTGAGTCTTTGCTTGCTTTGCTTTTTAATTTGTTACATGTATATCCTTGCTGGACACACCTATTTGGGAGAGCCAAAATTATGCTATGATTTGTTAGAATTGCTCTTTATGCTTCACTTAAACTTTTTTTGAGCTATAGAGTTGCTCTAGTGCTTCACTTATATCTTTTCGAGCACGGTGTTCTTGGAATTTTTTTGTAGAAATACTCTCATGCTTCACTTAGATTAATTTGAGAGTTCATAAATTTTGAAGAAATCCTCTCATGCTTCACTTATACCTATTTGAGAGATGAAAACTCTATGCTCATGTGCTTCACTTAAATTTGTTTGAGCTTATCAAAAAGCAATGGCAATATATGAAACTAGTCCCAAAATGATAGATATCTAAGGAGGATATAATAAAAACTTTCATGAAGATCATTGGACACATTAAACTTGATTCTTTGTAATAGTTTTAAAACATGATGATAGTAATATGTGAGTCATGTTCGTGAGTAAATATGCTTTAGTAGGGATATTGGTGTTAAGGTTTGTGATTCCCTATGCATGCACGAAAGTCAATAGTTATGCAATGAAGTTATATCCTACTTGTCGTGCATTATTCGGTGTTAGTTATGTTCAATGCTCACTTATGTGAATTTTTGTTTCTTGGTTTGGTTGCTTCCCAATCTATTTGCTAGCCTCCATTTGTACTAAGTAGAAATACTACTTGTGCGTCCAAAATCCTTAAACCAAGTTTTGCCTTATGAGTCCACCATACCTACATATGCGGTAATTCCATGCCGTTCCAAGCAAATTTGTATGTGCCATCTCTAATTTTCAAAATAAACTTCTCTTTTGTGTGCTCGTACCGCTCATGAAACGGTGGGGAGTGTCCAATATTTTTCCGTGCTAGATGTGTTATTCTCAAGATGACTGTTTATTCACTTGTCATTGCACGAGAGTGCGGCGGTAATAGGGATGCCCATTCCCGAAATGAAAAAGAAAAAATATTTACTTTATGTTGTCAAATAATAAATTCCTTGGAAAGTGTTGGTATGGAAGGCAACTGTGGATACGGCCCGCCATGGAATCTGAAAGAATGGTGGAAAAAGGAATAAACTTTATTTTTTGTTTGGGAACCGCCTATGATATATCTAGCATGGAAAGTATTGTGAGCTACTTTGTCGTTTTCGTTGACAGGAAAGGCATGCCACTCAAAATATTTTTCTCTCAATTGAAAACTTTGAGCTATGGCACCTCTACAAATCCCTACTTCCCTCTGCGAAGGGCCTATCTATTTACTTTGAGTCTCCATCTTCTCTTATAAAGCACCAACTAGGGGGCACTATGATCATACTTGAGCACTGGGTGTAGCTAATATATGAGTGTGTTTCATGAATGGATCAATGATTGAGCATCATGGGCTAGGGATAACTTTCTTTAGTGTTGATATTTTGAAAGCATGGTTGCTTGTTGGCATGCTTGAGTATTGAAGTCATTAACGTTAAAACTAGACTATTGCTTTGAATCATCTAAAAGTCCAAATGTACATGCTACAAAGAAAAGAATATCAGATGAACATGTTAGGCAACATTCCACATCAAAAATTCTGCTTTTATCATTTACCTACTCGAGGACGAGTAGGAATTAAGCTTGGGGATCGTGATACGTCTCCAATGTATCTATAATTTTTGCTTGTTCCATGCTGTTATATTATCATTCTTGGATGTTTTACAGTCACTTTATAACAACTTTATATCATTTTTTGGGACTAACCTATTGACATAGTGCCAAAGTGCCAGTTGTTGTTTTTGCTTGTTTTTTACTTCGCAGAATAGCAGTACCAAACGGAGTCCAATCGCGACGAAACTTTTTGGAGATTTTTTTGGACCAGATGACACCCAGTGGGCCAAAGAAGTGCCAGAGAGGTGGGCTGTGGAGGCGACAACCCACCAGGGTGCGCCAGGAGGCCCCCAGTGCGCCTTGATGGGTTGTGCCCTCCACGGGGGCCCCCTCCACCGCCTCTGATGCCTATAAATACCCAAATATTCAGAAAACCCTAGGGGACTCAACGAAAAACACGTCCAGCCGCCTCAAGTTCCAGAGCCTCAAGATCCAATCTAACACCATCACGGAGGGGTTCATCTTCTTCATAGGTGCCTCTCCGATGATGCGTGAATAGTCCACCATAGACCTACGGGTCCGTAGGCAGTAGCTAGATGGCTTCCTCTCTCTCTTTTGATTCTCAATACAATGGTCTCTTGGAGATCTACTTGATGTAAACTTTTGCGGTGTGTTTGTTGGGATCCGATGAATTTTGAGTTCATGATCAGTTTCTATCCATGAATATTATTTGAGTCATCTTTGATCTCTTACATGCATGATTACTTATAGCCTCATATTTCTTCTTCGAAACTTTGGTTTAGTTAGGCCAACTAGATCGATTTTTCTTGCCATGGGAAGAGGTGCTTTGTGATGGGTTCGATCTTGCGGTGTCCTTTCCCAGTGACAGAAGGGGCAAAAGGCATGCATGTATCGTTGCCATTAAGGATAACAAGATGGGGTCTATTCCTACATGAATAGATCTTGTCTACATCATGTCGTCTGTTGGCGTTCTGGGATCGGGGGTATCCAGACACGCCTGCCTGCGGCCCAGTGCGTGGCCCACCTCGACGGCCCTGTACGGGCTGGCGACAAACCCCACAAGGCAAGACCCTCGTGAGGACCCCGGCCTCGCGAGGAGAACGACGCCAAGACCCCCAGGGGAGCGGCCTCCCCAGGCAGCCTCTCAAGGAGCGAAGATTCCTATGCAGTGCCCAGCCTCAGGAGGCTGCGATGACGTGAGCCATGACGACCAAGGCCAGGCGGGCGCCAGCGGGCACAGGGGTGACAGTTTCCTCTTTTGAGCTAAGGAGGCAAGGACAGACGCGGGTTCCCAACGAATCCACCAAAAGTTTCCATTCCAGTGCAACAGGACCAAGACCACGAGTTCGGCAGGACGGATGCCATCGTCGAGCCCACCTCTGCATCACCACTAGGAGCTTTGCAGGCGAAGACCACCTTTAGTCAGGATAAGCTGTACCTCCTGTCCCCTTTAAAATTTGGCCATTGTGGGATCCCTTCCCGCTGGTGCGATAAGGGAAGAGGACCCAGGCCACTATAAGTAGGGTCGAGCCTCCACCGCAGGGGGGTTGAGTCCATCTTCACCCAAGAGCCCTCGCAAGGTCGCTCAACCACTGTACTAGTTCATCCGCAAACCTCCTCGTGAGGCCAATCCACCAAAGGCAGGAGTAGGGTTTTACACCGCAAGGTGGCCTGAATGGGTAAATCGCAGCGGCCATCTTCTTGCGTTCTCGTGCATCTTCGGCAAGGTCTGGCTAGGGAGGGACAGGCTTGAGACTTGAGCTGGTTGGGATCTTCGCACACGCCCCAGAGTTCGAACCTTCTTGGGTCCGCGGAGCCCTGATTCTGACATTTGGCACGCCAGGTAGGGGCGCGTCGAGGTCTTCCCTTCTGTTCCGCTTCGCCTTCGCTTCGTCGCTCCCATGGCCGATGCCCGCCAAGTCCGCGCCGAGCGCCGAGCAGCCCGCGTCGCCCAGACGGCGCCCGTGGGCCGCGGCACCCCGCGCCGCTCCACTTCTCCCGCAGCCAACACTGCCACTGGTCCAGCCGTTCAAGAGCAGCAGGACTCCTCGCAGCAACCCACCGTGCGGCGCGATCACTGCAATGCTACTCCGTCCCTCATCCCCGCCTCGGTGTCGTCCTCTCACGCTCGCTACGGGCCGGCGAACGGGTAGGCTGCACTGTTAATGGCGCGTGAGACATCACCGGCGAGGTCCCGGCGCCCACCCACTCGCTCCGTCCCCCGCTCTCCCAGGTGGGCGACGTGGCTCACGGCGCCCCTCCCCCTCCTTCTCTGCACGGCATCGACCCCAAGCCCAGGCGCGAAGCGCGTCCGCGCAACCAGCCTCACGGGGCGCCGGTGCAGGCAAGGTATGAAGCAAGCTGCCAGGTGGTGCCTAGGCCACGAGGTGACGCGCGTGTGCTCCCCGCACCATCGCGCCGTCATCAGGACCGTGCGCCGTCGGAGGCCGCGGCCCATGAACGTCAAGACCCAGCTCCCCTCGTTCACGCCGCGCATGTGAGTGGAGCAGCTTGCCGCGCCTTCTCCCCGGAGCTGAGCCGTGTCAACTGGCCCAGCAAGTTCAAGCCGGACCTGCCTCCACGCTACGCTGGCACCCTCGACCCCGCGGAGTTCCTTCAGACCTACGCGCTGAGCATCGAGGCGGCAAGCGGCGATGACAAAGTCGTGGCGAATTGGTTTCCCATGGACCTCAAGGGTGGCGCTCTCTCCTGGCCCCTTAATCTCTCGGAGGAATCGATCTCTTCCTGGGATGAGCTCTGCGAACACTTCATCGCCAACTTCCGGGGCACGCATGACCGCGCCCTGGGAGTGAACGACTTGCGGCACGTGAAGCAGCAGCCGGGCGAGACCCTGCACAAGTACATTGAACGCTTCACGAACGTGCACCTCAAGATCTCGAAGGCGTCGGATGAGTCCATCATCTTGGCGTTTACCGATGCCGTCAGGGACGTCAAGATGAAAGCGGAGCTCACCATCCATGATGAACCGTGCACTGCCCTGGAGATGTTCAACCTGGCAAACAAGTGCGCAAGGGCCGAAGAGGGCCGTCCCTCCCTCCTCGAGCTTCCGGAGGCAGACCCCGAAGACAAGAAGTCCAAGGCTAAGGAGGCGAAGCGCAAGGGGTACACCGTGCTGGCGGCAGAGCCCGAGATGAAGCGCGGTCGTGACCAAGATGAGCCCCCTAAGGGCGGCCGCCCATTCTGCATCTTCCACTACACCTGCAGCCACAACACCGAAGACTGCCAGGAGCTCAGGACGCTCCACGATGAGTGCTTCGGCCGCCGCCCCAAGCGCGGCGAATGTGGCTACGGCCTTGGAGGGGGCCGTGGCGGAGGCTGCTGGGATAACCGCGACCCACGTCAGGACTGGCGCGATCAGCCTCGCGAGGACCGCTGGCGCGACGAGCCTCGTGACGGACCCCAGCGCGATAAGCCTCGCGAGGCATGCCCTCAGGGCAATGCCGGCCTCCCTCCGCTACCGCCGCCACCAAGGAGGAACAAAGGTGACTGGCAAAACGATGGGGCTGGGGGCTTCCAGTAGCCCCGTGCGATCGCTTGCATCCTGGGCAGTGCACAGGCCCCTGCCTCGAACCGCATCTTCAAGCAGTTCTCTCGTGAGGTGAATGCGGCCCTCCCGAAGCTCGAGGCCGCGCGTCCCCTCAGGTGGTCGAAGTACGCCATCACTTTCGACTCCAAGGATCACCTCAAGTGCTCGGCCACCGTAGGCGCGCTCCACATGCTCTGCACACCCACCATCAGCAACGTCCTCGTCACCAAGACCCTCATCGACGGTGGGGCTAGGCTCAACACCCTCTCTGTCAGGACGTTCGAGACGCTTCAGGTGCCCTATGATCAGCTCATGCCAACCAAGCCCTTCTCAAGAGTGACCGATGGCTCCACCACTCCCCGGGGGCAGGTGCGCCTCCCAGTCACCTTCGGCAAGTGTGGTAACTACCACACTGAGCTCATCGACTTCGTTGTCGCCCACATCCACCTCCCTTACAACGCCATCCGTGGGTACCCTGCACTCGCCAAGTTCATGGCGGCAACCCATCATGGCTACAACATCCTCAAGATGCCGGGGAGCGGCGGTGTCATCATGGTCGCCAGCGATGAAAAGGATGCAGTCTGCTCCCTCGAGCGTGCTTACCAGGCTGCGGCGGCTGAAAACTCTGACGACAAGGGTGGCATCCTGCCTCCTGAGGACACACCCAAGAAGAAGAAGCAACTCCTCCCCAAGAGCGGTCAGGGGTCGGGGACTCCCAAGAATGGCACCTCAGGCCCTGCGCCCATCGCTGAGGCGCCTCTCCCTCCCGCATAGGAAGGCGCACCCAGCGCCTCCCTCATGACGGGCTCGGGGGCTTCCACCTGGAGAGTCTCTGACACGGCCGGTGCGACGAGCGGGGGTTCTCTGGCACCACTTGGAGGCGTGCTCCGACGTGCGCCCCCACAAGCAAGGAGCACGGTGCGAAGTACCAGGCTCACGAGAGTTCATCACCCAAGCGATCGAGGAGCTTCAGGAGGTGCTGGCCATGTGTGGCGAGCGTCGCCCCTCACCACCCAGTGCAGCTGCCGCCCCCGACGCGGGCGGCAGGCTGCGCGTCTGCGTCAACATCCCGGGCCTCAACAGGGCCGCATCCCAGGGCCTCTTCTGGCCATCGCATGTTGGCCGCAGTGGGGGCTACCCCTGCAACTACGTCTAGATGACCTTTGGCCTCGTGAACGCGGGTGCCACATACCAGCGCCTCCTGCAGGCCGCGTTCGCGTCTCATGAGGCCCGACGCCGCATGGTCCTTCAGGAGGTCCCAGACCCTCGCGAGCCCCCTGGGCCTCGTGGGCCCCTCGAGCGTTCGGAGCCCTCAAGCTCGTGAGGATCAAGCTTCAACGACTACCTCGACGCTTCAGCAACATCTTTACCAGGTGACCTTTTGGTTTGTTCATTTGAGGGCGCCCCTCGAGATGCATCATCCTCAAGCTGTTAGGGTCCGCAACTGTAGCTGTATCGTTTTGCGCATGTATCAGAACTGTTTCTACATTTGATGAGTTTTTGATGTATTCCAAACTGCCTGCCAAGTGCTTCGTCACCATGATGTCACCGCGCACTAACAACCCCGCCCTCGACCGCCTCATGATTAAGGACTAGCATGGCGTCTGTGCTCGGGTCCATCCCTGCAGCGTTGTTAAATCCAAGCAACTGAGCTCTGTCTCATGGGCAGGTCCCGTGCACGTCACCTCCCATGGTCCTTGGTGCTTCGTCTTCGCGTGAGCTAATCGAGAGTAGGAGAGTTAGGGCGCGTGGCCCGGTTCGTGTAACTGCAGTTCGGCATTTCGCCGTCGCGGGAGCCGCGCGCCGGATGTTTTTCCTCGGGTTTGTCGCATGACAAGACTGGGCACGGCGTCTGTGCTCGGGTCCGTCCCTGCAGCGTCGATAAACCCAACGACTGAGCTCTGTTTGGCGGGCCGGCCCCGTTCACGTCACCTCCTGGGGTCCTTGGTGTTTGGCCTTCTCATGCGATGGCCTCCGGAGATTCATTCGTCGCAGGTTGTCCCCGCCACACTGGTTCTGCAAGCGCGCCCCGCGTCAGAAGACTCAGGCGTGACCCGCCTTGAGGTATGGCCTCGTGACACCCGCGCTAGCTCACGGGTGCTCAGATACACCTCCTCCAGTTGGGCTGTACACGCTCGGAGACTCTAACACAGAGCTCCCTTCCCACGCCCAAGTGGAAGCCCCATGCTCCGCGCTGGCGGACGACATGGTCCTCCAATGACCATGCTCACGCCGAGTGGAAGCCCCATGCTCCGCACTGGTGGATAAACAACTGAGGGCGCCCTGGCGGCTGTGCTAACCTTAGGATGGCCTCACGGCCCCGTCATGCTGAGTTCCCCTGGGATGCACGCGCAAGGGGGCTGGACGGGGGCTATGCTCAGGCCATGCCTGGCACGTTCCACCTCACCTGGTTCCTGGCACCTAGTCTTCTCGCGTCCCTCCCAGGTGAAAGCTGGCGAGGAAAGGTATGGGAGCCGCTCGTACGTCAAGGGGGACCCCTGGGCATCGCAACCCAGGGGCCTCACTAGTCACGTAGCCCCTCACCCCTTGGTATCGTCCTGGTGATCCGGACGCCCCAACGGCGGTCGAGGTATGCGCGGGATTGGGCCCTGCCGACGCAGAGCACTAACGCGCTCCAAATCGACTCCGTTGTTGCCATGTCTCCTTCGTGAGGGCTGCTCGCACCTCAAGGGGGACCCCTGGGCATCGCGACCCAGGGGCCTCACTAGTCATGTAGCCCCTCACCCCTTGGTCTCGTCCTGGTGATCCGGATGCCCCAACGGCAGTCGAGGTATGCGCGGGATGGGGCCCTGCCGATGCAGAGCACTAAGGCGCTCCTAATTGACTCCATTGTCGCCATGTCTCCTTCGTGAGGCCTACTTGCACGTGAAGGGGGACCCCTGGGCATCGCGACCCAGGGGCCTCACTAGTCACGTAGCGCCTCACCCCTTGGTCTCGTCCTGGTGATCCGGACGCCCCAACGGCGGTCGAGGTATGCGCGGGATTGGGCCCCGCCGACATAGAGCACAAAAGCAAGTAGGAAGGAAACAAGGCGCAAAAGGAAATCACAGAATTCAAACAAGTTATTGCAAGCACAGGACATTTTGCGATTCCAACAAGTCTTACGCCTCCACGAGGCACGATAAATGTCACAGGTTAGAGTCTAGGAGGAAGAGCCGCCATCGCCAAAGCCGCCGACGCCAACGCCCCAGTCATATCGAGCTCGTCGTCAACATCGCCGTCGATGCCTTCGTCGCCACTGCTCGCCTCCACCACAGGGGGCTCGGTGTCGGATATGCATCCGAACTTCTTCATCAGCGCATCCACGGAATCCTTCACTTCCACCGCTGCGGTGGCACGGGACTCCAGAGCAACCGAGGTCATCACAGCGTTGAAGTCAAAGCCGGGCTTGCGGAGGTAGAGGTGGCTGAAGACATGCGTCGCGGCCGCGGAGAAAAGGCCGCGACACTCGCTCTCCAAGATGGCATCCACCCTGGCGACCGCACCTTCGAGCGCCTCAGCGAGCTTGGAGGAGAGCCCGACGTAGCCGCCCTTAGGAGACGCCAGCGGCTCCCCGAACCCTCCCCTACAGATGAAGCACAGAGCCCGGCGAAACCTGAGCTCAATGGAGGAGAAGGCATCTCGCTTTAATTGTGGCTGCCTTTTCCTCGGTAGTGGCAATGATCTTCTCCCTAGCCTCCAGCTGGGCCATCGCGTCGGAGACATGCCGGGTGTGAGATGTCTGGGCCTCTGCTACCTCATCCTTCAGCCTGGCCAAACGCTCGCGCTCCGCAGCTTGGTCGCCAGCCACCTCGGACAGCACGGAGGCACGATCGACGAGTCTCGCCTCGCGAGCCTCGAAGCTGTTGCGCGTGCGCGGCTTGCTCCTCCTGAAGGGCCTTCAGTTTGGCCTCTGCCTCACCACAGCGCTCTGCGGCAGCTGCGGCCTTGGCCACTACCGCGTCGCGAGCTGCCACGGCTTCAGCGGCCTCCTTCTTGCTCTCCGCGGCGGCAGCCTCAGCCCGACCCCATGCCGTCTTGATGGTTGCGTCAGCCTAGAGCCACTCGGAGATGAGCTCCAGGCGTTCCCCCACGAAGGAGCACCTGTTGGCCCCTTGGAGGTCGGCCCGGATCCGGTCAAGCACAGTGTAAGCATCATCCAAGGCGCCGGGCCGGACCGGAGGGCCACTGCCCGCGAGCGCGAGAGCCTGACCAGGAGGTGGCACCGGCACTTCGACAGGCGCTGTGTGCAAGGAAGCGGTGGCGTGGCTGGCCTGGGGCGTTCGAGGCTCCAGTCTCTCCTCGAGCACGACAAGAGCGGATGACTTCTCGGACTGATGGCCCACGGGGGATGGCTCCTCCCGAGACTGCGCCACTACATCCTCAAGGGCGGACTCCGTCAGGAGGGGGTAGGGGATCGCCCCCTCCAACGGCATTGGAGTCGCCACGGCCGCGGCAAGGGGTGCCGCCTCATGAGCCTCCGCGCTCCCGGTGGCCGGCCCCCCAAGCAGCTCAGGCGCGGTGCCGCCGGGGCTCTCAAGAGTCGCGCTAAGCTGGCGTGGCGCGTTTCCTCGCCCGCCGCGTTCATGGCCAGAGGCCGAAGGTGCCCTCCGGACAAGGGGCTCCTTCGACTCGGCGCCCGCCTTCCTCTTCTTCGGCTCGACGACGACCCTGGCCACCAAGGAGAGAATGGGCCGTGAGCATGCATGCAATTTATAATCGACCAAAGGCAAGGCAAGTTACTTACTCATTGGCCGCGCCCCACTTCCTCTTCCTCTCTATGTCGTCGAGGGCCGGGATGCTCCCGCCTTTCTTCGGTGTGGCGCTGTCGCCCGAAGGGTGGCGAGATTGCCCTGAGGGGCCACGGTCGGAGAAGCCACATTTGCCCCAGCGGCGGCCGCCCCGTCTTTCGCCTGCGGCTCGGATGGAGGCAAGACCGGTGTCTCGAGCGCCCTGCTGGAGCGCGGGGAGTCCGCCGGAGGAGCCGCGGCCGCGCATTTCTTCGGGGTCGCCTGGCTGGATGCCGGCGTGGTCTGGGAGGTAGGCCTTGGCCTCTTGAAGGCCCTGACGAAGCGCAGGGAGTCCGTGGCCGAGGGCTCATCGGCATCGTTGACATCCTCAAGATTGCGGAGGAGCACGCTCTGTGATGGGGGAGACACCTCTTCCAGGCCGTCATCCACGGTCTTCTCTGAGTCTCCCTCACCGCTGGTGTCGCCGGAGGACACCGGCACTGGGGAGTGGGGCGCTCGGGCGGCGTGAGCCCATGCTCATCAAAGGCGGACATGGCGGCAACCAGGTCCCCCTATCGTCGCGGAGGTATAGCGGGGCGTAGGCCTCAGGGAGGTCCACGGGATCGCCGTGGAGCAGGGTAACCACGGCCCTGTCCAGATCCTCACTAGTCAGGCTAGTGGACCGAAGCCTGATGGTGTCCCTCGCACCATCGTACTCCCAAATGGGCTTCGAGTGCGCTTGGAGCGGTGCCAGGCGCTGCGTCAGGAACTCCTTCACTATCATCTTCCCAGTCAGCTGCTTGGCCTCCATGTCCTAGGAGATCCGCTCCAGGATGGGCTTCGCCCGGGGATCAGTGAGCTTCGTGGAGCCCCACGCGAGGGTCTTCTCGGGTAGCCCCATCGGGAGCTCCAGGCACCGATCGGCGCCATGGGCATCCAAGAAGACCCAGCGGTGCCTGAAACCTTCCACCTTCTTCCCGGCCTTCAGGAGCACATTCCCGCTCTGGACCGCGACGAAGGAGGCGCACGCCGACCGCTACGCACAGTCGTGGAGCCGCAGGCTGAAGTAGTGGCGGAAGAGGGCCACCGAGGGCCTCACGCTAATGAAGGCCTCGCAGTAGAAAGCGAAGACAGACATGAGCATGATGGAGTTGGACTGAAGATGTAGGGCCTGGATCCCGTAGTGCTCGAGGATGGCGGAGAAGAACCCCGAGAAAGGCGGGACGAGCCAGAGAAGACGTTGTGAAGGAAGAAGGGATAGATTGTCTTGGCCAAGGTGCGCTGCTCCGCTGAGCCGCACCAGATCAATGTCCGCCCCCACTCATTGGTGTGGACTGCTGTCAACGGGAGCATGGGGGTGAGGTCCCCCTCCTTGGCGATGGTGAATTCTGTAAGCGCCAGCGAGGGAGAAGAGAAGGCCGAATCCTGGGCCTCAGGCTTCGACTTCCCGGCGGGCGCCATTTGATGAATTCTGGGGATTGGAGGACCAAGAGGAAGGGCGGCGCCGTGCCAACATCTGGAGGAAGCTCTCGCAAGGGAAAGGGGATCTGAGCAAGGAAGCAAAGGGAGCAAGGAAGAAGAGCAATGATGGCTCGGCAACGGGCGCCAGGTTTTTGTCGGCCTGGGCAGTTGCCGAGGCGACGTGGGAGCGGAGGCGCCCGTATCCCGTCATGCGCCACGCGTCAAACCTGGCCCGCAGGCGATTGGGGCCTGCGGCGCTTCGGCCTTCCTTCCTTGGCTTCGCCCCAAAGCCGACCCGAGTGCACCTTGGGGCCGGGGGCTACTGTCGGCGTTCTGGGATCGGGGGTATCCAGACCCGCCTACCTGCGGCCCAGTGCGTGGCCCACCTCCATGGCCCTGTACGGCCTGGCGACAAACCCCACAAGGCAAGACCCTCGTGAGGGCCTCGGCCTCACGAGGAGAACAATGCCATGACCCCCAGGGCAGTGGCCTCCCAGGATGCCTCCCGAGGAGCGGAGATTCCTATGCAGTGCCCGACCTCAGGAGGCTGCGATGACGTGAGCCATGACGACCAAGGCCAGGCGGGCGCCAGCGAGTGCAGGGGAGACAAATTCCTCTTTTGTGCTGAAGAGGCAAGGACAGACGCGGGTTCCCAACGAATCCCCAAAGGTTTCCATTCCAGTGCAACAGGACCAAGACCACGAGCTCTACAGGACGGATGTCATCGCCGAGCCCACCTCTGCTTCACCACCAAGAGCTTTGCAGGCGAAGACCACCTTTAGTCAGGATAAGCTATACCTCCTGTCCCCTTTAAAATTTGGCCATTGTGGGATCCCTTCCCGCCGGTGCGATAAGGGAAGAGGACCCAGGCCACTATAAGTAGGGTTGAGCCTCCACCGCAGAGGGGATCGAGTCCATCTTCACCCAAGAGCCCTCGCGAGGTCACTCAACCAATGTACTAGTTCATCCGCAAACCTCCTCGTGAGGCCAATCCACAAAAGGTAGGAGTAGGGTTTTACAAGGCAAGGTGACCCGAACCTGGGTAAATCGATGTGTCCATCTTCTTGCGTTCTCGCGCATCTTCGGCAAGGTCTGGCTAGGAAGCGGCAGGCTTGAGACTTGATCTGGTTGGGATCTTCGCACACGCCCCAGAGTTCGAACCTTCTTGGGTCTGGGGAGCCCTGATTCCGACATCATCGTTCTTATTGCATTACTTCGTTTTTCCTTGAACTTAATACACTAGATGCATGCTGGATAGCGGTCGATGTGTGGAGTAATAGTGGTAGATGCAGGCAGGAGTCGGTCTACTTATGTTGGACGTGATGCCTATATAATGATCATCGCCTTGGACATCGTCATGATTATTTGATCTTCTATCAATTGCCCAACAGTAATTTGTTCACCCACCGTGTGCTATACTCATGAGAGAAGCCACTAGTGAAACCTACGCCCCCCGGGTCTACTTTTCCAACATATTGCTTTCCCATCTATCTTTTTGCCTCTTTATTTTCAGATCTACTATACCAAAAACCGAAAAATATATTGCTGCACTTTTTATTTGCCCTTTTTATTTTGTGTTCTTGAGAGATCTATCTCTCCTATCGATCATTACCTAATCTATCTTTTTACCGTAGAGAGATTGACAACCTCCCTTACGCGTCGGGTTGCAAGTACTTGTTGTTTGTGTGCAGGTGCTGCTTATTAGGTGGTGGTGATCCTCCTACTGGTTCGATACCTTGGTTTCATAAATGAGGGAAATACTTACCGTCACTGTGCTGCATCATCCCTTCCTCTTTGGGGAAATACCGATGCAGTCTCAAGCCTCATCAAGGCCCTCGAGCCAAAATATGGATAGGTCCGCATCTTGGGCGTTAAAATATGGAACATAACACCGGTACAAGGAAACTAAGGCAGCAAGAGTGGAAGAAAACACCAGGCAAAAGGCCGAGCATTCCATCCTTTACCAAGTGTATAGATGTATTAATTAAATAACAAGGTAGTGTGATATCCCAAAGATATCCATGTTAGCACATGGAACAACCTGCACCTGCAACTAGCAACGCTATAAGAAGGGCTCATCAAGCGGTAACATAGCCAAACAATGGTTTGTTGGGATGTGGAGGGTTAGAGGCTTATCATGGCATTTTGTGAGGCTTGACAAACAAGTGGTAGGTAGCAAGACATAGCGATAGAAATGAGACAACTAGCATGGCAATGATAGTAGTGGTATCCAGGGAAATGGTCATCTTGCTTGAGATCCCGCTTGGTAGAAGATGAAGTAGACGAACCAATGTAGTCGAATGTATCCTCGCACTCCGAATCGGTTTCGGAACTCTATCGAGAAGAAGCAATACGGAAACAAACAAATGACACGGTAAACACCACAACATGTTCATGATATGATGCACAATCAAATATGATGCATGTTCATTTAATTATGCATGGCATGACAAGTAACACTCAACTACTACACATTAAGTGAAGTTCAATATGCAACGAGTTGAATATTGACAAAACTCCACATTCAAATATTTAGTCCACTCCCGTTTATTTACTCGGGAATATTAAATGTTGTTTAACATGGGTGGTCATGGCATAAGGTGAAGATGGAATTAAAGCAATTTTAAATGGAGAACGAGAGCATACATATAACAAAATAATAACTCTCCATATTACGAGAAATGCAGTTAATGTTGTTTAACTAAACAATCATTTTGAATGTTGTTCATCATGGCAAGAGGTGAAGCATACACAACTACATCATCTAGGCATTTTAAATGATGCCGAAAGCAACATATAGCATTTCCAAAACGGCCCCATATGCAAATTATGAATTTGGTCCAGATCTGTCCTAAATATATTTTATCTTTATTAAACGGGGAATTAAAATGTACCATCTTATTCTACACATTTTTCTAAGCAAGTTTCATATGTAGATTATTTAATTCAGAGTTACGGTTATTTAGATATGCAATAAACCGTTCTTATCATGGCATTAATGCAAATTAAATGCAAACAGTATTTTAAACATTTTCAAAATGGTTTAAAGTTAGATATTAAGAAAGTAGGCATCACCTACACCAAAATACATATCTAGATCATCTATAATGGAGCCATCGATAAAAAACTATGCATGTTCAAAGTTGCAACGTTTTTAACATATTCTGTCAATCATATCCTAGTGCACTATCCACCAGAGACAACAACATGCTAGTAATTTTAACATGAATGAAAAAGGCACTACCAGATAGACCACAAGATGTAGCTCAAAATCATACAAGGTACAATTTTATATGATGCCTAGAATAAAAAAAATTATGCCAACTTATAATATGCTAAACATTGGTAAAACACAAACAAACAGAGGGGACTTAGTGGAAAAATGGCTAAGTGTGGAATCTGGCATGTGTGTGTGTGGTCAAAATAAAACTAAAATAGAGGCAAAAAAGGGGAGAAATGGGTTTCGAACCCAGGATCCCATGGGTGGGGGGTGAGGCTCTCGTCTCGACCGTGGCATGGAACGCAGCGAGGCGACGACTGCAGTGGATTGGCGGCCACGGGATGAGGAGTTGGGCAAACTACGGAGCTGTGGCGCGACGCGGGTGTGTGTGGCGAGATAACGACCAGAGGTGTGTGTACTGAGCGCGTGTAAGGGCAGGAGCTGGATAGAGAGCTAGCGCTTTTCTTCGTCCGGATGGCGAGTGCACACCGACGGGTCTTCGGACACGAGCAGGATGCTGCTATAGCGATGGAACCGACTGGGTAAGAAGGCTGGGGGATCAGCTACTCACCACGGGGGTGCTGGTGACGACATATTGTATGGAGAGGCTACGGAGGCGACGAGGGAGTGCGTTGATCGCCGGTGGTGCTTCGGTCCATGAAGCAGAGGATGCCGGGGACAAAGAGGTCGTTGAGGCAGTCGATCCGGGGCTCAGCTTGGCGCGGGAATGGAACCAGCGCATCGTCCTCTTGCGATTAGGCGAAGTAGGAGGATTCACAGGGGCTCCTACACCGGCGGCGAGGTGCAGGCCGAGTCGGTCATGGTGGATGAATCAGCGGAAGTAGGGTGCGGGGAGGCGATGGGGAGCGACGGCGGCGCGGTGGAGGAAGGAGAGGAGAGGATCGAAACCTACGGGCTCAGGTTGGGGCTTTATAGGAGGGGGCGCAGCAACGGGGCTCGGCCGTCGTGGCCATGTTCGTGCACTCGTGGAGTTGTACTGTGAAGGGAGGAGCGACGAGGTGCAAGAAAAGCTGCTCGGTGGGGGACTGACAGGTGGGGTCGGTGCGATAATTGGATGGGCAGCGCACATCCAACAGTAACGGGCCGGCCTCCTGGGTTGCTTCTCTGACCTTTTGCACTTTCTTGCTATTTTAAATTTAAATAGAGTTTAAGTTAAAGTGTGTAGGGAGATAGGGGAAGAATCAGGGAAAGAGTCAAATATCTCTGGAGCTCTGAAAATATGCACTAATGAATAAAAATGGTTCGGGCATTTTTAAAGACAGAAAAATAAATCAAGTTTGAATTACATTCAATCTTGATCCATTTTTAAATCTAACCAAGACATTTTCATTAGTGCTAAAATAGTGGACCTTTTTATGGTACAAGAAAAATGCCACTTGTAAAACATGAAAAAAAGAGCAATTGAGAATTTGCTTTTGAAAAATAAAATGAAAGTGGTGTAAGAGCTTGGAAGAAGTTGGCATGAGAGATTATCAACATCAAGAGGAGAAGAAGAAGGTTTCAATCAGATGAAAAAATAATGAAAGAAAACAAATCATGACCACAACATGGAGATGATGCATGATGCAAAATAATAAAACACACATCCAACAACATGCAAGCATGATCAAATCACCCAAAATAAGTGAGGTATTGGACTTGGGTTGTTACATTCTGCCATGTGTGTCTCGGCATCACTAAGTTGATACGAATCGGTATCACCGACTCAATGTCTAGGGCTACTGAGAACACTCTCGGTGAGACCGAGTTTATCTTTTCGGTGAAACCAAAAAGGTTGCCAAGTCTCTTTCAAATGAGGGTGTGTGTCTCTGTGGCTCTGAAAACTTAAACTCGTTGGAACCGAAACCCACTTAGCAGAAATTTAAGACTAAGATTTTGAGTTCAAAATTTGCAAAAACTTATGTGTTTTGTGTTGCTTATCCCCTTCACTCTTCTACATCCATTCATAGGGACATCATGTCTGGTTCAGAGGACAGTGACAATGATTTCAGGGAACAGAGTGTTGATCTGGAAGCAGGTACTAGCCTAGAGGCTAGCTCTTCATCAGAAGGCCCTGGCACCCCCAACTCTCATGGTTTGCGCAATGCAGCCAGTAGGGCCAGGGGAAAACTCAACTCTGATGAGGAGGATTCAGATTTTGAGCCTGAAGAAGTCCAAGCCCAAAAGCAGCAAGAAAAGAAGGAAAGAGCTACAAGAAAAATTCCAAAGAGGTCACATCTTCCAAGAGGCCCATAAGGAAAGAATATGCTAGCACAGTTGACACAAGGGCTCCTGAGACTACCAAGAGAGGGCTGACTATCACTGAGAAACCTACATCCTGAGGCAGACAAAGTCCTTGGCTAACAAGACAACTGAGAAGAAGAGAGCTAGGAAGAGAATGGTTCGTGTGGTTGGCAAACCAACTTCCATGTTTGAGGACCTAGCTGAGCATGAGGAAAAGGAAGAGGAAGAACCAGTTGCAAAACTTCCTCCTTCCAAGAAATAGAAGTTGTTGGCTGATGCTATGCCTAGCAAGCCTCCCTCCAAGGACAAGCCAACTGCTCCCAAGAAGCCAACTGCACCCAAGCCCAAGAGGACCACCAGAGACATTCCTCTTGCTGAGAAGAACAAGAGTTCTTCCACCATGGAAGAAGAGGAAGATGCTGCTGTGTTGAGGAAACTGAGACCCCATCTACGAGAGCATAATGATGATTACCCAGTGGCAGAGGACATGAAGAAGAGAAACGATATTGGGCTCATGAAATGCAGAGCAGATGATCCATATTCCATTAGTAGAAGGACTATTGTAGATGCTCGCTTCCAAACCAAGGAGCAGCAAGATTTTTATGAGACTCTCTTGCTAGACAAGTGTCCCGCAGTTAGCGACATGATATATGTTGAATGGAAGTTCATAAAGGAAATGAAGATTACTTCCCTCATGTGCTAGAGAACTTCAAGGCCATTGATATTGATGCATTTGTTGACAGAGAGTTCACTGCATGGAATGATGAGATGATCATGCAATTCTATTCCACACCTCATTTCTACTCAGATGGAAGAATTGTATGGATCACTAAGGGCACTAGATACCAGTCTTCTGTTGATGAGTGGGCTACCATCTTAGGAGCCCTGGAGAGTCAAGAAGGATATCTTGATGTGTATGCTGAGGCAAAGATGAATCACAACTCCATGGACAATATGTATAATCCTATCCCCACTACTTATGTGAAAACTCTACTTCTTGCAAGCAGGACAACCCACCACCAACACTATCATGAGGCATACTTTGATGCCAAAGTCTGGAGCTGACAAGATGATCAGGGGGTACTCCATAAACATGCTGCATCATGTAGATACCCACACCATATTCAGGGTGATGGATTTGATTGTGGAGACAATTAAGAGGACAGTTGCCGATCAAAACGATGGTGTGGATATGCTCCATATATCCAGATGCTCATCAACTCCAAAGTTGGAAAGAGCCAATATGCACTTGATCGTCCACACCTGCCCCTCCAGCCTGACTTCGAGGACAACGTTGTGGTGATGGATCCTACTCGTCCTACTTCAGCTACTGCACAGGCAGAGGCAGAGGTAGCAAGAGCCACTAGTGCTCAAATTACAAGGACGAAGAGTGATCAAATGTCCTATCTTATCAGGTCTATCCAAGGGATAGAAAAGAATGTGGATGTGATCCTCAAGAACCAGAAGTGTCTTGAGAGGATTTTGGAGACGAAGTTTCATGCTCTAGATAATAAGGTGGATGAGCTGACCAAGACTGTCACAGAATTAAAGCAGGAAGTGGATGCAGTGCCCAGTCCCCACTCTAGTGATGATGATGATGGTCCTCCTCTCCAGCCTCACACTCAGTTCAAGACACATGCCAGATCGTCTGTCGTGCCTGCTCCAGAGTTGAAACCATTTTCATTAGAACCAGCATCTGCTCCATCAGCTCCTTCTGAACCTTCAACATCTAATCCACCAGCTCAGAGGACTTCAGCTGAAGCATTCGCCAACGCCCTTATTTCGCCTCCTTCAATGGCTACCGGAGGAGATAGAGTCCCGAGCAACGCTTAGCTCTATTCCTTTGAACTTTTTGGTAACTTGTTGCCAAAAGGGGAGAATTTTATTGATCATAGGGCTTCGAGAGAGAGAGAGAGTGTTTGGTCTTTTGCTTGCTCTCTCTTCGTTCTAAAACATTTGGTTTATTGCTTGGTTGTTCTTAAACTCCGTCATGTTTGATCATACGCTTTGCTTGATGATGCTAATATATCCTATCCATTTGATGTTTATATTATGATCTTTCACTTGTTTGGTGTTATGTCCATTGTAATCCATTCATATCATTGATGCGCACCACCAAGTTGTATGTGACATGGAAGAGTTACCTCCTAATGGATTGTGCATTTGCATTCAAACGCAAATATTAAAATAATGCACAAATTTAGGGGTAGCTCTTGCCTATCACATGCTTCTCAAAGTGATGATGCTATTCATTGTTTTATCCCTATCTAAGCTTTGATCTATATGTTGTCATCAATTACCAAAAAGGGGGAGACTGAAAGCACAACTTCTCCCTAGGTGGTTTCGGTAATTAATAACAACATATATTTCATTGGACTAATGTTTCCAGCAAGTATATTTCAGGAAAGTTCAATGAATGGATTGGCAAAAGGATTGTGAGGAGATCCCCTAAATGCAAGGAACATTTATTGGCAAAAAGCTTGAAGACTCTACATTTTACATTTGGTTAGAAATCACTTTTGAGCCCATAGGAAAGCCAATACTATTAAAAGGGGGTGAGGTTTTTATGATTATCTGGTTGCTCAAGTGCTTAGAGATTAGCCACCAAAAAAACGCATGAAGTTCTCCCACAAACTCTCTGTCTAAACCCTACCACTAAATCGGTGACACCAACATTCCATTCGGTGCAACCGAAACCAGTGACCAACTTTCTGGTTAGCCAATTTCAAGAATCGGAATTTCCAAGTTTTGGAAATCGATCTCACAGAGATTTGTAAACTGCCTAAGTCACCCATATCGGTACCACCGAGATTTATATATCGGTCTCACCAAGAAGCCGAAAGTTGCCACATTTTGCACTAGTCGGTGCAACCGAGTTTTTGGATCGGCCACCGAGTTGGGCAATAATGTTGTAACGGTTGGATGTTTGGAGATGCCTATATATACCCCTCCACCTCCTCTCAATCACAGAGGAAGCACTCAGAACATACCCACACTTGCCCCATCCATTTTTCTAAAAGAGAGCCACCTACTCATGTGTTGAGATCAAAATCTTCCACTCCAACCATATGAATCTTCATTTCTAGCCTCCCAAGTTCCTTTCAACCCAATCAACCTCTTTTACCAAGCCAAATATTTGAGAGAGTGATTGTGTGTTGGGAGACTGTCTTTTGAATCACAAGAGCAAGGAGTTCATCATTGTTACCACATCTATTACCTTTTGGAGAGTGGTGTCTCCTAGATTGGTTAGGTGTCGCTTGGGAGCCTGCTTCTTCGTGTGTGGAGTTGAACCAAGAAGTTTGTCCGGGCAAGGAGATCGCCTACTTCGTGCAAATCTACCCATAATGAGGTGATACGTCTCCAACGTATCTATAATTTTTGCTTGTTCCATGCTGTTATATTATCATTCTTGAATGTTTTAAATCATTTTATAGCAACTTCATATCATTTTTTGGGACTAACCTATTGACATAGTGCCAAAGTGCCAGTTGCTGTTTTTGCTTGTTTTTTACTTCGTAGAATATCAGTACCAAACAGAGTCCAATTGCGACGAAACTTTTTGGAGACTTTTTTGGACCAGAAAAAGGCCAGTGGGCCAAAGAAGTCACCAGGAGAGAGCCCAGGACACCCACAACCCACCAGGGCACGCCCTGATGGGTTGTGGCTGCCTCAGGAACCCCGTCCACCGCCTCTGAGCTCTATAAACACCCAAATATTCCAGAAACCCTAGAGGAGTCGACGGAAAATACATCCAGCCGCCCAAGTTCCAGAACCGCGAGATCCAATCTAACACCATCACGGGGGGTTCATCATCCTCATTGGTGCCTCTCCGATGATGCGTAAGTAGTCCACCGTAGACCTACGGGTACGTAGGCAGTACAAAATTGGCTTCCTCTCTCTCTTTTGATTCTCAATACAATGGTCTCTTGGAGATCTATTTGATGTAAACTTTTTGCGGTGTCTTTGATGGGATCCAATGAATTTTGAGTTCATGATCAGTTTCTATCCATGAATATTATTTGAGTCTTCTTTGATCTCTTATATGAATGATTACTTATAGCCTCGTATTTCTTCTTCAAATCTTTGGTTTAGTTAGGCCAACTAGATCAATTTTTCTTGCCATGGGAAGAGGTGCTTTGTGATGGGTTCGATCTTGCGGTGTCCTCTCCCAGTGACAGAAGGGGCAGCGAGGCACGCATGTATCTTTGCTACTAAGGATAACAAGATGGTGTCTATTCCTACATGAATATATCTTGTGTACTGTTCTTATTGCATTACTCCATTTCTCCATGAACTTGATACACTAGATGCATGCTGGATAGCGGTCGATGTGTGGAGTAATAGTAGTAGATACAGAATCGTTTTGGTCTACTAATCTTGGACGTGATGCCTATATAATGATCATCGCCTTGGATATAGTCATGATTATTTGATCTTCTATCAATTTCCCAACAGTAATTTGTTCACCCACCGTGTGCTATACTCATGAGAGAAGCCACTAGTGAAACCTACGTCCCCCGGGTCTACTTTTCCAACATATTTCTTTCCCATCTATCTATTTGCCGCTTTTGTTTTCAGATCTATTATTCTAAAAAATCCAAAAATACTTTGCTGCACTTTTTATTTGCCTCTTTTATTTTGTGTTCTTGCGAGATCTATCTATCCAATCTATCATTACCTAATGTATCTTTTTACCGTAGAGAGATTGACAACCTCTCTTTCGTGCCGGGTTGCAAGTATTTGTTCTTTGTGTGCAGGTGCTATTTACATAGTGTTGGTGATCCTCCTACTGGTTCGATACCTTGGTTTCATAACTGAGGGAAATACTTACCGTCGCTGTGCTGCATCATCCCTTCCTCTTTGGGGAAATACCGACGGAGTCTCAAGCCACGTCAAAGGAATTTTTGGCGCCGTTGCCGAGGAGGAAGCGGTCTCTTCTACGTGCCAATCTCTGGCGCCGAGGAGACACCATCAACATCTATCAGGTTCCTAATCACGAATCTCATCTCCTTGCAATTACATTATTTGCCATTTGCCTCTCGTTTTCCTCTCCCCCACTTCACAAATTTGTCGTTTTATTCGCCCTCCTTTTCTTTTGCCTTTTTCTCGTCAGATCTCTTGTTTGCATAGTCATGATGCCTCAACGAAAGTATCATTATGTTCCTTACCCCAATATTTTTCTTGAAATTGAGAAAAGTACTAAGGAATATATGACTACACAATTTGAGCATAATAAGTATTTTACCGAGGATCTTAAAGAACACTCTACCATACTAGATGCCATAATGAAACTACTTGATGATATTAGTAGAGAAGTTTCTAATCTCCAATCTAAATATGCTCATGCTGAAAATCTGCTTGGTAAAATTTCCGATGCACAAGCTATTTATTAAATCAAATGGCCGCTAAACCAATCTCTCTAGAGGATAAAAATGATGAAGATCTTAAAGTGATTGGTGTTTCTTCTATTGATTCCTTGTTTAGTAGTATTAAAATTGATGATAAAGGGACTGAATTAGAGTCAACTATAGCTAGAATGCATCCCAATAATTTGGAGGGTGAAAATCTTGATGAAAGTGGGTTTGAAGAGGTCAGAACTTTAACTAGTGATGTGCCCACTATTTTGGATTGCAAAGATTTTAATTATGATAGTTGCTCTTTGATTGAATGTATTTCTTTGCTGCAATCCATGTTGAATTTACCCCATGCTTATGAAAAAAATAAAGCTTTTACTCAACATATCGGTGATGCCATGATGAAATCTTTTGAAGAAAAGTTGGAGTTAGAGATTTCTATTCCTAGAAAATTACATGATGAGTGGGAACCCAGCATTAAGGTCAAGATTAAAAATTATGAGTGCTTTGCTTTATGTGATTTGGGTGCTAGTGTTTCCATGATTCCGAAATCTCTATGTGATGTGCTTGGTCTTACCAATATTGAAGAATGTTCTCTTAATTTGCACTTGGCGGATTCTACTATTAAAAAGCCTTTGGGAAGAATTAATGATGTTCTTATACTTGCAAATAGGAACTATGTGCCCATAGATTTTATTGTTCTTGATATTGATTACAATCCGTCTTGTCCCATTATACTTGGTAGACCGTTTTTACGCACTATATGTGTCGTGATTGATATGAAAGAAAGAAATATTAGATTTTAGTTTCCACTAAGAAAGGTTATGGAACACTTCCCTAGAACAATAATTAAGCCACCATATGAATCAATCATGAGAGCATCCTATGGAGCAAAAACCAAAGATGACAATACTTGATTCTATGTGTTATGCCTAGCTAGGGGCGTAAAACGATAGCGCTTGTTGGGAGGCAACCCAATGAATAAATTTATTTTCATCTTTTTCTTTCTGTTTTTTAGTGTTGACAAAATTATGCCTATGTTATGATTGTGTTTTTATGTTTTATTTAGTGTTTGTGCCAAGTAAAGCCTTTAGGATGATTCATAAGATGAGTAGAAACAATGCTGAATCTGAAACAGAAACTTTACCTCCTGTGTGCGAATTCTCATTTTTACTAGAGCGTGATATTGATCTACAATTTTAACATAGTATTGATATACAAATTATTTACGTTTTCCTAATTTTTCAGAATTTTTGGAGTTACAGAAGTATGGTTAGAGTACAAATTACTACAGACTGTTCTGTTTAAGACAAATTATGTTTTCGTTGCATTTTGTGCTTGTTTTCATGAATCTATGGTTTGTATTGAAGGGTATAAGCCATGGTAAAGTTAAAATACAGTAGGTATAATGCAATAATAAAATTTGAATGGGTTTACAATAGTACTTAAAGTAGTGATTTGCTTTATTATACTAACGGATCTCACGAAGGTTTTGTTGAGTTTTGTGTGATTGAGGTTTTCAAGTTTTGGGTGAGATCACGATGGATGAAGGAATAAGGCGTGAAAAGAGCCTAAGCTTGGGTATGCTACAGATCCCCCAAGATATATCCAAAGAGAAACAAGCAACTAAGCTTGAGGATGCCCCGAGTGGCATCCCCTCTTTCTTCTAACGACCATCGGTATTTTACTTGGAGCTATATTTTTATTCGTCACATATCATGAGTTTTGCTTGGAGCGTCTTGTATCATTTGAGTCTTTGCTTGCTTTTCTTTTTAGTTTTTCACTTGTATTCTTGCTGGACACACCTATTTGAGAGAGCCAAAATTATGCTATGATTTGTTAGAATTGCTCTATATGCTTCACTTAAACTTTTTGAGCTTTGGAATTGCTCTAGTGCTTCACTTGTATGTTTTTGAGCACGGTGTACTTGGAAATTTTTGAAGAAATACTCTCATGCTTCAATTAGATTAATTTGAGAGTTAGTAAATTTTGCAGAAATCCTCTCATGCTTCACTTATATTAGTTTGAGAGATGAAATCTTTATGCTCATGTTCTTCACTTAAATTTGTTTGAGCATTTCAAAAGCAATGGCAATATATGAATCTAGTCCCAAAGTAATAGATATCAAAGGAGGATATAATATAAACTTTCATGAAGATCATTGGACAAATTATACTTGATTCCTTGTAATAGTTTTGAGACATGATGATAGTGATATGTGAGTCATGTTGGTGAGTAATTATGCTTTAGTAAGTATATTGGTGTTAAGGTTTGTGATTCTCTATGCAAGCACGAAAGTCAATAGTTGTGCAATGAAATTACATCCTACTTATGGTACATTATTCGGTGTTAGTTATGCTCAATGCTCGTTTATGTGAATTTTCGTTTCTTGGTTGGTTGCTTCTCAATCTATTTGCTAGCCTCCACTTGTACTAAGTAGAAATACTACTTGTGCATCCAAAATCCTTAAACACAGCTTTGCCTTATGAGTCCACCATACCTACTTATATGCTGTATTTCCATGCCGTTCTAGGCAAATTTGTATGTGTGATCTTTAATTTTCAAAATAAATTTCCTTTTTGTGTGCTTGTACCGCTCATGAAACGGTAGGGGGTGTCCAATATTTTTTCATTGTAGATGTGTTATTCTCAAGATGAGTGTTTATTCACTTGTCATTGCATGAGGGTACGGCGGTAATAGGGATGCCCAGTCCCGAAATGAATTTTTTTTACTTTATGTTGTCAAATAATAAATTCCTTGGAAAGTGTTGGTATGGAAAGCAACCGTGGATACGCGAGCCATGGATTTTGAAATAATGGTGGAAAAAGGAATAAACTTTACTTTATGTTTGGGAACCGCCTATGATATATCTAGCATGGAAAGTATTGAGAACTACTTTGTATTTTTCGTTGACAGGAAAGGTATGCCATTCAAAATATTTTTCTCTCACAATTTAAACTATGAGCTCTGACACCTCTACAAATTCCTACTTCCCTCTGCGAAGGGCCTATCTATTTACTTTATGCAATGTTTATTTTTATTTGAGTCTGCATCTTCTCTTGTAAAGCACCAACTAGGGGGCACTATGATCATATTTGAGCATTGGGTGTTGTAATAGCCCGAGACCGACGCTCCAGAAGATTCCCCTTTTATTCCGTGGTCATCGTGTGATTCGTTTGGTTGTCGCAATCATCTTCGCATCATTCGCATCATCTGCATAGCATCGGCACTTCATTGTCATCATTTCGAGACCAACCACACACGCACGCGCCCGTGGCATCTATGTATTATTGTTTTTAAAAGTTTGTATAAAAATTTCTCGGATTGGGTCGAAAGTTGGCGTGCGGTCGTGTTTTATTGTAGGTAGACCGCCTACCAAATTTCGTCGTAATCCGAGGTCGATTGATACCCGAACAGTCGACCGTAGCGACACCGTTATTGGACTATTAACGGACGTTTTCGGTTTATAAAACTCTGTCACTGGCCCCAACTTCCCTCTCCTCTCTAAGCCTAGCCCAACTACACAGCCCTCTAGCCCACCATGTCCTGACCCTAACCCTCTGCGCAGTCGGAGCCGTCCGATTGCGATCGTGCGGACGAAAAACGCCCAAACCTCCAAACCCTAAGCCCCTGTCTATAAATAGACACCCAACCTGCCATTTTTGGGCAGAAAAACCCTACCCCCTAATCGCCCCTAACCTCCAGCCGCCCAGCCTTCGGAATCGGCACCTCCCTAGCCGCCGGCCGCCACTTGGCGAGCTGCCAGCGAGTCAGCGCCACCGCAGCCTCCGGCCTCGACCAATCCGGAGCCGCCACGTCGCCTCCAGGCGCCTCCCTGCGCACCAGGGCCAAAAGGGCCCAGATCCGGCCCTGGCAGGCCCGTCCCGCCGCCGCGCTGGCCCACGTGAGCCCGCGCGAGGCCAAGCGCCCCGCCGCCATTCGCCAGCGCCTTGCCGCCCCGCTCCTGCTCTCTAGTCCTGCCGCCGCGCCTGCCTCTGTTGGTCACCGGTCCACGCCGCCCCTCGCGTGCCTTGCCCCTCCTACGTCAACCAAGTCCGCCACCAGAGACGCCTGCTGGCCGCCGCGCATGGCCTCTGCACCGAGCGTGGATGCCAGCGACCCCAGCCTGCATCGCCTACTAGCGTCGCCAGCACCCTTGCGCCCCGTCTCCGGCGGGATCCGGGCTGGTGCCACCCAGACCTGTCACCCCTCGCCGCCCTCCGACCTCCTCCGGCCATCCCCGCGCTCGCCGGCGCCGGAGCTCCTCCACCCGCTGTTGACCGCATTCGGGACAAGCCCGTCCCGGTACTGCATTGTTTGCCCAACCAAACGCCCGCATCCGCTCCACCCGGATCCGTTAGTCCCTTTTCTTCGAGGGTAAATTTCCATTAAGTATTTTCGCGTCTGTGTAAAAATCATCATATTCCCATGTTAAAATGCTTGTATCTTGAAAACGTGAATCGGTTTTTGATGTGTAATATATCAAAATGCATCTACTTTTCGTGCTCTACGTGATAGCATCACTTTCTGAATTATAGGGATCATCTAGGGGTGCAGATATGTGTTGCATAAGTGCATCCCATCTTTAGGTGTAAATCTGTTATTTTGTTCAAAGTTCCGTGGATGGTTGCATCAAATCGGCAGGTCTTTTGTATATGGCATCTTCATGGCAATTGCCCTATGTGATGTATACTTTGATGCCATGCTAGTGATTGCAGTGTAGAATATCATTATCTTGTCAATATGTTGCTCTAAAGTAGCTATCGTGATAAATCCGGAATCTGCTAATGTTAAGTTCCATTTTGAGAGCATCGTTTTAAGCAATCCATGACTATTTTGAGGTTGTGTCAATGGAGTTTGTTGTAGTATGTCATGTCTAGTTGCTGTTAGTAAGTTTGCCATGCCATGGATTCCTTGTGTAGCTGTAGTTTTCATCATGCGTAAATGATAGAAAAATATTGCTATTTTGAGGGGTCTAAATATTTCTAAGTCTGAAGCTGTTATTTTGTGGCCGTGTTGCCATGTGATTTGCTAGTTTTCTAGGAGTATTTAGTGGTTGCTCCAAAGGAGTCTTTTTTAAGCATGTTTGAAAGTGTTAGTTATCGACTACAGGGGGGTGAATAGGCGATTTTTATGAAAGGCTTCGAAACAATGTATGTATTCGAAATGAGCGGAAGCGGAACTGGA
The DNA here is from genome assembly GCA_039707655.1 of Elymus sibiricus. Lineage (NCBI taxonomy): Eukaryota > Viridiplantae > Streptophyta > Magnoliopsida > Poales > Poaceae > Elymus > Elymus sibiricus. The sequence continues at coordinate 275,795,529 of CM077669.1, forward strand.
TCAAGTAGGGATAATATCAAGGAGCTAGGCAGGGCATGCAACACAATGAAAACATTCAAGCAAGTTAAGCACTAGCATTGTACAAGCTAAGATGAGTCGAAGACAAACTTAGATAGTATGAAGATAAACAGCAGATATGAATGTCTTCGGGAAATGTCTTCAGTCAGAAGTATTCAAGCAATGGCTTCACAGTTCAGTACAGAATGTAAAAGAGTGAAGGATAGAACCAGTAGCTTGATGAAGACACAGGATTTGTTGGACCAGTTCTAGTTGCTATGACAACTGTACGTCTGGTTAGAGAGGCTGAGATTGAACTCAGAAGACCTCGTCTTCACCTTATTCCCCTTGGCCGAAGTCACTTAGACAACGCCCAATCACTCAGGTAAGTCTTCAGGGGAGACTTCCGAAACCCGTACAAACTTGGTCACCCGATGATCCACAATGACTCTTGGATTGCTCTAGACCCAGATGCCTAACCGTCTGCAAGATCACAGTATTCAAGTGTAATAAGTCTTTAGTTCTCTTAGAACAGAACGACTTCGGTGATGCTCAAACACTCTAGCTCTGGGTGTTTAGGTTTATCGTCGCAGGATGTTTCTCTCTCTCAATGTCTTCGAGGTGGGTTGCTCCAAAACGACAACATCCGTATCTCTCTCTGAGCAGCCACCTTCTCATCGTGGAGGGGGTGGGTTATTTATAGCCAGCGGGCAACCCGACCTGATATGACCAAAATGACCCTGGGTCAATGGCCAACCGACACGTGTCACAACGGTCGGATTTCAAACACACGCGGTAGCTTTACTTGGGTTACAAGTAAAGCTGACTCAACCAACTCTGGAAGAGATTTCCTCTCATAGTCTTCACTCAAAGACATAGGTTTGAGTTGAGCATCACGTCAGCGTCTGACTTCGATCACATCGACCCCACTTAACAGTACGATGGTTCCTATGACTCAGGAAAGAAGAAACAACACTACCAAAAGACTTCGTCTTCGCGTTTCATTATCTTCAGGCGATTATCTTCCCATACCACTAATGGCTTCGACCATCATCAATGTCTTCGGACATTTTTAGGGGTCGTCTTCGACGGTTAAACCGAATCTCAGGGGACTTCAATCTGTGTTATCCTGTGAACTCTCATAAACACATTAGTCCCTCAACCATGTTTGTCTTCAATACTCCAAAACCAAACAAGGTTGGCACTAGATGCACTTACAACCTCCCCCTTTTTGGTGATTGATGACAAACTGGTTGAAGTTTTCAACGGGAATAATATATGTGATGATAAAGACATGGAGATTATGATTGCAAGATATAAAGAGCCCCCCCTTAAGATGTGCTTATGAAGATTTTGCTTGGAATGCAAAAGCATATGGCAGGTTATAGTTTGTGGAGATCTCCCCCTATATCTTGTAATCCAATCACTATGCATTTAAAAGATATTTCGAAGATAATGAAATGCATAATGAAAAATGGGCGTCTGCAGTAGGGCTTCGAGCGCATATGATAAAACTTGAAGTAGTGCCAAAGGTACGATAAACATAAAGTGAGGAGACGTCCATCGTGACTTAAGTTTTACAATCCAAATAGCAAATGTTCAGAAACGAGAGTTGTAAACTTAAAAAAAGCAGCACCCAGCCCATATTAGTAGACCCGTTTGAAAACTATTAGCCAATGCTTCTCCCCATTTGTCATCGAATGACCAAAAAGGGCGAAGACAGTGAGCACTACGCGTCCCCAGTAGGAGTTGAAGACGACGGTGCGTTAGGGTCGGCGTTGGTTGGAGCAGGAGAGCTTGGTGCCGTGTCGCGATGTGCAGTTGAGGGAGAGGAGACGTCGTCAGCTTCATCATTGGCAAGATGCGCATTGACGGATGGGGCTTCGGAGGAGAAGTCACTGTCTTCGAGAGAAGGCGTCTGACGCCATTTCTCAGTGCGAGGTGGTGGAGCACTGAAATGAAAGTGTTGCCTGTAGCCATCTGCACAAAGTTCATCCTCAGGAGCGAGGATTGTCAATGTCCTCCAGACACGGCGGCTTGTCTCATGAGCAACAAAAGCATTCTTGGTTGTGAGATTGCGGATCCTGTTGATGGCTTGAACCATATAAGCCATTTGTGTTTGAGTCCACTCATGATGACGATCTTGCTTCTGGATGAGAGAGACAAGAAGCTCTCTATCTGTCATGGCACGCTCTATCCTGGTCCTTTCTTGGCGAGGCAAGGTGTTGGCAGTGGCTTCAGTGACTGTGACACTTGGTTGAGGTGGTCGAATAGAGCCGACGAGCCTTGCATGCGATGCATCAGATGGTATGTGAAGCCCTTAGTCATCAGATGTGCCACTGGTGCCTTGCATGACGGAATTTTTGCTCTTTCGAGGGTAGATGTCAGTGTGAATGACTTCGACATCTTGAAGATATATGCTATGATTGCGAGCTATGGGCAAGAACCTTGTGTTGGATCTCTACTTGACGAAACGCATGATCCATTGTGCATAGATCTTGGGTTCAAACAAGGTGATGCCATTAGCAGCTAGATTGCGCAGGAAGAGATCTTGAAGATCAAACCGGATGCCATAGACGATGTTGTAGACCAAAGTCTTCAGAGCTCCTTCAATCTTGCTCGAAGATGAATGCCCTTTGATCGGCCAAATGGTGTGACGAAGAATGTGGTAGATAGTCTTTGGCAGATACTGAAGATCATCAATGAAGAATGAGTGTGGCAGATCTGCTTTAGGTGCCAAAGGTTCCATCATAGTAAGCATATTAGTCATATTTGGTTGGGCCAGTTGGAAGATACTTGGCACGGCTTCATCAGAGGATGCTAGAGGTGTTGCTGGAAAGACTTCTGCAGCATCAACAGTGACATATTCATCTTGAATCATGAAGTGCAACTTCCATGTCTTCAGGTCTCGGCCGAAGCCAGAAATGTGGAGGGTGGTGTAGAACTGAAGAATGAGCTACTCATTCCAATCTTCATGATCGGTGAAAAAAGCCAGGAGTCCAACATCTCGAAGACAATCAATAGCTTGGTCAAAACATGGCAGTCCCTTCACAGCTTCAAGACTGAGCCACTTATGTGGGAAAATTCGGTTCTGGCCATAGAGCACGCATGTGTAGTATTCCCTTTGAGGGATGCTCCAGAACCTATCAGACTGAGTCTTCAAATGAGCATATGGATTGCGGTCGGAGTCGAAGAAAGTGTTGTTGAGCCGGAAGGATTTGACACTGAAGACATGAGGACAAGCATGCCCTTGTTGGCGAAGCATAGGGAGCCTTGGCATAGGGTTCAGAACATTGGGGTGCCTTTGAAGATGATATTCATATTGCGGACCCATCCTTGGTGGAGCGACCAGCCCGGGCCATTTGGTGGGAACCATTTGCCCTTCTCTGTTGAGAGCCAGGACAATGTTATCACCATTGTCATCGGAGGAAGGCGTCGCAGGAACTGGAGGACCATCAAGGGATGGGGCATTTACTTCACCCACAATGTTATCAGCAGCATTGTCTTCAGATGCGGGGGCTTCGTTCTCTGGCACGTTATGGGCAGTGTCTCTGATTCAGAGGACTCCATCAACAGGTGCAGTGGGAGGTACGCGTACCTCGTCTTCAGGGATGCTCTGCATTGAAGATGTGTCCATTCTAGGTCCACGGCGAAGCCTTTTGAGAGGCGACGCATGCTCTGTGGGTTCAACTTCTATGGCCACAAATGGAGACTCAGGTGTTCTGGGTACAGGAGTTGAAAATGCAGATGGTGGAGTACTTGGTATGTTCTTTGGCACTGAGGGCCTCAGAGGAGTATCGATATCAACATACTCAGTGTCATCATGTGTTGGTGTTTGGATCACAGGAGCATCAGTGTTCATCATGGGGTTTTCTTCTTCTCCATTGGCTTCGTCGGCATGAGCTTCGGTAGCAATGTCTTTAGCTGCGATGTCTTCAGTAGTGGGAACGTCGTCGACAGCAGGAGTCTCTGTGGTAGCACACTCGTGTAGGATCACTTGCCTCTCTTGGTTCTTAGAGGCAGGAGGAGCCATGGAGATAGGCGTCACTTGCAGTGGCTCCTGTTGAGTAGTAGGGGTGGATGATGGAGCAGGTGGTGGTTGAGGTACTTTAGCTGACACAGAGAGCATGAGCTTCTTTGTCTTCTGCCTCTTCGGTGGTTGGGCTTCAGAGGTAGCAGCCTTGCGCTTCTTGGCATCAACTTCGGCTTTCTTTGTCTTCATGCTAGAGACAACAAAGGAAGGTGGAGGTGCTCGAGAGCCAGAGAAGCCAGCAGGAAATTCAATATCTCGTGGTTCAAACCTTGATGGAGTGGTATGGTCCGAAGATATTGAAGCCTGTCGGGTTCTTTCAATGCTCCGTGGATCAAGAGCAGGTTGGCCAAGAGCCTTGCGCTTCAGCATTTCATTGTGAGCTTGAATCATGGAGTTGGCCATTTTCTTGAGGCGCACAAGAGTGCCTTTGACAGCTTCACATGTCTTGTCAAAAGCTGCGTTGAGGTCTTTCATCATAAGCTAATAGCCTTGGATCTGTTCAGCCTTGAGCTTGTGGACGTTGGCCTTGAAGGCGAGACTCATCTTGAGTTTCCTTGAGGCGGCCCCGCAGGCAGCCCGGGATGGACCAACAGTCATGAGGAGCATTGGCCCGGGGGTTGATTAATTATCCATGGGGTAGCTAAGACCTATGCATTTTATTAGGTTGTTTAGCAAACGTAATACCAATGTTGGGTCTTGCCAGACAAGTTTTATTCCAAAACGAATAGTCAAGGGGGTCCCCATAACAACCCCAAGCATATTAGGAGCGCTCAATATGGAACATAACACCGGTACTCGGAAACTAGGGCAACAAAAGTGGAATAAATCACCGGGAAAAAGGCCAAGCCTTACACCTTCACCAAGTATATATGTCCATTAAATTAAATAACAGTAAATAAGGTGATATCCCAAGATATCCATGTTGACACATAGACACAACCTGCACCTGCAACTAGCAACGCAATAAGAAGGGGCTGAGCAAGCGGTAACTTAGCCAGTCAATGTTTTGCTAGGTAGTGGAGGGTTTAGAGGCTTTCATGGCAATTTGGGAGGCTTGAAATTTATGTGGTAGGTAACGAGACATAACGACAGAAGCGAGACATCTAGCATAGCAAAAATAGTACCGGGATCCGGGTAACGATCATCTTGTCTGGAGGGTCTTCAAGGGATAAAGAGCTGGGTCCTCGTAGTTGTTCTTATCAGGATCCTCGTACTCAGTCTCGTCACTCGGGTCTACCCATAGAATAAACAACACCAATTAAACATACAAGCAAGGTGCAATGTGCAACCAAGGATGATGCATGTCCAATTTGATGTATTTAACATGGCAACCCAATGCTAGTCATCTTTCTCATGCATTTATTTAGTCCTTTAATATTCTGGACAGAACCTCAAGACTAGTTATTTGTACATGCATGAACATGGCAAAAATGAATGCTTCTCATGAAAACGATGCAAATGCATATGAAGAACGTCGCAAACGGAGTAGCGGAACTCTCGGAGTATTCACGACAAGGTACTAACGGTATTGGAGACAAAACAAAGAAGAGGGAGGCCATGGGCAGTTTATTGGTATCCGAAACATGCCACCGGATTGGGAATGAAAATCTAGTAGAAATAGACCTAAAGATCATGGCAAACAAGTGGATAGAACCCACACAAGGCACAAAACAAGTATGCAAGCAATCTGTCCAAAAACAGCAACATGACATATTGCAACCCACACATCAACAAGCTACAGTACACTAAAATGCACAACAAGGGCATGGGGATGTAGGCAACATGATGCACCACAATTCATGTCATGGCAGCAACTTGAACAAAAGCATGGATCAACAGTAAAGAGCTCACAAGAAGGCATGTTGAAACAACAGTTAAGGACTTAGTGAAAAATACCAGTTTTCACAAACTGAGTTAACAAGATGGCATATTGACAGCAACAAATCTACATGGTACATCGACTTTTATGGCATGAAATTTAACAACATGATAGAGGACAACATGCACTTCAAATAACCCCATTACAGCAACATCTAAAAATGTATAGATTCCTGGCTAGCATCCTCTCAACATGGCATATTGAACTAAACAGTTCCTTAGACTTAGAAAAATTATCATGTGGCAAAGCAGGGCAGTTTTCACAGCTTGACATGTTTAACAGCAAAATTAACTAAGATACAACACCCCTACTTGCAAGACATTGGCACATCGTAATAGATGGAAACATGCTCTACAATTTATTCCAATGGGCCAACCCCAAAGGAACTACAGATTCATGGCAATCATCATGAAAACATAGCAACAAAATAACCAGATTCTATACTTTGAAATATTTGATCATATGAAACATCAGTATTGTATAGCATGTTGGCAGCAAGAATTCAACATCCAAACATGCCTTTCCATGGCATGCATAATTACCAGAGGCTAGTACACACATCAAGGGACAAAGTTCATGTTGACAAGATTATCAAAGAGTGAAAGGATTAATTCATGTTGACAAGATTATCAAGGGACAAAGTTCATGTTGACAAACTGAGTGAACAAAATGGCATCTTGACACAAAATAGCATCCACACAAACTTGCTCAATTAATCAAACTAATACCACAGATGGATTCACTGGATTTTCCTACCCCAAAATCATATATCACAAGCCTATGTTATAGTTGAAAAAACATGCCACAAACCACAAGTAAAATAACAACAACTAGGTATAACCTAGTATATGTGAGATTAGGCATATGCCTCATTTGGCAACTGACTGAAATGGACACGCCAGAAATGGAAACTTGCCCTAAATGGCATATCTGGAGAAAATAGGGTGTCGGATTTCGGGCTCCACAAAACCCCAAGAAGTTCGAACATAGGGGCGTGTGCGTAGATCCTCTGCAGCCTCGCCCTACCTAGCTCGCTACTCGATGATTTCTACGACGAACTCGCACGATGACGAGGAAGCAGATGCACACGATGATTTACCCAGGTTCGGGTCGCTGCGAAGCGTAAGACCCTACTCCTGCTTTGGTGGATTGCCTCTCGAGGAGGTGTGGTGGATGAACTAGTACAATGGTGAGCAGCCTCGTGAGGGCACTCCGGTGGTGTTGCCTCTCCTCTGTTGGGTGTCTGTTCTGTCGTCCCTCTCTACGGTGCAGCCTATCCTCTATATATAGCCGCGGCCCGGGTCCTCTTCCCTTATCACAATGGCGGGAAGGGATCCCACAACGGCCAAATTCAAAGGGGGAGAGGAGTACATCCCCGCCCTGTCCAAAGGTGGTCTTCGCCTGCAAAGTGGCTGTCGAGGATGCAGAGGTGGGCCGGGCGATGACATCCGTCCTGCAGGGCTTGTGGTGATGGTCTTGTTGCAGCGGAATAGAAACCTTTGGGGGATGCTTTGGGAACCCGCGTACATCCTTGCTCCCTTTGCACCAAAGGGGAAACTGCACCGTCTGGTGCACTGGCGCCCGCCTATCCTTCCTTGCGTCATCCTTGACTCCTGAGGCCGGGTTCTGCATAGAGATCTCCGCCACTCTGGAGGGGGCCTGAGCAGGCCTACTCCTTGCTGGTCTTGGTGTTGCCTTCCTCGCGAGCTCGGGTCCTCGCGAGGGCGTTGCCTTGAGTGGGGCCATGCCTGCCGTGCTTGGCTGACGAGGTGGGCCATGCCCTGGGCCGCAGGCAGGCAGGTCTAGGTACCCCCGTTCCAAGAACGCCGACAGTAGCCCCCTGCTACTTCTTGAGCTTGCGTTGGTTTTCCCTTGAAGAGGAAAGGGTGATGCAGCAAAGTAGATAAGTATTTCCCTCAGTTGTTGAGAACCAAGGTATCAATCCAGTAGGAGGTACAAGCAAGGCCCCAATCTTTGCACCTGCACAAACAATCAAACACTTGCACCCAACGCTATAAAGGGGTTGTCAATCCCTTCACGGTTACTTGCAAGGATGAGATCTGATAGAGATAGATATAAAAGATTGCTAAAAGTAAAACTAAAATAAAAGTAAATAGATTGCAGCAAAGTATTTTTGGTATTTTTGGTTTATAGATCTGAAAATATAATATGGAAAATAGACCCGGGGGCCATAGGTTTCACTAGAGGCTTCTCTCTTGAACGAAAATAATACGGTGGGTGAACAAATTACTGTCGAGCAATTGATAGAAAACGCATAGTTATAACGATATCCAAGGCAATGATTATGCATATAGGCATCACGTCTGTATCAAGTAGACTGAAACGATTCTGCATCTACTACTATTACTCCACACATCGACCGACTCCTGCCTGCATCTTGAGTATTAAGTTCATGAAGAACAGAGTAACGCATTAAGTAAAATGACATGATGTAGAGGGATAAACTCAAGCAATATGATGAAAACTCCATCTTTTTACCCTTGATGGCAACAATACAAATACGTGCCTCGCTACCCCTACTTTGTCACTGGGTGAGGACACCGCTAGATTGAACCCAAAACAAAGCACTTCTCCCATTGCAAGAATTACCAATCTAGTTGGCCAAACCAAACCAATAACTCGAAGAGACATGCAAAGATATGAAATCAAGCATATAAGAATTCAGAGAAGATTCAAATAATATTCATAGATAATCTGATCATAAACCCACAATTCATCGGATCTCGACAAACACACCGCAAAAGAGTATTACATCGGATAGATCTCCATGAAGATCATGAAGAACATGGTATTGAAGAACATAGAGAGAGAAGAAGCCATCTAGCTACTAGCTATGGACCCGAAGGTCTGAGGTGAACTACTCACGCATCATCGGAGGGGCAATGGAGTTGATGTAGATGCCCTCCGTGATCGAATCCCCCTTCGGCAGATTATCGGAAAAGGCCCCAAGATGGGATCTCACGGGAACAAAGGCTTCCGACGGCGGAAAAGTATTTTCGTGGCTCTTTTTGGTATTGGGGGAATATTCCTGAATTTATAGGTGAAGAATTAGGGTTGGAGGAGCCACAGGGGGCCCACAAGCCAGGGGGGCGCCCCCCCCCAGGGGCGCGCCCAGGTGGCCTGTGGCCCACCCGTGGGTCTTCTGGCCTCTTCTCCAAGTCTCCTAGGTTCCTTCTGGTCCAAGAAAAATCATCGTAGAATTTATGCCGTTTGGACTCCGTTTGATATTCCTTATCTACAATACTCAAAAACAAGGAAAAAACAGAAACTGGCACTGTGCACTAGGTTAATAGGTTAGTCCCAAAAATAATATAAAATAGCATATTAATGCATATAAAACATCCAAAACAGATAATATAATAGCATGGAATAATCCAAAATTATAGATACGTTGGAGACGTATCAAGCATCCCCAAGCTTAATTCCTGCTCGTCCTCGAGTAGGTAAATGATAAAAACAGAATTTTTGATGTGGAATGCTACCTAACATATTTATCCACGTAATTTTCTTTATTGTGGCATGAATGTTCAGATCCATAAGATTCAAGACAAAAGCTTAATATTGACATAAAAACAATAATACTTCAAGCATACTAACAAGGCAATTGTGTCCTTTCAAAATAACATGGCCAAAGAAAGTTATCCCTACAAAATCATATGGTTTGGCTATGCTCCATCTTCCCCACACAAAGTATTTAAATCATGCACAACCCCGATGACAAGTCAAGCAATTGTTTCACACCTTTTATGTTCTCAAACCTTTTAAACTTTCACGCAATACATGAGCGTGATCCATGGATATAGTACTATCTGTGGAATAGAATATGGTGGAGGTTGTGAGGAAAAAGGAGAAGATAGTCTCATATCAACTAGGCGTATCAACGGGCTATGGAGATGCCCATCAATAGATATCAATGTGAGTGAGTAGGGATTGCCATGCGACGGATGCACTAGAGCTATAAGTGTATGAAAGCTCAAAAAGAAACTAAGTGGGTGTGCATTATAATGAAAAATTCCCACTAGTGTATGAAAGTGACAAAATAGGAGACTCTCTATCATGAAAATCATGGTGCTACTTTGAAGCACAAGTGTGGAAAAAAAGATAGTAGCATTGTCCCTTCTCTCTTTTCTCTCATTTTTTTGGTGGGCATATTTGGCCTCCTTTTTTTTATTTGGGCTTCATTGGCCTCTTCTATTATTTGTAAAGTCCGGAGACTTATCCCAACTTGTGAGGGAATCATAGCTTCCATCATCCTTTTCTCTCATGGGACAATGCTCTAATAATGATGATCATCACACTTTTATTTACTTACAACTCATGAATTTCAACTCGATACCTAGACCAAAATGTGACTCTATATGAATGCTTCCGGCTGTGTACTGGGATGTGCAACGATCTAGCATAGCAAATGACATCAAAAAATGGACAAGCCATGAAAACATCATGCTAGCTATCTTATGATCATGCAAAGCAATATGAAAATGATGGTGCGTGTCATAATAAACGGAACGGTGGAAGTATCATGGCAATATATCTCGGAATGCTGATGGAAATGCCATAATAGGTAGGTATGGTGGATGTTTTGAGGAAGGGTATATGGTGGGTTTAATGCACCAGCGAAAGTTGCGCGGTACTAGAGAGGCTAGCAAAGGTGGAAGGGTGAGAGTGCGTATAATCCATGGACTCACATTAGTCATAAAGAACTCACATACTTATTGCAAAATTCTATTAGTTATCGAAGCAAAGTATTAGACTTATGCTCCTAGGGGAGAGGTTGGTAGGAGTTAACCATCGCGCGCTCCCGACCCTCACACAAAGGATGAGAATCAATAAACAAATCATGCTCCGACTTCGTTACATAACGGTTCACCATACGTGCATGCTACGGGAATCACAAACTTTTAACACAAGTATTTCTACCAATCCACAATTACTCACTAGCATGACTCTAATATCACCATCTTTATATCTCAAAATTATATGCAAGGAATCAAACTTCTCATAGTATTCAATGCACTTTATAAGAAAGTTTTTATTATATCCCTCTTGGATGCCCATTATATTATGACTAAATTCACAACCTAAACCAATTACCATGCTGTTTAAAGACTCTCAAAATAATATAAGTGAGGTACAAGAGTTCAATTATTTCTATAAAATAAAAACACCACCGTGCTCTAAAAACATATAAGTGAAGCACTAGAGCAAAATTGCCTAGCTCAAAAGATATAAGTGAAGCACATAGAGTATTCTAATAAATTCACGATTTATGCATGTACCTCTCAAAGGATGTGTGCAGCAAGGATAATTTTGGAAAACTAAAAATAAAAGACTCATATCATACAAGACGCTCCAAGGAAAACACATATCATGTGGTGAATAAAAATATAGCCTCAAGTAAATTTACCGATGGATTGAAGACAAAAGAGGGGATGCCTTCCGGGGCATCCCCAAGCTTAGGCTCTTTTGTATCCTTGAATATTCCATGGGGTGCCTTGGGCATCCCCAAGCTTAGGCTCTTGCCACTCCTTATTCCATAGTCCATCAAATCTTTACCCAAAACTTGAAAACTTCACAACACAAAACTCAACAGAAAACTCGTGAGATCCGTTAGTATAAGAAAAATAAATCACCACTTTAGGTACTGTTGTGAACTCATTCTTTATTTATATTGATGTAATATCTACTGTATTCCACCTTCTCCATGGTTCATACCCCCCGATACAACCCATAGATACATCAAAATAAGCAAACAACACAAAGAAAACACAATCTGTCAAAAACAGAACAGTCTGTAGCAATCTGTAAACTTCGAATACTACTGTAACTCCAAAAATTCTGAACGATTAGGACAATCTGGGAAATTTGTATATCAATATTGTGTAAAAAATTCAGACTCATTCGACGCTCTAGTGAATTTATAAAATTCTTGACTGAGTGCAAAAGTTTCTATTTTTCAGCAGAATCAAATCAACAATCACCGTAGACCATCCCAAAGGTCTTACTTTGCTCAAACACTAATTAAAACACTAAAAAACAATTACTACAGAGGATATAATGTGTAAAGCACTCAAAAACAGAAACAAAAACAGAAATAAAATTGGGTTGCCTCCCAACAAGCGCTATTGTTTAACGCCCCTAGCTAGGCATAACGCAATAGATCTAGGTATTGTCATCTTTGGTATGCAATCCATAAGTAGCTCTCATAATAGATTCATAAGGTAATTTAATTTTCTTTCTAGGAAAGTGTTCTATGCCTTTCCTTAACGGAAATTGGAATCTAATGTTTCCTTCTTTCATATCAATAATTGCACCAATCGTTCTAAGGAGAGGTCTACCAAGTATATTAGGACATGTAGGATTGCAATCTATATGAAGAACAATGACATATATGGGTACATAATTCCTATTTGCCAAAAGAAGAACATCATTAATCCTTCCCATAGGTTTCTTAATAGTGGAATCCGCTAGATGCAATTTTAAAGAGCAATCATCAAGTTCATGGAAACCTAGCACATCACATAAAGTTTTCGGAATCGTGGAAACACTAGCATCCAAATCACACAAAGCATGGCACTCATAATCTTTAATTTTAATCTTAATAGTAGGTTCCCACTCATCATAAAGATTTCTAGGTATAGAAACTTCCAACTCAAGTTTTTCTTCAAAAGATTTCATCATAGCATCAACAATATGTTTAGTAAAAGCTTTATTTTGATCATAAGCATGCGGAGAATTCAACATGGATTGCAACAAGGAAATACAATTAATCAAAGAACAACTATCATAATTAAAGTCCTTGAAATCCAAAAGAGTGGGTTCATTGCTATTTAAAGTTTTGACCTCTTCAATCCCACTTTTATCAATTTGAGCATTAAGATCTATAAACTCCGAATCATTGGGACGACTTTTAACTAAAGTTAACTTATCTCCAGTGCCATCTTTATGAAGATTTGTATTAGAAAACAAAGATTCAATAGGAGTCACATCAATCACTTTAAGATCTTCATCATTATTTTCACGAGAACACACTTATTCAAGCCATTCACGCTTAGCACGCATTCTAGCGGTTCTTTCCTTACACTCATCAATAGAAGTTCTCATAGCTTTTAAAGACTCATTAATATCACGCTTACGTGGAGTAGATCTAATTCACAAAGAATCAATCTCAAGCGAAATTCTATCAACATTCCTAGCCAAATCATCAATCTTGAGCAATTTTTCTTCAATCATAGCATTGAAAACCTTTTGCGAGCTAATAAATTCTTTAATATTATTCGCAAGATCAGAGGGCATCTTATTATAATTTCCATAAGGATTGTTGTACGAATTACCATAATTATTAGAGGAATTACTAGGAAACAGCCTAGGGTTGAAATTACCTTTATACGCGTTATTACCAAAATTGTTCCTACCAACAAAATTCACATCGATAGATTCATTATTATTTCCAATCAAAGAAGACAAAGGCATATCATTAGGGTCAATAGGAGCACTCTTACTAGCAAACAATTTCATTAATTCATCCATCTTTTCACTCAAAGTGTTTATTTCTTCAATAGCATGCACTTTTTTACTAGTAGGAGTTCTTTCAGTATACCATTGAGAGTAATTTGCCATAATATTATCTAGGAGTTTCGTAGCTTCTCCTAATGTTATTTCCATAAAAGTACCACCCGCAGCGTTATCTAAAAGATTTCTAGAAGCAAAATTCAATCCCGCATAAAAAATTTGTATAATCATCCATAAACTCAAACCATGTGCCGGGCAATTTCTAATCATTAATTTCATCCTCTCCCAAGATTGTGCAACATGCTCATGATCAAGTTGCTTAAAATTCATTATATCATTCCTAAGAGAGATGATCTTAGCGGGCAGAAAGTACTTGGAAATAAAAGCATCTTTACACTTATTCCATGAATCAATACTATTTTTAGGCAAAGATGAAAACCAAGTTTTAGCATGATCTCGTAGTGAGAACGGAAATAGATTCAATTTAACAATATCATTATCCACATCTTTCTTCTTTTGCATATCACACAACTCAACGAAAGTATTTAGATGGGATGCGGCATCTTCACTAGGAAGGCCAGAAAATTGTTCTTTCATAACAAGATTAAGCAAAGCGGCATTAATTTCATAAGATTCCGCACTAGTAGCGGGAGCAATTGGAGTACTAATAAAGTCTTTATTATTAGTATTGGAGAAGTCACACAACTTAGTATTCTCTTGAGTCATCGTGACAAAGCAAGCAATCTAGCACACAAGCAAACAAAAAGCAAACAAAAAGACGAACGGAAGATGGGCGAATAAAAAGGCAAATCTTTTTGGTTTTTTTCTGAAAATTGTTTTAGAAGCGGGGGAGAGGAAAACGAGAGGCAAATGGAAAATAATGTAAATGCAAGAGATGAGTTTGTGATAGGTACTTGGTAGGCTTGATGTCTTGACTTGCTATGTATCCTCCCCGGGAACGGCGCCAGAAATTGGCAAGTTGACGGGAGAGTTCTTGTCTTGACTTGCTATGTATCCTCCCCGGCAACGGCGCCAGAAATCCTTCTTGCTACTTCTTGAGCTTGCGTTGGTTTTCCCTTGAAGAGGAAAGGGTGATGCAGCAAAGTAGATAAGTATTTCCCTCAGTTGTTGAGAACCAAGGTATCAATCCAGTAGGAGGTACAAGCAAGGCCCCAATCTTTGCACCTGCACAAACAATCAAACACTAGCACCCAACGCTATAAAGGGGTTGTCAGTCCCTTCACGGTTACTTGCAAGGATGAGATATGATAGAGATAGATATAAAAGATTGCTAAAAGTAAAACTAAAATAAAAGTAAATAGATTGCAGAAAAGTATTTTTGGTATTTTTGGTTTATAGATCTGAAAATATAATATGGAAAATAGACCCGGGGGCCATAGGTTTCACTAGAGGCTTCTCTCTTGAAGGAAAATAATACGGTGGGTGAACAAATTACTGTCGAGCAATTGATAGAAAAGCGCATAGTTATGACGATATCCAAGGCATTGATTACGCATATAGGCATCACGTCCGTATCAAGTAGACCAAAACGATTCTGCATCCACAACTATTACTCCACACATCGACCGACTCCTGCCTGCATCTAGAGTATTAAGTTCATGAAGAATAGAGTAACGCATTAAGTAAGATGACATGATGTAGAGGGATAAACTCAAGCAATATGATGAAAACCCCATCTTTTTACCCTTGATGGCAACAATACAAATACGTGCCTCGCTACCCCTACTTTGTCACTGGGTGAGGACACCGCGAGATTGAACCCAAAACTAAGCACTTCGCCCATTGCAAGAATTACCAATCTAGTTGGCCAAACCAAACCAATAACTCGAAGAGACTTGCAAAGATATGAAATCATGCATATAAGAATTCAGAGAAGATTCAAATAATATTCATAGATAATCTGATCATAAACCCACAATTCATCGGATCTCGACAAACACACCGCAAAAGAGTATTACATCGGATAGATCTCCATGAAGATCATGAAGAACATGGTATTGAAGAACATAGAGCGAGAAGAAGCCATCTAGCTACTAGCTATGGACCCGAAGGTCTGAGGTGAACTACTCACGCATCATCGGAGGGGCAATGGAGTTGATGTAGATGCCCTCCGTGATGAAACCCCCCTCCGGCAGATTACCGGAAAAGGCCCCAAGATGGGATCTCACGGGAACAGAGGCTTCCGGCGGCAGAAAAGTATTTTCATGGCTCTTTTTGGTATTGGGGGAATATTCCTGAATTTATAGGCGAAGAATTAGGGTTGGAGGAGCCACGAAGGCCCCACAAGCCAGGGGTTGGAGAAGGTTCAGCTGGTGGTCACCGCCAGTTCCAACGAATGGGGGGCAACCAGGATCTAGCTGGGCTCGTGGCCTCAGAGCGAGCTCGAGGCCCCCGCCATCCCCCTTCATCTCCATGCCCTTCTCTCGGGCTTTCTGCCGCCGTTCTCGGGCTTCCTCTCCGCCATGCTTTCGCATTATCGGGTCCACGTGCGCCACCTTGACCCCGGCTCCCTTGCCCTCCTCTCGGCCTTCGCGTTTCTGTGCGAGGCCTTCGTTGGTGTCTTCCCCTCCATGTCCTTGTTGTGCCACTTCTTCTCCCGCGAGTTGGTCTCGGGGGAATAGTGCTCTGTGTGCGTGTCCCTGAGAGCAGTGAACGCATCGGCTGAGGGGGGCCCTCGATGCCGGACTCTCTTCGGAGGCAGAAGGGTTCCGGCGATAGTGGGTGTACGTCGATGCCACTGAGGCCGGCCCCCTGTTTCAACCTCCGCTAGCCCCCGCAGTGCTGAATCCCGGGTGGAGGCATGAGGGGCTTGCCGACCCGCGGCTTGCGCGGGTTCTAGCCAGGCTGGCGAGGCTGAAGAAGGCGGGCGTGATGATGGCGATGGTGGTGCGGGAGTTCACATGCTGACGAATTGCTCCCCTTCAGTGCCATTCCCGCCCGATGTGGGCCTTCACAGGTCCTCACGATCCCATGAGCATCCAGGTCCCGTCTCTTTCTCTCGGCGTGCTGCGCGAGCTGCTCCGTCGCCTGACCGGCGGTGAACCTGACGAGCTCCCCCGAGGTGGCCTCCCCTTGTACAACTGCAAGGACCGGGAAGCCCTCCTCTTGAAGATGCCGCGTTTCGACGAGTGGGGATTCCTTCCTGCGCGGGGGCCCCGATCCCGGGGAACCCTGAAGCCACGGCCCCTCCCGCGGTCGAGGTGAGGCGTCCTTTTCCGCCCGCTCTCCCGGTTCCAGCTTCGGGTCGGCCTGGGGTCGAGGGTGATGCCCCGTCGATGATGGAGACTGCCGTCTCCGCCGCTGGGTGCCAGGTGCCGGTCGTCGGTTCATCGTCCCCCGGCCTCCGCGTCTGCCGGAAGAGGAAGGCACCCAGGGGCAGCCGCCCCTCGGTGCCGTGGGCGCCAATAAAGAGGAAGTGGATCACCGTGGATGAGTAAGTGTCTGCGTCCCCTCAACCATCCCTTTTGCACTCTCCTTATGAGTTTCTGTTCCGCAGGCTCCCCACCAGTGAAGGAGGAGCCGAGTCGACGCCGCCCACTTCTGTGGCCGCCGAGCTCCTTGCGGCCTCGCCTTCCGTTGGCTGCGGGGTTCCTAGGGCGCCCGTACCCGAGCCTGCTCGGCCCTCAGGAGGCCTCGAGCGCGAGCCTCCTGTGATCTTCTTCGCCCGTGGCTTCCAGCTCCCTAGGATGGGGCCACGCCCCCCACTGGCGGCCGTCCCTGGGGGCGTGCCGCGTTGTGTCCTTGGGCCCCCTTCGCTCGATGATGTGGGGCCTCAGGGGGCGCGTCCTTCTTTTGGGGCGGTCAGGCGGGGGCGCCCAGCCCCTGGGCACGCGTCCGGGCTGGGCGGCCCCTCGCATCCCTCCCCCATCCATCCTGGGGAAGGCGGAGACCCTGGCTACGCCCTTGAGGTCGCAAGTGACCGGAGCGCCGTGTGGTGAGGTTTGCTCCAAACCGCGGCGGAGGCGCTAGGACGCCTGGGGGTGGAGCTCGCCAACAATGATGCCAGCTTGGAGATGGAGCGCCAATGCCTCGCGCAGGAATGGCATCGTCTTGAAGTCACCGTGAATTTTGGCCGCCTGCAATGCGAGCGCGCCCGTGCAGATGCCAAGGAGTCCCTTGCGACGGCGGTGGAGGCTCGCGAGTGCGCCCTTGCTGAGGCTCAGGAAGCTGACTGCCGGCTCAAGACCTCCGAGGAACACCTCGGGGAGCTTCAAGCCTTCAACACTGCCCTTGAAAGGCAGATTCAGGTGCGGACGGCCACACTTGATGGCCCGGCAATCGAGTTCATCGCCGCTGGTGCAAGCCCCCGCGCGCCCGAAGATGCCTTGGTGATGGAGGCGCTGGAGCAGAGCCTGGAGCAGGAGAGGCTGGAGGTGAGGGAGTGCCAGGTGTCGCTTGCCGAGGAATCCCTTGCCACCCGCGAGGCGCAGGTTCAGGAGGAGGTCGCCAACGAGGTGGCAAAGGTTCGGTGCTCCCTTCTCCAAGATTATCGTGCCAAATTGAAGCTTCAGGAGTCTCGTTTCGGCAGGCGCCGAGACCAGTGGAAGCGCGAGGCCGGCGACCTCAGGAGGAGGTTGGCGGCGGCAGAACAACGCCGGGAAACCGCAGTGGAAGCTCAGGCGACCGCCGAGGCCGAGCTGTCCTCCCTCTTCAAGCAGGTGGAGGGAGTGACCTCTCTTGTGGAGAAGGCTTCGGACGAGGCGCACCGGGCCCACGGCCTTCAGCACACTCGTTCCCAGATGTTCTAGTCACTCGAGAGGAGGGCCCACCAGGCCTTGAGTGACATCTGCGGCGAGAGCGTCGCGAGCCCCCTTGTTCCCGACGACGCCGGGTATCTGGGCTTCTTCTCCCGAGTCGTGGAGTGCCTTGAAGTGTGCGTGGAGAAGATCAATGAACTCGTGGAGGAGAAGTGCCGGGGCTTCCTTGCACGGGCGGCCTCATGCGTCTTTAGCCACCTTCTTCTTTTTGATCCGCATTTTGACTTCACGGCGGTGCTTGCCCCCGTGCCTGAAGAGATCCGCGTTGCCCTGGCCGAACAGGTTAAGGACCACGTGGAGGACTTGGTAGCGGAGCTTTCTTCTGACAAACCCGAGGGCCATGCTAGAGCCGGTGAGCACGAGGTCGACGGTGGCGGTGATGACGAGGGCGGTGGTGACTGCATGTCCCCTTGAGTAGTCTTCTTGTTTACCTGGCAAGGTTATGCATGTGGCCTAGTGGCAATTCTAATGTATTTTGAAAAATACCCTTGAATGTGCTCCCGAATGACGAGGTGTGTTGTGCCGCGCTTCCTCTTGCCCGGGGTTCCTGCCAATCAAATTGACACGCTCGCGGTAGGCTTCTGCGTCAGGGAGGTTTAGCAGTGGCGCTTGGGGGGGTCCGGATGTCCTGAGGGTTTCTTCCTCTTACGAGCGAGGCAAGTTGGGAGCCCTTTCGGCACTCTGCGTCGGCAGGCCCCAGTCCCGCACATTTCTCAACCACCGTAAGGGGCGTTCGGATCACCAGGACGCAACTACGGGGTGAGGCCTCGACACCCTTGATACCGACCGGATCGCCAGGACGACATCAAAGGGGCGAGGGGCTATATGACTGGTAAGGCTCCTGAGGCGTGCTGCTCAGGAGCCCCCTTTGACGCTCAAGCAGCTCTACGTCGGCAGGTCCCAGTTCCGCACATTCCTCGACCACCGTAATGTACGTCCGGATCGCCAGGACGCAACTATGGGGTGAGGCCTCGACACCCTTGATGCCGACCGGATCACCAGGACGGCATCAAGGGGCGAGTGGCTATATGACCGGTAAGGCTCCTGAGGCACGTTGCTCAGGAGCCCCCCTTGACGCTCAAGCGGCTCCCAAAAAAAATTTGTTTCCTGCCCCGGGAGGGGCGGGCCTCCCGAGGCTCCGAAATGGCGCGTCGGGCCGTGAGTGGAGCCCCCAAGCGAGTATGAAGCGACATGCGCCTGATGACTCACCCGGGAGCACCACGCGAGGATCCGGGCGCCAAGGTCTTGGCGAGGTGCGGGCACTGTCCCCCCAGCCCCCGCTTGCGGGGTGCAAGGGGGAGGGGGGCAGGCAAGTGCTTGCCCCGAAGAAAGCGAGGCGCAAAACGAGGATTGCTATCAAAGAGAACGACATCCCTTCCCTCTAGAAGAAAAATGCAAAAACACCAAATTCTATACCAAAAGGCGGCAAGTTCGAGTGCAAAAAGGATTCTCAAAGGCGACAACTTCGAATACAAAAAGGAGCATGAAACGGCCGCGTCCGGCTTCGTCTTCGTCTTCCCCCAGCGCGGAGCAAAGGGCATCCACGTTGCGTGGGCATAGCCATTGGAGGGCAGTGCTATCCGCCAGCGCGGAGCATGGGGCTTCCACATTGCGTGGGAAGGAACCCCTCCGCATCCTCGGGGGGCCCCGGGCATATACAGCCCACTCATTATTACGTGAGAGTATCACGGGTCGGTCCTAGGGTGTACAGGGAGCTCCATGCCCCACGGACATGAAGCCCACTCCCCGCCCCCAGGCTTGGTGTGGCGAAGTAGGGTCGGCTCCGGACGGGCCCTCGAGCGTAGGGGGAGCCCCTCATGCTCTCCGATGGGAAGGCCCGCCCCGGGAGAAGGCCTTGGGCACCCCAGAGCCCGTGGCCGGGCGCCGTCATCATGGTGATGGCGCAACCCCCTGCACCGCTGGTCGGGCCCGGTGGGGCCCTTCCGTTGCGCGCGAGGCCGGCATCCTGAGCAGTGCCCCAGCGCGCCTCACTGGGGCGCCCAGGATCCCCACGCAAGTACTCGAGACCCAGCCCCTAGGCTGGGCGAGCTGGGCCTGGGGACATGGGCGAGTACGCGATCACCCGCTGGTGATCGAACGAAACCCAACCTGAAGACATGGGCGTATGTTCCACCCTCCGTCTCCAAGCGGGCGTCGCGCGCCCCGGAGACATGGGCGTGTGTTCCACCCTCCGTCTGCAGGTTGGAATCATCTGGCCTGAAGACATGGGCGTATGTTCCACCCTCCGTCTCCAAGCTGGGGCCATCCGAATCAGGGACATGGGCGTGCGTTCCACCCTCCGTTCCCAGGCATGTGACCCCCGGTCCGCAGACCCAGATGACTGCTCAAGGCAGCTCCCTACCAGCGGGTGCGCCCTGCGATGCTTCCTACGCCAGGCATCCTCGCGAGGCCAATCCCGCAAGCCGCCCTCGCGAGGCTGTGCATACCAGCCCGGACGAGAGCCGCTCGCGAGGTCGCGTATGCGCCTCCTGTCGCCGTGGTAGCCGGTGTTGCTTCCTTCTTGGCCCGGGCGCTCGTCGACATGGTCGTTGTAGAGTTGCTCGAGCTCCCGGGCGCCGGCGTAGTCGAGCCTCTGGTCTTCATTCCTGGTCCCGGTGGGCATACCGAGGTGCGCGAGGCGACGCCCCTCTCGCGTGGCCAGCACCTCCCACCGGTCTCTGTCGGCGTATGCGGCCAGCTCCTGCATCCCCGGCGATTCGGGCCAGGCCCCCAGCGAGCGCGGGTCGCAGCGGACGTCCCGAGCGTGCCCGTGCGACCCAGGCGCCGTGCCAGTCGGTTGAGCGAGTACACAGGAACGAGCCCTGCTGAGATACACCTGGGTCTCGCCGGTGGTGATGACGCGCCTGGGGGCATGCCTGGCCCAGTCGTTGTGGCGATCGTGTGCAGCGTGGTGGCGCTGTAGCTCATGCGCCACGAGGAGCGCGACATGTCTGTGCGTCGGGTCGTGGCAGACCCGGAAGGGCAGCGGTGCGGCCCGGATGCGGGGAAGGGCCGGGGCGGCAGGGGGGTGCCGTGCGGTTGGTGAAGGCGGCAGCCCCCGGCGACTGTTGAGGGCACGTCCGGTGATGGCGCCCGTCGAGAGGGAGGCAGAGCGACGCGGGGTACCGAGGCCAGCCGGCGCCGCCCGCGCCACGCGGGCAGCCCGCCGCTCAGCACGGACTCGACTTCCTATTGCCATGAGTGCGGTGAGCAGAGGCGAGGCGAGGCTTGCGCGTGGGTTCTGACACGCCCCCTACCTGGTGCGCCAAATGTCAGATTTCGG
This sequence comes from Elymus sibiricus, assembly GCA_039707655.1. Classification (NCBI taxonomy): domain Eukaryota; kingdom Viridiplantae; phylum Streptophyta; class Magnoliopsida; order Poales; family Poaceae; genus Elymus; species Elymus sibiricus. The sequence goes on from CM077669.1 coordinate 275,817,032, forward strand.
GCTCCGCAAAACCATAAGAAGTTCGAACACAGGGGCGTGTGCGAAGATCCTCTGCAGCCTCGCCCTACCTAGCTCGCTACTCGATGATTTCTACGATGAACTCGCATGATGACGAGGAAGCAGATGCACACGATGATTTACCCAGGTTCGGGCCGCTGCGAAGCGTAATACCCTACTCCTGCTTTGGTGGATTGCCTCTCGAGGAGGTGTGGTGGATGAACTAGTACAATGGTGAGCAGCCTCGTGAGGGCACTCCGGTGGTGTTGCCTCTCCTCTATTGGGTGTATGTTCTGTCGTCCCTCTCTACGGTGCAGCCTATCATCTATATATAGTCGCGGCCCGGGTCCTCTTCCCTTATCGCAATGGCGGCAAGGGATCCCACAACGGCCAAATTCAAAGTGGGACAGTAGTACATCCCCGCCCTGTCCAAAGGTGGTCTTCGCCTCCAAAGTGCCTGTCGATGATGCAGAGGTGGGCCTGGCGATGACATCCATCCTGCAGGGCTCGTGGTCGTGGTCTTGTTGCACCGGAATAGAAACCTTTGTGGGATGCTTTGGTAACCCACGTACGTCCTTGCTCCTTTTGCACCAAAGGGGAAACTGCACCGTCTGGCACACTGGCGCCCGCCTGTCCTTCCTTGCGTCATCCTTGACTCCTGAGGCCGGGTTCTCCGTAGAGATCTCCGCCACTCCGGATTGGGCCTGAGGAGGCCTACTCCTTGCTGGTCTTGGTGCTGCCTTCCTCGTGAGCTCGGGTCCTCGCGAGGGCCTTGCCTTGAGTGGGGCCGCGCCAGCCGTGCTTGGCTGACGAGGTGGGCCATGCCTTGGGCCGCAGGCAGGCAGGTCTGGGTACCCCTGTTCCCAGAACGCTGACATAGGGAAAGAAAAGGAAATAAACAAAATAAAAAAATGGGGCCACTGGCAGTCACACCAGGGCCCTGTGAGGGTGACAAGTGGGTCCCTCGGGCCCACTGTCAACCAAACATGAATTTAATACACGGAGAGGAAAAATGGGCTCAAGGGCGGGGGGGGGGGGGGATCGAACCCGAAACCTCCCTGGTGGAGTCCCAGGTGCGCTACCACTGCGCTAAGGCTACTGGGCTTGACACGGTCGGGGCTTTCACCTTTTGAACAAGCAAAGGCGTGGCGCTTCTTCCAGCTTGAGGCAGGGAACAAAACGTCAATGCCGGCGAGAACTCTGACGATCTTCGGAGCAGGCTACCAGCGGCAGGGCTGCAGGATTGGCTGGGGGTTCCTTCCCCGACATTCACGCGGCTCAATGACGCGACCTCCGCGGGAAGCTCGACCCCGAGGCCACGGCAAGACGCACCGAGCAGAACACTACGGCGATGTGAAGCGATGCAAGGCGAGGCAAGGCAAGGCGCGCTTGTAGGGTGCAGTGCTCGCGCGCGAGCACGAGGAAGCAAGAGCGACCACACAAGCAACAAAAACAACATGCAAAAGGCATGCTTTACTGGAGCTCCGAGAGCACGGCAATGGCAGGGACGGAACGACGGTCACGCGATTCTAAAGACGATGCGGATGAGTGGAACGGAAGAAGGGGGGTACCTCCCCTACCTAGGACATGAAGAGGATGGCTGGGGCACGACGGAGACGACGTGAGGTCCGACGGAAGTCCGGTGCGCCTCGGATCCGAACGCAGGGAAGAAGATGGCAACGGTGAGGGAGCTCCGGGGTTTCTGGCGTCGCCTGCGTAGATGTAGAAGACGGCAGGGATTCCTGGGCTTCGATCCATGTCGTCAGGGAGGTCGGAGACGAGGCGGAGGTGCTACCCCGAGCTCGAGCTCACGCTCGGCCGAAGCATGGTAGACAGGGCGACGGCATGGCATGTGGAGACTTGTCTACGTGGCGGCGGGCATATGAGAGGGGACAAATCGGTCGAGGGAGGTCGGGTCTAGGGCTGGGACACCTTTTATAGGACGCTCGGACGAGCTGCGGCTAACAAATCGCGGTGGTGGCCGACGTGGCTCTCTGGATGGAAGTCGTACAAGGAGATGACGAACACGCGCGGGGGGAGGCGGGCAGGGCCGCACTAAGCTAGACCTGGTTGCGCTGCACTGCTGCTGCTGGGCCGGGGAAGGCAAGGAGGAGGCCCATCTGGGTTGTCCTCTCCCTCCCACAAAAAACAAGCCATGTTCTTTATTTGAAACACTTTAGGCAAGGAAAAAAAATACCAAAGGAGGAAAGGTTTATAAGGATGAAGGAAAATATTTTTAGCACCACAAAAATATGCACTGACTTATAAAAAAGGTTTTGGGAATTTTAAGAGAGAAAAAAATAAAAATGCTCTTTTATTACCATTTGAATCTGCTTGCAGACATATAGAAATGTGGAGAGCAGCACATGTCCCAGAATGAATTTTTTAAATAACCTATAGAATATTAGGAAGCTTTGCAACATTTATTTGAGTGGACTAGGGCAGGTAAAAACACCACACTTCATATATTTGAATTAAAGAGAGAGATGGAGGATAGACCAAACATAGCATGGATTGGTTTCACATAGAATCACTTGGTGGCAACCACACAATCACCACAACACACCATTTCAAACACCACATGATGCAAAAATATGGAATGATGACATGATGCAATGATGCAAAAGAATAACATGAAGAAAACTTATTATCTCAAACTACATGATGGCATACATGGAATGTTCACACATGGAAATATTACAATGATTTGGAAAGTTGCACTTGGGCTGTTACAACTCTCCCCCACTACAAGAGGATCTCGTCCTGAGATCTAGGAACAGAGGAATTCGGGATATTCGGAACGAAGAAGGTCCTCATGTTCCCAAGTGGCTTTATTTGTCGGAGTGATGTGACCACTTCACCTTTAAAACTTGAAAGATTTGTTGCGAGTCTTGCGCTCAGTCTCTACAAGGATAGCAACTGGATGCTCACGATAGGATAGGTCTTCTTCGAGATTAATGACTTCGAAATCAACGGTGCGCTCAGGAGTCTTGAAGCACTTCCAAAGCTGAGAGACGTGAAAACTTCATGCACATTGGAGAAATTGGAAGGAAGCTCGAGTTGGTAGGCAAGGTCGCCTCTTTTGCCCACAATCTTGAAAGGACCCACAAAGCAAGGTGCATGCTTTCCTTTGATGCCAAAGCGCTGAGTGCCCTTCATTGGAGACACTCGGAGATAGACAAAGTCATCGATTTGAATGGCCATGTCACGATGCTTGCTATCATAATAGCTCTTCTAGTGGGATTGAGCGGCTTTGAGATTTTTATGAATGACACGGCACATTTCTTCTTCTTCAGTGATCATGTCATTCCCAAGGATTTGACGCTCACCGGTTTCTGACCAATTGAGCGGGGTACGACATTTCCTGCCATAGAGAATCTTTAATGTGGCCTTGTCGGAACTTGCTTGGAAACTGTTGTTGTATGAGCACACGGCAAACAGGAGGCAATCTTCCCACTTCATGCCAAAAGAAATCATACAAGCTCTAAGCATATCTTCAAGGATTTGATTGACTCTCTCCACTTGACCACTTGTCTGAGGATGAAAGCTTTCCTGAAACTGATCTTGGTACCCATCGCAGACTGGAAGGAATCCCAGAACTTGGAAGTAAAGATGCTCCCACGATCTGAAGATATGAGCTGAGGAATACCGTGCAAAGAAACTATAGTAGATGTGTAGAGCTCTGCCAACTGAGCTATGGTGATAGATTCTTTGACCGGAAGGATGTGGGCAACTTTGGTGAACTTGTTGATGACCACAAAGATGGCATGATTACCTCTCTTGGACTTAGGAAACCCAGTGACGATATCCATCTCAATGTGATCGAATTTCCACTCTGGGATAGGCAAAGGCTGAAGAAGACCCGCTGGACGTTGATGTTCCGCCTTCACTCTGCGGCACACATCACACTCATTCACAAACTGAGCAATCTCACGCTTCATGCGCGTCCACCAAAAGGTTTTCTTGAGATCCTGATACATCTTGGAACTGCCTGGATGAATAGCGAGGAGCGAATTGTGTGCTTCATCCATGATAACTTTCCTGAGCTCTCCTTTTGGAACCACTAGACGATTCTCGAATAACAAGGTGTCTTTGTCATCAACACGGAAGCACTTATACTTTGGAATGCTCTTGGCCACAACTATAGTTACCTTCTTCACCATAGCATCAAGAAGTTGAGCTTGGCGAATTTGATCTTCCAAAGTTGGAGAGACTTGAAGGTTGGCAAGAAACCCTTGAGGAACTACTTGGAGGAGGAGCTTGCGGAAAACTTCACAAAGCTCAGGTTGAAGAGGCTTGAGAATAAGACTATTGCAATACGCCTTTCTACTCAACGCGTCTGCAATCACATTTGCTTTGCCTGAAGTATACTCAATGCTCGGATTGTACTCCTGGATCATTTCCACCCAACGTGTTTGTCGGAGATTGAGATTTGGTTAAGTGAAAATGTACTTTAAGATCTTGTGGTCAGTGAACACTTCAACTGGCCTTCCCAACAAGAGGTGTCTCCAGGTCATCAGAGCATGAACAACTGCCGCCAGCTCAAGATCGTGAGTGGGGTAGTTCTTCTCACTAGGCTTCAACTAACGGGAGGTATAGGCTACCACCTTTCTGTCTTGCATGAGAACACCACCAAGACCTTGGAGGGAAGCATCACAGAACACTTGTAATGGTTTGGATTCATCAGGAGGAGTGAGAACTGGAGCTGAAGTCAGCTTTTCCTTGAGTGTATTGAATGCCACATCACACTCAAGAGTCCACACATATTTGTCATTCTTCTGGAGGAGATTAGACAGAGGCTTAGCAATTTTTGAGAAGTTCTCCATGAACCTTCTGCAGTAACTTGCAAGACCGAGGAAGCTTTGAAGGTGCTTGACATTCTGAGGAGGCTCCCACTTCACGATGGCCTCAACTTTCTCAGGGTCCACCTTGATGCCCTCGGCAGAGATGATATGCCCAAGGTACACCACTTCATTGAGCCAAAACTCACATTTGGAGAACTTTGCGTAGAATCGATGCTCTGCATGTTCTTCTTCGGTTCCAGAGAAGACTAGAATGTCATACAAATACACCAAGACAAACTCATTCTTGAAGGGAGAGAAGCTGAAGTTCATCATGCGGGAGGCGCATTTGCGAGGCAATGGACATGACGGTGTACTCATAAGAGCCAAAACTCGTCTTGAAAGCAGTATTTGGAATATCTAGTTCACGAATGCGGATTTGATGATAGCCCATCCGAAGATCTAACTTCGAGAAAACTTTGGCCCCTTTCAATTGCTCAAACAACTCATTGATGTTGGGAGTGGGTACTTGTTCCTAATTGTCTTCTTATTCAATGGGCGGTAATCGACACAAATTCATTTCGTGCCATCCTTCTTTTTGACTAAAAGTACACCACAACCCCAAGGTGAACAACTTAGTCTGATCAAACCCAGACCCTCTTGTTCGTCTAGCTGCTTCTTCAATTCTTTTAGCTCTTCAGGACCAAGCTTATAAGGACGCTTGCATACCGGTTCAGTTCCAGGTTCAAGTTCAATCACAAACACTACTGCCCGGTGAGGAGGCATTCCTTGCATTTCTTCTGGAAAGACATCTTCGTACTCACAAACGACGGGGATTTGAGATATGGTTGAGATTTCACCCTTCTCATCGAGGGAAAAGAGGTGAATAGTGTCATCGCGAGCAGGGAAAATGATCACATCTTCAGAAGAACGAGTCAATTGGACTTCTTTGGCTGCACAATCGACATAAGCCTTGTTCATCCCAAGAAAATCCATGGCAAGAATTAGATCAATATCCGAATTTCCGAGCACAATTGGAGAGGCTAGAAAGGAATAGCTGCCCATTTTGATAGATACATCCGGAACCACCATATTTGAGCTGAGACGCTTACCTGGAGACACAACTTGCAATGCTCTTGGTAAATACTCAGTGGTAAAATTGTGCTTTGATGCAGAAGGATATGACATGGCAGAATGTGATGCCCCAGTATCAAACAAAACTTTTGCATGAATAGAATTAACCAAGAGGTTACCCATAATCACTTGAGGAGACTCCTCTGCTTGAGCTGCATTGACCATATTCACTCTGGCTGACTTTGGATTGTGCTTCGCCATAGCATTTCCTGGAGGCCTGACTGGAGGAGGAGGCGGAAGACGCCGCTGGTTGGTTCACTTGTTGAAGTAGTGGTCTTCTGACCACACTTGTGACACGTAACCTCTGAAAGAGGACGAAAGTTGCTTGGAGGAGGAGCATTAGCTGACTTGGGCGCCTGAGTCCTCTGCTAGAACCCTGGGTTGGGTTGGTCGGAAGAACCACGACCACCGTGCTGCTTATGCTGCTGAGGAGGACCAAACGGAGGAGCAGGAACCCAATACTTCTGCTGCTTAGGGACAATCAGAGAGTAGGATGAAGAATTATGAGAGTCCCTGAACCGCTTCCTTGAATTCTCGACCTTGAGTTGAACTTCTTCATACTTTAGAGCCAAGTTATAGAACTGATCAAACTCAAGAGGCTCGTGAAGGATGAGAGCAAGCTGAAGATCTTCCCTGAGGCCACCTCTGAACTGAAAAATCTTGCACCTGTCATTGGGCACATCCTGCTTGGCATAACGAGCAAGATTCTAGAACTCGATGTTATACTGATAGACAGACGAGTTTCCTTGCTTGAGGCTCCTGAACTTCTCATGCATACCCTCGACAACACTTGTCGGGATATGATGAGCCTTGAAGTCACGGCAGAAGTCATCCCAGCTGATCACATGGTCACCCCTGGAATCCTTGTACTGCTGCCACCACTCTGCTGCCTGGCCCTTCAGCTAGAAAGATGCGAACCTAACATTGTCCTGAGGTCTGACATTGCTGCACTCAAAATGCTTGTTGATGTCTATGAGCCAATCCTCCGCATCAAGAGGCTGAGAGCAATTGGTGAAGGACTTGGGTTGATTGGCAATGAATTGATTCAGAGTTGCAAACTGCTGCTGGTTATTAATATTCCCTTGGTTGCCTTGATGTCCTTGGTTTTGAAAGCCTTGCAACAAATTGAGAAACATTTGGGTATTGGCATTGGTTGCGGCCATCACCGCCTGCCATGCCTCCGGAGGTGGGGGTGGTGGAGGGTCAGACTGCTCCCCCTCACGACCTGGGTTCCCACGAGTTGCTGGAGCCATCCTCAAGATGGAGATGAAGATTAGAACATCATTGACAAATAGGATTGAAATAAGCTGAATCGAATGGCTCGAAATATTGCAACAGGAATATCATCAATTGCATTCAAACTGAAAATTAGTAAGAACGCCTTCCGTAGATTTGCGATAAGATCAGTTGATCATGAAGCCACTTGAATAACACAACAAGGTATTGAGCTAAGAGTTGCCCGGAACAAATGTATAACCATCATACATCTGTCAGAAGATGATCCTAGGTAACTACTGGAAATCCCGCCTAGGAACTTCCAAAATCTTTGGTTATGCAATCGGGTCAATGGATACACGGAATAACATCCATCACTCAACTCCAAGCAGTAATACTACTCTCCAATGTATCTCATCCGTCAACACACAACCAGAGGTCTCGGAAATTCATCTACCTTAGACCCTCGTAATCACAACGATACTAAACATGGCAACACATGTGATCCCGCTCTCCAGTACTGGGTGCCGCCACACTCTTCACAACACGAATAGTATTGAAGAAATTTCGAACATCCGCGTCCTAAGGTACTGATAACCCACAAGTATAGGGGATCGCAACAATTTTCGAGGGTAGAGTATTCAACCCAAATTTATAGATTCGACACAAGGTGGGCCAAAGAATATTTGAAACTATTAGCAGTTGAGTTGTCAATTCAACCACACCTGGAGATTAAATATCTAAAGCAAAGTGATCAGTAGCATAGTAGTATGATAGTTTGGATAGCAGTAGTAGCAGCAACGGTAACAGTAGCAGTGATAGCAATAGTTTTGTAGCAATTGGAACAGTAGCAGTAGCAATAGTAACTTAGCAAAAACAATAAGTGGAAAACTCGTAGGCACTAGATCGGTGAACTCATTGGATGATATTCATCATATAACAGTCATAACCTAGGGCGACATAGAACTAGCTCTAGTTCATAAATGTAATGTAGGCATGTATTCCGTAAATAGTCATACGTGCTTATGGAAAAGAACTTGCATGACATCTTTTGTCCTACCCTCCCGTGGCAGCAGGGTCCATAAGGAAACTAAGGGATATTAAGGCCTCCTTTTAATAGAGAACCGGAACAAAGCATTAACACACGGTGAATACATGAACTCCTCAAACTAAGGTCATCACCATGAAGTATCCCAAATATTGTCACTATGGGGTTGACGGATCATAACATGTAATAGGTGCATATGACTAGGCAAGATCGGATCAAGAACATAGATATAAATATGATTACATAAACGGTTCATATCTGAAATCATGCCACTCGGGCCCTAGTGACAAGCATTAGGCATAGCAAAGTCATAACAACATCAATCTTAGAACATAATGGATACTAGGGATCAAGCCCTAACAAAACTAACACGATTACATAATGAATCTCATCCAACTCCTCACCGACCAGCAAGCCTACGAAGGAATTACTCACTCCTGGTGGGGAGCATCATGGAATTGGCAATGGAGAAGGGTTGGTGATGATGTACACCGAAGATTCCCCTCTCCGGAGCACCAAACGGGCTCCAGATCTGGCCTCCCGATAAAGAACAGGAGGTGGTGGCGGATTCGTATTGTAAAATGCGATGAAACTTTCTGTCTGATTTTTTTCTCCGAAAATAGGAATTTATAGTGGCGGAATTAGGGTCAGTGGGGCCACGAGGTGGGCACAACCCACCAGGGCGCGCCCTGGTGGGTGCTGGCCACCCTGGCCCCTTCTCCGGTAGTTTTTCGCTCCAATAATTCTTATATATTCTGAAATAATTCTCCAAAAAGTTTCGTTCCGTTCCGAGAACTTTTATTTCTGCACAAAAACAACACCATGGTAGTTCTGCTGAAAACATCGTTAGTCCGGGTTAGTTTCATTCAAATCATGCAAATTAGAGTCCAAAACAAGGGCAAAAGTGTGAGGAAAAGTAGATACGTTGGAGACATATCAACTCCCCCAAGCTTAACCCATTGCTTGTCCTCAAGCAATTAAGTTGACAAACTGAAAGTGATAAAGAAAAACTTTTATGAACTCTTTTGTTCTTGTTTACAAATATATGCTTAAGTAGCACCCAGGTTTTCAGCAAAGATTATGACTAACCATGCCAACAATAACTCTTAGAAATTATATTAACTCATATCAATAACATAAGCAACTAGCGAGCAATAATAAGATATCTCAAGTGCCAACACTTTGTCAAAACAATCATGATACAATATGACAATAGTGGTATCTCGCTAGCCCTTTCTGAGACCGCAAAACATAAATGCAGAGCACCTCCAAAGTTCAAGCAGTGTCTAAACATTGTAGTTCATGGTAGAAAAGATCCAGTCATGCTGCACCCAACATCAATTATACACAATGCATAAGGATGACAATAGTGCTCTCAGGTCTGGCGCTTATTTGAGAAGGTGATGACTCAACATAAAAGTAAATAGATAGTTCCTTCGCAGAGGGAAGCATGGATTTGCAGAGGTGCCAGAGCTCAAAGCTTAAAACAGAGATAGATATAATTTTGGGAGGTACACCCTTCCTTTCAACGTTACGACAAAGAGTTATCAATATCTTCCATGCTAAACAAATTAGCGGCGGTTCCCAAGCGGTAAAAGTAAAGGTTTACTCCCCCTCCACCAACAATCACACTCCACGGCAAGCCGCATCCACGGGTACCATCCAAACCAACAACATTCCTAGAGGAGTTTTGTTTAATTATTTTTGATTTTTGATTTCGGGACTGGGAATCCCTATTAGCGCCCCTCTCGTGTAAGGACGAGTGAATAAACACTCATCATGAGAATAACCCACTTAGCATGGAAGATACTGACCGCCCCCTGTCGCTGCATGGGCGGTCCAAGCACACAAAACAGATGTCCATTTGAATTTTTAGAGATGGCACATGCAAATTTACTTTGGAACGGCAGGGTAATACCGCATATAGGTAGATATAGTTGACTCATCTGGCACAACTTGGTTTAAGGGTTTTGATGCACAAGCAGTATTCCCACTTAGTACAGGCGAAGGCTAGCAAATAGATTGAGAAGCGGCCAGCTAGAGAGAGAAAATTGTGATGAACATGCATTACATATAATCGACATTGAATGCTAGCATGAGTAGGATATGGACGCCATGAACATAAATATCATGAAGGTTATGTTGGTTTTGATTCAACTACATGCGTGAACATGTGCCAAGTCAAGCCACTTGAAACATTCGGAGGAGGATACCATATCATCATACCGCATCACAACCATTTTAATGCATGTTGACACCCAAGATAAATCATTATCCACTCCTAGCTACTTAAGCATGGCATGTACAACTATAATCTATAATGGTCATTGCAAACATGTTTGATCATAATATGCTGAATCAAGGATACTAGGTTAAACATATTTACAAAAACAAAAACAAGTTGAGTTCATACCCGCTCTTCTCTGCCACAGTTGTCATTATTGCCTTTCACTTGCACGACCAAATGATAAGAAGATAATAATAGTTCAAGAGTGTCATGGACTAAGCTGGAATCTGCAAAATTTTATTCAAGAGGAGAAGACAAGGTAACATGGACCCTTTGTTAGATTAACAATAACGCATATAAGAGCCACTCAACATTTTCATCGTGGTCTTCTCCTTGGTATGACTCAAATAAAAGGAAAAGAATTTCAGAGAAACACATTGAAATATTTTTGGAGTTTTTGTTTTTCTTGAGAAAATCAAATTAAAGAGGGAAAAACAAAAACGAGAAAAACTAGTTACACGGGAAAGCTCCCAACAAGTAAAAGAAGAAACGAGAAATCTTTTTGGGTTTTCTTTTAATACTACAATTAAAGTAAGCTAGAAAGAAAAATTAAAAAGAAGTAGGAAATATTTTTGGGTTTTCTCAAAGTTTTTCAAACACACAAGAAGAAAGCGAGAAAACAAATCTAGCATGGATATTACAATGAAAATGTGTGAACACCAACAAACTGGAATGAAATGTGTGAACATGCATATAATGTCAGTGGAATACGTACTCCCCCAAGCTTAGGCTTTTGGCCTAGCTTGGTAATCACCATCCATCGAAACCATCCGGTCCCAAGTCAAAGTGAGGTGGAGGAGGCACCTGAGCGTCCCACCACTGGGGCTCCTCCTCAGCAGCTACTAGGTTGTTCCGGTAGGCTATAATGTCATCTGGCATGATCCTGTATCCGTTCCTGGTAATAGAATCAAAAAAAGCAGGTGCAGGCAAGGGCATAACATCACGGGTTTCTTTGCTGAATACTTGGTTGTAATGAAAGTCATGGAAAGAGTCAGTTACATCAAGGAATTGATGATCCTGCAACGACTTATGATCCAGGTAAACTTGGGACAAGAGATAATCATGTGGGCGAATCTGAACATTAAAGTGTCTCGCTAAACGAGTAGCACAAATACCACCATGTATCTTTCCCTTAGTTTTGTTAAGGTTTAAGCGACATGCAATAAATAGCCCCCATACTAGAGGTCTGGTCATCATACAGTGCACGGCGTAAAATAGCGAGGTAGGGGGCACTGAGTGCGCCGACCTTCTCCCTAGCAGTTAAGCACTTCGTGATGAACAAAGCAAAGTAATGTACTGAGGGAAACTGCAAACTAGTAGCAGTAGCGTTTGACATGCCTCTAACTTCACCTACTGTTAAAGTGAGGAGAAAATCCTCAAACTCAGATGGTCTAGGTTCTCTCAATTCCCCATCGGAGGGACTCAAGCATATATCACAAAAGTCAGTCAGCGGCATTTTATAAGTTTTAGCATAAAGGTTAAACTGCACCTCAGAGGGATTATTCTTTCTCAGAAAATGAAAACCTTGCACAAAGGAATCTGTAAGGATGTGATATTGGTCACACTTAGCTGCGAGGAACTCGGTCAGCCCAGCGTTTGCAACAAATAGAGCGAACTCTTGATGGAACCCGGCCTCCTCCATGAAGGCATCATGCGGCAATTCACACGGCTGCACCTCCGCCTTTCTTGGGGTGTGAAGGTCATTGTCCGATGATTCCCCAATGACTCCTTTGGCATTTTTCTTTGAGGAAAACTTCCTAAAGAAATCCATCTTATTCCTAAAAAAATTCTAAAAAAATTTAGTCCACAAATTTTTGGTCAACAAGACTTCTTGAAATTGATAGCAACTACTCCTAGGCATGCATAGAGGCCATATTGAGCATTAAAACTACTTAGAACTATAAGAATTCAACATGCAAGCTCATCTACAGCAGCACCAAGAGTAGCTAATTGCGCTAAAAATAACCCACTAAATCAAAAACTAATTGGAGCAATGGAGGAGTCACATACCAAGTAGCAATTCCTCCAAACAGTTTCAGAAACGGAGCTTCGAGCAAAGAGATCGAAATCCGCGGGTTTGAGAGCAAGAACACGGGAATGGTGGTTGTGGTGATATTTTTCTGGAGGTAGGGGATGATGTGGGCAAAAGAGATAAGTGAGGGGGCCCACGTGGGGGCCACAACCCACCAGGGCTCGCCTGGGGGTGCTGGCGTGCCCTGGTGTCTTGTGGGCACTAGGTGCACCCCCCCTCTGGTATTATTTGCACCAGAATTTCAGAAATATTCAGAAAAAATCGTATCAAATTTTCAGGACATTCTGAGAACTTTTATTTTTGGATCATTTTTTATTGCACGGAGAAAACAGAAAACAGGATAATGATGGCACTTTATTTTATTTGACTAGCTAAAACAGAAAATAAAATGTAGGAGCAAAGAGTTGGGCTTACTAGATTCATCGACTTCATACCTCTGAAAAATGATCCATTAATAAGGTTGATCAAGTCTTATTAACAACCACTTCTGATTAGCATTAAACCGAAGAACATTTGTAAAACACTAAGTTACCTCAATGGGGATGTGCATATCCCCAACAATAAGTATATCAAATTTCTTTTTGCCAGTAGGTAGAGGTAATTGAAAACTTCCAATAGTGATGGTCGGGGATTCTTCAATAACATTTATACTATTCACTTGAAATTGTTTCTTCGGAAAGTGCACCGTGTGCTCATTACCATTGATATGAAAAGTGACTTTGCTTTTATTGCAATCAATAACAGCCCCTGCAGTATTCAAAAAGGGTCCACCAAGGATAATCGACATGTTGTCGTCCTCGGGCATCTCAAGAATAACAAAGTCTGTTAAGATAGTAACATTTGCAACGACAACGGGCACATCCTCACAAATACCGATAGGTATGGCAGTTGATTTATCATCCATTTGCAATGATATCTCGGTAGGTGTGAGTTTATTCAAATCAAGTCTTTTATATAAGGAGAAACGCATAACACTAACACCGGCTCCCAAATCACACAAAGCAGTTTTGACATAGTTTCTTTTAATGGAGCAAGGTATAGTTGGTATTCCAAGATCTCCAAGTTTTTTAGGTACTCCATCTTAAAAGAATAATTAGCAAGCATGGTGGAGATTTCAGTTTCAGGTATCTTTCTTTTATTTGTGATGATGTCTTTCATATACTTTGCATAAGGGGCCATCTTTAAGATATCGGTTAAGCGGGTACGCAAAAAGACTGGCTTAATCATTTCAGCAAAGCGCTCAAATTCTTCATCATCCTTTTTCTTAGATGGCTTACACTACTAGGAGAAAGCCTAGTAGTAGCGCTTGTTTTCCCCTTAGTAGTAGCGTTGGTGGCAGCACTACTGCTAAGGCGCTACAACTAAGTGTTTATCAGTAGCGCTGAAAAACCAGCGCTACTGGTAAGTACTGATAGCAGTAGCGCTGGTTCACAACAAGCGCTGCTGATAAACCAGCGCTACTGCTACAGCTTACCAGTGCTACTGCTAAACCAGCACTGCTAAGATTTCATTCCCCTCTACGTATTTGTGCATGCTCTATACGGTAGTTTCATCATATCATAATAAACATACATTATTCTCATCATATCATACACATACAGGAGACTCGTCATACCACCACCTCCAACACAAGTATTATCACATCTCGAAAATAGCGATACACAAGTCATGTCATGTCTCGAATAAATGCAACTGCATAGTCATGGCACACACACAAGTTTCATCATCTCTATCTCTAAACTATGATGTAGAAGAGAAGAACGATCAGTATGAGCAAGAGCGCGACTAAGTAGTACTTCTTGAGGCACCGGTTTCCCTCCCTCTCTTGCCGGAGCATCCACCTCAAGTAACTATTTTCTGCTTCGGCTCTGCTGTCGAAACCTCTGTGGCTAGCGCCCGGGTACCTGTCCACCCGGGCCTGAGCGTCTGGCCAGTGGTCGTACACTCCTGGAACCCACCCAATGAATACGGCGTAGCAGTCCTTCGCCATCTCCGATCTATGTACCTGCATCGTAAGTTGATGAATTCAACGATAATATGCAACATAATGTACTTGAGAAACACAAAGCGGCATAGTTAGCAAAATACAAGCAACCTATAGTAAACATAAATAAGGAAGTTCCTCATACCCAAACTAATTAACTAGAGCGATCTATGCTAGTTGATAGAAAGACAGTAGTACTAATTAAACATACACATTGTCATCGTCAATCACTCCTCCATGTCGGCGCTCCAATCTTCATAGTCAGGGAGGAAGCACCCGAGCTTCGTGAAAGGCTTCAGGTCAAGACGCTAAGCGCTGAGCAGTGTTCGGACATCCTCCCGACTCATTGGCCCATGGTAGAACATCCCTGATTTTTCGAGGACCTCCTTCATGATCACTTGGGCAAGTTCACACTGTACGTGATAAAACTCAGCTCAGATTCGATGATCCGGTGTCCTTCCTACGCTTGTGGCTCAGTTGACAATCTCGGCATCGCTGGAAGTAGCTGACATGCGAAGGCGTTGATTATCCCTTCTGTACTCGATCATGTGATGCATGAGGTAGAATCCATCAGCCTTACTATCTTTCGGTTGTTGGATGTAGCAGAAGTCGGTCTTATGGCCGAAAGCCGGCCCTCTATTCCTGTACTTTTTCACCTGGATATATCCACCACTAAGGTTGAAGCTTAAAATGGCACTATCGAGAACACTCTTTATGTGCGTGTAATCCCTCTTCTTGATGTTCTTCGCTGAGTCCAAGTACAGAGCATGGGAGTATTGCGGGTATAGACAGATGAGGACGGCGCCCCCCCCCCCCGCTGCGCAAAATAAGTACACCTCAAATTAGCCTCCATGCTTGCAAAGGAATGATTAAAACTTATGAAAGGATATCCGCGGATGACTTACATGGGATGATAAGGAAGGAGAATCGTTTCCTTGTCCTTATTAGCGACCATGAACTCGCCGATGTACTTGCTCACATAGTCACGGTGCCCTTGGCAGACTGCGAAGAAGCTCTCATGCATATAGTACAGGTCCGCGACGCAGATATATTTTATGTTCTCGCGCCTGATGATGTAGTTGAGATACAACGCATACATGCGGATGAACTGAAAATCCAGCTTGCTCATGTGGAACATGTCGTAGATGTAGTCAAATCGCAGGATGAACTTATCCGCGGGACATCTATGGACATATAACCTCCCACCCGGAACCTGAGCCGCGTAAAGTGGGTATCCTGGTTTTTCCGAGATGAGAAGGCTTTTCTCTCTGGCCAGCACATCATCATGAAGTCTCCTTAGAACATTGTTCAGTATGTCCTCCAGCGCTTTCTGAGGTAGGATCGGGTGGCCGGCAACATGGAAACGCTCCGCACCTATGACATGTATTCTGTCTACCTCTCGGGGCTTCAGAGGCGCCTGGCTGCTTGAAGCAGCTCTGGCGCCTTTAGAGCCTTTCCTCTCCGGTCTCCTCCTTTGCTTCTTGACGGATGGCGGTAGTGAGCCGGCCACCATAAGTTCCCTAACCACCACCCCCAGTGTCATCGGACTAAGCAGTGGACGGCCCTCGCATTGTTCTTGCTGGGTAGAGGCGGAATCTGGAGGCGTCTCCTGCGAGGATCGCATGAAGAGAGACTTTTTGCAATCAGCCTTAGGACGTTCCGGCTCCGGCAAATCAGGCAGCATCAAAGCATCATCTCCACGCTCATAGCCTGAGTCATAGTCCCGAGCATCGCCATAGGCGGTACTGATATACTGGTTAGGGTCATCATCATCCTCCTCCATGACATCATCAGCATTTGCTTCTTCGACGGGGGCGACGTCATCTGGCACTAATGGAGGCTCTCCCTCGCATCATCCGCTATCACCCGCCACGACAGATGCAGGTAATTGGGTAGGTGGGGTGGTGTTCATACCTTGTTGAGGAGTGGTCGTTGGTGTGCTACCGGGCGCCTCGACACGAAGAAGAGTCTTCGGCCAAGGCAAGAACCAGCTCTTGCATGCGCCAATCCGTCTAGGGATCTCGTCGTCATCGACTTGTACCGGAGGAGGCAAATCCTCGAAGCAGGCTTTGACACTGGCCACGCAAACTTTGAAGACGCTATGGGGCATCTGTCAGTTGTGTAACATGCGTTCCTTCGACTTGACGATCGTTGCCTTTCCCACGTCCACCTTCCGGCCTTTGATGTCGTACAATAGGGTGCACAGGGTTTCGTCGGCCTGCGAAGACATGTCTGTGACGTCAAACATCCGAAAGGCAACTAAAACTGAAGACTATAGATATGCTAGTCAAGAGGGTATGACGCGTAATTACCGTGAGGGCGTCGAGCTCAGCCAAAGACGAAGCCCCGCCAAGCAGGCCAGAGACGGAGGACGGGCTGCTATGAACAGGAGCGGGACCAGGTATGGGAGTATGTGCGGTGGCGTGAGCAGGTGCTGGTGGTGCGATCTTCACCGAATTGCTCCCGACGTAGCTGGGAAGGGGAAGTCCTCTGGTGCTTTATTTGGATTTTTCTTCGTCCATTCGAAAAATGCCGGAATAAAGCTGGTAATGGAAGATGTGAAGTCAGCCGCGACGTGCGCTACCGCTGCACTGACCCTTTCATCGACTATCTGTTCCAACTCTGCTTTGGTCTCAGCTTTGGCATTATTGACCGCAAGCGCGACCTTCTCATCGATGTGCTGTTGACTAAGCAACAGTCTCTGCCTTCTTTCCTTCGGCTTCTCGTGGTAGCACGTCTTCCACAAGGCGCCATCTCCGACGCCGTGCACATGTCCATACGACGGCGGTTTATCCTCCAACACCTTTTTTAGTATGTTGAGGGCCCGGTTGAAAGGGGTGTCCCACTTGGGCCTCGCCGACGACTGAGAAGAGTCGTCGCTTTCGGCTGCCTTTTGGTGCTGCTCTTTCTGCAAAAGGAACATGGATGGTTTACAAATGTGACAAAACTTGTTGTCGAATTGATTGGAAGCTAATATAAGGTGGTAATATAACAATTACCAGTAGTCTCATGAACTCCCTCGTGTTCGGGTCCGTGTAAAAGATTTTCTTGACGGGGTCCCACTTCTACCGGGCCCTGATCCAGTCATGCTCCTGCGGGTCGGTGAACTCCGCCAAGGGGTCTGGGATTCCGTAACTTTCACGTTCGGCGTCGTCCTTGGCCCATACGTGCCTCTTCCCCTCATAACCACGGCTTCCGAGGCGGTGGGGAGGCGTGTTCCTGGCCTGGAGCGCCTTCATTTTCTCTGACTTTATCTTGACTTCTTCTTTAGCGCAAGTCTCCTTGAATTTTTCGAAGTCCTCTTCCGTTAGTGTCGGATTGTCAGCACGAATCTTGGACCACGGTTCATTCTTTGCAATCACTTTTTTCACCCGTACTTTCCAGGCGCACAATTCATTGGTGAACATTGTCATCGCCTTGCTATTTATCTTTGTCATGGGTTCGTCCTTCCACGGAAGTTGGCTTTCAGTCCGCCCGGGGAACAAGAACCTATTGTGCAACTTCGTTAGGAGCATGTTGTTGGATTTCGGGCTCTGCAAAACCCTCAAGGTTCGAACACAGGGGCGTGTGGGAAGCTCCCTGCGGCCTCGCCCTTCTTAGCTTGCTACACGATGGTAACTATGGCGAACTCGCACGATGACGAGGAAGAAGATGAACATGGTGGTTTACCCACGTTCGGGCTGCTCCAAAGCGTAATACCCTACTCCTGCTTTGGTGGATTGCCTCTCTGGGAGGTGTGGTGGATGAACTAGTACAGTGGTTTCGAGCCTCGCGAGGGAACTTGAGTGGTGTTCTTGGCTCTCGGCCTTGTCTTGTGTTGGTGTGTTCGTCCTCTGTGTCTCTACGGTGTGGCCTAGCCTCTATATATAGCAGTGGCCTGGGTCCTCTTCCCTTATCACAATGGCGGGAAGGGATCCCACAATGGCCAAATTTGAAGGGGGACAGGAGTACATCCCCACCCTGTCCAAAGGTGGTCTTCGCCTGCAAAGTAGCTGTCGATGATGCAGAGGTGGGCTCGGCGATGACATCTGTCCTGCGGGGCTCGTGGTCGTGGTCTCGTTGCACCAGAATGGAAACCTTTGGGGGATGCTTTGGGAACCCGCGTACGTCCTTGATCCCTTTGCACCAAAGCGTAAACTGCTCCGCCTGGCGCGCTGGCGCCCGCCTGACCTTCCTTGCGTCATCTTTGGCTCCTGAGGCCGGGTCCTGCATAGAGATCTCCGCCGCTCCGGAGGGGGCCTGAGGAGGCCCACTCCGTGCCGGTCTTGGTGCCGCCTCCCTCGCGAGGCTAGGGTCCTCGCGAGGGCCTTGCCTTGTGTGGAGTCGTGCCAGGCCGTGTTTGGCTGACGAGGTGGGCCATGCCCTGGGCCGCAGGCAGGGAGGTCTGGGTACCCCCGTTCCCAGAAAGCCGACAGTAGCCCCCGGGCCCGAGGCGCGCCCGAGTTGGCTTCTAGGCGAAGCCGTCAAAGTCGGCCTGAAGCATTGCGGGCCCTAAACGCCTGAGGGCCAGGCTGGCGCGCGTCGTTCGGTTGATGTCGGGCATCCAACATTTCTTCGGCCACCGTCCGAGTCGACAAAAGCCTGACTTCCAGCTCCAAGCCATTACTGCTTTCCTCTTCTGCGCTCCTGCTCTTACTCCCAGATCCCCGGCCTTAGCAGAGACCTCTCCACATCCGGCGCTGCTCCGTCCTCCTCCCTGCCGCGTTGGCCTTGCGATCTTCCTAATGGCTCCCGCCGGCAAGCCGAAGCCAGAGGCCCAGAGCTCAGCCTCCGCCTCCATCTCAGTGGCGCTTTTGGAGTCCACCATTGCCAAGGATGGAGACCTCGTCCCGGTGCTCCCATCGACGGCGGACGAGACCAACGAGTGTCGGCGGACCTTGATATGGGGTGGATCCTCGGAGAAGCGGCCCTCATCCAAGTCGGTCTATCCTTTCTTCTTTCATAGCGTCTTCGCCGGGCTCATCCCTCCTTTCTCCGCGTTCTTCACCGCCATCCTCGACCACTACGGGATTCAAGCCCTTCATCTCCATCCCAACTCCATCCTGCTCTTGTCCGTCTTCGCCTTCTAGTGTGAGGCTTTCGTGGGCGTGAAGCCTTCGGTGGCCCTCTTCTGACATTTCTTCAGCTTGCGCGTGCACGACGGCGCTCAGCAGTCGGCGTGCATCTCCTTCTTCGCGGTCCAGAGCGGTAACATGCTCTTAAAGGCTGGGAAGAAGGTGGAGAACTTCAGGCACCGCTGGGTCTTCATGGATCTCAAGAATTCCAACCCCCGCTTGGATCTGCCGAAGGGGTTGCCGGAGAAGACCCCCACGTGGAGCTCCGTGAAGCTTTCTAACCCCCGGGCCAAGCCCGTCCTGGAGAGGATTTCTCTCGATATCAGTGCCAGGAAGCTGACTGGGGGAATGATAGTGAAGGAGTTCTTGACGGAGCGCCTGGCGCCCCTCCAGTCTCATTCCAGGCCCCTGCGGGATTATCAGGGCAGCGACGACAACCTCAGGCTTCGGTCCACTCGCATAACCCCCGAGGAACTGAAAAGGGCTGTGACAATCCTGCTCAACGGCGACCCCGGTGATCTCCCTGACACCCACGCCCTGTTGTACCGCCGCGACGACGGAGCCGATTTGGTTGCCAAGATGCCTGTCTTCGACGAACTGGGGCTCTCCCCAGCTGAAGGTCTAGGCTCCCCGGTGATGGTGTCCTCCGGCGACACTACGGGCGGGGAGGATTCGGAGAAGACAGCGGACGATGATCTGGTGGGGGCGTCTCCCCCGTCGCAGAGCATGTTCTTGCGTGACCTTGAGGACGACGACGATGCTGGTGAAGCTTCTGCTGCTGGCTCTCAGCGTCCCGCCAAGGTCCTTAGGGGGCTAGGACCGGCTCCCCGTGCCACACGGTCCGCCTGCCTGGCGACCCCGAGGAAGCACGGGGCATAGTCTCCTCCGGTGCGCCCTGTCTCTGCCGGCAAGGCGGTTGAGGTGCCGGCCTCGCCCCCGCCCGAATCACGGCCTGCCGGCCAGGTGGGCGAGGCCGGGGACACGGCGATCCATCCAGCGGCTGCCCTTGCAGACAGTGCCCCTGTTCCCCGGCGTGGTGGTGCCCTCACCGAGAAAGGCGAGGGCGCCCCCGTCGTCGCCGGAGCGGAGAGGAAGAGGAAATGGGTCGACATCGAAGAGTAAGTAAACCGGCTCGGCCTTGGTCGCCTGCCGGCAGCTTGTGTATTGATGATTTTCCTTTGCTTGGTAACTAGGAACGCCGCCGCGCTGAAGATGAGGAAGAAGAAGGCGAGCGTCAAGCCAAAGGTGTCTTCCGATGCACCGCTCGCTTCTGTCGTGCCGCCGTCACCCAACGTGGTGCCTGCGGGCGAGGGGGTGGAGGCTCGCGAGGCAGCCCTCCTGGTCACCGCCGCGCAGCCCCCCAAGCCACCAATGCCTGTTAGCATGGTCGCTCTTGCCCTTGAGGGCGCGTCGGTGTCGCTGTCCGGAGGGCCAGGACCCTGAGGGCCAGCCGCCCGTCGATCCGTCTGCATCCGTCTTGCTCGTGGTCGCTGCGTAGCCTCCGGAGCCTCCTGCTCCTCATGCTGCTGTCTCCCATGGGACGTCGTCTGTGATCGCGCAGGCGACTCCTCCGGAGGAGGCCTTGGTGCCTTCGTCGCACGGCCTCGATGTCCTCGAGGGGCCTTCACCGCTCTAGGTCAAGTCCGGGACGCCCTCGCGGGTACCGACGATCGCCTCGCGAGTGGGCGCCTGGGGCTCCTTTCCGGGTGGCTCCGGGCCGACGCCTCTGTCGTGGCGGTCTGGGGCCTGGCCGAGGCCGCCGTGGTGAAGAGCGAGAAGGAGGCTGCGTCAGCCAAGGCAGACCTCGAGGCTGCGCGAACCGACGCGGCGTCTGCTGTAGGGCGTCGTGATGAGGCGGAGTCCTGCTTGAAGATTCTTCAGGAAGAGAAGTCCGCGCTTAACAACTGCGTCAGCAGGGGGAGGCCTTCAAGACCTGCAAGGCCCAGCTTACCGATCGGGACTCCGAGCTGTCCCAGGCGATGGCCGACCGTGCCGCGGTGCGAGAGCGCCTGGACGCGCGGGAAAGGGAGGTTGCCCTGGAAAAGGCCCGGCTCGAAACCGCGGAAAAGGCTCTAGCTGAGGCCGAGGAGAAGAAGGCCGCGGAGCTCAGCGCCCTTCCCCCGGTCGAGCTCAGGCTTCGCCAAGCGATCCGCTCCCTCTACCGGGAAGAGTTTATGGAACCCCTGGTGGCTCTGGAGAGCGGCTTCGCTGAGCTTGCTTCGAAGCTTGTCGAGGCGCTGGAGGGCACCGTTGCCAAGGTGGAGGGGGTCTTGGAGAGCGAGTGCCGCGAACTCTTTTCTGAGGCCGCGATGCGCGTCTTCAGCCACCTTCACCTTCGCGAGCCCGGGTTCGACTTCGACTCCATGATCCGCCCGGTCGCCCCCGGGGTCCGCAGCAGTGCTGCGGCAGCAGTGAAGGGCGCCGTGGAGGCGCTGGTGAAGAAGTTCACCCGCATCACCGTTCCTCCGCCTCCTGAAGCTGCAGGGGTTATTGGTGAAGAAGACGACGCCAGCGATGTCGACGACGAGTTCCCCACGGGCGGGACGAGTGGCGGCGGAGGCTCCTCCTGATTCCTCTTCCTTGTTTCCTTCCTCCAACGTTCATCGTGCCTCGTGGAGGCGTTAAACTTGTTTGTGTTCGCAAAAACTTTTAATGCTTGTAATAACTGTTGAACTGTATGATTGCTCTCTTCGCCTTGTTTCCTTCTTGCTTGTTGTGATGCTCTGCTTCGGCAGGGCCCGGCCCCGCGCATACCTCAGCCGCTGTTGGGCCGTCCGGATCACCAAGGACGGTTCCAAGGGGTGAGGGGCTACATGGCCAGTGAGGCTCCTGAGTCGCGATGCTCAGGAGTCCCCCTTGACGTACGAGCAGCCCTCATGAAGGGAACATGGTGAAGATAGCGTTAACTTGGAAATTTTGAACACCTTGCGCTCTGCGTCGGCAGGGCCTGACCCCGCGCATACCTCAGCCACCGTTGGGCCATCCAGATCACCAAGGATGGTTCCAAGGGGTGAGGGGCTACGTGGCCAGTGAGGCTCCTGAGTCGCGATGCTCAGGAGTCCCCCTTGACGTACGAGCTCCAGCGTCCTTCTTGACTTGGACATTTTGAACACCTTGCGCTCTACCTCGGCAGGGCCCGGCCCCGCGCATACCTAAGCCACCGTTGGGCCGTTCGGATCACCAAGGACGGTTCCAAGGGGTGAGGGGCAACATGGCCAGTGAGGCTCCTGAGTCGCGATGCTCAGGAGTCCCCTTTGACATACGAGCTCTGGCATTCTCCTTAGGGGTTTGAGCGCTTCTGAGCTCTGCGTCGGCAGGGCCCGGCCCTGCGCATACCTCAGCCGTTGTTGGGCCATCCGGATCACTGATGACGTTTCCAAGGGGTGAGGGGCTACGTGGCCAGTTAGGCTCCTGAGTCGCGATGCTCAGGAGTCCCCCTTGACGTACGAGCGGCTCCCATACCTGTCCTCTTTGGCTTCTCCTGAGAGGGGCGCGTGAAGACCAGGTTTGGCAGACCTGGGGAGGTGGCGTCTACCATGGGTGGCCCGATAGTAGCCCCCATGCAGCCCCCACACACGTACATCCCAGGGGAACGTAGCGAGACGGGGCCGCGATGGGCCTTCCTGAGGTTGGATGCAGCCGCTGGGGCGCCCTCAGTTGTTTATCCCTAGCACGGAGCGAAGGGCTTCCACATTGCGTGGGCATAGTCATTGGTGGACCATGTTGACCGCCAGCACGGGGCAGTGGCTTCCACCTTGCATGGGCATAGCCATTGGAGGGCTGTGTTCACCGCCAGCACGGAGCTGTGGCTTCCACATTGTGTGGGCATATCCATTGGGGGGCCGTGTTGACCGCCAGCACAGAGCTGTGGCTTCCACATTGCATGGGAAGGAACCCCTCCGCATCCTCGGGGGACTCCGAGCGTGTACAGCCCCTTGAGTTCGTACGTGTGGCTGGCACGGTAGAACTGGGAGGTGTATCTGGGAGCTCGCGAGGGCGCTTTGGCCTCACGAGGTCCCTACCTCTAAGGCGGTTTACGCCTGAGTCTTCTCATAGATAGCGCCGTCCAAGGCCCTGCAAATTTTGGAGAAGCCTGCGCCGAATGTGCTCCCGAGGACCATCGCACGAAGGGGCCAAGCACCAGTGACCCCAGGAGGTGACGTGAGCGGGGCCGGCCCGCTAGTCAAAGTTCAGCCACTGGATTTAGCGACACTGCAGGGATGGACCCGAGCATAGACGCCGTGCCCGGCCCTCTCATGGGGCAGTCGAAGGTAGTACCATTCGGTTACGGCGACATTCATGGCGGCAAAGAGCCGAGCGTGCAAAGTGAAACGTTAGGAAACAGATGCCATGCATGAGAAATTACTGAAATCTGCATAAATGCGGCAGCCGCAGGGGTACGCCCTGGTCGCCTGAGGATAATGCGGCCCAGTGGGCGCCTTCAAACGGAATGAACCAAAAAGTTTCCTGGCACAGACCAACAAAAAGTCACCTGGCGGCCATGCCGCTGAAGAGTCAAAGCTGCCATCGTAGCCTGATCTTGTACCTCCACGAGCGCGGTCCTCACGGGCCTGTCGTCTCCCGGGGCTCAGGACCCATGCTCGGTCCAGGCGTCACGTCCAACTCGTCGTCGCGCCTCGCCAGGCAAGGTGCGAGCATGGCTCCAGCAAGGCACTGGAACGTGACGCCGATGTTTGCCAGGCCAACGGGCATGCGGACGTAGTTGTGCGGGTAGACCCACCCGTGGTCGGCACATGTCGGCCAAAAGTGGCCCTGGGACGCGGCCCTGTTGATTGCGAGCGTGTTGACGTAGACGCGCGGCTGGTCGACTGGGCTGACGATGGCGGCTGTGATTGATGGTGCAAGGCAGTTCCCACCTCGCTCGGCCTGTGCCTCTTGAAGCTCCTCGATCGCTTTGATGACCGACTCTTGCGAGCTCGGCGCCTCGCGCCGTGCCCCTGGCTCTGGTAGTCACGCGTCAGGACGCGCCTTCAGGTTGTGCCCGAACGCCTCCCTTGTGTCACCGGTCAAGCCGGGGGGCTCCTGGATGGAAGCCCCTGAGCCCGACCCAAGGGGTGCGCCGAGCGCGCTTTCCTATGCGATGGAAGGTGGTGCCCTGTCCCTGGGTGCAGAGCTTGAGGCTCCGCCCTTGGAGGTACTAGCCCCCAGGCGCTCCGCGGGGATGAGCGGCTTCTTCTTCTTGCATGTGTCCTCACGAGGCAGGGCTTCCTCCTCGTCGTCCGAGCGCTCGGCCGCTGCAGCACGGTAAGCACACTCGAGGGAGCAGACGGCATCCTTCTCATCGCAGGCGACGGTGATGACACCACCACTCCCTGGCATCTTGAGGACGTTGTAGCCGTGATGAGTCACTGCCATAAACTTGGCGAGGGCTGGGTACCCGAGGATGGCGTTGTACGGGAGGTGGATGTGGGCGACGTCAAAGACGATGATCTCGGTGTGGTAGTTCTTGCGTCCGCCGAAGATGACGGGCAGGCGTACTTGCCCAATGGGGACGGTGGACCCATCAGTGACTCCCGAGAAGGGCTTGGTCGGCATGAGCTTGTCGTACGACACTTGGAGCATCTCGAAGGTCTCGATGGAGAGAACATTGACCCCGCTCCACTGTCGATGAGGGTCTTGGTGACGAGGACGTTGCTGATGGTCGGAGTGCACAACATGGGGAGCTTGCTGGCCATGGCCGAGCACCTGAGCTGATCCCTCGAGTCAAAGGTGATTGCAGTCTGGGACCACTTGAGGGGACGCATGGCCTCGGGCTTTGGGAGAGCCGCGTTCACCTCCCGTGCAAACTGCTTGAAGACGTGGTTTGATGCTAGGGCTTGGGCGCCACCCAGGATACAGGCTACCGCCCTGACCTCCTGGAAGCCCCCAGCCCCATCGTCCTGCCTGTCCTCTTCCTTCCTTCTGGGTGGTGGTGGTAGTGGTGGTAGGCCGCCCTCACGAGGACGGGCCTCACGAGGCTGGCCACGGCGTGACCCCTCCGGAGGGTCATCGCGCCAGCGGTCCTCTCGAGCCTGATCGCGCCAGCGGTCCTCCTGAGGCTGGTCTCGCCACCCCTGACCCGGTTCCCGATTGTACCAACGGCCTCCACCGTGGCCTCCGCTGCGTCCGACGCCACGATCAGTGCGTCCAGGGTGCCGGCTGAAGTGTTCGGCACGGACCAGCCTGAGTTCCTGGCAGTCGGCGGTGTCGTGGTTGTTGGTGCCATGGAAGATGAAGGTTGGTCTCCCTCCTACGGGGTGTTCCTCGCCTCGGCTTCGCTTCGCCTCAAGCTCGGCCGCAAGCACCGCGGGGGCCTTGCACTTCGTCTCCTTGGCCTTGGTCTTCTTTTCCTCTGGCTCTGCCGCCGGAGGCTCACGGAGAGATAGGCGACCTTCTTTGGCCTTGGCGCACCTGTTCGCCAGGTTGAACATCTCCATGGCTGAGCACAGTTCGTCGTTCATGGCGAGCTCCTCTTTCATCTTGAGGTCCGTGACG
Organism: Elymus sibiricus; assembly: GCA_039707655.1. Lineage (NCBI taxonomy): Eukaryota > Viridiplantae > Streptophyta > Magnoliopsida > Poales > Poaceae > Elymus > Elymus sibiricus. Next base: position 275,843,059 of record CM077669.1, read on the forward strand.
CCGTCGGTGAATGCGGAGATGATAGCCTCATCCGACGCCTTTGAGACCTTGAGGCGCGTAGTTGTGAAGCGCTATATGAACTTGTGCAGGGTCTCTCCCTCCTGCTGCTTTACATGCCGCAAGTCGTTCACGGTGAGCGCACGGTCACGGGTGCCTTGGAAGTTGGCGACGAAGCGCTTGCGCAGGTCATCCTAGGAGGTGATGGACCCCTCCGGGAGGTTAAGGAGCCAGGAAAGCGCGCTGCCCTTGAGCGCCATGGGGAACCAGCACGCCATGACTTTGTCGTCTCCACTAGCCACCCGGATGCACAGCGAGTAGAGTTGTAGGAACTCGGCGGGATCTGGGGTGCCGTCGTAGCGAGGGGGTAGGTCGGGCTTGAACTTGCAGGGCCACATGGTTGGATGGAGCCCCGGGGCGATGGCGAGGCACCCCACCGGCTCGACGGGTGCTGCGCGTGCGGGCGGGGCCCGATCTTGGTGCTCCTAAGGAGCCGCCTCAAGTGGTGCCCGGTCGCGACGCTGGTTCGGGAGCGCGGGGAGCGCACGCGTGTCGACGCGTGGCCGGGGCACCACCTGGCAGCTTACTTCATTTCTTGCCCTTGCCCGTGGTTCGCGGGGCTGGTCACGCGGGCGCGCTTCACGCCTGGGCTCGGGGTCGACGTCGCGCTGCGGAGGAGGCGGCGGCGCATCGTGGGCCACGTCGTATGCCAGTGAAGGCCGGGGCCGAAACGAGTAGGAGAGCACTGAAGCGTCGCCGGCAACGCTGACGAGCTCCGCGATGCGCCGAAGCTAGCCGTCATAGCGGTCGAGGTCAGGGCGGTAGCGGAGCAGCTCGTTCGCCATGGCGAGTGCGCCCGAACTACGCGCCAGCCCGGGCCGGACGTGGGAGGACGACCCGGTAGCTGGAATGATCGATGGAGTGGCGGTGTGGCCATCGCGCCGCGCGGTGACCGGCTGGGAGGAGTATTGTTCTTCGTGGGCATCCGGGCCCGTGGCGGCGTTGGCCACAGGCGAGGGTGACCGGCGCGTGCCGGCGTGGCCCACGGGTGCCGTCTGGGCAACGCGGGCTTCTCGGCACTCGGCGCGGGCTCGGCGGGCGTCAGACATCGGAGTGACGAGGCGGGAGAAGGGCTTGGCTTGAGGAAGACTCCGACACGCCGCCTACCTGGCGCGCCAAATGTCGGATTTCGGGCTCCGCAAAACCCTCAAGGTTCGAACACAAGAGCGTGTGCGAAGCTTCCATGAGGCCTCGCCCTACTTAGCTTGCTACACGATGGTGACTACGGCGAACTCGCACGATGACGAGGAAGAAGATGAACACGGTGGTTTACCCAGGTTCGGGCCGCTGCGAAGCGTAATACCCTACTCCTGCTTTGGTGGATTGCCTCTCGGGGAGGTGTGGTGGATGAACTAGTACAATGGTTTTGAGGCTCGCGAGGGCACTCGAGTGGTGTTCTTGGCTCTCGGCCTTGTCTTGTGTTGGTGTGTTCGTCCTCTCTCTCTCTACGGTGCGGCCTAGCCTCTATATATAGTAGTGGCCTAGGTCCTCTTCCCTTATCACAATGGCAGGAAGGGATCCCACAACGGCCAAATTTGAACGGGGACAGGAGTACATCCCCGCCCTGTCGAAAGGTGGTCTTCGCCTGCAAAGTAGCTATCGATGATGCAGAGGTGGGCTCGGCGATGTCATCCGTCCTGCGGGGCTCGTGGTCATGGTCTCGTTGCACCAGAATGGAAACCTTTGGGGGATGCTTTGCGAACCCGCGTACGTCCTTGCTCCCTTTGCACCAAAGGGGAAACTGCTCCGCCTGGCGCGCTGGTGCCCGCCTGTCCTTCCTTGCGTCATCTTTGACTCCTGAGGCCGGGTCCTGCATAGAGATCTCCGCCGCTCCGGAGGGGGCCTGAGGAGGCCCACTCCTTGCCGGTCTTGGTGCCGCCTCCCTCGCGAGGCTAGGGTCCACGTGAGGGCCTTGCCTTGTGTGGAGTCGCGCCAGGCCGTGTTTGGCTGACGACGTGGGCCATGCCCTGGGCCGCAGGCAGGCAGGTCTGGGTACCCCCGTTCCCAGAACATCAACACATGTGCTCCATATGTGGTATCTTCTTCAACTTTTCGTCGTTGATGTTGGTGGTTTCCCTGAGGATGCATCCTAGTTACTTGCCGTAGCACGCGCGCGCTTCCTCTAGCGCCAGTGGCTCTAATTTCTTGGGGTGCATCGCCATGACCAAAAAAATTCCGATGCCGAGCTCGTTTGGTTTTCATGCCCTCTTCGGCTTCGGTCCTTCACCGGTCTCGGGGGCGGTGTCGGTGCCGGCGGTGCCAGTGTCGGTGCCGGTGTTGGTGTCGGTGTCGGGGTTGTTGTTGCCACTATCACCCTGCACTCACAACTGGTGTTCGTCCAGGTAACTGAAATAATTGTTTGCTGCCTCGACGGGGTCTTCTTCGAGGCGAGCAGAACCCCCGGCTTCCGCGTGGTCAAACATGTTTCCTACGATTATTTAAGTATGCTCGTTCAATTATTTGGTCGGAATGAAATGAATAATGAAAAGAAAAAAGGGGCCTATATTTGGTCGGAATGCTGATTCATTCCCCTTCCGGCAAATCCTGGGCACTCCATATGTCCTAGCTAGTTTCTAGCACAAGTCATGCCGAAAATCATGGAAATTTTCGGCATGACCTTTGCTAAAAAGTGGATATATGGAGCACCTGAAATTTGCCGGAACGGAAATGAATCACATTTCGGCAAAACATAGGCCACTCGGAGCATATGACATCAATGACATAGGGTTCATATTGCAAAATGACCACACTAAACATTTGGAAAATATAAAACAATTACACATAGGGTTCATATTGCAAAATGACCTCACTAAACATTTGCAAATTGTAAAGCAAGTACACATAGGGTTCATATTGCCGGAACGGAAGGGAGCTACTGTTTTTATTTATAGCTATTTTATATACCTACAAAAATTGCCCTACCTAATTTCCTAAAAAAAATTGCCCCTCTTTTCTTCTTCTTCTCTTCTTTTTCTTCTTCTTTTCCTTTTTCCTCTTCTCCTCCCATCTTTTCCTTCCTCTCCTCTTTCTTCTTCTTCTTCTTCTTCTCTTCTTCTTCTCTTCTTTTTCTTCTTCTTTTCCTTTTTCCTCTTCTCCTTCTCCTCCTCTCCTCTTTCTTCTTCTTCTTCTCCTCTTCTTCTTCTTCTTCTTATTCTTCTTCTTTTTCTTCTTCTTCTTCTTCTTCTTCTTCTTCTTCTTCTTTTCCTTCTTCCTTTTCTCCTTCTCCTCCCCTCTTTTCCTTCCTCTCCTCTTTCTTCTTCTTCTTCTCTTCTTCTTCTCTTCTTTTTCTTCTTCTTTTCCTTTTTCCTCTTCTCCTTCTCCTCCTCTCCTCTTTCTTCTTCTTCTTCTTCTTCTTCTTATTCTTTTTCTTCTTCTTTTCCTTTTTCCTCTTATCCTACAAAAATTGCCCTAGCTACCTTCCTAAAAAATCCTAAATGCTAAAAAAAATCCTACATTCCTAAACACACCTAGCTAGGGTTCATATGAAGGGGAGAAGAGAGGGAGAGGGAGAGGAGAGGGGGGCAGGGGAGAAGAGAGGGAGAGGGAGAGGAGAGTGGGGCAGGGGAGAAGAGAGGGAGAGGGAGAGGAGAGGGGGGCATGGGAGATTAGAGGGAGAGGGAGAGGAGGGCAGGGCAGGGGAGAGGAGGGCAGGGCAGGGGAGAGGAGGCAGTGGCGGGGGAGAGGAGGGTAGGGAGAGGGAGAGGAGAGGGAGGCATATGGCGCGGCGACGGGCAGGGGAGACGGTGGCTGCGGCGGCTCGAGCGGCGGCGAGCGGCTCGGCAGCGGCGGTCGAGGGCGGGCTCAGGCAGCGGCGGCGAGAGAGAGGAGGGCAGGGGAGAGGAAAGGGAGAGGCTTACGGCGCGGTGGCGAGGGCGGGCTCGGGCGGCGGCGGTTGAGGGCGGGCTCGGGCAGCGGCGGCGAGGTCGAGGGCGGGCAGGGGAGATGGCGGCGGTGGCGACGGCGGGTAGGGCGACGGCGGGGACAGGGTAGTGGGGGAGAGGGGGAGAGGGGGGAGTGGGGACTTGAGAAAAAATTGAGCCCGCGCGGGGGTTAGCTCAAAATAGCAGTAGCGCTGGGCACAGACCAGCACTATAGCTAAGTTAGCTATAGCGCTGGTTTCCAACCCAGCGCTACTGCTATGTGTAGCTAGCAGTAGCGTTGGGTTAGGAACCAGCGCTATAGCTAACTTAGCTATAGCGCTGGTCCTAATCCAGCGCTACTGCTAACTTTTTTTTTCTAGTTTTTAGTTTTCTTTTCTTTTTATTATTTTCCTTTCCTTTACTTTCCTTTTTCTTTTGTATTGCTTTCTCCCTTTTGTTTTTGTTTTTGTTTTTTGTTTATCTCCCGACGGCCTGACACGCAGTCGACGAGAACGTTGATCTCCCTCTCCCCACACTGCGCGAATATCACCGGAACCATGTATACATCATCTGATCCGATAACGGTTACTTATGTGCGTACACAAAGTAGATACATATATATATAGATGATGGTTTCTCAGCTGCGTCGACGACGTTTCACATTGAGCTTCTTCCCTTTCTTGTTCGTTAACGTATAATTGAGCCCCTCTTTATGACTTTTTCGGCACCATGGAGTACGGTCTTTCTTATATAATGTAGTCTTGATTCTTCTTTTCACGTATGCTTCATCGTCATCGTCATCTTCCCTCATAGGGTTGCCGTATTGGTTGTAGTCTTCCTCGTTGGAGACTCCATCCATTCCGATGATGCTCTTTTGGCCTCTCCTCACGACAACACGGCCGGGATTGGTCTGGTCAGTTATGAAGAAGCATTGTTTCACGTGCTTAGCGTGTACCCATGGCTCAGTTTTGGAGATGATGTTAACGTTCACGGTAGCGCTATTCGCATGGGGTATACACATGGTAGTGAAATACTTGTTTTCTCTTACGACGGCCTTAGCCCATCTGACACGGAACATCGTCGCAGCATGCAATTCAGCGTAGTCAAGCTTCCAGATCTCTTCGACCCTTCCGTAGAATCTTTCAATTGTGCCGTTGGCGTCGGTAACGCATTCGATCGTCACCCCTGAGTTCTGGTACTCACTGTCCATGTCTTTGGCCTCCGTGTAGAACATGTACCCGTTGATATCGTATGCCTGATAGGACGTGAGTTTGGGCGCGGGGCCATGTGCTAAGGCATGTATGAGCAATCCGTCCGAACTGCCCTCTTCAGGGGGATTGGCAAGAATTTGCTCTTTGAATCAATGCAAGAAAGTGGCATTGTGCTCTACATTAACTTCGTCGTCCGTCTTGCGCATCCCCTGATCACGGTACTTCTTTGCGATGATTTCTTTGTGCAGTGTCACATAATCATCTACCACATCTAGGTGTTGTAGCACTACTAAGTTAGCCCTGTCAAAGTCGCCCCGTCGATCCGAGTAGTCCACGTGCAATTCCCTTCGGCCGTTGTTGTGACCTTCTCCTCCGAGCCTCCCATGGTGCTTATTGACGGGCAAACCAACAACAGGGTCTCCGCCGCCTATATAATTCTCGCAAAAGGAGATGCACTCTTGGGTCAGATATCCCTGGACGATGCTCCCATCGGGACGGGACATGTTACGAACGAATCCTTTGATCACCCCATTCATCCTCTCGAACGGCATCATGCTGTGAAGGAATGTCGGCCCGAGGTTGATGATGTCATCCACGATGTGGACACATAGATGCACCATGACGTCAAAGAACGCGGGCGGGAAGTACATCTCAAGCTCACATAGTATGACAACGATCTCTTCCTGTAGCCTTTGGAGCTGCTTCACATTGATGGACTTTCGAGAGATAACGTCGAAGAAGTTGCAGAGACCAGTAAGCGTGTCATGGACGTGCTTCTCCATTATCCCTCTAATGGCAACCAGGAGTATTTGCGTCATCATCACGTGATAGTCATGAGACTTCATCCCGCTGAACCTTTTCTTCTTGGTGTCTAGAAATCTGCTTATCTTCCCACAGTAACCGGAACTGACTTTGATTCCCGTAAGGCACTTGATGAATTGATCGATCTCCTTCGGACTTAAGGTGAAGCAAGAAGGGGGACAATAATTCTCCTCCTTCTTCTTGACTTTTATGCCCCTTGGCCCCACCTCCGCCTCCATCTCCGTCTCCTCCGTCGACTTTTTACAGGGCATGTGGAGATCTCTCCTGATCTCCAAATCTTCCAACTCTTTCCTTGCCTTCGGCCCATCCTTGGTCTTGTCCGGCATGTTCATCAGTGTGCCAAGAAAGCTCTCAAGGATATTCTTCGTGATATGCATTTGATCAAGGCAATGAGGCGTGTCGTGATTGTGCCAGTACTCCAAGTCCCAGAAAACAGACCTCGTTTTCCATACCTTCAGCAGCGGCTCTGGTGCCTTTTCCATCTTTCCCTGTGCTGGGCACTGTTCCCAGTTAGTCAACAGCTCGTCGATTTCGGCGCCGCTCCTCTTACGTGGAGGTCCTCGATGCTCAGCCAAACCATTGAATAGATCTCCACGTTTTCTCCACGGGTCATCCTTCTCGAGCCATCTACGATGCCCCATGTACACGATTTTCCCAGACCCGCCATCTTTCGTTGACGTAAGCTGCTGAGACGTTGTATCATCCATGCACCTCGTGCATCCACAGTATCCGTGGCACACCTGGCTGAAGTGTACCCGTAACCGAGATAGTCGTGCACCGTCGTCATCAGCGCGGCTCTCATATAGAAATAATATCCTGTGATGGCGTCCCACGTCTTGATTGGCGATTTCCATAACGTGTCTAACTCCTCTTTCAGAAGCCCCATATACAGGTTAATATTATTTTCCGGTTGTTTCGGACCTTGAATCAGCATGCTCATGTGTATGTACTTTGTCTTCATGCACAACATTGGGGGGAGGTATGTACTTTGTCTTCATGTGTATGTGCTGTGGTTGGTGCTCTGGTTTTCCAAACGGATTCATGCCATCGGTACTCGCACCAAGCACGATGTTCCTTGCATCTTCTCCAAAAAATCGATATTCGGCGTTGAATGCTCTCCACTGGTTAGCATCTGCGAGGTGTCTCAGCGTCGGATCATCTCCATCGTCGGGTTTATTCCTCTCCGCATGCCAGCGCATGAGCTTTGCTTCCTTAGGATCTACAAAATACCGCTTTAGACGGGGAGTGATCGGAAAGTACCAGACAACTTTCTGAGGAGCTTTATTTCCTGCCTTCTTGTATCGAGAAGCATTGCACATTGTACAGCTGGTTTTTTCCGCGTGCTCCCCCCGATAAATGATGCAATCGTTGATGCATGCGTGGTATCTAATGTGCGGCAGATTAAGAGGGCAAACGATTTTCTTGGCCTCCTCGACACTAGTAGGACACAGGTTTCCCGTGGGAAGACCTTTATTATGTAGATACTTCAAATGCTCATCGAGGCTTTTGTCTGTCCATCTGTTTTTTGCCTTCGTCTTTAGAAGTTCGAGCGTGAAACTCAAGCGGGTCACCTCGGGATCGCAACCGTCATACAATGGAGTCTTCGAGTCTACTTCAAGTTGCGCCAGCTTGGCCTCCTCTCTAGAAGCAGCTCTGTCGCTAGTCGTACTCTTGCGAAGGAGGTCTCGAACATGAGGGTCCTGCACGACTGAACTTAGTAGCGTTGAAAACTGCGGCGTGTCCGTCGCCTCTCCTCCGCCATGTCCGGACTCTTCTTCACCGTGTCCGGAATCTTCTCCGCCGCCATGTTCGGACTCTTCTTCGCCTTGTCTGGAATCTTCTCCGCTGCCATGTCTGGACTCTTCTTCGCCATCGTCTTCGTGTCGATCGGTCATCTCTTCATCTAGCCCCATGTCGTTATTCCTTGCCATGTGGAAGTCCTCATCATCATCTTCACTTATCCACTGAGTATAGCCATCCATGAAACTATACATCAGCAGGTGCGCCTTCAAAGTGCCACGCTCAAAAGGGTCCAAAATGAGTCCTTCTTTGCATCTTGTACACGGACATCCAATCCTAGTCCGATTATTTGCATACATGTCCATCACCGCGGATTGCAAGTATCGCTCCACCTTCCTTCCACTCACCTTCATGACTGCACGGTATAACAAGCAAAAGGGTTATAAACAAAATGCATGCATGCATCAAAGTCATATAAAAATTTGGCATGACCTTGCCTAAAAATAAGACATATCGAGTTTGCTCAAAATTCGCCGAAACGGAAATAAATCGACATTTCGGCAAAACATAAGCAACTCACGGGGCATGTCACTCACACAAATCCCTTCATAACGCAAACACACATATTCCCATTCTTGAAATGCACAACTTTTTACTCACCTATATCCCGAGAGAGATTGTGCATGGTTAATTAGATCATTTGGCCTTCGCTACCTATAGGGATCGAAAGTGGATGGCTAAATAGCTAGCTAGATCTAGTTCTTGGGAGGAGAGATGAGACTCTAGCTATGGAGAGGAAGAGAGATGATCTAGCTAGATCTATATGTACGGAAGGAGGGAGAGGCAAATAAATGTGGAAGATAGAGCTAGAAGAGGCCATTTATGGAGGAGAATTATGGTGGAGGGGGCATTAATGGGGAGAGAAGAGAGGTAGAAGGAAGAGAGAAGAAGGGCTATAATGGTGGAGAAGAAACTTAGAGAGGGGAGAGGGGAAAGGAGGGGAAAGGGCAAAGGGGGAGGAAGAAGGGGGAGAGAGGGGGGTGGGTGAAAAGGTGGCTCTGCCACAATTAGTAGTAGCGCTACTTTCCACAGCGCGCTACTGCTATGGGGCTTAGTAGTAGCGCTTTCTAGGAGCAACGCTACTACTAAGTGGGGCCCCATAACAGTAGCGGTTTCCTCACAGCAACCGCAACTGCTACGAGGCTTAGCAGTAGCGCTTTATTGTGGGCAGCGCTGCTACTACCAATAGTGTCGGTGGGCTCGTCGGGTCCCGCTTAGCAGTAGCGCTCTTTGTGTTTCCAGCGCTACTGCTAAGTCTTTATTTGTAGCGCTGCCGAAATCCAGCGCTACTGGTAATTACCAGCAGCGCCTGTTACTTTCCAGCGCTACTAATAGTGTCCTGCCTATAAGGTTTCTCCTAGTAGTGTTATGTAACAACCCAAGTGTAATCCTTGCCTTATGTAATATATTTTCATGTGGACCTTCATGTTTTGCCATTGTGGTTTGCTTATCAAGTTATTTGCTTCCTGACATTCCTCTTTGCATCATGGTATCATACCACCACTCATCATTTGCATCATGCCTTGTTTTATGTGTTGTTGTTGTGAGTGTGGTGTTGTGGTTGTGAGTGTGTGTGATGTTATGAGTGGGCAACTAGTTTTGTAAACCCTCATGTTCTGTTATGATATATAACATGTGATGATTTTACTTGCTGGTTCACCATTAAAAATGTTGATCCCCTCTAAAATATTCTGTTATGATTTGTTAGTCTGCACCCAACCATGTTTCATGCTTTGTCTTTGTCTATTCTTTGCAAACAGATTCCAATTTTAAATATATGTGAATGATTTATTTGTTCTAAAAATGCCAACTTCATTTTCATTAAATAAGATACATTTTTGTGAGCTCAAAAGTATTTTCATTGATTTCCCAAACATTTCTCTCTGTCCTCTGTGTATTTTTTGTTCCCTGGCTTTAAATAAAAGGAAAAACCCTTTTCAGAGAGGGAGAGAGAGAATCCAGCGAGTTGGGCCTCTCTTGGCCCAACTAGCTCAGCCCCGCAGCCAGCTAGCCCGCGCGCGTTGCTCCTTTCCAGCGTGGACCGAGCCGGTCCCGCCTGTCGGCGTCCTCCTCCTCGCTTTCTTCCTCCTCCTTTCCACCTCCCTCTCACAGCATCTGAGCTGAGTGCGAGGACATGGCCGCCGTGGCAGCCACGACGCCCAGCACCCGGCCTATAAAGCCTCGGTGTCCGTGCCCTCTCCCTAGGGTTTCCCCCCTTCTCCACCGCACCGCCGCCACCTTCTTCCCTTCCCCTTCTTCCTCCTGGTTCTACTGAAAAGAGAGGGAGAGAGGTTCGGTTTCGTCAGAGAGAAGCAGAGGCGCGCCGTCGTTGTCGTCGCGTCGTTTGCCTCTGGGTCTTCCTCCGCTTCGTCCATGGAGTCCAGAGGGAACCCGGGACCTTCATCGACCCGTTCCCGGAGCTAGGAGGCGAAGATCCCCCTCCATTCGCCTTCCTCCGCTCCGTTAGGCTGCGTCGCCTTCCTCCGCTCCGTTAGGCTGCGTCACCCTTCTTCGCCGCTTCATCGCGTGCCATTCCCCAAGCCTCTCGGTTCTTGGGTCATTCTACCTCCTCTAGTTACTACGCTAGCAGCAAAATCATGCATGTTATTATTCATTTCATCAAGCAATTCTTTTTGAGATTTAGCAACTTGTTCTAACTAAGTTTGAACCATAGAGGCATGCTTTCCTACACCTCTAACATCATTACTGATTCTAAATAGCAAGTCACTCAAGCGAGCAATCATATCAGAATTATATTTCAAGTGTTTCAGAACATGTGCATTGAAATGATCTTGCTTCATAATATAGTTGTCAAACTCATATAAGCATTGGCTAGGATGTTTATTGTGAGGGATATCACCTTCATCAAACTTTAATAAAGAATTTACCTTTACCACTCGTGGAGGTGGTGGTGTGTCAAGGCCTTGTATTTCTTCAATAGGTGGTAAATCCTTAACATCCTTAGCTTTAATACCCTTTTCCTTCATAGATTTCTTTGCCTCATGCATATCTTCAGGATTGAGAAATAAGATACCGCTCTTCTTCGGAGTGGGTTTAGGCGGTGATTCAGGAAGAGTTCAATCATCATAATTCTTCAATATGTTATTCAACAATTCCTCAGCTTGTCCAATAGTCCGTTCCTGGAAAACACAACCGGCACAACTATCTAGGAAGTCCCTAGAAGCATAAGTTAGTCCATTATAGAAGATATCAAGTATTTCATTTTTCTTGAGAGGATGACTAGGAAAAGCATTAAACAACTGGAGAAGCCTCCCCCAAGCTTGTGGGAGACTCTCTTCTTCAATTTGCACAAAGTTAAATATTTCCTGTAAGGCAGCTTGTTTCTTATGAGCAAGAAAATATTTTTCAGAGAAGTAGTAGATCATATCATGGGGACTACACACACAACCAGGAGTAAGAGTATTGTACCATGTCTTAGCATCACCCTTTAATGAGAATGGAAATAACTTGAGAATGTAATAGTAGCGAATCTTCTCATCATGAGCAAAGGGGTGGCTATATCATTCAGCTTAGTAAGGTGTGCCACTACAGTTTCAGTTTCATAGCCATGGAAAGGATCAGATTCAACCAAAGTAATTAACTCTGGGTCAACAGAGAATTCATAATCCTTGTCGGTAACAAAGATAGGTGAAGTAGCAAACTTAGGATCACATTTCATCCTAGCATTCAAAGTCTTTTCCTTATACTTGCGTAGCAATTTCTTAAGATCGTTTCTATCCTTGCAAGAAAGAATTTCTCTAGTTACCTCTTCGTCCATAACATAACCTTTAGGTATCTTAGGCATTTCAAACTTAGGAGAGCTAGGACTAATAGGTGTTTCATAGTCATCATCAGTTTCATAAGCTTCATCAGTTTCAGCAATCTCATTAGTTTCAGTAGTTTCATTATCTTGAGCTCAAGCAATTTGTTCATCAAGAAATTGTCCTAGTGGCACCTTATCATCAATCATATTACTAGCATCATCATAAGCATCATTCATAGTAGAGGTAGCATCATCAATAACTTGCAACATATCAAGATTACTAGCATGTGGTGGTGTTGCAAGCTTACTCATAACACAAGGTGAATCAAGTGCAGAGCTAGATGGCAGTTCCTTACCTCCCCTCGTCTTAGAGGGAAAAATCTTAGTCTTTGGATCCTTCAGATTCTTCATAGTTATCAATTGATATAAATCCCAAGTGACTCAACAAATATAGCTATGCTCCCCAGCAACGGCGCCAGAAAAAGGTCTTGATAACCCACAAGTATAGGGGATCGCAACAGTTTTCGAGGGTAGTGTATTCAACCCAAATTTATAGATTCGACACAAGGGGAGCCAAAGAATATTTGAGAGTATTAGCAGTTGAGTTGTCAATTCAACCACACCTGGAGATTAAATATCTGCAGCAAAGTGATCAATAGTACAGTAGTATGATAGTTTGGATAGCAGTAGTAGCAGCAACGGTAACAGTAGCAGTGATAGCAATAGTTTTGCAGCAATTGGAACAGTAGCAGTAGCAATAGTAACTTAGCAAGAACAATAAGTGGAAAACTCGTAGGGACTGGATGGGTGAACTCGTTGGATGATATTCATCATATAACAGTCATAACCTAGGGCGACACAGAACTAGCTCCAGTTCATAAATGTAATGTAGGCATGTATTCCGTAAATAGTCATACGTGCTTATGGAAAAGAACTTGCATGACATCTTTTGTCCTACCCTCCCGTGGCAGCGGGGTCCATAAGGAAACTAAGGGATATTAAGGCCTCCTTTTAATAGAGGACCGGAACAAAGCATTAACACACGGTGAATACATGAACTCCTCAAACTACGGTCATCACCGTGAAGTATCGCAAATATTGTCACTATGGGGTTGACGGATCATAACATGTAATAGGTGCATATGACTAGGCAAGATCGGATCAAGAACATAGATATAAAGATGATAATATAAACGGTCTAGATCTGAAATCATGGCACTCGGGTCCTAGTGACAAGCATTAGGCATAGCAAAGTCATAGCAACATCAATCTCAGAACATAATGGATACTAGGGATCAAGCCCTAACAAAACTAACTCGATTACATGATGAATCTCATCCAACTCCTCACCGACCAGCAAGCCTACGATGGAATTACTCACTCCCGGTGGGGAGCATCATGGAATCGGCGATCGAGAAGGTTTGGTAATGATGAAGACCAAAGATTCTCCTCTCCGGAGCCCCAAACGGGCTCCAGATCTGGCATCCGGATGAAGAACAGGAGGTGGCGGCGCCTCCGTATCGTAAAATGCAATGAAACTTTCTCTCTGATTTTTTTCTCCGAAAATAGGAATTTATAGTGGCGGAATTAGGGTCAGTGGGGCCACGAGGTGGGCACAACCCACCAGGGCGCGCCCAGGGGGCCTGGCGCGCCCTGGTGGGTGCTGACCACCCTAGCCCCCTTCTCCGGTCATTTTTGGCTCCAATAATTCTTATATATTCTGAAATAATTCTCCAAAAAGTTCCGTTCATTCCGAGAACTTTTATTTCTGCACAAAAACAACACCATGATAGTTCTGCTGAAAACAGCGCCAGTTCGGGTTAGTTTCATTCAAATCATGCAAATAAGAGTCCAAAACAAGGGCAAAAGTGTGAGGAAAAATAGATACATTGGAGTTGTATCAGGTACTAAGGAAACTGAACGATAACGATGTGTCATGAATCCCCTGGATCTCCACTAGTCGGAAACGGGAGGCACCAAGTACAGAATTCTGTCACATCGGTATCATAGAGGCTCCAAAATACCCGCCTGAACCAAATAAAATGTGAGCGAGAAGAGGGTAGAATTAAAATTCCTATGTCGTGATTCCTCACAAGAGCATAGAAGAGGAGGAAAAAGAATCCTACTCTCCAATATAACTAGACTCAAAATAGTTTTTTCACTAGACTCGACTCGGCCAAGTTCGATCAAGCAAGGGGCTCCTATGGTCGGTATGGCTCTGATTACCAACTTGCAACGTCCAACATGCGGTACTATCCCAATTTAGGCTCGAGGGCCTCGATGCGAATAGAAGCGCATCTCGTCGTTTCGCAAGTATAGAATCATTGCAATACATGTAAAAGAGGATATGAGTACATGAGTTGGCTTACACTCGCCAGCAGCTAAGTACAAATAGCATACAATCATTCGGAAACATAGGGTCCGACTATGACAAAAGCAATGAAGTCTATATCGCTAAGCCCCGGAAGACGACCAAGTAACTCCCCTACTAACCCGGGTAAGTCACGTACATACGCCCACTGGAGCTGGGAAGCGTCAACTGGAACGAACTCATTAGTACCTATACCTGTATTTTTGAAGTAAACTGTGAGCCATGGGGACTCCACAATCTCATTAACACGGGTACCAAGACTATGTAAGCTGGTGGGTGAGGTGTGGTTAAGTGGTGAGGTTTGCAGCAGCACTAGGCATTTGTTTGAGTGGCTAACTTACGAGTACAAGAGTAAGATGAGAACCTACGCATTGCGGATGAGAACTAGTTGTGATCAATAACTGATGCTGAACACTTGCCTATGAGTCAAACATAACCCCACCGTATTCTGTTTCTGACTCCCTCGAAAAGAGGCGATCATGGATACTCACACGATTGGTGTATTTTATTTGAGTTTACTTCAAGTTTACTATAACCGGATGTTAACAATTTCCAAGTTGCCACAGAACCGCGGGCACGGCTTCTCGAAAAGATTTAACCCTGCACGGGTGCTCCAACTCATCCATCACAAACTAACCACATGCTGCATGGATAACCTCAACCACGAGTTAGCCCATAGAATCCTTGGAAATCCGGTGGAAAACCTTAACCTCGAGATAGCCCGAACTATCCTCGGAATCCCATGCACAAGATATTCGAGAAAGGTAAAACAAATCAAGCAAGACCGCCCGACGTGTCGACGAACCCGATAGGAGCCGCGTACTCGTTCTCAGGACACGACCTGATGGGACTAGCTATGGGGAAAACCAATCACCGAGTTTCCTCGAGGCGGCCCCGGAGGCAGCCCGGGTTGGACCAACACTCATGAGGAGCACTGGCCTGGGGGTTGATTAATTATCCATGGGTAGCTAAGACCTATGCATTTTATTTGGTTGTTTAGCAAATGTAATACCAATGTTGGGTCTTGCCAGACAAGTTTTTTCCCAAAACGAATAGTCAAGGGGGTCCCCATAACGACCCCAAGCATGTGAGGAGCGCTCAATATGGAAAATAACACCGGTACTCGGAAACTAGGGCGGCAAAAGTGGAACAAATCACCAGGCAAAAGACCAAGCCTTTCACCTTCACCAAGTATATATGTCCGTTAAATTAAATAACAGTAAATAAGGTGATATCCCAAGATATCCATGTTGCCACATGGACACAAACCTGCACCTGCAACTAGCAACGCTATAAGAAGGGGATGAGCAAGCGGTAACTTAGCCAATAATTGTTTTGCTAGGTAGTGGAGGGGTTAGAGGCTTTCATGAAAATTTGGGAGGCTTGACATTTAAGTGGTAGGTAATGAGACATAACGACAGAAGCGAGACATCTAGCATAGCAAAAATAGTATCGGGATCCGGGTAACGACCATCTTGCCTGGAGGGTCTTCAGAGGGATAATGAGTTGGGTCCTCGTAGTTTTTCTCATCAAGATCCTCATACTCAGTCTCGCCACTCGGGTCTACCCATAGAAGAAACAACACCAAATAAACATACAAGCAAGGTGCAAGTGCAACCAAGGATGATGCATGACCAGTTTGATGTATTTAACATGGCAACCCTATGCTAGTCATCTTTCTCATGCATTTATTTAGTTTGTTACTATTCTGGACAGAACCTCAAGATTAGTTATTTATACATGCATGAACATGGCAAAAATGAATGCTTCTCATGAAAACGATGCAAATGCATATGAAGAACGTCGCAAACGGAGTAGCGGAACTCTTGGAGCATTCACGACAAGGTACTAACGGTATCGGAGACAAAACAAAGATGAGGGAGGCCATGGGCAATTTCTTGGTATCCCAAGCATGCCATTGGAATTTTAATGAAAATCTAGTAGATATAGACCTAAATATCATGGCAAACAAGAGGCTAGAACCCACACAAGGCACAAAACAAGTATGCAAGCAATCTGTCCAAAAACAGCAACATGACATATTGCAACCCACACATCAACAAGCTACAGTACACTAAAATGCACAACAAGGGCATGGAGTTGTAGGCAACATGGTGCACCACAATTCGTGTCATGGTAGCAACTTGAACAAAAACATGTTGAAACAACAGTTAAGGACTTAGTGAAAAATAACAGTTTTCACAAACTGAGTTAACAGGATGGCATATTGACAACAATAAATCTACATGGTACAGTGACTTTGATGGCATGCAATTTAACAGCATGATAGAGGACAACATGCACTTCAAATAACCCCATTACAGCAACATCTAAAAATGTATAGATTCCTGGCTTGCATCCTCTCAACATGGCATATTGAACTAAACAGTTCATCGGACTTAGAAAAATTATCAAGTGGCAAAGCAGGGCAGTTTTCACAGCTTGATATGTTTGAAACTAAAATTACCTAAGATGCAACACCCCTACTTGCAAGAAATTGGCACATCCTAACAGAGGGAAACATGCTCTACATTTTATTCCATTGGGCCAACCCCAAAGAAACTACCAATTCATGGCAATCATCATGAAAACAAAGTAACAAAATAACCAGATTCTATACTTAGAAACATTTGAGCATATGAAACATCAGTATTGTATAACATGTTGGCAGCAAGAATTCAACATCCAAACATGGTTTTCCATGGCATGCATAATTACCAGAGGCTAGTACACACATCAAGGGACAAAGTTCATGTAGACAAGATTATCAAAGAGTGCAAGGATTAATTCATGCAAAAATAACAAAATGGCATCCATCCACACAAAATTGCTCAAATGATCAAACTAATACCAAAGGTGGATTCACTGGACTTTCCTACCCTAAAATCATATATCACAAGCCTATGTTACAGTAGAAAAAACATGCCACAAACCACAAGCAAAATAACAACAACTAGGTATAACCTAGTATATGCCAGATTAGGCATATGCCTCATTTGGCAACTGACTGAAATGGACATGCCAGAATTGGAAACTTGCCCTAAATGGCATATCTGGAGAAAACAGGGAAAGAAAAGGAAATAAAAAAATGGGGCCACTGGCAGTCACACCAGGGCCCTGTGAGGGTGACAAGTGGGTCCCTCGGGCCCACTGTCAGCCACACACGAATTTAATACACGTAGAGGGAAAATTGGCTCGAGGGGGGGCGGTCGAACCCGAGACCTCCCTGGTGGAGTCCCAGGTGCGCTACCACTGCGCTAGGATGCTGGGCTTGACACGGTGGGGGCTTTCCACCTTTTGAACAAGCAAAGGCGCGGGGCTTCTTCCACCTTGAGGCAGGGAACGAGACGTCAACGCCGGCGAGAACTCCGGCGATCTTCAAAGTAGGCTACCAGCGGCGGGGCTGCAGGATTGGCTGGGGGTTCAATCCTTGCGATTCGTGTGGCTCAATGATGCGAGCTGCACAAGAAGCTCTACCCCGAGGCCACGGCGAGACGCGCCGAGCAGAATACTATGGCGATGCGAAGCGATGCAAGGCGAGGCGAGGGAGGGCGAGGAGGCAAGGGTGACCATGCAAGCAACAAAAGCAACATGCAAAAGGTCATGCTTTACTGGAGCTCCGAGAGCACGGCAATGGCCCGGACGAAAAGGCGGTCACGCGACGCTAAGACGATGCGGATGAGCGGAACGGAAGAAAGGGTGTACCTCCCCTACCTAGGACATGAAGAGGATGGCGGGGGCACGACGGAGACGACGCGAGGTCCGACGGAAGTCCGATGCGCCTTGGATCCGAACATAGGGAAGAACATAGCGACGATGAGGGAGCTCCGGGGTTGCTGGCTTCGCGTGCGTAGATGTAGAAGACGGCAGGGATTCCAAGCCTTCGATCCAAGTCGTCAGGGAGGTTGGAGACGAGGCGGAGGTGCAACCCCAAGCTCGAGCTCACGCTCGGTCGGATCATGGTGGACAGGGCAACGGCATGCAAAGTGGAGACTTGTCTAAGCGGTGATAGGCAGAGGAGAGGGGATAAATCGGTCGAGGGAGGTCGGGTCTACGACTGGGACACCTTTTATAGGATGCTCGGACGAGCTCCGGCTGTCAAATCGCGGAGGTGGCCGACGTGGCTCTCTGGATGGAAGCCATACAAGGAGTCGACGAATGCACGCGGGGGGAGGCAGGCTGGGCCACGTTGAGCTGGACCTGGTTGCGCTGCGTTGCTGCTACTGGGTCGGGGAAGGCAAGGAGGAGGCCCAGCTGGGCTGTCCTCTCTGTCCCGCGAAAAACAAGCCCTGTTCTTTATTTGAAACACTTTAGGCAAGGCAAAAAAATACCAGAGGAGGAGAGGGTTATAAGGATGAAGGAAAATATTTTCAGCACCACGAAAATATGCACTGACTTATAAAAATGGTTTTGTGAATTTTAAGAGAGAAATAAAAATAAAAATGCTCTTTTATTACCATTTGAATCTGTTTGCAGACATATAGAAATGTGGATAGCAGCTTTTATTAACATTTGAATCTGTCACAGAATGAATTTTTTAAACAACCTATAGAATATTAGGCAACTTTGCAACATTTATTTGAGTGGACTAGGGCAAGTAAAAACACCACACTTCAGATATTTGAATTAGAGAGAGAGATGGAGGATAGCCCAAACATAGCATGGAGGGGTTTCACATAGAATCACTTGGTTGCAAGCACACAATCACCACAACACACCATTTCAAACACCACATGATGCAAAAATATGGAATGATGACATCATGCCATGATGCAGAAGAATGACATGAAGAAAAGTTATTATCTCAAACCACATAATGGCATACATGGAAGGTTCACACATGGAAATATTACAAAGATTTGGAAAATTGCACTTGGGCTGTTACACTTCTCCCTCTTCGGACTGCCGCCCTCTGGCCACCCTTTCCCACTGATATTTTCAGGGAAGAGGACCGGGGCACTACAAAGGGGGAAGGGCCACGTTCATGTAAGGGGATCAAGCCATTCTCTCCCCCAAATGACTGTGTACTGGAGCCTCAAGCTCCTCCTTTTCCAAGGCAACCAAAGCACAAGCAGGAGAAGGGTTTTACACCACACGTGGCCCAAACTTGGGTAGCTCGTGTGTCCCCGTCGTTTCTGGTGACGAGGAGTGAGCCCGCCGTCAACCTTGTTGTGTTTGTTGTCGTGTTGCAGGTTGCGAGCCAAGCCCCCCCCCCCCCCCCCCAGAATTAGAACCATGTTCTTGGAGAAGCTCTTGGACGCAGATCCCAGACTCTGACATTTGGCGCGCCAGGTAGGGGGACTTGACGTCTTCGCACCATTGACCTCAACGCCGCCTAAGGCATGGACGACGCCGCCACTCGCCGAGCGCGCACCGCGAGCCGGGTCATCCTAGCCAGGATCCATGAGGCGCCTGCTGCCCGGGGCGCCCTGGGGCGACACCTTCGCGTTGTCGCTTAACCAGTGGGGGAGCAGGAGGCCCACTCCATCCGCCCGATGGCGCCCAAGCGGGCGTTTTTCCACCCCGTCGTCACTTCCTCACCGGCAAGCCCCGGCCCCCAAACTCTCTGCGGCCTCCCCGCCATCGATAACCGCGACGCCTAGTTCGGGCCGGCCGCCTGGTTCGTCTCCACCGCGTGCAGCTACCGGGCCTCCCATCCCTCACCGTCCACTTTGCCGCTGTGCGTCGGGCGTCTCGGGTGCACCACTGTTCTGCGCGGCGTGCCCATGCTTGGGCGCGGCAACCTCGCGCCTCCTACCCGGAGCGTTGCCCCTAGTGGGGGCTCCCGGGGGCCCCGCGGACTGGCCTGCCTCCTCGGCGGGGGCCAGGCCCCTCCATCAAGCCGCCACGTCAAGTGTTCCTCGCGAGAGGCGAATGCGGCCCTGCCGGCGCCTAAGCCCACGAGCCGCCCCCGATGGTCCGAGACCCCCGTCGCTTTCAATGCCAGTGACCATCCCAAGTCTACTAGGCTGTAGGCGTTGTCCCTCCACTGTGCACTCCCAGCATCAGTGGTGTGGCCATCCCCAGGATGCTCTGTGACAGTGGCGCGGGCCTCAACTTCCTCTCGGTGGAGATTTTTGAGACACTCTAGGTGCCCTACGAGCGCCTGGTTCCCACCAGGCCCTTCTTGGGCGTCGCCAGTGGCGGAGCCCTGCCCCTATGGCTGGTGTGCCTCCCTGTCACCATCAGCACCCGCAAGAATTACCGGGTGGAGTTCATCGTCTTTGATGTGGCCCCCATTGGCTTGTCCTACATTGCCATCATGGGCTACCTGGCGCTCTCCAAGTTCATGGATGCGGTTCATCATGCCTACGGCCTCGTCAAGATGTCTGGGTGCAGCGGCACCCTCATCGTCCTTGGCAATGAGAAGGATGCGACAAGCACCCTCGCGCGTGCCTACAAGGCTGCTACCACCATATCCCCGGATGGGTAGCATGTCCCCAACTTGATGAGCCGGTGCAAGTAAAGAAGAAGCTCATGTTCTCCGAGGAGCGAACCAAGACCAAGTAGGTATGGTTATACAAAGTGTTCCAGGTCCCTTTGTCGGGGCACGGATGCACACGATCACCTTTGGAGCCAGAGGCCCCTTTGTGGATCGGCAGGGGTAGGTCACGCTGCACAAAGAGCAGAGATGGTGAGACAGCACGACAATCGGGACGCTGGTGTTTTACCTAGGTTCTGGCCCCTGTGAAGCGTAAAACCCTACTCCTGCTTTTGGTGGATTGATCAGAGGAACACGAAGAACACGCAACGCTCAATCCCGGCAAGGGTTGCCATCGGGGAGAGGTTTTACGTGAGTACAAGTGTCCAAAAGTCCGAATCTTCAGCTAGGTTGCCTTGGGCCTCCTTTTATAGCTCAAGGGGCAACCACAATGGCAAAACAGACATTGTTTGATCATTAGACAACTAACAGTTCTATCATACCTAACTCTGGCACTTAGGACAAAATGCCATAAATGCAGTCTAGGTGGCGTGCGAGGGTGCATCCCCGGCAAGCTTCTACCACCGCTCTAGCTAACTATCGCACCACAGCTTGACACGCCTATGGACGGGTGTCAAGGGGCATAATCGGTCTTCCAACGTGCCGCCACGTGCTTAGCGGGAGCCACTTAGCCACCTGGGGGCTCCACACCGCATCGACAAGTGACTAGCGTTGTGATGCGGTGGAGCGGTGGCCGAACGGCTCGCGCTTGCCGGGGGATGGCTTGCCGGGTCTTCCTGAAGGTGCACGCCTCAGTCTCTGGCAGGCACCGGTGACTTGGCTGGCATGGCTTGGGCCCCTCCTGGGTTGTTGCGTTGGTCTTTCCGGCATTGCTTGGCCTTTTGTAGGTTGCTGTTGCCGGAGTCTGGGTCTTGAATGCTTGCTTGGTTTGTACTTGTGTTGATGGGTTTTGCTACTACTTCCTGTGCATAAGTCAGGGGCAGTGGATACCCCTGTCCTAGTTCACCGACAAGAGCCCCCGGGTCTGGCCCACACGCGCTTGCCCGATGCCATTGGGTCAGGCCCAAAATTTATGCATAGGTGTGAAATGTGGGTCAGTAACCGCCAATTTACTAGTCAGCACTGACCCGCTACCTCAGGCCGTTTCCGCCATGCGAGCTGCATGCATAGCGGGGTGGTTGCGGTGGGTGCGCGTGACTTAAAGGCCTGGGCATGGCAGAAACTATAGCGCCATGGATTGGAGCAATGGGGCGGTTACCTATTCGCCCGTGAGTCGTGGGTAGTTGGATTGGTGGAGATGGCCGACTGCTCTGGAGCGGAGGAGAGCCAGCCCCTGTGCCCTCCCCTATAAATTAGGGGGTCACGGCGGCGATGCTCATCCATCTCCATCTCCTCCTTATTCCCAAGTCCGCGTTTGTCACAGCCCTAGCTAGCCATTGCTTGTCATTGCATTAACCATCATGCCATCATGTTTATATTCAATAGAATTTGAAATGGGGATGACAAACCCTAGCACTTCATTGAGTAAACAAAAATCCAACAATTGAATTTTCAATGAATCCAAAATGCCCTTCTAAAATTTTCACCAATTCTGATAATTGTTGGCAACAACATATCAGGGGTGCATTTTATTTATAAAACAACTTTGGCATTTTATTTAATCCAACAAAGCTTCTGCAAACAATGAACAAAAGCATTATAAATATTTTAGTGGATGAAAAAATGCTAAAACTTTTTGTGGAAGCTTAAAATATTCAAGCTATATTCCATGAATTAATTAAGTAATTTTAAGCTAACCATTTGTGCCCAAACAAAAATAAAACAAATGTCAGAAATAGCAAAATAGAAACAAATGAAATAAAATAAAAAGGGAAGCTCACGTTGGCCTCTTACCTGAGCAATTGGTGGCCCATCCCACCACTGGCGCACCCCCTGTCGTCTTCTTCCTCTGCAATAGGCAGAGGAGAGGCCGAGCACGGCGCCCGGCCGGGGCGCCATGCAGCTCCCTGCCTGGCTTCCCCGAGCCAGCACGACGCCGCGGATTAGGTTGCGGGTGTCGTCCGGATCGATCCCTCCCTGCCATTCTCCCCCTGCTCTCTCCCTCGCCTCTGCTCGCCATGGCCGTCGCTCCCGCAAGCTCGCCGCCGTAGTGACGCGCTCTCAGCTGCTCCCTTGCCCCCTGTGCCACCCCTGAGCTCCATCTTGTCACCCTCGACCTCCCCAGCGAGCCACTCGAGGCCAGACGCCGCAGAACGCCGAGACTGCCATCG